>JAJTUV010000729.1:0-733333 GCA_021653895.1 Mastomys natalensis | reverse complement strand
GCTTGCCTCTTTGTATAGCTAGATAGTATTCCCTTGTGTATGTAATTCGTTTTCTTTGTCCACTGATGATGATTAATACTGATGATCCCCCCCTTGCCATGTCACTATTGTGAATAATGCTACAATAAACGTAAATGTCTTAGTTTAAAGATGGTTGGGGAAACAGGGAAGAGAATGTAATGCCTGGCATAGAACACTTGCACCTACCTGCACATCAACCTGGACATAGATGTCTCGGGCATTGGCTGTAAGACATGGCTACTTAAAATACTGAGGGTTAGAAAGAGCTCAACTGTCCATTAACAGAAAGATTCATAAACACGTTGACCTCAAACTGCTGCACCAGATAGCAAAAGCAAACAAGAGTCTAGGATGATCGTAAGCTACATATATGGACATGGCTAAATGTTAATAAAGAAATACATGATCGTGTTGTCTATTCAGACACAAAAGCTATAGGATTATGATTTATATACTGATAAAAGAAAAATAAATCCAGGGAATGAAACACCAGCATTGACAAACACAGTCATTACTCTGGGGAGTCAAGGATGAGTTAGTGACGTTCTTCTGTTGTATTTTCCCTTTTCTGAGCTAAGGAGAGTGTTGTGTCGGGGGCTGTGATTAGATGAAAGGGTGCTTCCAGTCAGTATTAGGATGCAACCCGGGGTTCTCTCCCCAGGCATCACCACCTGTAACCCCAGCAGTTGAGCAGTCGAGGCAGGCAGATCAGGAGTTTGAGGTTTTCTTTGGCTAATAGCAACTCTGAGACCCTACCTAAAACCGTGGACTAGAGTGGCAGCTCAGCCATTAAGTGTTTGCTGTACAATTCTGAGGGCTTGTGTTTGACCGACAGGATGTATATGAGAAAGGCCAAATGTGCTGTCTTGTTCTTATAATCCCAGGAAGGCGGAGGCAGTCAATCCCAGATAGATCCTAGGGGCAAAGTAAGAAGCCCTGACTTCAAAACCAATGTGAAGACATTGCAGGATGACACCCAATATTTTCTATATGCACATACACACACAGTCAGTGGATGCCACGCACACACATATACCAACATACATGTACATGCATATACACGAACGTACAGACATACAAAAACCTTGAGAAAATGTTTTTAATTAAGAAAATCAGATAAAATATGGCAAAATTCAGGCAGGAGAGATGGCTCAGCGCTTAAGAGTACTGGCTACTTCTCCTGAGGACCCAAGACATCTATACACTAAAAAACTAAAACTGGAAATAAAAAAATGTTGTTTTAAAACTATGGCAAAGTTCTTAATTGGAAACATCAAGAGTGTATTTCAATACCTTATAAAATTATTTCAATTTTAAAATTTCTTCAAATATTTCCGATGTAAAAGACAAGATGTTCCATTCCTTCTGTTTCCTAGAAGCGGCCACTGTGAATCACTGAGGGCTGCGACTGCTTCAAGCTCCTATCTGCCATTATGTCTCCTGCAGGTGAACCTCCGCTAATTGAATCATTATCTGTTTCTCACGATGAGTGTTGAGAGTTGTGCTCACTCTTTCCACTTCTGGCTGCCCTCAGCAATTTTTAAGCGGATAATTATATAGAGTATTTCTTTAGCTGCTTTCTTGATTTATCCTGAGTTTCCAGAAGCATTTGCAGTGAAATCTTAGTTTCCCACTTTATCAATTATAGATGTGAGTCCTTGCTCTTTTCCTTTCTAATTTGGGGCATCTTACTGCTTCCTTTGCTTCACTCCTGAGTATTCTGCACTTTTATATTCAAATGGATAACACGTGCATTCTGTTCCGTAATAGTAATAAAATTTGTGCTCCGTCTCTGGGTGAATAGAAAAGATCAAATTCAGTAAGGACAATTTATATTATTGTGATTTAGTTGATATTCTCTTTCCCTTACTACTTTTATCCTAAAATTTTTAATTCTTTCCTCACTTCTTTTTGTTGAACCAATGAACTTTACTGGGGATACTTAGAGGAATATGGGGAAAGGGTTGATTACCGGAGCCAAAAGGACTCAAGGACAGTTGCCATCATGAAACTTCAAACCTGAATGAGACGTAGACCATGAAATCTGGACACTAGGAGCATACTGTGCACCTGTAAGCATGTCTGTGGGTTAAAGACCACCCTTGGTGGCTCAGGTTGTCAAAGCCTGTCCTACATAACACGAGTGACCTCAGGTTCCTCGTGGGAGTTACTCAGAGTCACTTCTGTCTTGAACTACATACATAATTACTTTCCTCACATTTTTCAAATTTTCTCTTATATGAAACATTCACCAGATAATTGGGAATGGTGGGCTAATAACTTTTAAGTACAGGTTTATATGAACAGATAAATAAAGTTGTCCCACAGCAACCTAAGATACAAGAGAAAGAAATCCTGGAAAGCTAAGCGACAATTACGAGGGAAGTTACCTTCTCTCTCCAGCAGTAAGCAAGATCAAGCAATAAATTCAATCCAGACTCACCATCAGATGGTCATTCTATGGCACACCACCAAGTTCATAATTTTAACTGGTGAAAAAATGCTGACTGTGATATCTATCTATCATCTATCTAATCTATTTATATCTATCATCTATCTATTATCATTTATTCTATTATCTATCATTATCATCTATCTATCTATCTATCATCTATCTATCTATCTATCTATCTATCTATCTATCTATTTCTCCATCTACTATCTAAGTTAACAACTATCTCTGACTATTTTATTCTATTGTTGTTCCAAAAAGAATATATTGGTTTTATAGATTTTTAACTAGGCATAAAGTTTATTTTTCAAAATCTACTTTAATAAGGGCTCTTAAATGCTGCGACCTCACTTATGGCTCACCAACCAAAGGTAGGTGAGGGAAATGGCTAATAGATCTCTCTAGCAGTAGTATCTTGGGGCAATTCCAATCTTTGTCGTCTGCAGTCCAGTCCACTAGCAAAACACCAAACTTGAACCATCAGCAGAGGTTTGATCCAGAAGAAATGGCAATACGTTCCTGATCAGCTCAGAGTTCACAAGATGCGGCCGCACCACCACCAGAAGTTCTTTGGTGTGCTTCTCTCTGTGAACTCATGACAAGCAAAGATCAGGGAAGACAGAAAGGTGAACAAATGCCAGAACATTGTCAGCAAAGACCAGTGTCAGCAAAGCCCAAGGAAAATCAACAAGGTGAACCAATGTCAGAGTGTCTCAGAGAAGACCAGCAAGGCAAAGACCAATGAAGAGTAGCAAGGCAAACCAATTCCAGAGCATCGTCCACTGTCTGTTGGGTTATAGGTATACATTTTCCAAACATCATGTGTCCTCTCAAGTGTCCACTTCAGTACAACATCACATGACCTTTCACATAACAGCTTCCAGAAAAGCATCATGTGTCTGTTATCAGCAAAACGTCCTCTCACCTGTCTGCTTAAGCAAAACATCCTCTCACAAAGACAGTTTCCAGAAAAACATCACATGACACAACTGAATCCCCAGTGAAAGAAGACCCACTTCAGAGGTCCAGTGTGGAACAGAAGGATGCCCGTGGGACCACCTCCTTCCATTAAGGGAGATGACAACCTGGTCTCATAGTGAATAGACTGTCATGGAATACGTGGATTGGATAAAGAGCAGCAGAACACCTAATCATGGGGCGTCTGGGACCATCCAGAATAGTCTGTGAGCAGTGCATACCACTCAAATAAACCCATCAATCTGAAAGAGATGGTATCAAAAAGAGGACACAAGGATGGTTTTATAGTATGGTGGCTCAAATGATTCTGCTGCCCACTTTCATGAAGTAAGTTGTGTACATAGGTAGCCAAATGTGTAGCACAATGGATCCTCTGTAATGGATGGATTGCTTTCTCAGAGGGAGCAAGTTCTGGAGAGAATGGAGAGTGGTCTGAAGTAGAACGGTATTTCTCAAGTGGTTTCTAACTGGATTCTTTCTGATGCACTTTGAATTTATGCCGTGCACTGCACGCTCACAGAGACAGTGGAGCTTAATCCTCACAAGGCAGCGCACAGAGGCACGCTTATTCCTGCATTCCTTGGGCCAGAGGAGAACAAGATGAGGAGACGCTTCTGCACAGCTTGCTGTGTTGCAACCAATAAGGACGAAGCAAGGAGCCTTTCATGGCTGACTTCTTTCCTCTCAAAACTCCACGAGGTAAGACCCATTGATTTCATCTCACAAAGAAATTGGCATTACGAAATGTTACCAAACTTTTCTGGCGACGAGCTGGAAGTAAAAGATTTAGGCCGATGTGTATCCCTAAGAATTCTCGTGGAAGAATAACATAGAATCCCACAAAGGTACTTATTGTTTCCACACATTTGTGGGGAAAGTGCATTTTATTTTTTACATACCATGTAACTATATAAAGTTGAAGAAATGCTCGGAGATGGGCTAATAATCTAAATGTTAACCCATAGGAGACCATCATACTGGACTCTCCCTGGACTGCAAATGAAAACAGTAAGGACTAACCTACAACTCACCAATCTCTCACCTCAGGCTCCTGACATACTCTTGGGGCTTCAAACTCCTGCCTTCCATGCACACCTCATAACCTACAGCCATGGATATTGCCTGAACACTGTCAACCCAGGCTAAACCATCAACCCAGCTACACACTAAAGCATTACCACAATGACGACTACCTAATCTATCAAATTATTTAACATTTATCACCCTCATCATATTTAATGCCAAGAGTGTAGCTAGCTCTTTCTGAAACCTTATCTCTTGAGGTGACTTATTAAGTCTATAAATAAATGCCGGGTGAAGTCATTTGTGTGCAGCCCTCGGATCAGCATCCTCCTTACATGGCATCTTTTTAATCTAAGAGGATCCTGAGGTTGCAAGACACGCCAACCTGCTGGTAAAGAACTGTTACAAACTGACTCCTTTCCGGTGACAGTCAAGAATTTTTTTTTTTTCTATATGATAGGGCCAGTGGGGAAAAGGTCAAAAAATAATTGGATGCTGACTTTCTGTAACTACCAATTTCAATTTGGACAGTTCGTCAAAACGGCTGTAGTGTTCAGGGATTGAATACAAAATAAAGATTACGAGTGTGAACGTGTATCCAATATCCAGCTTTGTAAATTATGTACTTGGTCTGGTTAATGTACTGAGATCCTAAGAGTTAATCTGAGAAATAAGTAAATAATGACTAGTCTATCTTCCAAATAACAAGACTGGGGATGCAGGAGACATGAATTAAAACGGATTAAGTTAGAGAACGGAAGGGTGGAATTTACCTCTCTCTTCATTAGGTCAGTTACTGTTTTCCAATTTTACATCGTCTTTCTGTCTTTTTCTCTTCCACTTCTTGTTCCTTTCTTTCTTCCAACTTATAACTGTTTCTCTTAAATAAGGAAGCCTTTGTAAGACAAGAAATGCTTTAATAAGCTGTCCCTTTTGAAGGAAATTGCTACTATAGAAATATTACAGGCAAATTTCTTTTCAAAAATACTATCTTAGACATCAACAAGCAAGCTACTACTTCAAGAAGCCAATAAAATGGTTACCGACATCTATTCTTGGCTTCTAGACTACTTGGGAAAACAAGACAAGTTGCTTTTTTTTTTTTTTTCTTTCGTTATATTTATGTTTTGACTTTTAAAATTATTAGTATTTCCATAAATATTTGAACCCCGTGGAAATAATCTCATGAACACTCTATTTTCAGGACTATAAAGCAATTATAATCTTGAAAGTGCTATTTTATTGTAATAAAAAGAGAGCATTGGTGATATGTGGTTTGTGGTTTATTAAAGCCAGCTTGCTTAGACTTTAAAATGAGTAATGGCCGGAGTAATTACTGTTTTACATTATGAGATCCGCACTCAGCTTTTTTGGTGAATCAGTCTTCTGGCAGATGCGCTCGTTCACAGGACTAGAGAAAATGTAGTTAAATAATGTAACACCTTGACTTTTCCTGTGACTGTACATCTGTCGTCTACTGAGCTGCTGCTCTTCTACCAGAGATGCTGTGAGCCCAGTGAGTGAAGTTCTGAGTGAGAATATACTCTCAACCGAAGGCTCTAAGATCCCGAATCCCTCGGGCGCTCACGGTCTCCCTCTCCGTCTTTGCATTCTATCTGCTCAGTACTCGTGAATTCCCAAGCAGCTGCACGCCCCATGGTTAAAGAGGATGCTGGTAACTGGACATACCGGTGTATACATACAACCCCAGCACTCAGGAGGCTGAAGCTGGAGGGTGGCAAGCTCCGAGCCAGCCTACTGGAATACATAAAATCCAGCCTCTGGAGAGAGAGTGGGAGAGAGGTTCAGTACCTCAGTCCCTTTCTCTCTCCCCCCCACCCATCCCTTCCTTCCATCCTTCCTTCCTCCTCTCCGTTCTTCCCTCCCTGACAAGATACTAACAAATTTAGTCTGTCTTTGAGGGTTCCAGAACTCAAGCTCTCCCTTTGGCTAGCCCGTGTTTGCCTGCTCTTTCTCCTTCCGGTCATGGGCTACTTGGCACTGAAGGCATGCGCAGGTTCTAAGATTCAGTCATGTGTCACCAAGAACTTCAGCCTTCTATAGAATCTATTTCATGAAAGAAAACACATCATGAGCTTGCCAAGCCAAGGTTCCCTCCTTTTGGTATTGCTCACAGCAACATTGTTGGCAGTGTTTAAGCACAGGAAAATGCCATGCTAACCTCATAGGCTATCCCTTCCAGATCTGAATCATCCCCCAAGAGCCACCAGGGAGACAGAGAGAGAAACACACACACACACACACACACACACACACACACACACAAGAGAGAGAGAGAGAGAGAGAGAGAGAGAGAGAGAGAGAGAGAGAGAGAGAGAGAGGGAGAGAGGGGAGAGGGGAGAGGGGAGGAGAGGGAGGAGAGGGGAGGAGAGGGAGGAGAGGGAGGAGAGGGGAGGAGAGGGGAGGAGAGGGAGGAGAGAGGGAGGGAGAGGGGGAGGAGAGGGGAGGAGAGGGGAGGAGAGGGGAGGAGAGGGGAGGAGAGGGGAGAGAGAGGGGAGGAGAGGGGAGGAGAGGGGAGGAGAGGGGAGGAGAGGGGAGGAGAGGGGAGGAGAGGGGAGGAGAGGGGGAGGGGAGGAGAGGGGAGGAGAGGGGAGGAGAGGGGGGAGAGGGGAGGAGAGGGGAGGGAGAGGGGAGGAGAGGGGAGAGAGGGGAGAGGGGAGAGGGGAGAGAGGGGAGAGGGGAGAGGGAGGGGAGAGGGAGAGGGGAGAGGGGAGAGGGGAGAGGGGAGAGGTGGGAGGGAGGCAGATGGAGGAGGAGGGAGGGAGGACAGAGGGAGGGACGGAGGGAGGGACGGAGGGAGGGACGGAGGGAGGGACGGAGGGAGGGACGGAGGGAGGGACGGAGGGAGGGACGGAGGGAGGCAAGCCCTAAGAGACATGAATCCTTTTTCCTGCTCTCTTTGAGTGACACCTAGGTTTTGTCTGTTGCTTTTGCATAGACACAAGACACTACAGAAGTAACATTTTTTCTTCTATATCTAATCTTCTGGCTGCTGCCAATACCCACAGTGTGAGTCACAACTATCTCTCCTCTAATTCTAGTTCCAGGGGATCTGATGCCCACTTATGACCTCTGTGGGCACCAGTTGCACGGATGTGCATGCAGGAAAAAATACTCATGCATATAAAATAAATCTGAAAAAGCACAGATTGCCCTGCAGTATTTGGACATTCGTATATCACTTGGAGAGTCATGCTCTCTGTCATTTCTACCAGACTTCCATGACGATCCTTGAAAAACAATGTTGCATTAGCTCGACTTCCTGTTAATCTCAATAATAAAATGAACATGGCAGAAGTCTAGGAAAATCAAGACCCTCTAGTAGTGAGACTCCATGAGTAGACAGAGGAAGCTCCAGAAACAAGATTACCAAGAAGGCTGTGTGGTTTGATTCACATTCCTCCAACCCCTCTCAGGGTGGTGCCCAGCTACTGATCATTCCTCTTATGATGGTACAGCAGTTTATGTTCCTGTGATGTGTGTCACCTGATGATGGGGTACATGGATGTGTTATTTTATAACAAGACCTGGTGCTTTTATATCATCGTCTACTTAATAGCCTTGTCCTCTCTGCTCTGGTGAGTCTCAAGGGATTTGCCACACATAAAGCCTGGCCCCTGGGGGACAGACTCTCATGGCTAAATTCAAAGGAGTACATTGGAATGGTTGCATAAATCACAATATTTACCTCATGATAATTCCTGAAAATTTGTAGCCAGGGTATATTTAGAGACATTCATTTTACAGAAAGGAGACAGCTCATGTGCTGGCTTCTGAGATAAATGCAAATGAGTCTGTTTGGCCATGGACTAATAGTTCTCTGTTCTATATTCCAATTTCTCCGATGTCTCCAAACTTTCCAAGGGATATGACCTTATTTGTTTATCAATAGCAGAAATATCTTTATCTAGTCTGTGTTAGCTCATCTGAAACGTCAGGAACAGTTATATTTCTTAGGCAAAAGTCTCAGAATTTTAAAGACAATATTTAACATCATATGTCCCTTCCCTAGCACCCTGGGGTTGTATGACATCTCACTAGCGGAGTTCATTAATGCCACTGCCGTGGAATTTATGAATAGTAAAATAAAATATCTTAAATAATAAATATAGCCTCAGTTCAATTTAAATCATGTTTTGCCAATAAATGATTTAGGAAAAACTTGTGGTTTTCAGAGCTCAGGGACCTGCATGCTAGCTGAGGAGCTGTTGATCTACAGGAAATAAATGTCAACGGTCTGGATGTTCAGTAGCAGAAGCCAAAGCTGCCCCACAGACATTGATTCTCATTAAAAAACACAACGTCACAATTGTCAGTTCACTCTGCTCTTCTCTGTGGAGTATTCCTGTCAGATCTCTCGACTCCATTTACATTCATACCTATGCTTTCCTTAAGAACATTTCCCCTTCAGGGCCTTGGCTCTTATTTGGGCCAGTGGAGAGGACACAGGTTTTGGGTCCAGGCAGATCTAGATTTTAATCCTGCTGTGACTTTCAATAATTTACATGAATTCTTGGGAACTCATTTATCACACCCTGTAAAGGGAATTAGACTGGGGTATATGAAGGCTAGACTATAATGTGATCACAAAGGTGTTTAGCCTAAAGAACTCTGTTGCAATGCTAATTGTTTTCCCAGAATCCTTGGTGCCCTCTGCTCCCGTGGTAGATGTTTAGTTTTTAGCAGGTGCATGGCCATATTTTTATAATGTGTTACGGCAGGCCAGAGCAGGTTCCTAAGATGCCCTTTCAATTACATTGTGATGTTTAGTGTTGTTAAGCAAAAAAAAATCTAGAATTATGCAGAATGGGGGTTTCTGCATATCTCTGTAAGGAATATTTTCATTGGCTTAATTGAGGTGGGAAGACCCACCACGAATGAGGTTTTACTATTTCAAGAGCTGGGGCCTGGATTGGAAGAACAGGAAAGAGGAGCTAAGCGCAAGCACCTTGGTCCCGTGGCTTGACTGAGCATGTGGTGGTGTGACTGTCTCCTGCCCTGGCCACCAAGACTCTGCAGTGATGATGAACAAAGACTGTGAGTTAAAACAAACCTTTCCGCGGGGCAGAAAAAGCAACTAAGACCTAGCACAGGTGGACTCCTTACCATAACCAGTGACGCAAGGATGGAGAGGGTGGAACCGTGGACATGAGCCTCTGCTCTTCTTGCTTCTCCATCTTTCCTGACCCTGAAACTCCCATTCAGACACACATCCCTGGTGTGTGACCAGCAGAACTGTGCCCAGTGAAGCCCGAGAACACCCTTCCAGCCCTAGTGCCTGAGTTTGAGTTGAAGAATCAACCAAGTCGATCATGTTAAGCCATCGTTACCGTACATTTTTCTGGTGCTTTAGGCTAAACCTAGTTCTACGCAGTAATGCTTTCGATTGACTTTGATTCTCTCACCTCCCACCCCTCGGTTCCAAACCATTAGCACCTGTAGACTCACTGACGGTCCTCTGAGCTTTCTAATTTGGGTTTTCAGATGAATGGCCCCGTGCATCCACAGCCCAAACGGGATTAGCCTGTTCTCCTTGCCTGTCCCTGGCAGGTGCCCTCTTTCCCTGCACCTTCAGCGTTGCCTTGATTTAGGCAGTGATTGGTTATTGAAGGCATTTTACATGACATTTCTATTTTATCCTACTTTCATTTCCTGCACTGCTTCAAGATCATCTTAATGGTCTCATCTTAAATTCCTTTAATTCCTATTTTATGATTACAGAACTTTTCCTATGAAATAAAAAAAAATAATAATAAAAAAAAAAAGCATTGCAAAATACTTACTAGGCTTTCCTTCAACTCCGTTCACATCGTCCCTCACCCCTCCTCCCCTTCACTCCCTTCCTTCCTCTCTTCTCTTCTTTACATCCTTATTTTAGAGAATGTTTTTTTTTCAATTGCTTTCTTTCCCACTAGAGATCGTTGGGTTTCCCCAGCAGGCTCCTCCATTCCAAACCTGAAGCCCCTTCATGGCACTCCAGAGAGTTTCTATACAAGTCAGTGTGTGCGTTATAGTAACAGCAGTATAGTAACATGTATAAACGCTTAGAACACACACATGTGGGCACCTAAAGCTTGCACGTTTCCAGAAGCAGATACAATACTTGTTGACTTTAGTAACACTGTCAAAGGCAGACGTCAGTAGGAAAATGAGATAAAACCAGGGACCTTTTGTTACATCTGTAAGCTTTCTTGCCACACCTCTGCACATATTTAAAATGTGTCATTTGATACATTTTAACACATTTGTGACCAAGAAAGGTATCACCACATGGACCCAGTGAACATATCTGTTGTCCCCAAATTCTCCTGTGACCATTAATAATTTTTTCCTTAACTTCACTCTCCTAACCTCATCCAGACAAATTTTAATTTTTTATTTTCTTTCTCATATATATATATATATATATATATATATATATATATATATATGCACACACATACATACATATACTTCGTACTATTATTTGGTGGCTTTGTCCATATTTTGAGGGGATAAATAATTTATCACGTAGTAGTATTTTACTCTATAGATCAACCATGCCTTATCCATTCACCTTTTGGTGGGCAATCCGGTTATTTCCAGTTTTGTGTCTTACAATAAAACTGCTAAAAGCATTACTGTATGTTTCATGCATGCATATACTGCTTTATATTTTTAGTGTAGGTGCTTTGGAATATTGTAGATTGTACTGTCAACGTGTCTTTCAAAGTGTCTGCAGTGCGTAAGAACCATATTTGCTAGGACCCATTCTCAATACTTGGTATTGGATTCTGCCATCTCACAGATTTGCAGTAGTGTCTGCCTTTTTAAATTTGCCTTGCCCAGCGAACAAGTAAGATTTTGTGTCTTTTATTTTATTCTCTTATACAATATATTCCAACCCTTCCTTTCCTTCTTCCCAATATCCCTCACCCTCTCCTCCTTCTCCAGATGCAATCCTCCTCTGTTTACCTTCAAAAAAAGGACAGGCTTCCCAGGGATATCAACCAAATACGGCATGTTAAGTTGCAGTAAGACTAGGAACAAGCCCTCATATCAAGGCTGGACAAGGCAACTGAGTAGAAGAAAAGGGGTCACAAGAGCAGGCAAAGGAGTCAGAGACAACCCCTCTCCTGTTGTGAGGAGTCCAAAAAACAAACTAAAAACAAAAACAAAAACAAACAAACAAAAAAAAAACAAACCTGAGCTATAGAACCACAGCATGTATGCAGAGAGGCTGGTGCAGACTCATGCAGACCCATTGGTTGCTACTTAAGTCTCTGTGAGCCCCTGTGAGCTCTCCTAAGTTAATTCTTGGTCTATGTTCTGGCTTCCTCCACCCTCTGGCTCCTACAATCCTCCCATGAGCTCAGGGCTCCCCAAGCTCTGCTTAATGTTCGACTCCGGTCTCTGCACCTGCTCCCACCAGTTGCTAGAGAAAGCTTCTCTGATGACAGTTGGGCCGGGCAAGGATCCTATGAGTACAGTAAAATATCAGTAAGAATCATGTCTTTCCTTCTTCTTTCAGTCATGTTTGGTTCTGCACTAGGTCTTTGAGCCATCCAGCTTCCTGTTCTGGCCATCTAGGCAGTGTCTCTCAGAACCATCAATCAGTGCCTATAAATCTTCTATTCACTTACTGAAGTTCTCTTAGTAACACTTCTCAAATCTTTCCTCTGTATTTAACTGAGATATTTAGTATTATAGAGTTTTTAAAAAAATAATTTTATTCTGCTTCCATGTCCTTTTCAAAGTTTTTGTTCGTTTAGGTTAAATAAATGTAGATATTTATTTAGTGGTCTTGCTATTTTTAAAATATAGGAATAGACTTGTATTTTACACTCTTTGAAAGGCAAGTATTCACTGAATTGTCTTTCTTTTGTATGTGTGTACATAACATTGTGGTGAGAGAGAGGTGTCTCTAGTAGGAGAGAAAGAGAGAGAGAGAGAGAGAGAGAGAGAGAGAGAGAGAGAGAGAGAGAGAATTCTGTAAATGCATTTCTCTACTTTTATGCCAAGAGTCCTCCTTTACTGTTTGGATTACTAACTTCTTGTATTTAATTCAAAAATGGTCATTTTTTATTATCTAATATATTTTAGTTGAAATAGGTTTGGCTGTTCTAAGTCCATTACATTTCCACATAAAGTTTAAAAGAGCATTAGAATTCCTTCAGAAGTCTTGAAGGCTTCGCCTGGAATTTTGTAAAATCCATAGGTTACGTGGAGATCATTTAAAGTGTAAGTAGGGCCTCCCTACCCGCTAACACATCTGCAGTTCTATTTGATCTCACAAACATCTCGCAGCTTCCGGTATATACCTTGCATTCATTTGCTAAGATTTATGTCCAGGTATTGCATAGCTTTGATAATTTCAGGACCTTTTAGTTTTCCATTTCAAATCCATGTGTTTATTACTAATACCTGATTTGTAGTGAATTTTTCAATATATGCTTTTTATCACACAGCTATGTTGTAGAAATTTTAAATCCCAATCTAGGTATTCTACCCTGCCTTTGACCATTTAGTTCTTGGATAAGACATACACATACAACCTTTATATTTACAATAAGTTTTTATCAGCACTAGAGCTGGGCAGATATCTACCCTCTATGGTATTAAAATCTATTTTTCTATCTATAGCCCTGAGTTATTAGTATGTTTCATCTGGGATGCACTTAACTCCGATTGGCCAGCCCTCGGGCCTATGTTTTCCAAACTCGATTATTCTCCATATTTCTTGTTGGAGGATGTGTTGAGTTTTCTGCATAATGATGTCATCTGTGAAGAGAAGTAACCTTATTTTTTCTTCCCTGTGTGTTGAACAGTTGCCTGATAGAACAATGCCTTGTGCCTTCTTTTAACTGTTCTTGAAGTGAGGTCCTGCTGGTGGTGGATCATCTCACCTCGAGGATGGCTCAGTTTTAAAGATGTCTTTATTGGTTGTAGCGAGGGTGCTTTAACACGTATTTAAGTGTTTAGGATTACCACTCATCTTCCCATTTACAGTGTGCACACTGAGAAATCATCCGTTCCTTTTGTCACTTGCTCTTCCTTGTCACATGGTATGCCTGTTTTAAGAGTTCGTTGTGAATAAGAGGAAGAGTTATGGGAATATTTACCATAGCACCAAGATCTTCAGTGTGTATTCGCTCTAATGAGGATCAAGCCTGTGGGTTAAGAGTGAGACTCGTTTTTTTTTTTTTTTCTTTTTTATTGGTTATTTTATTTACTTGCATTTCAAATGTTATCCCCCTTCTTGGCTTCCCCTCTGCAAACTCCCTATCCCGTGCTTCTATGAGGGTGTGCCCCAACCCACTCCCCAACTCCTGCCTCCCCGCCCTGGCATTCTTCTACGCTGGGGGATCGAGCTATCACAGGACCAAGGGCCTCCCCTCCCATTGATGCCAAATAAGGCCATCCTCTGCTACATATGCAGCTGGAGCCATGTGTACTCTTTGTTTGGTGGTTCAGTTCTTTGGAACTCTGGGGTGTCTGGTTGGTTGATATTGTTGTTCTTCCTGTGAAGTTGCAAACCCCTTCAGCTCCTTCAGTCCTTCCCCTAATGCCTCCACTGGGGTCCTCGCTGTCAGTCTGATGGTTGGCTGCGAGCATCCACATCTGTATTGAAGACTTGTAACTGTGGGATGCTAGACAAACTCGCCATGGCTTTGTACCTGGATCATTACTGCTTTTGATGTTCTCTCTGCAGTCTGCCCTCTATACCAAAGTGAAAATGTTTCATTGTGAAAATCAAAATTTTATTTTATTTTATTCATATTTCTTAGATACCTGTTTGTTTTCTAATGAGAGGCAGAAAAGGTGTAGCTCTAGACTGGAGGGAAAGCAGGAAGCAGGGGAAAGGAAACCATATTCAATATACTATATGAAATAAATCTATTTTCAATATAGGAAAAAAATGACCATTTTATTTTCAGTCTGTCTCCCTTTCAACAACCACCCCTTCCCTCAAAAACCAGCTCTCAGAAAAGGGCCCCTTAGCCAGCTTAGTCTGAACAGCTGCAAGGCAGTCTTCCTCTTCTCTCACCATGGACCTAATGGCTAGGTCAATTCTTACTTTGATCCCAGCCAGTATTTGTGGATTCTCATTCTTTCTTGTTCCCAACAAGTCACACTCTGTCTCTCCTCTCCAGCCAGTCCGCATGACCACATCACAGACGCATGCCCACCCATCTTCAAGTTTCAGCTCAGTTGCTACGCCCCCCCAGGAGTCTCCTGGACTACTCATGTTCATATCAGACACCCTTGATATGTTTCCCACCGCCCTGTTAAGAGTCCCTTCTTAATTCTGATGAGGCTGGCTGCAATTCTCTTCTTTCTCACCTGTCCACTGGCTCCGAGCATTTTTGACAGCAGCGGCATCGCCCACCCACCATGCTGCCCTGCAAAAAATGCTTCTGCTCGGTACAAATTCATTAAATAATAGCATAAACTAATGTAGGAAGCATAGCATATAAACATCAAAAATAAAAGATAGCTAGGTGACGTACACTTTTATTATTATTATATAGGTTTAGAGAACAGAGAGATTACTTATAGTTGGTGCTCAATAAATATTTGCTGAAGGAACAAAGAAGCCTAATATTTAACTTATTAGTTTCAGATGCATGTCTAGCATTTGGGTCCTCTTCCTTAAGGTGATCTTACAGCTTCAGCTTCATTCTGACTTCTTAAAATATAAATAGACAGTATTGGTGTCAAACATAACTCAGGGGATGCTTTATATTAAAATAAATATTATTATCAAGGAAAAAAAAATCTCTGTATCCTACCACTCGATTACCGAGTCACTTTCTAGATGTTATACTCATCAAAATGCTAACTTAATAGGTAGACCTTGAAGAGATGGGAGTTGTTGATGTCCCCTTCCTCCGTGTCACTGTTCTCAGAACGTGACCTCATCAACATCTGAAGTGATATTGGAGAACACAGTGCATGGCACCTTCCCCAGTCATGATTTCAGTCAGATCTCCATGTCTCAGTACATGCATATAAAGTAACCCTGTTCTGGGGACAGTCAGCAGTTCTCTTCCAGGGTCTGTGACAGCAATGACAGTGTGATAGGTAAGATCTGTTCTCTCTGCGTGGTCCTGGTGGGGAAGAGAATGAAAGAGCCCTAAGTGTGCCCATTAGCAAATGCGTGCTTTCACGTTTTGATGAGAAATGTGGACCTTACCTTACAAGATGAGACGCCTCTGAGAAATCGAGCATGTCTTAGGAGCAAACCTCAAGGCAGCCATCCATCCCATCGTCTCTTCTAGGGACAGAGATGGACAAGAAAGGGTACTCTGAGTAACGCAAAGGCCGGGCTGTGGTGGTTGGTGTGCCTGTGGCTTCAGTGCCACTAGCTTGAAGGACTTGTCATTAGGACATTAAATCCAAGCTCCAGAGGTTCTGGGAGCTCAGAATTATCATTAATCAATGATATCTTCATATATTCTCAGTCTCAATATGGAGATATATATATATAAAAGATCTACCTCCAAAGGATCAGAGAGAGACCCCAGTTGAAGCAGGATGCGGGCGTGGAACCAGAGCAGATGGCATATGCTCAGCATTCCCATTCCATCGTGACGGCTGTTTCAAAGGTGTACTGGCTGGTTTTGTGTGTCAGTTTGACACAAACTGGGGTTATCACAGAGAAGGGAGCCTCCCTTGAGGAAATGCCTCCATGAGATCCAGCTGTAAGGCATTTTCTCAATTAGTGATCAAGGGTGGGAGGGCCCTTTGTGGGTGGTGCCATCCCTGGGCTGGTAGTCTTGGGTTCTATAAGAAAGCAAGCTGAGCAAGCCAGGGGGAGCAAGCCATAAGTAACATCCCTCCATGGCCTCTGCATCAGCTCCTGCTTCCTGACCTGCTTGAGTTCCAGTCCTGACTTCCTTTGGTGATGAACAGCAATGTGGAAGTGTAAGCTGAATAAACTCTTTCCTCCTCAACTTGCATCTTGGTCATGATGTTTGTGCAAGAATACAAACTTTACAAAAATTGTGCAATACGTGTCTATTTAAATAGCAATAAAGCTTCTAAAGTCTTTATTTTCTATGTAGGTGATTTCTTTGGTTACATTGTGTTATTTTGCCAGTTTATCTCTGGTACTCAACTCAGTTAGTTAGTATTCATTTATTTTTGAGATCTTATTCCTAATGTGGATTACCGTGATTCTCACGCATGGAATTTTATAAAATTGTATCTCTTATGTACTCTGACCTTTGCTTCCTGCTGCTGCCGTCTTTGCTCGTAATATTATCATCTTTGTTCTCAGTGATGAGCTTGACAATTCCCTATTTAGAATCATCTGAAATTTTCACTAATATAGCTTTTCTTCTGGATCATTAATAAAGCAGTAGCTCAAACTAAGTCTGGCATTTGTCCCCAGGCTCCTTTCTGGTCATCTTTCATTTCAACTCACTGCCTTTTTTTCAATGTTTTCTTAGGATTTATCAAGCCTTGCTCAATTCCCCAAATGTGTCTCCTACCCAGCCATTTAAAATTAACTTTATAATTGGGTTTTTAGAACCGGAAAAGTGTCTTGTGCATAATAAGCATTAGACAAAAATCACTAGAATTAAATTATTTCACCAGGCCAAACATTAGTTTTATCCAGTTATGACTGGTTGGTTCTCCTTTATACATATATATATGTACGTGTACACATATACATATACACATATACATGAGTCATACACACATATATACATATGATTCTAAAAATTTAAAATGTCTATTTTTAGAATTATATATATATATGTGTGTGTGTGTGTGTATGCATGTGTATGTGTTTTTGTGTGTGTGTATGTGATGTGTGTTATGGGTCTAAGGACAGCTTTATAGAGTTGGTTCTTTCCACCTTTATGATGTTTGGCACATCAAACTCTTATGCCATCTTGAGTGCCAAATACTCTGTTTACTGAGATATCTCACCAGCCCTGGAGGACAGATTTTTACAAGTAGGCTAGCCATGTTCTCTAATTCTGCTAAATATAATTGTTGCCTAATTTACAATTATGTTACAATTTACTAGTTGAGAGTATAAGTAAAAAATGTAGTTAAAAGTACCAAATCTACACAGATTCTAACTCAGCAGTAGAGCAGTTTGCAGCGAGTCACTCATGGACTGTCATTATGGTGAGGTTGGAGGGATGCAGGGCTCCCTGCTCCCTTTTAGCACCACAAGACATTATCACACACATATCGCTACCTTACAAAAATGCTGAAGTTCCAAATCTGAAGTACGGATTCCACAGAACGCACAGTGCTTTGACCCCTCAAGAAGTTGAAAAAACATAAATGAAACAATTATAGATTGGAGATTGTCTGAACTTAAAGATTCTGCTTTGCATCTTGCAGTTTAGAGTTTGTCTGAATCCGAGATCTGCTATATCATAAAACCAGTCCATACATATTCTAAAGTAACCTTAATATTAATCATGTCGAAGGATGTTTTGATAACCCCACCAAATTCAGAGAAGAAAAGGGAGATTTCTTTACTGATGAAGTTAGCATGAACGTACCATATGAAAATACATAGATGATGTCATAGATAGTACACAGATCTGAATATCCTCCTGGCATGAGTCTACCTTGTTGTGGCATCTAATTGCACTTGAAATGAATTCCAGTTTTATTTGTGGCCTGTTTACTTGTAACCTATCCACTTCCTTTAGATGATAATTTCACAAGAACAGAGACCAGATCTGTCATCCCCACATATACCCAGGACTCGGTGTCTCTTTGACTGGCACATAACAACAATCCAGGATATCTAGTGTATGCGCGGTACATTTTAGGAGATGCTGCATAACCATTGCTGCAAGAAACGACGAGAGCTCATTTCCTCTCAGCTCCTCCATGGACTTCCTTCCGAGGGCCAGTGCTTTAAGGCATCCGGCAGTGAGAAATGGTAAAATTATGATTCCTTCTACACTGTCCCACCTTCATTATCTAGACTTTGACATTTAATAATCATTGAGTATTCAAGAATGCAGTTCTTATAGATTAAAGTAACTATTTGTCAGAGTGGAAGGAGATGGAATTAAAATGGAGAATCCTTTGATGAACATTACATCCAAATCATTAGAATTTCATATAGATGTAATTGCTCCCTCAGAAATAGATTAAATATACACAGCATTTTAAATGACATTTTTACATTGTTAAAGCGCAGTTGATTATAAATTATGAGTATCTTAAACCAGGCGTGCTTCCTCCTCATCTATCAGCATTATCGTGGCCATCTTTTTAATAAGATTATTTGCTAATGCAAAACTAAAATGAGCAATGCCCAGAGCAGTATTAGCTGAAGCAGCATTAGCACAGAGCGATCAAGTGAGAGCGCACCCACCGTTTGATTCTCTCACCAGGACATGGTGTCTGGAGAAATTTGTTTCCTTTCATTCACACACCCGGGTGCAGCTTCTGCTAATGGGTGGCTTTTTCAGACGAGGAGCCATGAGTGCCTTTAAGCTTTAAGGTGCTAATCATTAGCAGTTTAGAAGCATCTTGTAGAACAAACTCTGGCACTCCCTCCCAAAGCTGAAAGGTTGAGAAGCTGCAGGGCTATTTTGGATGCTGGGGTTTGACATTTCTATTCATTCAAATTAGAAACATAGTATATGAACCTGACAAAGGAACTTAAGTCATCAGACCTTCAGCGTGCTGTACAGTGGGCCATTTATCTGAGGTTGTTTTCCATAAGGCTCCAATGTGCTCTTTATATGCATGGTGATAAATGGTTTTTAAAAAAATCACCCCCAGGAAAGAACATAGAGTGCACAGGATCCCTCAGGATAGTAGGGTAATAGTATTTTTATTTAAAAAAAAAATCTGAGAAGGGCTGATGTGTTTGGGGTGAGATTAGGAGAGGGGAAAATGTGCATGTCCAGAAATCACATTGGAAAGTTGTCACCTGGGATGTGTCAATGACTCCAATCACAGCTGCAGACCATCTTACAGCAATTATGATATTCACAGTATCAGAGGCTTCAGACTTATGAAATGAGATTAAATACAGAAACTTGTTCCAAAATAAAAATGATCTTATGATAGATAGTGCCTCAGAAAACAGCATTAGATTCTGGGGAGACAAACAAATAGTAAGAGCCCAGAGCATCACTCCTGCCAAGGAAGAGAGGGTCCTTCCACCTTCAGATTCCCGGCTGTTCTGCACCCGACAGAGGGAAATCACCTCCCTGCCTCCTGTGTGCTCACCAACAAAGACAAAGTAAAGTTAGCAGAAGAGGAGCCAGATTATTTCCATCATAGAACTGGGATCAGCATTCAAGGTCATCTAAGAGAAAGGCTCTCAGACCACACAAAAGCCTCCTGCAAGGTTTCACAAAGGGAATCAAAGCTAAGGAGCAAAGAGAGGTCACCAAACAGACAAATACAATCCAGAGGCAGCACAAGGCAGAAATAGCAATTATGACATCAAGTGAATGGAAAGCCAGGCCAAATATAGACAAGAAATAGATGTGGGTAAAAAAAAAAAAAAAAAAAGGCTAAATGAAATTATAGCCAGGAGGAATGTACAATCACCAAAGACTCAGCACCAAGATTCACTATAGAACATAAGACACATAAGACAAAATTAGAGAATAATATGTTGTTATAGCTGTCAATAATACAAATTAATAAAAAGGTAAACAATAGATATATAGGAAGCTGAATACCAAGAACAAAATTTACACATGTACAGCAGGCTCTCTACCCCCACACCAAAAACTTCTACTCTTCAGAACCTTAAAACATTTACAAAATGTGCTATATCCATCTGTGAACAAAGAATCCATCCATTCACCAAAGCTGAAATAAATCCAGAACAGATTATATTCAAGACTGGTAAAAAGATACATTTCAAAGTCCAAACACACACACACACATACACACGCATGCACAGACACACACAGAGAAAGTACAATTAGAAGTGATTTCAGGAAATCTCAAAACCATTTCTTAACTCATTAGATGATAAGCCAGGAACAAGAATATACTTCCAATGACATTCAAGCACTAAATGATTCATAGGCAAACAAGAAAAATAATTTAAACTTCCAAGAGAAAAAGCAAAATAATGTTTTAAAAGAATAATAGATGTTTTATTAACTGGCAAATTGAAAAATTAGAGAGCTAATGAGAAGCAAATCCATAACTGGTTGGCCAAAGGAAAATGATAAATTGTTAACTAATTTAATTAGAAAAAAATACAAGCAAAATAATCTTAAATTGATAATGAACGTGAAGGCGGTAGAAACTGAAGACTACTGTTTATCTGCCCTTTACAAATGACACATCTAAAGAGAATAGAGTTGATAAAGAAACATAGACTACAGAAAATTATATAAAATGATTTATATAAAAGAGATTGTTTCAAAGAACAACTCAGCTAAATGTTAGATAACTCCTGTGTTAGTCAGACTGTTTCAGACTGGAAAATGATCTGTTGTATAATAACCTGCTCCTCTGTCCCTAAGGGACAATCTGCTCCCATGTCTTTCCAGGTACTATCCTATATTTTTGGCTAGTGAGCCTCTCCTAACTTCCAGCATGAAGTCATCTCTAGTTTTTGCTGTCACTAGTCACTGAGTTCTTCTTGCCAGGATAGGTAATAGAGTCCCAGGTTGTGTGGACTAGGATTTAGAACCCTTTATTCTTCTGCTTCATTTTCCATCTTATCAGAACACTCCATTTTATCAGCTTCATGTGGAGGGGAAGGATATGGGCCGCCCCATATTCTTAGACATGCTGGAGGCTACTCCTAGCTTTACAGACGGCCACTGTGATCATTCATGATCACACTTACACTTCGAGAAACTTCTTTCACAAACTCATCCAACCATGATAAGACAAATGTCTATACATGGGTGTGTGTCGCAGCATTTTGTAGTATAGATGAATGAATTGCAAGTAAGTAAATCATCATTAAAAGAGAAAGACTGGTTCTGTATGTATTAGGATGGAAAAATCAACTCCAAGATGTGGATACTTTTAAATTCCTTTGACAGGCGCTTTAGAAAACAATTAAGTATTTTAACACCTCTGAAATCAGAATGTGTCTTTCAAATAATAATAGCCTGCCATGCTTTAAATGGCAGGTATGTGGGGTTTTTTCCCTTAGATTAAAATGTCCTAGGATCACTGAAAACAGAACTTTGTTGACATACTCTAGTTAGGTGGAGGGGGAGAGAATTTGAGTTTAAATGTGTAACGCTGTGTCATATATCTCATATATATGTATGTATATATGTATGTATATGTACATATATAAAGAAATCTCTTGCATATACCCTTTTTAGAGCCTGCTCTTTCTTTCTTTTCAGCAAAACTCGGTGGTGTTCATCTATGCTTATTTTCTCCTCTCTTCTTTCTCTTAAATCAATTCTAATTCGTTTTTGTTCCACTAAAGCTCTTCTCATCAATATTACTATTGACCTAGATCTTGATAGATCCTTTAGAAGTGTTAGTCACAATTGCCATGCCTCCTGCTGGAAGTGTTTTTCTCCCAGAGACGACCTACTGGTACCCCTCCCCACCCCACCTCAGCTCCTTCTCAGTATCTGATCTCTCCTGATCTCTCCCTTCCTGCTCTCTGTCACCTCTGTGTTGAAGGATCTTTGTTTCCTTTTGCTTCTCTTACTGAACATGGCCTGTATGTTATGTTATGGTGGCAACTTGGAATTCTCCTCTAACCTACAACTTCCATTACCATTAACCATCTTTCAGCTCCTATCTATGCCCCGGTTTCATACTAAGATAACCGTCTACATTTCCAGTGGTGCTCTGTAAACATCTCAAGCTCAGGATGTCTAATGTAGGGTAAACTGACATTCCTTCTGTCTTTATACATTTGGTGATGCCACTTCATCCTTTCCATTGTCCTAACTCAAGTTCCTAAAACCTCTTCATACTTCCTTTTGAAGCCCACATGAAAGCCCCAATCTCTTCTTGCTGACTCTTGCCTTCAAAGTATGTGAGGAATCTAACCTTTTATTGCCACCTGTGGCATTTCAGTCCAAGACAGTATTCATCCTGTGACCAATTCTCTTTTCTCTTTAAAGTTTGTCTCCTTTACCTCTCTTTAGGCGATTCTTAACACAGCACCCTCCTGCATATCCTTCCAAACTGTGAGTCATTCATGAAAGGTCTTGGCACTGGAGTTCAAAGTAGACACTAAGACTGATTGCTCTGTGGTATGGGATTTATTAAAAGAGCTAACACTATGAACACACAGAAAGACAGCAGGATGGTAACGGTTATGCTTTATTTACTGTTCTAGTCCTGGGAAAGACATCATGACCAAGGCAACGCTTACAAAAAAAAAAAAAAGCATTTAATTGAGGTGCTACTTAAAGTTTTAGACAGTTATTAGTTTGTGATCGTCATGGCAAGAAACAGACAAGTATGGTTCTGTTGTAGTAGCTGAGAGTCTTACATCCTGACCTAGCAGCAGGAGAGAGAGAGAGAACAAATACACACCTCCACCAATAAGGCTATACTTCCTAATCCCCTTCTCAAACAGTTTCACTGTTTGAGGACCAAGTATTGAGACATCTGAGGCTATGAGTGCCATCTATTTCTTTCTTCATCACTTTTAAATTTGTCACCCATGTCTATCCCCTTCCCATGGCTTTTTCATTCTCATTCCTGTTTGACTTTTCTCTATACGAACAACTACTTTTAAATAAGCTACACAATTAATATATTTATCTTATTTATTATCTGTCTCTACACATTAAGATGTGTACTCCTTGAAAGAATGGAATATTGACTCTGTTGTACATTCCTATATGCATTATATTTAATACTTGACACAAAATGTTGTTGGAAGAGTTATTACTCAGGTGCTCATGGCACTGATTTGGAAGGAAACAAAAGCTCCTCTTTGGAGGAATTAGGCTTCATGGAGACAATGACTAAAGGAAGCTTAGTATTCATCCATATGGCCCCTATCTTTGATTTCTATGTGTTTGTTGCATATTGAGGCAGCCAGTTGTGATTATTTCTGAACAATTATAAAAGAGTGGATGGGGCATATAGTGTCAACTGCAAGTTGGGATGGGGTACCAGTTGTTCAACCAAGAATATGATGCACATTTGGAGTCTCAATGACCTGTTTGCTCTAGATGCATTTGTATCTTCTCTGGGTATATGGAATATAACTATATGCAACACAAATGGTTCATTGCTTCTTATCCCACTGACACACTCACATTTAAAGAAAATACATAGTATTCATGAAGGTAGGCTTTCCTGAGTTTAAAATCAAACCTACACTGAGCCATGATGAGCAGATTTCATCTTCTCTAAATTAATATAGAGGCTGGCCCGAGATCAGCTGAGACGGTAAGTGCTCAGAAAATGAACCAACTCAGTTCCTGGCAGCAAGACTGGGACTGAATCAATTCTTGATTAACCAGGTGCTGGGTGCCAGCTGTCAGGTGCCAGGTGCCAGGTGCCAGCTAGCACACAATTCTGGGAGGTTAGAAGAGACAGTTGTGATGTTGCTAAGCAAAGACACGCGGTTAGCATTAAGCATCTTCCCTTCCGTTGAAATATAAATCTGCAAGGGCAAACAACCCATTCTTGTTTTTAAAGAAACTTTCTATCTGGAAAACAGCTCACTGCCACCAGGGATGTGTCTTTTCTTAGAAAAGTGTGTAATTGGCTGCCATTTGACATTATGTGGCATTATTAAAGCCTTGAAGCTCCCTTAATGTGCTTCCCTTTACGTTGTCTCTAAACAACATTTTCAGTCTGTAAGATTCTCTTGTTCTTTTACTTAATCTAGTCTATTCTGAACTTCTTAATCAGAGATGTTTTTTTCCAACTTCATGGGATTAAGTGATTCAAACTTAATATTCAGATAAAAATCTTCACATTGCCAATTTGACCAGGTTTAGAACCACCTAAGAAAACAAACATCTGGATGTGTCTTTGAGGGTGTTTTCAGAGAAGTTTAAATGATAAGAAACTATCCACCCTTAATGAGAACAGCATTGTTTGATGGGTTGGGTTCCTGGGCTGAACAAAAAAGAGAAATCAAGCTGAGATTTGACCAATGTTTCACTATGGATGGAAAGTGACCAGCTGCCTCTCAGACTGACTGCCATGGTTCCCCACCATGATGGTTCAAATTAGAGGTCGATGAGACCTTCCTTCTTCACGTTGCTTTTGGCAGATACTTTGTCACATGAAGTTGAATATAACGAATGTACTGTGATTATTATTATTTTTGACTCATTCTGGGTAGCATACCATGAAGACTTTGCCAACTAAAATATGAGCTATGAATCTGAAACTTCTTTGATGGTTTCTCTATATTCTCAACCTGATATGACCACATTAATTAAAAATCTTGGGTACAAAATTAAAGAATCAACTGAGAGAGAGTGCTTGTTTGTTTGTGCTTCAGATTCCAAGTCTCTCTGCTAACCTATACCACCTCTGCCCTGTAACTGTGGTACTCCTGAAGGTTTGAGTTCTGCTGAGTGAGTTTGTTTCTCTGAGAAGTGCTATAGCAGGATACTTATTCTGCTACATTGTATTCGCAGTGGAGCTCTGTGATTAGGCAGTAGACACAGCTGGAGCTGAGAGAGAAAGAGAGGAAGGGGAGGGGAGAAAAAGAGGAAGGGGAAGGGAGAAATAGAGGAAGGTGAGGAGACAAGGAGGCTAACAGCGATGGAGAACCACGGATGGATCAAAAGCAGTCCTGGGTACCAACTTCTATCAAAAGGTTAGATATTGGGTAACAACTCTAATTGTGTAGGCATCTTGTTGATTGAGCATTTCTAAATATATAAATCCTTTAGATAATCATTAAGCTTTAAGAGTCTCATTTCTACTGGGTACTGTGAGGATGGCAGATATTGTTTGGGGTTCAGCTAAGCTTTGTGGATGCAGCATAGGGAATTGACAGAGACATCCCTGACTCTGGCATATCGTGGGTGCCAGGGCCTGCACATCTAGCTAGCAGGAGCCACAGTCAGAGACGAAGCAGTGGGAACATGGTGGCTGCCCAGGAACAAGCCAGACTGGGTGCCATTTTCTGAATATCTCCTGTTACAATGTGTGATGCAGTCAGTGAAGACAAACTCCTTACCAATAAGGCAACTTGATTTTATTAACAAGCAATATATCAACAAGACATCAGGCAGTCAACAAAAGATCTGTTTGTCAAACTTGTGGGTGGATAGATAGATGAGTTCAGCACACACCGGATATTCAATAACCATGTTTACTTTTCTTCCTCTCCTGTCTAATGATGTGATACTTTCTGTGTGATACTTTACTTTGTAAAAGTTAGCAAAATGTTCCTTGTCTATACAAACCAGGCTAAGCTTGGTTGTCTTTGAAGTTAAAATACCACCTTTCTGAAATACCATATGTGGGACTGGGTTATAGCCTCATTTGTTCGGAGTTTGGCCCTAAAATATGCGTGAGGCCCTAAAACTCCAGAAGCCAGGAAACAATTATGGAGAGGAGGAGGAGGATGAAGAAGAGGAAAAGGAAGAAGAGGCTATGAAGGCTGTAGTTCTGATGATGGTAAAAATGTTTCACTTGCTTTGAGTGCTAGTTAATATAGATAGCTCCTAAAGCTTTTAAATTTCAGAAATAGTGTCACATTCAAATCACTGGCAAAAAACACAGGGGTAAACTTACAAATTTGAATTTAAAGGGAGGAAAACACAAATAAAAACCAGAATCACTAAGAACAATATTATATGATGATTAAATTTTCAAATATTTCCATGTTGATATTTAGCAATGAAACCAATGCTCTAGCTTGAACACAGGGGTGTTTTGAGGAAACGAAAATCAGACTAAAACTAGAATGTGTTTACAAACGTCACACCTAAAATATTAGGTCTTCGGAAGATTCAAGCATACAGGAAAGACATACCAGGCAAATGTAACTATGTATTTGTGGTTGAGGCCAGGACAGACAGTTATTATTTTACCTGTAGGTATTAGAGTTCTAACTCAGAGACATTTCAAAGCAACAGGAGCCTGTAATTAAATACCAAGGTTCCAATAACCCGAGATAATCGCAGGTGAATCTTCAGACTTATTTTAAATTCTGAGGTCATGTTTTTTTCATAGAAGGATGCTCGTTTCTACGTTTACTTCCCTTAAATAATCGTTCCTATGCTCTGAGATATTTCATTGTCTTACTAATGTGTTATCAGTGAGTATATATTTTATTCTAATTAAGTTTCAGTAGGAAATTGTAACCTAACATTTTCCACTGCAGCTCATGAACCTGCACGAACGTCCCAATGCTGCAACCCAAGTCTAGTAAAACCTAAGTCAAGGACACTCAGGGAAGAGGCAGCATCCTCAGTAAACTGAGTTTTACCCTGTGAGTGGGTCCAACACCCTGAGCAAAAACCTCCTGTTGCTAATCTGCTAATGGGACATTAGCTATTATACGGTCTCTTAAGTACTTAGCTTTATACCTGTAACAGTGCATCCATCAACCCTCCCCAGAGAGGCTTCTTTTGACAGTAAATACCAGTTTATACAGACCTGCAATGGGTCACCATGAGGAGAATGAGTGACACACTTTTGTCAGATCCTGTCCCTGAATGGCTTTAAGGAATCCTTGCAAAGAGGAAGTGGACAGACTACAAGACACAGGAGTAATGAACTACAGTGAAACAGTGTTTTCTGGATCATATTGGGCAGTTACATGCAAGAACTCATAGGAGTTGTAACTGTATGCACCAAATGAACCCAGGGGGATAACCTTAGCGTGGATGAGGTAGGGGCTCACAAAGGCCCAAGCCTAGGTTGGGTGCTATTGTCAATTCCTGAGAGGAGGAAAGTCAGTTTTTTGGGGGGATGTGCTTCCTGAAAAGCCTTCTATGTTTTTGCATCTAGGCATGTGCACACAACACTACACGGACTTAGAGGGATGTAAACACAAGCAAACATGAATGTGGAAGAAATTCTTTGTGGGTGGGTGGTTGAGGAATTGAAAGGGAGGAAGTGGGCAGTGATAAAATAGACTCATGTATGAATTTTTCAAACAATAACTAAAAGGAAAAGGAAACAGACGGACCCAGGTTCAGATTTACGGAGCTGGAAGGAGAGAGATCTTCTTTGGGAATAGAAGAGATATCCTCTGCGTTTTTCAATTTCTCCTCAAAGATTTGCCAAGAAGCAAGAGTGACATTTTGAAAGAACTGTGCACCTCTCCGTCGGCTGCAGTTACAGAGATAAGTTATAGAAATAAGGGCTTCCATATACTTTCCAAGGCTCAGCCCCAGCTTTGAACATGTGAGCCTGGCTGTGTTAACACTAGAGCAGATGTTGGTCTCTTTGTGGTCCAGACAGTGATTTGTTCCCATTGTCTCGGGTCATCCTTGACCGAGTTACTCTCTCTCAAGGGCTGTTTCACGAAAGCCAGGCAAAATGCAAAAACGACTTTGAAAAACTGAGAAATTCAAAACGGTGGTGCCTAAACAGGATGGATGTTGAGAGCCACTCAGAAACCCTGTTACCTGTTCACTCTGGTCTGGCTACAGTCCCTGCACTCAGCACCTGTCATGGAAAAGAACTCATTTGAGATGACCCAGCTTCAAGGGAGGACAAGGCCATTAAGCAGCCCTATTGTTCAGTTGTAGGAACACCACACACTGTGAGTGAAATCCTGTAATGACAGCAGAAATCCTGCTTACTAAAGAGCCCATCTATTAGTTTTTGAAGTGAGGAAAGGGGGGGGGGGCATGTTTCTTTATAGTTTTCTAGTGCTCGCAGCCCATGTACTGTGTGAAATAAAACCAGAACACAGCTTGTGGTCTTGTCTTTGTTAGCCTGACCATGAGTGGGCTGTGAGTCAGGAGATTGCCTAACACCTCCATGTTGTAAGATACATTGTGGTGAGGCCTAATTTTTGAAGATTTATCAGTCTGGCACTAGAAAAGGCACATCACAGGAAATGTTCGGTGCTTACAGCTTCTTCTCCGGCTATGATTTATTGGAGCTTGGTGCTATAAACCATGCTCTTTGATCCCCACGTTTGGAAATAAGCAAGTCGCTCCGCGGAGCCAGGCTCACTCACCCCCCCCATCTCTTCTTTTTAATAGTTTCATTGACACCATTGTTTAAGTCTGTTCCAATCCTGCTCATTGTTTTATTAATTCTTATATACAAAGAATATTTTCTTAGTTGTTCATCATGTAAGAAGTGCAAAAAGTAAAATGAAACTCAACATTAAATTGTTCATAAAACTCATTTAATTTGGTGTGTAAGCCATGGTGCAGCTGCTGGCGCTTGCGAAATTTGATCTCATTTTGATTATTTTCCCTTTTTCTGTTAATGCAATTTTCATTGGACTTGGAAAATATCAATTCAAATTACAAGTCAGGTTACAATCAGTGTTGTTTTCAATAAATTTTATTAGCATATATTAATTATACAAAATAATGATAACGGCATTTCATTTTTTTTACAGCCACCATTCTAGAAAACCAGAAAGAAAATAATCATATCTTTATGACACTGCAGGAAAACAGCAATCATACTTAGAAACTAGAAGATTTTAAAGCAAACCACAGGGTAAATCAATAACTCTCACATGGAGGAAAAGGATGATTTTCTAGTCAGGATATCAAACAAAGCTAACATGATATTAATGGTTGTGCGAACAGGCTTCCCAGTTGCACTTTCGGGAGGGGGAGGTTAAGGATTGGCAGCCGCTCACATAAATCACGTCTGGTAAGAACCATATGAATAAGTGTTTGACATTTTCAGTTGGAAAGGAGCAGCTTGTCTTTGGTTCTGTGCAACCTTCCTCCTGTGACAATCATCTCGGCTTTTCCCCTTTTTTGGTGAGCCAGGATTCTAATATCAACTGAGCACGTGCAAAAGCATTGGAACCCAGGCTCAGAGCCGTCCACGGCTACAGGGTGGCCAAGATGAAAGCGTCATACGTGACTGACCAGCCTGCTCCAGCAACACCAAGTCTGCTGCCCCTGTATTTCCAGCTCCTTTCACTTAAGGCTTTCCAGTTACTTGTGCTAGGTTTTGTAATTCTCAAATCGGGAGAAGCAGAGACAACATGGCGACATATAAATCAGGTTGTTGTCTTTGACCTGTCAGTCTCATGGCAGATCTACTTTGTGACTGATTCAGAACCTTGCATAGGAATTACGTGTGAAACACTAAATAATCCATGGTTATTTTTCAAGGCCGATTACAGATCCACATATTTGTGATGTAGATCTGTGACAATACATACTGTCTCCCAAGTACCAAAGATCCTCCCCGCATCTGGATTCAACCAACTCTACCAGTTTCACGATCACTGTGACCCACCTGATATCTTATTTAAATAAGGAATATTTTCCAATGTATTTTCTTCTAGATCAAACATTATAGTCTAAATAATCAATTATTAAATAAATACAGTAAAATAAATATAAATTAAATACATTTAAATAAAGTACTTGTTAAATAAATATGATTAAAATAAATATAAATAATCAGACATTTTTCTCCCCAGTGTGGACTTCGTGACCTATCAAGGAGGAAGCCAGCATAGATGGAAAGAACAAAATGAAACAAATGTAGTTAGAGGAGAGGTAACGACAGAATGTGGTCAGAGCCAAGGACCTAAATGTCAAGTCACTGTAAAGTGCTGGTCCCCTTTCCTATTGACACACACAGCCCTGTGGTCATTCACAAGCCGCAAATCAACTCTCACAGAGCTTAGGTGTCAGTGATGAGCATGGTGAAAGTTACCTTGAAAGGGTTAACACATAGGCTTGGGCATGGAGAAAGGGGAAGATGGCAAGAGCCAACCTACAGAGAGCAAAGATTTCCCATAGGGTCAGCTAAGACTAATTTACAGTAACACATCTCAGATGCATATGAATGTGTTGTGAGTGTGTCTGACTTGACTCTTTGGAAGAGGCTCCATAGTCACCCTGAAACCTCCTGCCTCATCTTCCGCGTTACTCCACAGGCCCCTGGCAGCTGGCTCTGAGGTGGATTCAGCTCCTCCTCCTTGATGACGTTGTTCACAGTACTGTTCTTGTCTGCAGATTCTTTCAGTGCCTCCAACAGAGGATGCCCAGGAACCATGAGTACTATCGTATAGCACACAGCGGTACCATCATGATGGTATGACTTATCTAGTTAAACATAGCCTGTATTGTGAGGGAAGTAATCCACTCAAATTGTCAGGACTAGATGTGTGCAACTGTAAGCAGAGCAGGTACGTTCTTTCCAAAACCCAGGGAAAGTGAGGAGACTAACCAGGAACGATCACATAATTATTTATCCCGTCTACATTTTCACGTTTAAATGAACTTATTAAATAATACATAAAAATTACACATAATTATAGAGTGCCACATAATATCTCCAAACAGTGCCAAAGTTGGGATGAACTACTCAAAGATCTTTCTTTATTTGGGAAAAAATATTCACTTTCTTGTACATTATTTTCAAAATGTGCAGTGTGTATATAATAACTGTGTCGTGCAACAGGTCGTGAGAACTTGTTTCTTCTAATTTACTCAAGGCCCACTGAAAACCTTGTCTGCTTCTTTCAACTCTCCTCACATGCAGGTAACCACCATTGTACTCTCGGCTTCTTTAATGTGCCTTTTCTATCCTAGACTTAGTCCCTAAGTCTTTCCATACAGTCTTCATTTTGCATTCTGGAATTGTAAACTTAAAGAAAAGTTAAGCAGGGGCTAGGGAGATGGCTCAGCACTTAAGGACATGTGCTGTTCTTACCGAGGACCAGAGTTCAGTTCCCAGCACCCATGTTGGATAGTCACAAACACTTGTAATTCCTAAAGATATCTGATGGCTTATTTTGGGCACTGCAGGCATCTCCAGATATGTGTGCATATACATATGGAAATATACATAGAATTACATTTAAATTTTTTAAATAAAAAGGGCTAAATAATGCTTAATATTTGAAGTCAGGGTTTAATAGGAACAAAAAGAATTATGACTGGGAGATGTGCAGTGAATACCAACTGTGGTGAACCCATAGAATGAACCAAATATCCTGTTTCCAATATCTTGGTGGAATAAATCTGTAGATATTCTCAAGGGACATTGGTCTTCCATTGTTTTACATGAGAGACTCTGCCAGAGCCTAACAAATACAGAGGAAGATGCTGGAAGCCAACCATTGGACTGAGCACAGGGTCCTCAATGGAGGAGTTAAAGAAAGGACTGAAGGAGCTGAAGGGGTTTGCAACCACATAGGAAGAGCAGCAATATCAACCAACCAGACCCCCTCAGAGCTCCCAGGGACTAAACCACCAACCAAAGAGCACACATGGAGAGACCCATGGCTCTAGCCGCATATATAGCAGAGGATGGCCTTACAGGGCATCAATGGGATAAGAGGCTCTTGGTCCTGGGAAGACTGGATGCTCCAGTGTAGGGAATCCCAGGGCAGGGAGGAGGGAGTGGGTGGGTGGGTAGGGGAGCACCCTCATAGAAGCCGGGAGAGGGAAGATGGGATAGGGGTTTCCAGAGGGGAAACCAGGAAAGGGGGTAACATTTGAAATGTAAATAAAGAAAATATCCAATAAAAAATATAATATCATTTGAGTTTCCATATTAATCCCAAATGAAACCATGAACTATCATTGTAAATTAACCATAAAGTGTTTAAATGCTTGTTCAATATTAACTGTGAATTTTTTTAAAAAAAAATTCTAGTTTCAGATCAAGATATCTTTAAAAAAAAAAAAATCTAGTCTTGTAAATGGAGTTGTATCATCTGATTTACCTAGTGGCATTAGGAACGGACTTACATAGGAGTCAATATTCCTGCCGGCTCTAGCAGAAGTGAGCAGATTGTGCGCCTGGCAGAGGCCTGGAGGGCCCTTTTGCCGCGGATTCTTGCCATGCTTACTGATAGATGTTGTTGGTTTGATGTCAGTTGTTTGTCAAGGAATTATAATAATATTTTTCAAAAGGCTTTGGTTTGACTTCCATTATACTGCGAGACTATTTTTTCCCAGCCTCCCTACCATCTGTCTTGATGCTGCTTTGGAAAGTCTCCCCGGTATCCATCCAGAAGGGCTAAGTGAACCAATATGGCAGCAGCAGATTGCTGATGCCTTCCAGCTTTTAAGTGGGATGTTATGATTAACAGTGGTCCAGCTTTTCACCTCTCTACTATCCCAGGGCCGTCTCAGAGCATTGTGAATGTCCATCAGGTTCAATTAATCCTATATGCTTCCTAAAAATTCAGCGTGCTGCTAGAGTAAATAGGAAGGGAAAGACAGGATCATATTTAGCTTTTGCTGGTACTGTAGTAATATGTGTTTTCTTTTCTGTCTTCTTCTGGGTATTGGATGACCAATATATGTGACTATATTATGTTTTTAAGTAGGTCTAATAAAAATGATTGTAAGATCTATTCTTTTATATAACCTGTAATTAGCTAGAGAATACACAGAAAATTTGAAATGTTTTCAACGTTATTACCAAAATAAGAGTCTTTTATTAAAAGTCATTTTAATAAATGTTATGTGATTCAGTTTATTTTCTTCATAATTTTATAATAAATGGCATAGCTGTTCTTGGCAGTGATCTTTTTCAGCTCAACCACCAATAGTATACATCTCTGTAATCAACATGCATTGGCTTATTAGAAAGCAAACTTTCCTAATGTAACAATTGTGGGTAATAAGGGACTCTTATTGTGGACAGTAATCGCCTTTATTTCTGTACTAACTACAGAACTTAAACACACACACACACACACACACACACACACACACACACACATGCACGACACGCACACACACGCACACACCAGTGTTACATAGATCATTCAGACATAGAAGTCTCTTAGGAGTAAGGTAGGTTTTAGACAGGTGGGAGATATCTGACCACAAGCCCTCAAAGGAATTTTTTTATAATTTTTTAAATTTTATATGCATTGGTAGTTTGCCTGCATGCATGTCTATGTGAAGGTGTGAAATCTGCTGGAGCTGGAGTTAGAGGCAGTGGTAAGCTGGCATGTGGGTACATGCTGGGTGCCACTGCTCTTAACCACTGAGCTTTCCCTCCAGCTCCATTGAGCCTCAGAGGTCTTAGGGAACTGGCAAATAAATTATTGACTCCTATAAGAGCGAAGGCTTGAGGTAGATCCCACCTCATCCTTGGTATGGGGCACTTTTCTTGCTCCCTTGGCCCATGAGCGTCTTTAGACTTTCAGCTTCCTGTTTAGAGAGTACGAGCAGATCTATGTCTCACAAAGTCCTCATGTAACTCCGAGGACACTGTCTGCACCCATGACTGTAATAGGGAAATGAGGGTCATGTGCTTACTTTACCTAGTCAGGCTTGCACGCTCCTTGAGTGCAGATGAGAGAATATTAAACGGAGTCCCTCAAATGGATAAAATGGATACCTTGAAGACACTGGAGGCGAGGAACGCAAGCCAAGAGCTAAAGTTCGCAATTGATTTGAAAAGATCTCTTGGCCCTAGCTTATGAGATAACCATGACCAGAACATAAAAACAATCAATACTGGCTTTGTTGTTATGTTAGCAGCCCAGGGCTAAGCCAGTGTCTAAAAGTCTAAAGTTCAGTCTTTGAACACACTCTCCTGCGTACCTCCTTTTCACAAAGATTTTCTTGGTCTTGTCCAGGAATTATACAGTGAATTTTCATGCTTGTTAAGTGGACATATCTTGCCTACTGTTCTTGTTAGTAAGATACAATAAAAAAAAAAAATGGTGAATAAAGTACAAATTGGGTTTCTTTTTCTTCTGTTTAAAGAGCAAATGGTAAATTCCCGATGCCCCAGAGTGCTGCAAGCTCTGGCCAGTTTTAACTGCTTTCCTTTGAGTAAGCACTAGGTTGCCTCCTGCAGCTCTTTGGTCTTTCCTAAAATTGCATCTCCTCTGCTTTACAAACTAAATTACTCATGAACTTAAATACTTGGATTTCATTAGAGCCTCGGCCACTTTTCATCCACCCTGGAAACCTGACAGTTTTATAGCTATTTAAGAAGTCATCAAAACCGACTAAAAATGAACAAAACTTAGAAATTTGAATTTTACCAATACTATTGGAAATATCTTCTACATTGATCATAAGTACATTTAAGTACTAATTCTCAGTCTCTCCTTTCTAACAGGTCAGTGGAAACTTTTTCTATTTAATCTCTCATATCTATTTTTTCTTTGTTTGTCTCCTGTTTCATTGATTTCTTTCCCTTTTTAATTTATAATATCCCTAGATATCAGATCCATAGTTAATAAATAGATTTGTGTGGTACTGTCTTAGTCCATCCGTGGGCATGGAATCAACTGTAGTTGCAACTCTTGACTCTTAGTAATTAAATTCAGGGAAAAAAATATTTTGTGTTGCAGTTTTAGGAAGAACAAAGAACCTCCAGAAGTGTTTTTGCCAAAAATAATTAGCATTGATTTACTATAGCACGAAGATGAGCAAAGCAACACAGTTTCAAAGTTCCTCATTTGCATATGTAAATTACCCGATGCCAGGAAAGTGACTCGAAACAGTTATCATTCAGTGACAGGCTGGCACCTGGTGAAAGAGTCACGGTGTTCCAGGGGAAACTGTCCTAACTTAGATATGTCTCCCACGGCTGTAAACTCAGAGGAAAGCAGGGGCTGTAAGGAATTCGTGTCCCACCACCTGGGCCTCCATAAGGAATGAGTGTTCCACTACCACAGCCTCCACTGACAGTCCTCATGGCTGTGACGTTTTTACCATCCCAAGGTCCTCCTCCTCAGGCATCGGCTTGCTTGAGCCACGTCCCAGCTGCACCGATCTGAATGTATGAATTGAAGGAGAAGGCACATGGCCTATGCCATTACTCTGTCATTCTACAGACACAAAAATGTATTGAGATAATTGCTTAAAGTGTTTCCAACGTCTTTATGAAGAGGAAAAAACTCTATTCTAACAGATCAAACGTTTCACAGTCCTTAGAGTCAGATGTGAGTCGGATCACTGTCCCTTCTGCTGAAGGAAGAGATCCACAATGCAGAAGTTCAAGAAAGAACAGAAATGTTGCCACCACCCTGCAGGCCAGCTGGAAACTATGAAAGATCCCTAGATTCCCTCTGAAATGGCAAACTAGGCGGGAATGTGAGTTAGTGTTACAAAGTTTCAAGAGAACCTAGCCACTATCTTTTCAACGTTAACATGGTGAGCACTTAACATCTTAATATTTTTTCTGTTTAAACAAAAATTAAGAGCACCACCAGGACCATCTCTGAATAATATGGAAAAAATCTAAAACTCAAATTCCTTGCTTTATTCCACAGAGCAAAATCCTGATCAAGTCAACATCCTTTTGACATCTATCTGTCTCTGGTTTAATTTTCTATGGATTTGCATTAAGGGGATGGTGCAAATGTTGTTTTGTTTCCATCAAGTGTTCTGAATATTTTCTTAGGTTTTAAAACAAAATTGCAACATTTTAAAGCAAAATTGCTTTAGTTATTGAATGGGGGTCTTCTTCCAGCCAAGTGTCCATGTGGAACCTCTGACTTTATTTGGAAATTGAGTTTTTGTAGATATAACTAAATTTAAAATAACTGGATGGGCTGTAAATTCAATTATGCCATGATGAGTAAAGCTGAGGAAATTAGAAAAAGGAAGGGGAAAGACGGAGGCAGTGTATGCAAGGAGGTGGCCATAAGACCAGTTGTAGGGACAGCCACCAGAAGACAGAGGGGAAGCATAGACCCAGCACCCCCAACAAGACAAAGAAGACCTCTTTTATTTTAAGTCACCTGTCTTTAGCAGTTCATTATGAGAGGCACAGGAATCTAATATCCTGATATGTTTGTAGAATCTGACATAAATGAAATCATTTTAAGAGGCTCCCAGTGCCATGATATGGTTTGTTGGGAGTTTTGTTTGTTTGTTTTGTTTTTAAGGTATATAACTAATCACTATCAATGCAGTCATTTTCCTGAATATTATGTTTAACAGCAAAACCTGTACTTCCACATATGTGTATTCATAATATGTACACAGTTACGTACACATATGCATACACGTGCTCGAGCACACACACAGAGATTGAAATGTTTCAATGGGGTGAATAAAGATGTTTGCCGCCACACCTGAGCTCAACACCCAAGACTACACAGGAAGATAACCAACTCCTGAAAACTGTCCTCTGACCTACATACATACACACATACACACAAAGGCACAAACCTGTATGTATACACACATACACAGACATACATGCGTACACCATATATACATGTACAAATGTGTGTACATGCTAATAGACACACACATGCTCACAGACACACACATGCACACACACACACACACACACACACACACACACACAGAGTAAATACCATCAAAGGAAAACAAAAGGGCATTAGAGCATCCTTTATTGCACTCCAGAAAGGTCCCTTTTCTATGTTATCAACAATATTTGTCAGGAGCAAAATCATTGTAATGTTGTAGAAGAACCTGTAATTATCTAACTACTGTACTTCTGAAAGGCAATTATCTGTCCTCCTAAGAGTCAAAAATCTTCAAAGTTTCTGGTTCCATTAAAGTCGTACATTTCCATGGGAAATTATTAGTTTTTAATTGTAGGAATCTAAAAATAGAAATAAAAGCCTCCCTTCTCAAGCTTTGGATGTGAGCTCTTACCGAATAATTTCTCTTCTTATGATCACAGGTATGAAGCTAATTGTGTACTCCTGTCTTCAGCTCCTGACTTATTGTCTTTACATAGAGTTATTGACTTGCAAAGAAAGCTGAAGAACTTAATAGCCCCTGTCCCTCCATTTTACTTCTGACTACTGAGTTACATGACTGTATTATTGAGGTCTATGTCAGAGAAAACTAAGTAAATATTTTATGCTTTGTCCAAATAATTATTATAGAAGGTTAAAGGTTTTAACCTTTAAATCTCCATTTCAGTACTAGGATTACATAAGAAAATACAAAACCAAGAAGAGTATTTGAATTTAATTGTGAAAACAATTTAAGTATATAACTTTGACTCATGAAATCTTGCATCACAGATCATTACATTGTTGGAAGGAAAATCTTCCATAGATTTCAATCTAATGAGTCCTCTGGTTAAATTTAAATTTTATATCACTTAATTACCATTTGCAATATTTTAATGTTTGTATTCCTTCTCAAGAAAGCTTTGTTGTCTCTTCCCCTTTTCTTCCTCCTTCTTTTCTACCTTCTCCTTCTTCTCCTTCCTCCTCCTCTTCACCTTCCCCCATTTTCTTCCTCCTCTTTATCATCCTCCTCCCTTTCCCCTCCTTAGTCTTCTTTCTTTGTAGCTGAAAACCTCCATAATGAAGTGGCTGCATTTTGTTTCTGAAAATGTGCCTTCTCTCTCCCCATCCTTCTTTTCGGGGTACAGTGGATAGAAAGATGCATACTGAAAATGATTTTCCCTTCTCTTTTAAGGTGTTATTATCTTTCAGCATCAAGTATTTCTGCTGAGATGGCTGATATTGACGCTCTACTCTTTGTTTGTAAGCTACCTAATTTAATTTCTTTCTAGAAACATTCAGGGTTTCACTGACCACATGACATACTGAAATATTTTCTACCGAGGAGCGTGTTACTATCCAAATGCTCCATAAGCAGCTGTGTTGTCGATTACTTTGATGGTTTCATTCTCTCCTCTATCTATTTACATTGTTGTTTTATATTTTCATTTAGCTCTCTGGAAAGTCCTCAGGTAAGACAGCCTTATCTTCTGTGAGTCAGGAAGACTCGGCCCTGTAGACGTTCTCTCCCAAATGGCTGACTTGTGTGTATCCCACTGCCATTTCCTGCATGGATTTCGTTCCATCTTCATTTTAAGTCGGGATAAATAGTCATCTATGCATCCACCTTCCAGGAGCAGCATCAGGGTGCCGCCCTCCTTAGAAGAAAGGGATGGAGTTGTAGGTCCTTGGTGTCCTTGCCATTCTTACATTAGACTTTCCCAGAGGCAGTGCCTCAGGAAAATGTGACATAACTCTTGTCCCTATGCTCACCTTTTAGTTCATATGATACCACAATAGTATACACTTACTGTTTGGAGAGCTGATTTTGGTAAATGTTACATTGTATATTGAAAGCACACAGTTTTCAAACGCTTGCTTTTGTTTTCATTCAACCCATGTTTTTGAAATCTTGGTATGCTGATGCATATACAGATGTACACACACACACATACCACACACACATACACACCACATACACCCACACATACCACATGCACACCAAACACCACACACACACACAACACACACACACACACCACACACACACACACACTACCACACACAACACACACCACACACTACACCACACACACACACACACACCACACACATACATCACCACACACACAACACCACACACACAGACACACACACAGACACCACACACAACAACACACACAACATACACACATAAACACCAACGACACACACACACACACAGAATGCACACACATACACCACACACACATAATACACACCACATACCACTATACCCCCCATACACCACACACTACACACACACACACATAACCACACACACACCCATACACACACACACACACACACACCACACACACACATACATACAACCCCACACACACACACACATATATACCACACAAACACCACACACACACAGACACACACATACATCACACACACATACCACACACACCACATACACACACACCATATACACACACACCACACACCACACACACACACACACATACAACACACACATACCACACACACATACACACACACACACACTACACACACACACAGACACACACCGCATACACACACACACCACACGTACACACGCACACACCTTTTGCTTTCTGTCACTTTCTTTGTGACCACGGGAGAAAAGAAATACAGGGAGTTTGCTCTGCCTTCTTCTGGAACTCTGGACCCAGTGAAGCTGTCAAACTGAAAACCAGGCTGAGACAGCTCGGGAAGTAAAGGTGATCCTGTTAGACCTAACGGCCCAAGGACCACACCTTGCTTTTACTCCTCCACATGGTGGAGGGAGAAAACCAACTCTGCGAGTTTCCCTCCATCGTCCTCATGAGTGCCGTAGCACATGCACCTACCCACCTGCACACACATACACACCTACTCCACAGATACACCTCACCTGCCCACCTGCACACACACATACCCACTCCACAGATACACGTAAACAAGTGAGTGTAAAGTTTAAAGATCAAGAAACGCAGAAAGTAATGAGCGCACCATGACGTATTTATGAATGAGATTAATAGCTATGCTGCTGACAAGTGGGAACCACGGCCTTTGAATGAGCACCACCACCTAGAGGTGCTCTGTACAGGGAGAGTGTCAGGATGTGACCCTGAACCTTCCCCTTGCCCATGCTCAGAACAGAAGGAGGCGTGATGGCTGAGCTGTGCTGTTCTCTGTAGGCCGGATCCGTGTCAACTCCAGCTGGAGATTTATCCTCTGTTCTTCGCTGTCCTTGCACCCTGTGGATAAAATTAACAAAAGATTATTCATGGGCTCAATGGCCTTATTCGAGACTGTTTCTTTTTGGCAGAACAAGGTATATTTATTTGAAGTCCAACCTGTTCTTTAACCACTCAAGTCACTGACTCTAAATAATTAGCAGTTACTAAATTTACCCTGTGAGAACTCAGCTCCTCAGGAGGCTTTGAAGGCTGACAGCTCTTTCCCACACTTCTTAACTCCCTCCACTGTCCTTCTCCCTTCTCCAGTTCCTTCCTTCCTTTTAGCCTGTCTTCTATTTCTCTTCCTTGTATTTCAAGAAATAGAAACTGGAACCAACATTATGTCCCACGGAATAACTCAGTAAGAGTACTGGGAGAAAGAGCCCCCATGTATTTCCATACTGTGCCCTCCTGGGAATTTTGCAGATGAGATCTGAGCAAAGAGGGAGGCTATGGAGAAGCAGTTCTGAGGGGGAAAATTACCAACTGAAGAGACTCCAAACCAGATAGTTCTCTAAAACTGATTTCAGAAGTTTGCTTTCACTTAAACACAAGGAAATGAGAGCCAGTGTTTCAGAGCTGACTTTGACCGCCATGATTCTAATCGGACTCCCACACTGAGACCCCCATGACTTTGCAAAGATTTTAAAGCTTCTTTTGCTTCAGTTTCCTCACAGATGCATTAGTGCTAAAAGTACATTGTGTTGTTGTTGATTGAATGAGTTAATGTTTGCAATGCATTTAGAATAGTGCCGGAAATCTCACAGTACTTTGTAAGCTTTCCTAATTATATATAAGGTGTGTGTGTGTGTGTGTGTGTGTGTACGTATACATTGGTCTACATGTATATATGAGAGAGGGATAAATTTGGACAAGAAAGTAACTTCAAGGAATAATATTCCAATATGGATTTCAAAATTAATTATTCCCAAGTAACTTTGAGGTTATAAAAAATTAGATTTAAAAATGGTGTGATAATTAGCTCTAAATATCACGGCGAGACACGGCTCTATGTGCGTGCACGTGGAGGTTTAATGATTGTCTTAATTTGTGTGGTAAGACCCGCCCACTATGGATGGCAGCACTTCCTGGCTAGAATCCTTGACTACTTGCCTTCTGAGTCTGGGATGCTACAAGCTATATCAAGATCCTTCTTCCATGACACTCTCATCAAGGACTATACCCCCAAAACTGAAATCCAGAATCCAGCTTTGGGCTGCTTTTAACAAAGTATTTTGTTATAGTAACAGGAAGGAAACTAAGACAAATAGTATAAAGAACAAAACTGTAGAAATGCAAACCGCAGGCGGTGTTACCTCTACACTAGTAGAACCACGCTCTTGTCCTTTGACAACAAGTGCTTTGTAGTACTCTTAATTCAACGTTTCCTCCTTCGCCGCTCCAGAGTCTAAGCGCTTCCTCCCACATTGCTTCCCATGAAACATTTCAAAGCCTGTTCTATGGAATAAGGGAATAATACTAATTTTAGCTCCAATTGTTATACTTCCAAAGAAGCTTTTACAAAGGGTTGAGTTGGACTGTTTTCAAAAAAAAAAAAAAATTCTATAACAGAAAATAGACTGGTTTGAAAGCGATTGGTCTTATGTACTGTGGAGCTCAGCATGGTCCGATGGAAAAGGGAAGAGGAACTAGTGATGATTATATCTACCTTTTCATCGGAGGCTCCTGAAGCACCTGAAACCAACTCTCATTACCATTGCCTTAAATAGATGAAGCCGCCGAGATAGTGAGTTAAGCGCGTTTCCCAAGGTCACACTCTAACTTGCTAACATAGCGATAAAAATCCAATATCCCTGATAAGTGCCTGCTGCCCACTCATCCCCGCGCATCGATTGGGTGTGTGGTGCACAAAGCAGATGGATAGGGAGATCTCGGAAGTATCTCTAACCCTGCCGGCTTGCTCAGTGCCCCTCCCCCATTAATCCCCGGCTTGCATCTCACAAGCTTTCCATCATCAGCTTCTGTTCCTGCAGAATTCTTGCTAGTTGAGAGGTCAGAATGACATGCCTATTTCTTGTCTGCTCCTTTACTCTGCTTTGGCTCTGTCTCATACTTCAGCTCTCCCGGAAGAAATCAGGTCCTGGCCTGTGCTTCTGGGTTTTGCTAGGTCTTTGTTTCATTGATTACTTTGCCTTGAATGCCTGACCTGTTTTTGGTTGCTTGCAGAAGTCTCTGAAATTTTCAGTACTGAAAAGCGACTTTTTCTTCAATACGTCTCTACTGTCTATTCCACTGGCTATGACCTTAAGAAGAAAAACAGATAAAGAAACCCCATGCCATTCAACAGTGTGGTCATTAACAATAGGAACCCAGTTAATTGAAGCCAACAGTCACAAAAATTAAGAATTCAGTCCCTTAGTGGCACAGGCCATCTCGGAATCGTTTGATCACTCAGAGCTCTCAGCCTTGTCCTCTCTAGAGTGAGGAGGGGCTGGGTTCTTAATCGTGAAGTTCTAGCACACATACTCTCTCATTCCCCAAGGCCTTCCCTGGGCTTTGACTCTGACCTCAGGTTCACTCCAGAGAGCTTCTTCCTGCAGAAGTGGAAGTGCTTTCTGCTTCCCTCCGCTGTGCCTCATGCTCACCTAACAAGCTGGAACCAAGCGCACGACAAAGAATATGGTAATGTATTCAACAGAAGCTTTGTGTACTAAATATAGACTCAGACTCAGAGTCTTAAGGAGCAATTTTACCCTAGTATGAGCATCAGGTGAGTGTTTTACTATGAAACGGGCTTCAGGAAATGATGAGGGCATGTCCTATTTTAAAATGAGAGATCATCTGATGGGTAGCAATGGTGTTGTAACGAACGTGTTGCTGTTAGTGACATCTGAGCAGCTCTTGACTCTTCCTTAATCATAGGATGCAAACTCTTCCAAACTTTTACATATGCTCTTTGAGCAGACACTCGGAGGAGAAGACACGATAGTCAGTCAGAACTACAGCTTGGTTTCTGATTCATTCTTGGTTTTTTTTTTCCCCTCACCCCTAACAGTGGAAAAAAAAAAAGAGTGAGAAAAATAGAAGTTACATTTCTGATTTATGATTTTCTTCTACTTTCTCACTACTTGGAAGAGTAACAATTAATTATCCGCCAAGAAACACTTAGAAGCCTTAGTTCACGAAGGAAAACAAATGATTAAGAAGAAAACACATAATGTGAAATTTTTTGTCGATGTTCCTTGGAAAGTAAATGTGACAATACGGTGTTAGTCATCTCAAAAAGAGAAAACGCAGAACTCTGAATGCGGCAAATTTCCAAGGCACTCATTATACGTGCTAATTGTCTTTTCCTTGTTATTTCAGTCCCTTAAGTAGGATGAGCCTTAGCATATGTCTGTTTTCCTTAGCTTTCTTCAGACAGAGGTTCCCTCGGGGGCATTGCCTGACAAAATCGTTAAGCAGCGGTTTATGTGCCTAGGTGGGATCCCATTTGTGGATGACTGATGGCATGATTGCAGCTAATTGTTTGTGGGACTTGGAAAGTCTCTGACATCTTTAAGGGGAATCCTTTCGCCTGCAATCAATCCATCAGAAGAACTGCCATCTTTCTCCAAGGATTATCTCCCTTTGGGGTGTCATGGAGAAATATTTCTGAGGTGACCTCGTACCAGCTTCCCTCTTTCTTCATTTTTGATGAAAACCATCCCCCTTTGTCACCCAAATTTAATTTATAGTGGCCGGGATATTGCTGTCTAGGATGTTTGCCCTTCAACAAGATTATGTGAGACCTCTTCTGGTTGCATTCGAGAAATTATGTCCCAACTTTGTCCCATTAGAACCCTGCTGGTCTGAAAGAATCAATGCACTTAGCCAAAGTCACAGCACATGCCAACCGGAGCTTGCTTTTGAACAGAGCTAATTTGTGAGTAAGTTTCCTTAAACACGTTCAATATTAGCATATTCTTGTGCAAAGTAAAATTAACACTCTCTGTTTTGGGCAGCTATAATCAAATGTTTTGAGATAGATAACTTAAAAAGTTACAGTTAATAAATAACCGTCAACTATTAGACAACATCTATTATTACTGGAGTCCTCAGATGCACATCAAGATCCTACCAGTTGGCTTCCTGTTACAGATCTACAAGAAGATAATGCTAGTTTTATAGCTGGTGGTGAGAAACAAGTTTCAATAATCAATTCACAAAAGCATTTTCCATGTACTTCATGGCATGACTGTTTTAGTCACTATGGTATCGCACACTGACAAAACCTTGGGCATATTGGCACCCAGCCTTCAGATTTCAGAAAGTGAAGACTGCTTCTGTCCGGAGCCACTTGACAGAAGCCACACCCACTTCACGTTATGGACGATCTGGGAAAGAGTCTGACCGTTGTAGTCATGAAATGTCTACAGTTTGTTGCAAGAGAAAGGTTGTACCCTATTCTACATCTTGTTCCCAGCTTCCAAGTTGATCTGAGGACCTCTCAACCTATAACCACGAAATAATAAGCTGGTTATTGTAGACATTGGCAAGAACAGACTCTGTTGAAATCTGTGGTCATGGATGATATGAGTGCTCGTGGACCTCGGAGAAGCAGGTGGATGTGACATGGCTCAGGATGAAGAAATTAGATCTGAATCTGACGGATGCTCATCATGGCAAACACCAGTCAGGTTCACATTACAACCCAAACCTCGGTGAAGCCGGAAGTTGGCAACGAAGCGTTCGGGAGGCTGAAGGTGTAAAGGAGCGCTCTGGCCAGCAGATGACTCTCAGCCAGACCTGACTTAGAGCCTCGTGTCATTGAAAGAAGCTAGTTTTGAAATCGGATCACTTCCATGTTCTTCTGCCCCCCTACTGGAAGTCATGATCTATATGCTTTGCTCTTTTCGTCGTCACGTATGAGCTGGACACTGGAAATAAATGTCCTTAGATCTACCGCTTGTGTTCTGTTCCCTCTGCTCATTCCAACAGACACAGTGAACTCTTATGTTCGTGCTATTCTCCCCATGTCTGGAGGGAAGGATGCTTTATTATTTTTCCAATCACCAGCCCTAACCTCGCTCCTTGTTTACCTCACAGGTGCCTGGATGGTCGGGCACACTCGCTTGGCATGCCGATGCCATTTGTGACCGCCTTTGAAGCCACAGAGTAAGGCAAAGGGAAATGAATACTGTGCATGCAGAAGATAGAATGCTTACTGTCACTCCCTCAGCTAGTTGACCGTGCAGAAAAGTAATTGCCAGCAGTGATTTGGGGCCAGCATTTTGCAAGCAGTACATTTAAGTACATGCATAAGCCTTTCTTAGCAAATGATTACAAACTCCGTGTCACTTTCCTACTCTTATCGAGCTTTTTCTTCATTTTGCCTCATACACAGTTGTTAGGTTATAGAATTCAAATGCGAATATTCAAATTCTGTCTCTTGTCTTCTCAGTGTGGTGTGATAAAACTTCGGGAAGAATGATTTCTTTCTGACCCCTAAGTCGCAATGCGTGACAGGGGCAAAGCATTTTCATACCACTTCACTTTCTTAGAAGCAGCTCACAACCTCCTCCAGCACTCGGCCAACTATGGCAGGGATTGTCTGAGCCACATACTTGGAATCTAAAATGCCAGCATTCATGCCATTTACAGTATGACGCCTGGCTCACTTATACACATATACTAACTGGTGGACATCCACAGCCCTTCCTAGTCACACAAAACTCTAGACCTTTACCTCAGGAGTAGTAAACAGAAAGCATAATTTGGGAAGCTCTGCCCCAGAAAGGCAGTAGGTTTGCAATGTCAAAGCTCTGGGATGCGAGTGTCGAAGCTGTCCCTGACCATGCCCTGGATAAGAGTGGCCTTAAGAAACCCCCACATCTAGGTAGTCAAGCCAACACAGGCACACACACACACACAGACAGACATACACAGACACATATACTTACATATAACACACGAGACATATAAACACAGACACATACACACTCACACAGACACACAGAACATACACACACACACACATACTCACAATATAGAGACACACACAGATATACAGATACAGACACATACACACACACAGACACACATAGGCATACAGACACAGACATAGAAACACATACACAGACACAAAGAGAGACATAAGAGACATACAGATACACACACATAGACACACATAAACACACACAGACATACAGACATAAAGATAAAGACACAGATACACACACTCATGCACACACAGGCACACCACAGACACACACACACATACACAGCTTTTATTTAAGGCATGGGACTTGGATGTATCATTTCAGCATAGGATGGAAACACTTATTTTCTTTACAAGACATCTTAGCTGCCTTCACAGAAATAGCAGCGAGAGTTAAAGGGCCATTAGATAGACCATTGAGCACATCCCTAGCTTAAAAGACCCAAACAGAAAAGAAGCTTTAATGCAGACATCCATTCTGTACATTCCAGGACCACAGGATTGCTGACACGTTGTTTTGGAAGAGCCGTTTAAGACCTCTAATCAATTGCCCATTATTAATATTTATTACTGTTCTGATGAAAACCCTAGCATATATTTACTTTCTAAAGGTTGGTGATAAGAGCAGATAAACACATAGACAATCAGTCTTTGAGGGACTTTTCTATGTTTAATTTGTGTCTTACTCCCGACTCTGTGTGCGTGCGTACGTGTCAATGCTCATACGCGCGTCCTAGTTTTCCCTGAAAAAAAAAAAGTAAATTACTACTCCACACTAGCCCTTTCTTATGTGGAGCTGCACAATAACTTCATTAAGTTAATTATGCCAGCAATTAAAAAGGATCTAGTTATTTGAGAACAGTTATTGAGAATGAATTGCTCCTTAATGTGTCTACACATGGGTTGGTTTAATAGGAAAGGAAGAAGTCTGTAGGTCAGGGTGATATTTCTTGTTGCATTTGGCTGTCAGTGGCTTTCACTTCTGCCCTTGAAAGGCTCAGAAGTACTGAACAAACCACAGCACACCCAGTCCGTATCTTTCTTATGGCTATTAGGGACAGATATTCTCACTAACTTCCAGTTTGTGAGTTATGGGCCACCACTCACTGTACAGAATAATAAATTGTGCAGAACATATGTGCTCAGCTCTTGACTCTGGACGCTGACTTTCCTGACCAGTGCCACCTGATTACTTGTAAGAGCCAGGCTGGAGTTCCTGTTTATGAACTTATTCATTGAAAATGAATCCTGATTGTTTTACTATTTACCGATCCCCAATTTCTCCTGAGTGTAACTTTAATATTTCCAGGCTCTCATTTTTAAAATGACTATAAACTTTCACAAACATAAATCAGATCTAACGTGTTCGTGTTTCACTTACATGTCCGCCTTCTAGAACCAAGTGATTTTTAATTGGATATTATATTTATTTGACATGAATGGCAGTTCTATAAGTCTTTTGCCTGCAGCACTATGTAAAAAAAATTTAATGCAAAGTGTTTGGTTTTCTAGAAGGAATGTAATAGACAGAGACACTGAAAGGGGGCGCTAGTGAGTGAGAATATTTCTGTGGCCATCCAACAATCAGTAAGTAGATGCTGCTTGTTGATTTAGTAATAACTGTCAAAAGTTGGTATGAATTTGAAACAGGATCACTTTTGTCGTGCATGAGTGGGAATTTGAGATCTGTAGTCATCTGATCATCTTCTGAACGTTTCCTTTGATGGTGAAGCTTAGAAGCCGATTTTGCTAAAATCATGACACTCCTCTCTTGGGTCCCTGGGATAACTGAAGCAGGATACAAACCTGGCATCTCTGCCTTCATTTGCTATGTGTCTCCTTTACTCGGGCTGCAGGTACCCAGATAAGTTATTGCCTTTACCCTCTCCTTCTGAGCTACCTTAAATTACAAGAACAAAACGTCTCAGGGATAACACTGCCACCACACAGATGGGTAATTACTCATGAGGGTAAGCCGCACCCTAGAACAGAAGTCATTATCTCATAGGAACCAGCTAGTCTCATCAGCCATATACTGACTAAATGGATTAACAATTTATGGCACATATATACATGGGATTTCACCAACCATAAGTAAAAATGAAATTATGTAACTTTCAGAAAAAATGGAATGAACTGGGAAATACTAATTTTTGTTTCATCCTCTACATCTTCTTGAGTCAGCAATACTCTCTGGGCATAGAAAAACACAAGCTATCTGTTCCTCCTTGTCTGTAGATCCCAGCGTAAAACATCTAGGTTTCTGTCCTTATGTTGGAGGAACTATGAAGACAGTAAAGTTTCAGAATGGAACTGTGGCGGGGAGAGGAGGTGTTGTGTTGTATCTAGTGGAAAGTACTTGAGACCCTGAGATAAAACTAGAGGAGTGCATATTGGGAGTACAGTCATTTAGATAGAGTAGGGACAGTGAATAGGGCAGGATAGGAGTGAGGGAAAGTTACCCAAAACTTAGGGTATAGGAAAAGCTACTCTGTAAGCTAATGTAAAATACATGAGTGAGGAGAAGACTTTGGACGGTCCCCTGTTGAGGGAATATTGCTGACTCAAGAAGATGTAGAGGTATGAAACAAAAATTAGAGACTCGGAGATGGAGTTCTTTCAAAGAGTCCGAGAGTCTTCCAAGGCCTCCAAAACTATATAAGCTATTAACATTGCTCTGAGTTGCCTGCCAGAACTCGATACTACGTACTTAATAAACCCATTCCTGATGATATTTCGGCTGCAGAGAGAAAGCAGGCCGGACGCTTCCTTCCTGGTATTACAGCTAGCAAACTAACTATTGATCTGCTAAACAGAAATGTTACTCCCACCAAACTGCCTTCTAAGTGTTTTTGTTTATGCCCAAAGATTAGTGCTACTTTTAGACTTGATCAGAGAATCTCATTTTTACCACAACTTGTAATAAATGCAGAGATTTCCAACTGTTCAGAACACAACGAATGATAACTGAGTATTTGGCATTAAATTAGACGTCTCTCTAACCCACTTCAGGGGAAGAGAACGCCTTAGACAAAAGGCAAGAGAGAAAGTGAAAGCCACTGATGGGGAGAAGTGTTTTAGAATGTTGTCTTATAGGTGTTACACAACCATTGCTGTAAAGTGCTCGAAGCATTCGTGGTTACTAGCACAGTTTTGCTCAAGATTGGCTCCTCAAAATTCCAGCACATCAGTGCTACTGAACTCACAGGGCTCATGATCTCACAGGTACTGTGACTGCATGCACAAGACCTCGAAATCAAGCCAGACAAAATCCCAGCACAGACAGGAGAGGGGCCAGACAAGTATTACCTCTAGTCAAGATCCTGCTGGCAATTGATGGCTACTGGGAGGAGAGTCAATTTCCTTCAGGGAGTCAGCCTCAGAAGAGGTTACCCATCCACTTTCAGGGGTTCCTATACCTATAAACATAAAGGCAGCATCAAGTTGACTCTGTGGGTAAAACTAAATAAAGGGCACGTGAAACTGAGAAGGACTCCTGAGGGGGACACAGGGGATGTTGGGGGAATCATAGGGGGTACATTGCAGGGACATGGGGGATGTTGGGGGATATTCAGAGTAACGTTGGGGGACACAGGGGGACATTGGAGGAGAGAGAAATAGGGAACAAGTTTGATAATAAATAAAGCATTTTATATGCATATATGAGATTTTCAAACAAGAAAGAAAAAATCTATCATGGAGAGGCATTCATGAAGTCCTATTCTTCCCTGAGGAGATTTTGGCAACTGGTAGTTGTTGGTGTGGCCACTGCTTTAGTAAATAGTCTCTCACACATGTTCCTGAAAGCAACCCAAGTCAAACATCTCTCTCTCTCTCTCTCTCTCTCTCTCTCTCTCTCTCTCTCTCTCTCACCACACACACACACACACACACACATTGAAAGAGGATGAGAGAAGAAGACTACTTGGAATTAGGAGGCACTCAGTGGGAGGGGGAAAGGGACAAAGAATGAATATGATCAAATATATGCATGTATTAAATTGTGTGAAAATAAAGATGCTAAAGTAAAATAAAAAGAACCTATGAAACCATCTTGCAGGACCAGAGTTGAGAAGATAGTCGTCATTGATCAATGACAGGCAGAATCACATCTTGACCATGTTGATGTAAAAACCACAACTCTCTTCTTAAAGGGTAAAAGTGATAGTTTATTCTGGAGCCATTTTGAGTGAGTGTAGAACAAGAATATTGAGGTTACCCCAAATTCCATGTTTTAGTGCAAAAACTGTTTGAGTTATAGGGTTGGCAGGAGCAAGTGGTTGGCCAAATTAATAGATTCCAGCAGGTTTCTACCTATCAATCCTAAGATGTAAGTTCAGACACAGAGTGAAGCAAGGAATGGCTATTCAGTGGGCTAGATTAGTCCAGGCTAAGCCTCTGGACCTATGACACTCCAGTCTCTCCCTGGGACTGAGAATCTAATCAGTCTCTGTAGACCCAGCTTCTTTTCAGGAGTCCTGATTCATAACCAGGACAGCTGTGTCGTGCCTCTTGCTCTCTGTTTGTACTAACCCTCTTCTCAGTAACCCAAAAACAGACTTGGGGTCCCTGGACCACTATATTTGTTAATTTTCTCAATGTAGATATGCTGATTATTCTTGTCTCTTCTTTCAGCCTTATTCATCCCTATAACTGTGTATTAGGGCAGGTGGCCCAAGCCTAAGTTGCTGAGACTGGTAAAACCCAGACTTTTGTGGAAAACAACCAGGTAATGAAAGTAGTCTGAAGGTAGACACACATTTAATCAGTGAATGTCTGAAAGAAGTGCCATCCTATCAGTTACTTAATCCACTGGCCCAAATGAGATGGTTCATGGAAACCAAGAGGCGCCTTTCAAAGAACTCAGGAAAAACTAGAAAAGCATTCTCATGATGTAATCTTTATACTATTCAGAGCAATACAAAATAAGCAGACCAAAAATGGCTAAGGGGGTAGGAGAGGAGAAACCTAATGATCCCAGCTCTGAATTGAGCGAGCATATGTACACTTTAGGAGTGTTGTACTAAACAATGAGCGCTGTTGCCTCTTTCAAGGTGCCAAGCCTTCAGGATTTTGGCAGCTCTGTCCTGTCACACAGCAGGCTCTCTATCCTCTCCCAGGCAGTCAGAGCAGAGCCTGACAGAGCGGCTTTCCATACTCGCAATCACAACTTGATGGAGAAAAAGATCCAGAATGGATTAGATGTCAACCAAAAGCAAAACTAAATAGGATGAGCCCAACGCACACACACACATACACACACACATACACACCACACTCATACACACAGACACAAACACCACCAACAACAACAACAATAACATCACCCCACACGGTCTTTCATATCTGACTTGACCTTGTAGCTATAACAAGGGTCTTCAGGGTCTTTGTGACACTAAGAAATCTAGCTGCACAGCATCTCAAACTCACATGGTTTAATCAGGTTCCGTTTAACCTTTTTCTACTGTCTGGTTTGAAACTCTTATGTTTTGTGTGTTTTATGTTTGGTCAAGTCTTTTTTTTTTTTTTTTTTCTCCCTTTGCCCATGCTTGAGCTTTGCTAAAGAAAAGCAGGTAAGGACATCTCGGTTCACACATGGTATAGATTTTTACATACTGGACATAAACCTCTGGGCAACCAAGCAGTAGTTTAGGCCCTTTAAATCCAGATGAAAGACACACCCAAGATGAGTGTGAAACTGGATAGGACTTCAGAATCAGGGCCATGTAAATCAGCTGCTCGATCTTCCTGCGCTGAGAATCTGGATGTTGATTTTCCAGAGACAAAAAGTTTGCCTTGCTTTAGTTGGCAAACTTAGTTTATCCTTCCAGAAGAAAAAAAGCCGTCATCCAATATATAGATTATTGCAGTACAAAAAATAGTTACAATAAATAAAAATAGAAACAAGTCAAAGGTTATATTGTTAGAAGCACATATTTAATAAAATCTAAATTGGTGTGTATTCATTATACATAGTACATGGTTTCATAAAGACATCTCATAATCTCATATATATGTATATATGTGTATGTATATATATATATATATATAATATATATATATATATATATATACTTTTAGTATATATCTCCCATAAGGTATCCCCTCTCCTTTCTCCTGCCTTACCCCTCTCTTTAGCATTCTCTTATTCTCTCTCTCAGAGAGAGAGAGAGAGAGAGAGAGAGAGAGAGAGAGAGAGAGAGATACATACTACCATATATATGGTAGTATGTATATATATATACACATACTGATGGACACCAGTGTAGTGATGGTGAGTAGAGCAACAACAGATCATGGTGTGCCAGTACTTCTGTAATATGTCACCTTTAAGTTCATTGAGAAGATATTCATCTCATTTCCCTTGCAGAGGATGTGAATTTGAAGATATTCATATATATGTGTATATACACATATATATGTATGCATACACATATATATGTATGTACATATATATATGATTGCTTATAGGTATAAAGATTCACAAATGAGAGAAAACATCTAATATTTATATATTTTTAAAAGATTTCTTTAAAGTGTGTTGTGTGGGGAAGAGGTACATTCGCACACAGTCTATCTAGTCCAGAGAGGACTATGGGATCCCTGATGCTGGAGCTAAAGTGGTGGTGAGCCATCTAATTTGGTTGGATGCTGGGCATCAACCCAAGTCCTTTGTAAGAGTAAGATGCTTTTAGCCACTGAGCCCTAATACTTTTCCATTTTAAACAACCTTATTCATTTAACTTGTTTTTCTCTACTTACATTTATTTTCTTGCACATGACATGTTATTTTTTAAAAGATCTATTATTCTATTATGTGTATGTATCTATGTCTGTGTGTGGGTATGTAAACATGGGTGCAGGCGCCAATAGAGGCCAGAAGTGCCCAACCTGCGTGTTATGACTCAAATTCACATCCTTTGCAAGAGAAATGTGTTCTTAACTACTGTACTATGACTCCAGCTCCTAGCTATACTTTTCATGCTGAAAAATTCAGTCTTATATATAAGCCACGTGGTTTATCAGTTCTCCACTGAAGAACACCGGTGTAGGTTCCATAGCTTAGTGATGGTGAGTAGAGCAACAATAGACCATGGGGTACCAATACTTCTGTAATATGTCACCTTTAAGTTCATTGAAAAAATATTCAAGAATGATATGGCTGAGCCAAAGGATAGATCTAGGATTTGTTCCTGAGAATATCTGTACTAATTTCCACAATGACTGGACAAATTCTCGTTCCCACTAGTCATCAATAATGGCTCGTGTTTGTCCACATCCTCAATATCACTTGTTTAATGACTGCCATCTGACAAGGGTTAGTCAAAGTCTCTGTAGTTTCTTTTAATTTATTATGTGACCATTTCATATATTTGTACAGTGAAATATGGTCCAATTATTCCTTTGCTAGAGAAGTATAACGTTTTTCATGTCTTTGACCATGTGTATTTCTTCTATGAGAGTTGTCTGTTCATTTCATCATCTCGTGCATTGTGTTGTTTGATTTCTTCTATATATCATTTTGAGTTCTTTCTATATTCTATATATTAATCATATGCCAAATACATAAGAAGCAAACGTTTCTTTTCATTTCACAGGCTGCCTCTTCATTTCCTTGTATCTCTTCCTGATCAAAAGCTTTGTAATTTTATAAGATCCTGTTGTCAATCAAAAATTTGTCTCTGGGTCAACTAGAGTCCTCTTCCAAAGTCCTTCCCTGTATCTTAGAGTATTTTCCCTACTCTTTCCTCTGACAGATTTAGAATTTCAGGTCTTAAATTGAATTCCTAGATCCAGTAGGCATTGTAAAGAGTAAAAGAGGGGATCTGGTATCATTGTTTTGCCTATGACTATACAGTTTTTCCAGCACTATTTGTTGAAAACAATTGCCTTTTCACTAGTGTATCTTCTTTAACATCTCTGTCAAAAAATAGAAGAATATGGACGTGTAGATTTAGATCTAACTATCTCTTCTATTCTACTTAGCCATTCCTGTGTTACTACCATAGTAATTCTGTGACTCTGGCTCTGAAGTGTAACTTAAACTCAGATGTGGTGGTACAACAAGCATTATTCTTTTTGTTGGGTGTGTCTAGCCATGTTTGACATTTTGTTCTTCTGTATATATTTTAAGTTTGTACTTTCTGCTTCTTTAAAGAATGACACTGAGACTTTGGGAGAGATTTTATTGAATCTACATGTTTTAGTATTATAGCTATTTCCATAATATTAACTCTTTCGATTCATGAAGAAGGAGGTCTTTCCCTCTTCAGGTGCTTTCTTCAGTTCTGTAAATATTCACTATGAAGTCTTTAACTTTCTTCTCTATGTTTGCTCAAGGGTATTTTGTAGGCATTTTTAAGTAGACGTAGTTTTGCTGAATTCTTTCTTGGTACGACTGTATATAGGAGGAGTGCTGGTTTTCATACATTCACTTTATATTCTGCCACTTTGCAAGATGTGTCTAACAGAGCTCTGACTTTTCTGGATGAGACCTTAGAGTCTCTGATGCCTAACATATTTCCATCTGCAAATGAAGATATTTTGACATCTTCCTGTTCTACTTGCATCCATTTACATTTCTCCAGCTAATGTTTGGAAAACAATATTGAACAAGATTGGAGGAGACGGACGTCCCTGCTGTGTTTCCGATTCTACTAAAGATACTCTTTGATATTTTCCCACTTATTATAATAGTGACTAAGGATTTGTTGTAGGTAGCCTGCGTTATGTTGAGATACAATTCTTCATAATGCCTTCAGGACTTTAATCATAAATGGAAGTTGGACTTTGCCTACAGCCTTTCTGTTCTGGTTATATGATCCATCACCCTTATTGGTTTGCATATGTTGAGTCAGATTGACATCTTTGGAATAAATCCAACTTGATCATGGATAATGACATTTTTTATGTGTTTTTGAATTCAGTTTTCAAACATTATATTAAAATTTTTACATCTATATTTATTAAGGATGTTGGCAAATAATTGATTGTGTGTGTGTTTGGTGTTAAAATCAGGGTAATACTAGCTAGCTCCTTCAGAACAGCAGATTGGTAGAATTCCTTCCTTTTCTATTTTATGCAATAGTTTGGAAAGTGTTGGACATAGTTCTTCTTTGAAGATCTGGTAATACTGAGTAGTAAATGAATCCTGGCGTGGACTTTTGTAGCAGGTATAAAGTTTTATTATTCCTTTAATATTATTGTATGTTATAGATCTAAATAAGTAATTTATATTATCTTGGTTTAGTTAGGTAATAAATATCTAGAAATTCACCATTTATTTCAGATTCCCCAATTTATTAGATTATATATTTCTAAGGTATATTGTAGTGATTTTCTAAATTTCACAGCAGTATTTTGTAATGTATCCTTTTCCATTTCAAATTTTATTAATTTAAATATTCTTTCTCCATATTTTGGTTAGTTTGGTCAAATATTTGCACATTTATTTTAATTTTTCCAAACAGCCAACTTTGTTTCATTATCCCTTTGTTTTGTTTTTCATTTCTGTTTCACTAATTTCCTCCCTGATCTTAATTGCTATTTTTTCATATACTAATTTGTGGTTGATGATTTTAGCGTTTCCAAGGTTCTAAGATAACTCATTAGGTTATTTGAGATTAATCTGAGGTCTATTTAGTGTATGCACTGATATCTCTAAACTGTTAGGAAAGTCTATTTTAAGAGTTCTCCAAGGAAACCAGTGAGAGGAAGTGAAGGAGTGGTTACCAAGCATCTTCTCTGGTCGTCCTGCAGAGGCAGAGGTGGTCCTGCAAGCATCATAAAACAGTGACTAACTGATGTTCAAACAAATCTTCAAAACGTACAGGCATGTCACTGTTTATGAAAGAATGTAAAAAATAGCATTGGGTTTGAAAAAAACATCGCTGAATGTCACTGTAACATTGGCTTAAGGGTGGCTCCTCTCCCTCACATAGATGATGGTATCAAGTGCCATGTTGAGAAGTTTAGAATTTGCTCTAAGGTCATGTGAAGGTCATGTGAAATCCCTTCAGTGAGGATTTGTTCTATAGGAACAAAAATAGCATCCACTGCATGGAAATGTGTTCAGTAGGATGGGCGTTGATGCCTTCTGAGGACATCAACAACTGTATTCGAGTTCCACATTAGAAAAACACATCTGGGTATAAAGATAAACGAAGCTCATCTGAAAGCCACTGAGGATGAGTGAAGACATTGAATTGGGTCCCATTTGACGGTGAGGAGTTGACATATTTCCTTTGCCAGGATGGATGTGAGAGTGGAAATTCATGATAGGAAGAAGGGACAGAGATGGAACAGTAACCTGAAGAAGGCAGCATGTATTATGAAACTGTGAGTTTATGGCCAGACCAGTAAGCATTAGGGATTCACTCCTGTTTGCTTGCCTTTGGGGTAGATCCTGAGATTAATCATGTACATTTTCTTTTCCAAAACTGCAGTCCTGCCTATATGTCATCTTAATCCCTGTTATCCTACTTATTAAGACCGTTATTCAAATTGAGAACCGAAAAGAAGCCATGACAGATTTTAAACTCACACCTTTGGCCAACTCGAGACAGACAAATGCTATTAGAATATTTCACTAAGTGACAAGATTATTTCCTGAAGCTTTGATCTGATCTTATCAGGATGAGTTGAAAAGGATGTTAGGGTGAAGGAATGGGGAAAGAGATCAGAAGCAAAGTGGACGAAGGTCATTGTGTGATGGCCTAGTCTCGGTGGCAGGCATAGAATACGCTTCCTACTGTTGGTCCAGAGCAGGAACTATGGGCTCTGGGCTCAGAGAGATGATGAGCTACTAGAAGAGATAGCGTGCTAAGTAGCTGCCTCAGTTCACATCAGGAGTGATGTCCTCCTGCAGCTGGTAGCTTTAGTTGCTCAGTCTAACTGTTATAGGAAGAAATGAACGAGAGGCACAGAATTGGACAAGGCAGTTCTTGACATTAATTTCTGATAAGAAGTCCATTTCCTAGGGCCATGCTGAAGTCATCCTCTTGAAACCCATTTCCTTCCTTTGTCTGTCTGGAGCAGCAGTAGCTCTTAGCTTTGGAGTGGCTCACTCTGATACCCAAGTGAGTGCTACAGAATCACTCGGCAGAGAGCCGCACACACGTCTACTGCACTATTTCCCTTAATCACTGGAGTCCACCGACTCCTCCCTGGCAATGGTTGGCAACATGTGTGTGGAATGAGAACAGTTTGATTCTGCTGCAGCTTAAGACTGCTGCACGTGGTAAAGGTCAAGGACACACCTCGCTGTTCTATGTGTGCAGCAGGCGGCAGGCAGTGTGTGTGTGAGCTGGCATCGAAGCCTTATGAGTAGTCCTGGCTGCACTCGTGTACGTAGCTGCACTGGTTCTTGCAGAGTGGAATTCTCTTATTGGGCAGGAAGGGAAGGTGACATCATTGTGTACAAATTGTCAGCTGATGCCAAAAGCTGCCAAGCACCACAGCCTAGTAAGTGGCAGATGCTTCCCTGTGTGTGTTACCTTTCTCCGTAGACATTATTAACCGAACTTATTGGTGAACAAGCTGAATTTGGGGAAAGATGACTTTGATACTTTCGTACCAAGCACCTATGACTGTGCGACTGTAGAGAGGTTCATTGTTCGTTCATTTCCATTCCTTTCATGCAGGAATGTGTCTCGTTTTCTTCCCTTTATAAATGTTAATCTTAGCATTGGTTTTCCTATTCCAGGTTACTTGCCAAGCTGAATCGGGCTGCCGCTGCCCTGTATATGAATTAGAAAAAGGCACTTCTCCTGGGTGGATGCCACCTATGCCAGGGCACATGGCTGGCAAGTGGAACATGGGATGGATTTCAGCCCCCTTGTCCTTTGGCGAGATATCTTTATGAAGCAACCAACCTGCCCAGCCTCACACAGTAGTCCTGAGCAAAATTCTCCAAAAGCTGTTGGGTTTGCAGAGCCAAGGACCAAGCATTGTTTTCGAGGAAGACTGCCGCATGATGATGCCAGTCTTGCAACTATTTAGATATTCACTAGCTGTGCCTTCTTAAACAAATTGCTCTGAAAGTTTCCTCTTTTGAAGAGAATGCACTATAAAAATGGAAAGATAAGGCTCTCGACAGAAAACCGGGGCAGGTTGTAACTTGGAGGCAGTTCAGCAAATGAAAATATATCAATAATGAAATGAAACGCAATTCAAAACAACTTATGTTGTCTTTGGGCCTCAGAAATAATCTCCTTCCCATTATTAAGGAAAATGCTAGTCCTTTTTCATTTCTAGTAAATTCAAATCTTGTTTTCAAAAGATGATCATGTCTAGCTAAAATTGCTTCCACTTAGCTATTATCTTGGAATGACAAACCCATTATTGCTGGTGTTTATTGGCATTATTATTAGTCATTGTCAAACCTTGAAGGAAAAATCATGGACTGAAACCCAAGAAAAAGTAATCTTATTTTCATAAATATGTTGCCAAATAATTATGTCCAATATCCACTCTGCTTTAGTATAAACTTCTCATGTGAAACAGAAATGGCCGTCGATGGCTTGGAAATCTGCCGGGAAAACAGATAGAAGGAAGGATAAGGCATATTTTGCAATTTATTAGCTTCGGCGTTGATTGTGATCTTTAGAGCTTGCCTAAGCCCCACTTTTTTTCCTTCCTTTTCCAAGCACTGATGGCTTTCTTCAGAGAACATAATCAATTTACCAATGGAGCCCTGAGGCTGCCCCCAATTTCCTTCAGTAATATATGTTAATGACCAAGCAAATGTGACTTCTGAATTATTTAAGAAATGAGAGGGAATGAAAATCATCTCCAGAGTTAAGGGTTGCAGTCTTCTCTATATCCCCCACATAAGGTAGCCATGTTCCAACCTCACAAAACATTGTTCCTTCTAGAGTTTAGAGTCTTTCGTTTTGCTTAGATATGAAGCTGAAAGCTAAGTGCCCACCAACCAGCTGTGCAAGTGAGACTATACTGAGGGATATTTGGAATTCAAGGGACTTTTAAAATAAGGATTTGGACTTGAAATGGATAGCATATAGAGAAATAGAACACATTATTGTCTTGGGTGTGCCTTTAAATTCCCTATATGTGGTTGTCCCTTCCCAAGTGTTTGCTACTGGATAAGTTTATCTATGATGAGACATAAATACCTTATCATCACTTCCTGATAACTTGGCGCTTTATTTCCAACAGATAGTTAGTTCTGCCAGTGAGCAGAGAGAGGTGGGACATCAGGCAGAACCTTCCTGTCCACCCCTAGCCTGTAGAGGACAGCTTGTCTGATGGTCACTTGAAGTGCTTCAGTCCAAATGAGAGAAAAACCCTCCAAACGCCTCAAGTGGGCAATTTTTCATCTCTTAGCAAAGGAAGAAGAAGGAAGAGGAGGAGGAAGAGGAGGAGAAGGAGGAGGAGAAAGAGGAGAGAGGAGGAGGAGGAGGAGGAGGAGGAGGAGAGGAGGAGGAGGAGGAGGAGGAGGAGGAGGAGGAGGAAATGAGCAGTTATTAACTATGGCAGGAAAGACAGACTCTAAGAAGCCAGAACTTGTCATCTGGAAGAACAGACAGAAGCACCAGACCGGAAGTAATGTACAAATAGTTTAGGAAATTATTTTGAGCCATGTTATCAAATGAGTACAAAATAGAGGTTATTATTTATTATTGACAGAAAGGAAGTTTAGAAACTTAGCATCAGATGGAATTGCAGAGAGAATTCAGAAGTGTGAGATTAGCGCATAGAATGTGGCCTGCTCCACACTTTCTCTGCATGCTAGGAACTACCCTGAAACCATTTTCATCTTAGGAATCCAGGGGTCATGCCCAGTCTCCTCCTGACCTAAGCAACTTTGCCCCTGTGTAAGGTGATGAATCTTCCTTTACTTCTCATTCTATGAAGTTATCTGACATGCTAGAAGGATGATTGTCTTTTGTATGTTTGACCCAGTATTTTAATGTCACATAGGCTTATAGTAACTTCCATACATTTTTTTTTTACCTTGTCTTAACTGCTATTGTTTTTAAGTTTCAAATCTGAAATAGTTGATATTTTTCTATTGAGAAGTTGCAAGGCTTTCACTGGTGTCTTCTTCTACCATGGGACATTAGAGAGATAGAGACGTGCGTTCTGCCTTGGGAGGAAGCAAAGAGAGTCGTCCAGTGCATAGTCATTGATACTCTAGTCTATAGATAAATTAGAACGAAGGCAGCTTTGCCCAGCGATTCAACACAAGGCAAAGCAATGTGTTTTACTGAGAGATGATCGTGTAGAAATGAGAACCCCAAAATAGAAAGACCCGAGAAGCTTTCAAAGGGCCTAGCGGGTAAGAAATTTGCATCACAGGACCCCACAAAAGTAACTATTGATTAGCTTGAAGAAAGTGTGCCTTAAAACCATTGCGCTCTGTACACCATTGATCTTCAGAAGCTCTCACCAGGCTACAGCTCGGCGCTTATCAAGGAATTTAACAATACCTGAAGAAAGAAAGACTCAGTTGAAAGAACAGAGGACAGCGAGGCCCTGGAGGCCTCCCTTGGTTTTAATATTTCCAAGTTCTTCCAGCAGCTGTGGTGCTTTGATTCATCACTACTGGGACATCGCAGACTGGGGCTAGAATTCACTCCTCACAGAGAAAAAGGCACTTTGATATGAATAAATAAGTAGATGTTTACTATATCAATATCTGCCGAGCCTTCTTATGGGGGTCTAGGGAGAGTATTAATTTCGGTCACGAGAACTCTTTAGAAATGACATGGCTGACCTGACTAACCTGACTCAAAGCTCAAAGTTGGTGCTTTAAGACATAATGAGCAGAAATAGCAACAGAGGGAAGAAAGAAAGAGCCACCCACTCCTCAGGAAATGGGCCTCGGAGATACACAAGACCTTTTCTCAGTAGTGAGCGAGATGAATAAAATACCGTATGCATATGTGTGATCACAGACATTCATGTGCTCCTGCAGCATGGTGGGACTCTTTTAGGCTCCAATTTGGCCAGAGCATGGTCATGACATTATTCTTTTATTGTAGACAGATGAAATGACTTGGCTTTGCGTACATAGGAAGCACTGGAGAAATGGATTTCCATCTGAAGCAACTAATTACTCAGCTAAAAGTATTGTTCAAAAGGCATTTGGCGAACGCTACCTATTATCCTCAAGAAGCCATAAATGAGCTGCCGCAACGGAACTCTGTCAGCTGACCTACATTGCTGGGCTTGCCTTTCTAATTGGATGCACCTTCCAGCAAGCTGATATTCAGAGAAGTGGAAGACATTGTGATCCATATTTTGAAACCATAGATTTTCCCCCTAATGTGAAGATAAGAGGGTCTAAGTGCTCTCACTACGGAATTCAGCAAGGTTATCTTTCCGTCGCTGGCTGTACTGTGTTGTGTTTGAGATTCTAATTACATTTTCCCCTGCTATTTCCTTCATCCAAATCCTCCCACATAACCCCCATATTGAAAACTCATGTTTGAAGATTGGTACTGATTTTTTAAAAAACAGATCTTCAAGCAATTTATTGTTGAGAGAGCAGTATGCAAGGAGATGTGTGTTCATCTGCCGTAGTGAGAGAGTGTGTGCTCTCGGTGAAAGCCATGTGGTTGAAATCACAGGGGAGTCTCCCTCACATAGCTAATTGTCATTGATCAGGTAGAGACTAGTCAGAAGAGAGAAGGGCAAGCTTCCATATTCCACCAAAGGTTGGGTCGTCCTAATTCTTCTGGTTGTGAACTCCAAAAATAACCAATCATGAAAGTACTACCAAATCCACTCTCTGCTCTCCTCCTCGTCCACTGCTGGAGTGGTCACTAGCAGCTAATATCCACGTTATGGGTGATGGCTGGCCAAAAGAGCCAGGTGGTAAGAAAAGACACAGAACTGAGAGCCTCTCACAGATGCCAGTGCAGGAGGCATAGAGAGAAGAGAAGACAGGCAAATGGAAGCGCATATGTAGTCCAACACCTTCTACACAACCTGCATAATTTTAGATCAAAGATATGAATATAATGCATATGTATATAAAATATGCATGAGCATAAATATGCACCTGTACACATGTGCATATGTGTATGTAAATTCTCACTTTAGGGCGGATTGGAGTTCCCATTGTGTGCCACTGACAACCTCTACAGTGTCTCATGGATAATTCCAAACTCGGATCACCAGATGACCCAAGTTATACTCTGGGGGATACAGAATAAAATAGAAACAAAGGATTATGGGAGAGATCTGTGAGGAACAGAGGGTGTGGAGGAGGAGAGAGGGAAATAGGCAGGATGGGGAGAAGACCAGAATGCATTCTGTACATGTGTGCAGCTGTCCAAGGAAACATGTGTGGATAAACGGCACTGTTTGTAAGGACTGTCCCCAACATGGCACAAACAGAAAACAGAATCCATCCTAACATGGTTTACCAGGCTGGAAGGAGGCTTAGTATATAAGTCACTTGATCTGCAAGGTGAGGACTGGTGTTGAGATTCCACAGATCCATGGGAAAGTCTGGCATGCATGGCAGCCACCAGGAAGAGATAGAGCATCCAGGTCAAGCTGCCTACTTGATCAGTAATCCATGAGCTCTAGATTTGTCAAGTGATTATGCTTTAATAAGGTGGAGAGTGATTTTAAAAGATACCAGAGATCAATTTCAGGCTTACACACACACACACACACACACACACACACACACCCCACAGACACAACACACACAATCACCACACAGTCATACACACACATTTCCTTGTACATGCACGCACCCACACTCTTGTATGATCACACATGCAAAGATGCATGCACACGTATGCATGAAATAAAAAGTCACATCTCCTTGACAACATAACATGCAAACTAGAATTTTGTGAACTGAGCAGGCTAGACAGACTTGCTCATCTAATTCCACTGCCTCTCCATCAAGGCCTGTCGGTCCCACCTTCTGCTTTCATGGCACCAGGCTCTTCTTAACTTTGCTGTCTTTCCCTTGCTACTTTCTGAAATGTGCATGCTTTCTTGGTATCTCTGTGCACAGGTGATTCAATGCTTCTCTCTAGTCTTGAATGTGCCGTTCCTGCAGGCCTCTCTACCTGAAGCAGAACATCCCCAATAGCTGCTTCAAGCACGCCCCCTGTCAATAACACTTACAATTGCAGTTCATTAGTGCCTGTCTCCTAGTAGTTCTTTCCCTGAGATTACAGATGCCTTAATGTCAAATAAAAATATAATTTATGCAGCCTATCATGACAGGTACTTGTCACTATATGGATCCCCTATGATTGGTTAAAGACAAATGAAGAGTTATATACAGTAATAATATAAACACAGGTGTACAGGCACACACATACACACACACACACACACACACACACACACACACACACCACATCGCATCCTTATTGGAATAAAATTAAAAATTTAGCATTATTTTGAAAAGGTGACAGGGACTTTATGTTCAGCTGTTTACATTTGTACGTGCTAACACTGACTTCCTTGGGGTACACAGTCACTGACTGCACTGCTGAGATTCTTGTAACAGCACTGACAATCAGAAAAGGAAAGAGCTTCATAGCTCTGAAATATCCCTTGTGCTGATCCTAGGTCAAAACTTTACCACATTCTAAGCCCTAAAACACGCTCACACGCTCATAAGATGGAAGAATACAGCATATGTATTCTTCAATAAAGAAGCCATTGTCAGCTTCTTTCCCACTCAGGTTAGTTCCTTTGAAATCTATCCAATTTTTTGTACAAATTGATTATTTCATGTCACAAATGAGAAGTATCAGCACTGAAATATGGGCGTGGTGTTTGTTTCTTCAGTCATTCCTGGACCCTTGGATATTTCTGATTTTTTTAGCCCTTACCGGTAGAATAGCTATGAGCATTTGTGGACGCATTTGTACAAGAACCAAAGTTCTCCTTTCTCTGAAACACATACCTAGGAATAGATGGGTGGATCAGGCCAAGAAATAGCAAGTGCAGTTTTGCACTTAGCATTAAAAGGCTGCCAACATTTTCTTCAAAAAAAGCTGTGCCAGTTTCCATCCTGTCGGCGCCAAGTGTGAAAATTACAGTACCTCCCAACTTGCTAGCACCTGGCATTGTCTTTCTCCTGTGTATGTACGCATTCATGTGTGTTACATATGTGATAGGTGCTTATTTATAATAACCTTCATAACAGCTGTGGAACAACATATCATGATTCAGATTTACATTTATTTGATGGTTACTTGGGGAATAATTACATGCTTACTTTCATCTGTGTATCTTTATTAAGTGTCCACTCAAATATCTTGCCTGTTATAATTGAGTTGTTTGTCTTAAGATTGTATTGTGAGAGCTCATTATTATATCATAATCAAGATTTTTGAGTGACATGTAATTTGCACTTGTTTTTCTCAGGCTGTAGTTTATCTGTTCTTTCTCTTGACAGCATAACTTACAGAACAAATGCTGGATTCGGGTGTTTGATGTTCAATTGCTCGGTGCTTTTCTCATGTGTCATGGCTGTGGGTCTTCTATGACTAAACCAAGCTTGGTAAATCTTATACCTGCCTTCTTTCGTCAATTTTCTAATTTTGCATTTCATACTTTGGTCGGTGATCCAGTCTTAGTCATTGTGTGAGAAAGCAGTATGCTGCTCAGTCTGCCGCTGCTCTGACAAAATACTCGAGAAGATCAAGTTAGAGGGGGGAAGACTGAGACGGGCTGTAGCTGTCCAAGGTTGAGCCTGTGATGTAGCAACACATGACGGCAGTGTGAGCCTGTGATAGGCAAGACTATCCCCCCAGTGGTCCCTAAGAAATACAGAGCAAGGAAGGAGACTGGGCTCCCAATATTCCCTTTAAAGATGTATTTCCAATGATCTAACTTCCTCCTGTACCTGTAATGTATGTGTGTGTGTGTGTGTGTGTTGTGTGTGTGTGTGTGTGTGTGTGTAATATGTACAATGCTGGCCACACTCTTATAACATTTGCTTTCAACTATCTTTCAAATTTAAAGCTTGGTGTGGAAAAAGCAGTATATTATATTACCCAGACATCAGTCATTTCTCTGCTCTTCCTGTGTTACTGGTGTTCCAGATTTCATACTGATATTTTTTCCCCCTTTGAAGAACTATATTCCTTTAGCACAGGTCTGCCAAGGATGTATATTCTTAGTTTTCCTTCTTCTGAGTGATGTGTATTTCAACTTGATTCCTACAGTATATATTTATTTTGCTAGATTTAGATGTCTAGGTTGACAACGCTTTTCTTTTCACATTTAAACAATGTGTTCTGGTGTCCATAGTTTCTGGTAAATAAAAATGGCCATTTGGATAATTCTTTCTATAAATGTAATCGAATACTTTCATCTGTTTGGCTGTAAGATTTCTTTTCCTTAATTTTTAGAAGTGTGAGTGGGTGTAGAGGTTTTTTGATTGCTTGTTTGTTTTCATTTTGTTGTTGTTTTGAATTATCATTCCGGGGACTCATGAGTTTCTTGAATCTTAAGATGATTTCTAGTTGAATCCATGATAAATTGAGTCATTGTTTCTTTCCATGATTTTTCATTTTTTATCTTTTTCCTTGAGGTATTTAGGGATATACCATGTTTCTTTACATGTTGTAGAATTTATCATTGGGTCCTAACGATTTTGAATGCCACATTATGGGATTCTATGGAGACTGTTGACCTTTAAAAAATATAATTTAACAGGCAAATTGCCTTATTGTATATAGGCTAAATGTACATAAGCACCATTTTGAGTTTGATTGTAATACCTGATCATTTTCAAAATCTGTAGGTCTCTTCATCACCATTTGTCTTGGACAGTCAGCTGTCTACCTGATACTTCAGGTCTCGGAGCTTTTGATACTTTAATATCTCTAGATTCGGTTATGGTCATACATTATTTGGGGGTGAGCCTAGAGTTAATGTGTAGCTCACTGAGATTACCTTAGCTGACTCTTTTCTCTCTAGCCCGGCCCTTTTCATACTTTCTTGCTCACAAGGGTTCCCTTGGATGCCGAGGAGGTAAGAAACTCAGGACTGGATTCACTGCTCAGTTTGAGTCCTGGTTTGGGTCCAGGGAACGAAGTAAACACAATAACCATCCCCGTTTGTATTCTTAGGTTCATAATTCCTTAGTTAGAAGAAAGGTTTCTTTCTCCAATTTTTGGCTCCCACCCGAACCGGAACATTTTCTGAATGCTTAGGGAGGAGAGACCAATAATTACAACCACAGCAACAACAACTAAGTCTTCCCTCCACGCTCTGTCCCACGAGGATCTGCTCTCACGCGGCTTTATCAGAGAACATTCTGTTTGTGTAGGTGAATGAGGGTGCTCTGAGTACACGTGAGAAGAGACGTAAGACCAAGATACACGGGGAAGTGGTGTTCTGCTGAGCTCTGCTTCTCAACCCCAGCTCGACCATTATTAACTTTTCAGAATTGTTGTATAGCTTTTCCGAGTGTTCTGTCCAATGTTTCCAGTTACATTAAGTAGGAGACTGGGAAGAGTCTATTAAGTCCATCTTAATTAAGGGCAGGACCTTAATTAAAACGTAGTAAGTTATGTTATGTTTTACAACTAGATACAACCTTCAAAATATCAGACTGAGTCCAGATGAGCTCTGAAACCAGCATAGATGGTTGTGGGTGCTGCTGATCACCAGGAAGAGAAAATGAGCCGTTGGTTGAGTAGGGGAGTCTAAGTCGCAACTCTGCATGCTCAAGTTAAAGTGCCACTCTCAACAGGGGAAACGTTAGCATCCTCGCAGTAAGTCCTGCTGCTGAGCAGCCACACAAAAGCCAGTCATTTGTTAAAATGATTTTATTTATTTACATTGCAGAGGTTGCCCCCACCCATGCTAACTCTCACAGTTCCTCATCAGATTCCTCCTCCCCCTGACCTCCAAGAGGGTGCTCCACCTCCCTGGGTCCTCAAGTCTCTAGCATTCCACTGAGGCTAGACCAGGCAGTCCTCTGCTACATATGTGCCAGGGGCTTAGGACCAGCCCATGTATGCTGCCTGGTTGGTGGCTCAGTCTCTGGGAGCTCCCTGTGGTCTGGGTTAGTTGAGATTGCTGGTCTTCCTATGGGGTCACTCTCCCTTCAGCTTCTTCAATCCTTCCCTAATTCAACCATAGGGATCCCTCACTTCAGTCCATTGGTTGGGTCTAAGTATCTGCATCTCTCTCAGTCAGCTGCTGGTTGGGCCTCTCATAGGATAGCCATGCTAGGTTCCTGTCTGTAACACATCATAGCATCAGTAGTAGTGTCAGGACTTTGTGACACACACCCCGTTCATGAGATGTAACCCAAGTCAGGCTGGTCACTGGACAGTTTTTCCTTCAGTCTCTCCTCCATTTTTGTCACTGAAGTTCTTTTAGACAGTTCTGGTTTAGAAACTGACTGTGGGTTAGTAGTAACCCTGTCCCTCCACTTGAGGCCCTATCTACCGGAGATGGACTCTGAATTCCCTCTCCCCAATGTTGGGTATTTATTCTCTTGGCCTTCTGGTCTTTTCTACTGTCCCCCCTCCCATACCTGATCCCGTTCCCCTTTTCCCCACCCCTCCCACCCAGCTCCCTACCTCCTTCTGCCTCCCACAGTTATTTTCTTCCCCTGCGAAGTGGGATTGAAGCATCCTCACTTGGGCCTTTCTGCTTGTTAAACTTCTTAGGGTCTGTGGGTTGTATCCTAGGCATTCGGTACTTTTTGGCTAATATTCAGCTATCAGTGAATGCATATCATGCATGTCCTTTTGGGTCTGAGTTACCTCACTCAGGATGATATTTTCTAGTTCTATCCATTATCCTGAAAAATTATTTCCCTTGTTCTTAATAGCTGAATAGTATTCTACTGTGTAAATGAACCACACTTTCTGTATCCATTCCTCTGTTGAGGGACATATGGGTTATTTCCAGCTTCTGGCTATTGCAAATAAAGCTACTATGAACATAGTGGAGCTCATGTCCTTGTGGTATGGTGGGGCATCTTTTGAGTATATTCCCAGAACTGATACAGTCTTTTAAGATTCATTGTTTAAACAGCCCTCCTGCCTGTGCACAAACTTCATGAGAGAACTCAAAAGCCACATGCACTTGCACATAACACATTGCAGACACATGCACGTGCACACACATGCATACACGAACACACAGACATACATACACAGACATGCACACACAAACACACACACATTCACAAGCATACGCAGACACGTGCACACACAGACACCCTCTCCTATACCACGTATACTCACCATTTGTTTTTGCCTGAGAAACTTTTATTCAACCTCACCTATACAGGTATATATAAAGGTATATAAAATAGATACAAAATAAACATTTACCAATGCTAAATCATAAAGAAACACATTTTCAAACAATTCTTTTGTAGACATAAATTTTTACCACTTACTAAATATGAAAGCAAATTTGCATACAAATGAGAGAATTGTGCTCATTTACTTTTAGAAAAAGAATCATCTTGGCTGACTCTTGGTCCCTGAGGGATGACAAGCCTTTTCAGTTTTTCAGAGTGGGTCAATATTTTGATTTAAAAATTACCGATTCTGAAAATGCCGCTTCAAATATTTAGTTCAAAACTGTAGAGGTATGTTTAAGACTATGTTTCAGAAATTGTTGGAAGTTATGTTCAAATCCTAAGCCTGTACATGGTAAAATCACTCCAGTTCATAACCAGTAATAGTCTACAGTTCATAGCCAGTAATAGTCTTGGGTCTGAGCCGAGATGTTTGAAGCACCATTTCTTGGCGTCTTGTGAATTATTGCATGCATAGTACAAAGCAAGCATGTACAGAACCAAGCCTCCCGTGAAGTTGCATGGTCAGAACCAGGCCTCCCGTGAAGTTGCATGACACAACACAGGCAGGTGCTGCTGGGTTCATCTAACACTCCTTACACTTCTAATTTGGAATTGACCTTTGCTTGTTTTGCATAAAAAGAAAAAAAACCTTTCACTGTCGCCCCAAGTTTCATGACCCACACAATCAAATGGGTTGTCAGCACACATTTAAGAAACGTTGTTCAAGGCTGCATGCAACATTTGAAATTATTGTTGGAAATTATGAAAACCTTAAAAATAAGACAATCTGATGAAATAAAAAAAAAAAAAAAGTAAAAAGTGAAAGAACACCAGAAAAAAACTAACCCAATTAGAATTTTAAAATGATTAAATCTTAAAAATGAAATCAGGATTCAAAATGAACAAATATTCTATTACACAATCAATCACATGCAATCATTTGTAACATTGTTGGAATTGAGGGAGATGTACCAGAATTAGAAAGTTTGAGAACAATCTAATTTGATAATCAGACTTAGCCAGATTTATGTTTCTGCCACTTTTGAGAACTATATAAACGTTCATAAGTATTTTTATTTGTTTACTTACTTGCATTTATTTATTTACTTAGTTTCTTGTTAATTTATTCCAAAACTTTACTTACCCCTCTTAGAACCTCAGAAGACATTGTGTTAGAACTTTGATACTTACAGGATTGAGTCACGGCTCAGTGATGAAATGCCTGGATGGCCACACGGGTGACAGGAGCAGGAATCCCTCCCAAGTGTCCATGGGCCATTTACCTGGAGGACGGGCAAACTGACAGATGAGAAAGAATTTGCTTCCAAAAAAGGTGAACATTGAGAACTATGTCCCCACAAGTGGCCCTCTAACCTCAATAAGCATGTAATGTGGCACACATCACACTCAAAAACCACATTATATATGTGTGTGTGTGCACACACATTACAAAAGAAAGAATGAAAGAAAACAATACCTGAGGTGGCCTTTCAGTTTTGTCTACTTGGTAAGTACGTCTTGAGGACATAATGAAGTGGACTTTCCTTATCCCTGGGTATGAAGGCTTGTGTAACAGGATCCGATAGCTGACACCAGGACATTCACAAAGACTTATGCATTAGTCCCCACAGAATTTTGTTATTGTTTCCGCCCCTCAATTCCATAACACATACACATACACACACACACACACACACAGTGGAAAAAAGGAGACCAGGAATTTGAAGGAGATGGAGCGAGGTGGGTATATGGATGCGTTTTAAAGGAGAAAGAGGAAGAAAGAAATGTAGTCATAGCTGAGAGGCAGGGGCGGCCACCGTGGATGTCCTTACTGGTCAATCGTGAGTCAGTGCTTAGATGTTTTCTTTCCTCTCTGCTCCCGACAATATTAGTTGTTATCAAGGAGACTCCTTTATCCTTTGGGCATTCCTAGCAGCAGGTCCTAAGTTCGGTAATGGGAAAGAGCACAATAGATTCTGCTTAGGTTGCGAGATGCGATTGCCTCTCCAAATTACTGGACCTTTCGGAACTTTCATTTCATTAGTTGCTTCATTTTGCTGGGCTGGTTTCTGCCCTTGTGACCTTTGGTCTTTCAGCTCCTGCCAATTCTCACTCCTTCTTCATCAATAACAAATATTTAATGACTCTCTGTTCTGTGCAGGGTGAAGCATGGCAAGTGCATACTGTGTAATTGCTACCTGTCTACCTTTTGCCCATGACAGGATTCTTGATTGATTGTCCCTGGTCTCTGATAACCTAGATGAAGCCTTCCGAACACAGGTGGTTGATTCCGAGCCATCAAACATGAAACATGAGTGAACTGTGCCAAAGTATAAAGAGTAAAAATGTATGTAATCCAGGAAAATAACACCTTTTCTGTGTCTCATGTGAGACACATTAATGACTGCAGCCTGGTGGGAAAAAAATAATATACTTTAGCTTGGAAACATAGCCCTGTTCAGACCTTTCTCTGTCCCCTCTCCTCTCTGGTGTGCTTGGACTTCACGTTGACATTCTGCTTCCGGTGACTGTTTTCAATTCATGGAGACATACAGGTGTGTGTCAAGAGATCTGTCTTCATTGTTATAAAGATTTTGCAGGGAATACAGCTGGCATTATTATTTCTTGTATCTTCATTATTTTAATATATGATTTACACAAACATATCATGCTGTAGATATAGTAATATATGTCCCATTACACGGATATAGTCATCTTTTGTAGACAAGGCGATTAGATACTGTTCCCCAGGGACTTTGCAGTCATCGTGAGAAGACGCTCCCCACAGTTTCACAGCAAGATGTTAAATAATGTTCCCACGCATCAGCTACAGAGAGGAAACATACTAAGTCCTGCATTTGAAAACAAAATGTAGGCTCAGATAAATCCTTGGAAACTCGGGACCCTGGCCCATGTTCACATTGCAGAAGAAACTTACTTTAAATTGGCAGTGTGTGGCACTCTGTGGCATGCTTTGAGACACTCCCAGTTTGTCATCACGGTCTACAACTTTTCTGCAGTTGTCCTTGGCAATTACAGGTCCCCGTGGTCCCTCATCCTCCAATCTTTGAGAAGAGCCTGTGAATGCCCTGATGCTTGGCGGCGGCAGACAGAACCTGATAAGCTCAGGTGTTGACTTGGGGCCATATGCATGCGGATTTCTGGCTGAGAAGAAATCTTACATTCTGTGCTTTGGCCTGGGCGTAAAAGCCTCTGGTTCGTGTCCACTTTTCCAGAGAGGAGGAAAACTATGTACCTTGGGTATAAACTATTTTGGGTGCAGCTAGGTCACCTTTCTCTATCCAAGCTGGAACAATGTTCTGCTTATCTGGAAAAAAAAATTGCTCCGTGGCAGCGTGACAGTTGGACTCAGAAATTTTTGATTCTCCACCATCGTGCCTCTCGCAACGTGTGGTGACATATGCTTATTAATCTTAGTTAAAAGACACCTGCCCAGATGGTTCTACCTGGGAACATACGCAGTCATCAATCCTCCGCTAATCAGCCAGAGTTCTTCCCTCTCGGCAACACACCAATTTGTTGAGCAGATCAAACCCTGCTTCACCTTGGTCATGAGTGGTTCAAGCCGGAGAGGGGAATGGAACACGTCCTTGGCTCTGAGCCATCAGCGCATTGCTCCTGAAAACACACGGTGGCCCTTGACCTTCAGTTGAAAGAATTAATTCCTTGTTGTTCCTCTCATTAGGGTCGCCAGGTCTGGACCTGAGGTACCCTCTGTTCTCTGTCCCAGGATGTGGTGAGAACAGCTGTGCACAGCAGGATCCTAATCACACCCCCAAGGCTAGGGCGGACTAGGCAGTGGAAGTGGGTGCTGGGACCTGATTGGAGAACCTCTCCTACCACTCAAGTGTGCATTAGCATTGCTTCCTGGAAACCCCTGAGTATTCGCTGCCTGCCACAGGGGCTAGACTTCTATAAACAGAAACATTATTCTAGGACGAAATTAGCTAAGGTATTAAATTGATAAATGCGAAGTGGAGCAGACTTGGTAGTGGGGAGACAGAATGAGCAGCAATGAACTGTGAAATACGAAACAGCCCAGACTATTAGAAGAGAGGGGCAACCTGGAAGGCTGCCAGCGGTGATGTGGTATCCCCTACCGCCGCCCCCACCCCGTGCATCCTCTTGTGTCAAAGGGGGATTTACTGTGTTTTTTTACCTCATGCTTCCTTCCAATGTGTGGGTCTGAGAGTTGTAGGTGTGCCTACATAATTTAAATTAGGCAGTGCACATTTGATGTCCAATTAAGTCTCTCGTACTGCAGGATCACAAGCACACTCCGTCATCCTGGGATCTTTAGAGTCTGCTCCATAACCAAAAGGCAGGGATGTATAAATCTGTGATCAATTCTCAGAAGGCTAGAGGGCTGGGAATTTATCTCTACGGTGATGCCCTGGGACATATAAGCTGGTTTTAAGTGATCCCTCAGGCGGGAATAGGGGCATTATTATGGACCTTATCCAGCCCATAAAATATTGTCTAAAAGTAATAACGCACTTCGTTTTTGTTGAGTTCTCTTCACCTAAATATTTTCTTATTGATTAAATACTGCTGCGGTATGCTAAGGAGAATCGGAATTATTGAAGGAGATTTGAGGCGTGCATTTCCTTCTGTTTCTGACTTCACATTTTTGACAGATTTCAAGCTCCCGGAAGAAATGGCAGTGGGTCACTGGCTTTCTGTTCCGGAAGAGTAAAGCACATCAGAGCCATCCTCCCGCGTGTCAGCGCCTGTATTCCAATCTCTGATCAGAGAATAAAGTGGAAAGCTGTGGATTTTCACTTCCTATATAAAAAGCTAAAATTCGAGTTTGTAATTAGGCACTTACATCCTATGTGTGTGCAAAAAAAAAAAAAAACTCTGATAAATATCAGTTGGTGCAGATTGTGATTCTAGGAAAGTGTGTGTAAAAGTTAGTAAGATCTGACTCAAAAAATGTAGTCTTTAAAAATAGATGTATTTTAATAATGATTTTTCCCAACGTTTAGATTTCCTGAATATTTATGGCAAATTTTCTCAAAGAACGGCTTTTCAAGTATCTTTGCATTACCTCGATGCTGTAAAACCAGGAGTGAAGCTTCTATCTGACAAATTACTTTGCCTGCAAATAAGAAATGTTACCGGGTACTCGGGGCATTTTTCCCTTATTCTGGAGACTGATAATTAGATTTAGATTCTCCCGATCCGGTGTTGGCTTCTGATAAGAACTTGAAAGGTGAAGAAAGGATGCTGGCTAGTCCGGGGCAGATTCTGGTCACTGTGGCAACTCTGAAGAGAAAAAGTAAGCCAGGAGGAAGTGTTGCAGCCCTCCATGCCTGATTTGCTGCTTAAGGTCACCAGAAGACACGTGAAGCAGAGCTGTGCTTTCTAACCAGCTGTGTACTTTGGTTCCAGCTGACTGACAGTACAAAGAAAATGTGTCAGTCATGAATATTAAGTGTCTTTCTAGCATTCCTCTTCCAGATGGAAGCAACAGCATACTGTAGCGGAGTTTCTTCCAGTGGATGGGTTTTCTTATTTATATTTTGGCAAATCATATTGCCTTTTGTCTGTGATTTCCACCTTAGGACCTGACTGGGATGTTTCTTTGAAGAAAGATGTTCACCTTGGTTTCTTTTAAATTTCTTCCCATCTCACCCCAAACTATTTATAGCAAAGTCCTGCTAGTGCAAGCCCCTCACACTTTTGGTAACTTTGCAAGTACATGTCATAGCCCTGTGTTTGTAACCCATTGCTAATCAAAGTAGCTGGATACATCATCATGGTGATGAAATCATACTAATGATCCAATCTAATGATCTAATCTAATCTAATTTAAAATCTATTTTGAGGCTTTTTTCTAGGTATATTGAATATGCTGGCTGATCATAAAAAGTTAATTCCTCTACTACTTCTATGAGCTAAACAAAACCATTTTAGTACGAGTGTGTGTGTGTGCTGATATGTATAATAGGTGCATGCAGTGGTCATAAGAGGCCATCTGATCCCCTAGAGCTCTAGTCACAAGTAGTGGTGAGCTACCAACATGGGTGCTAGGTACCAAATTCAGACCTTGTGGATAACAGCAAACATTTTGACCACTAAACTATCTCCATCCCCTAAACATGTTTGTTTCTATTATGTATCTGAGGAGGTGGAAGACAAGAGAGGTTAAGTAACTTTGTCAAGGTCACACAGCCAAAATGGACTGAAGTTGGATTTGAAAGCTGCTCTTCTTCAGCCTCAGCTCATCTTAGCTGCATCGACATTGCGCTAACACGCTCACTTTATTACTCCTTCGTTAACACCACCCTTGAGTTTCTCAAACAAACACTCAATAAAATGTGACTATAGAGAATTCGTGTAAAGGTTGGGCTTATGTTCATTCAAGTTTCTGGCTTTTAATTTTTTTGGAAATTACTTCAAGTATGGTCTCCAGAGAGCCTGAGGAGAAGCCTAATGAAAGGAAAAGATTTTGTGTTGAGAGACCAGTTTTCATTGAAGAACTTTATCTTTCTACTCCCATCTCCATGGCAACAAGCATCCCCTGTGCATTCCACCAAATGGCACAAAGCTGACTTCTGGAGGGGCTGCTTCTCCATGGCAGTGAAGCAGAGTGGTCTAGCATGCTGGCCATCACTGAATTCCAGCTGTGCTCTATTCTTTGGCACATCTGTAGACATAGGGATCTTTGGAAGGGAAAAAAAAAAGCAACATAAAGGCAAATTACTCTCAGGTTTATCCTTGATGTTACCAGTGACACTGACAGATCTCCTCCCTCCCATTTCTGGCCTTTCAGAAGTAGTAAGATTCGATCCACTTGAACCAGCAGCCAACACGCTTAATTCATCCAGCCTTTACTTTATCTAAGGCAATCACTGAGAATTAAATCTTGACTCAATTTGTTGCTACCCCTTATGTGAGAGAGATAGAAACTTTACCTTTGAAGGTTTCAGGCCTGCTTATATTTTTTTCCTTCTCGCAGGACAGTAATAAACAGATCTCAGCGGGACTTCAGACACAGAAGACATTTCTTAGATGAACCACACTGTCATTTCTTTTGAAGGATATGAAAATAAGGCAGCAGTTCTCAGGATCACTGGGCACCTGGACTTATAAAAATAGACAACAGTTGAGACTCCGCCATGCAGAAGCACCATGCAATGTGGAGACACTTCTAAACAAATGAATGCATACAATGTCTGTGCCAACTGGCTAGGACATGATTTAATTGAGTGACAGGACTTGAATTCATCAAGTTTAGGGGTTTTTTAATAATGAGAAAGAAACTATAGTTGGTAGCTTTGACACCTTTAGTCAAGAATGGGAGTGGCTTTTGGAAGAAGGCAGAGAGCTGTCCAACAGTAGTTGGGGCGACTTTCTGTTGTCTACCTGAATCATCGCACTGTTACTTGTGTTTAAGAATGGAGTGGACAGGCAGGCCTTTGGGAGGGCTTATTAGACAGTAACATGATGAAGATTATTTGTTGACTCTCTACAAATAGAGACATGTCCTTCGTTGGTTGAGGACTGACTATAACCGACCAAACATCAAACTAGGCGAATCGATAGGCTGAGGACACCTGCAACCTCTCACAGGCCTCGAGATTCTAAAAATCCATTTATGAGTTGGAGACGATTGGCCCTCCAAGGGAAGACACTCAGAGAAAGATCCAGTTGGACGAGCCTTTTAATTATATTTATTGACCCTTTCGCTGGAAGTCACCCAGTTCCCAGGCAAAGATGCACCAGGGATGTTTTTGGCTCCTCTTTAATGGAAGTAGAGAGCTGCAGGGCAAAACATGGAGACCAGATGCTTGCAAGGCCATAGAGTATACGGCTGCACTAATGCAGGGCCATCTGATGGCAGCACTGCCCTGTTCAGTGTGGTTCTGTTTGGAGTCCTCAGCTGAGCACTCGGTTGCTCTTTTGGCAAGCTGTAGTTCCCTGGAATTATCTTGCCTGAGATGAAAGCAAAGGCTGCAAGAATAAACAATTTGGTTGAGTTTGAAAGAGAATTTCAATAAGGGACCAATAGAATGTGTGATTAGAAGGACATTTCAAAATGCTAATAAGCCTCAGAGAGATAGTGGTTTTAGAGCCCTGCAAACAACAACAACAGAAACACCAGCAGCAAGCTATGACATCATAGCAAGTTAGCTGGGAGCCTATGACATCATAGCACCTTAGCTGGGATCCTACTTAAGATGATAGTTGTTGGAAATAACTTAGACAGCCTTCCAGAAAGTTGGATTTCCGCAGCTTCAATATTTTATTATTATCTTTAACTAAAGGGTAACTTATTATTACAGTGTACTGTGTAAGAATTTACTGGGCATATTAATCCCTAGGAAATTACCTAATTCTTTGAACCATGATGCCCTCATTCACTCTAAGATGAGAATTCTAACACCCACATTGTAAGATTAAGAAGGGATAAGAGAGAGAGAAAGAGAAGAGAGAAAGAGAGAGAGAGAGAGAGAAAAATCTGTCTGTGTGTGTGTGTGTGTGGCGCTAGCTTGCTTTGGCTATAAGAAACTATCATAGGAAGGCTTAAATAATACATATTACATATTAATAAAGTATATGTAGTAATATTATTACATTTATGGCGGCTAGAAGACAAAGATCAAGGTGTCAGTAGATTTTGTTCTTTCTAATGTTCCTCTCCTAACTTTGTAAAGAACCAGCTTCTCACCATGTCTTCATGGGATCCTCTGTTCATGCACACTTTTTTTTCTCTGATATCTCTTGAGCATCCGTTTGTTCCCTTGATATGGTCACACAAGACATGAGATTAGTGACCACAACTAATAGCTTCATAGTAATTGAATCTGATTTTTAAAGCATCTCAAACACAGTAACTTACTAATGTACTGAGAATTAAACCTCAAAATGTGAATTTTTGAAGGACACAGTTGAGTTTATAACACTGTGTGTCTGTGAGTATGTGGTATGTGTATGTGCAGAGGGAGAAAAAATGTGTTGTAGTTCACAACTGTTATTCACAGCAGATATCAGACAAGTAATAATTGTTCTCCTTTCCAGGGGTATTATTCTTTTTACTGTTGTTGTCACACAATTGGTCTTCATATCAAATATCTAACATGAAATTAATAATTTTGAATGCAGGTGGGGGAAAGATAGAGACAAGTTAAATGTTTCACCAGTGTTAGATGGCTGTATCAGTCTGAGCAGGGTGTGCACCTTGTGTCTCCCCAGCCCATAGTGCTTTCTTCCCATTGCACTGCCATCAGCTATTCCAACAGTGATCACAGAATTGATTTTCTTATGAAGTTCATGACTTTACTGTTCCAAAATATACTCCATTGATTCTATTTAAAGGCTCACTGAATAAATTAGAGCATCCTCCAATTACAGACAAATTGTATCCCATTCTGTGCTTTTATCTAAGGGTCAATAGTTTAAAATCTACACCAAGGAAAATATATAAGATATGTGGGTCTTTTTTTTTCTGGTAAATTCATTTTTTTTTCATCGTATTATCTAGGATAGCAGCCCAGAGACAGCAACTCACTTAGAGTCTCATCAGTAGATCTCCAGTTTACCTCCCTAGCAATGCACCTTTCCTCCACCCCATGTTGGGATAATGAATAATGTTTTCTGAACCCTATTGAAGGTCCAATACTGCATGGTTAGCTCCATTCTCAAGAACTGGTTTCCTGCCACCATCTTGCTTCTCTCTGATAAACCAACTTCTTCCATCCTTGTATCATTTGCATGGTGCACAGGCATGTCTTACTGTCTCCTCTAGAGAATGAAAATAACCCACTTGTAGAGGTTCTCATCATGGCTGTATCTCTTTTTATCACATCTTAGCAAAATATAAAATGAGTGTTTAGCTCATTCTCAGCCTCGTTTGTGCCTTAGCACAATAAATCATGTTTTCATCTCCTTCTTCACAAAGTCCTCATGGCCCGCCTCCATTCTTGCATTATTGTTTCAGGAGCAGCATGCTCCACATGGCTCTCAACTCCAGCTCCATGAGCTTTTCTCTTGGCTTCTGAGTCAGCACATCCAATCTGTTCTTTTCCAACCTCCATCCCAGGCCACTCCAGCTGTCCTTGTCTGATTGATCCTTCTCTAATAATCTCCGTGATCCCAAATATGGAAGAAACCTCAGGGTCCAGGTTCCTAAGAGGTCTGAAAGAATACTAATATTTTTTGCAATTAACTATAGATTACGTATAAGGAAGTGGCTTTAAATCATAAGCACAGATGTTGTCCAATATACTATATGCCTTTCAAGGTTTATTTATCCTGCTGCTTGAGTGGTGTTTGTTTTCTCACTTGATTTCCTATTTGAAAACAGCTGTCAGACTTGCTTTTGTGTGGTATATGCGTTTGTATTTTGCCTGTTACTATTAAGCTTTGGCTTCCAGAACATTCTCCTACATAGTTGTATAGATGTTCCTGTGGTCTGGTCAGTAACTATGAGTGAAGTGGGAACACAGCTGGGCATCTAGGATAGCATTAACAAGAGAATGTTATAGAGGGTGTCCAGTTCACTGGTCATGAGATTATTATACAAAGAGTCTGACTTGCCCGAGTCTTTGCTGTCAGCAGACAGGATCAGATCCTATGTCTGGTGCCATTTCTGATTGGTCAACATATAAATTTACCTGAAAATATCTGAAACAAATGGTGCTTGGGATCTGAACACGGTTATCTCTTGAATTATAAGACCATCTTAGCTGCCAACAGAGAACTCAAGTGTAGTCAACAATAATGAGATGTATAATCTTATACAAGCAGAACCCCACATATTTATCATGGCCAGACCAGTAGCTTGGGAACATCTTTTAGTTTCTTCAAAACCTCATTTCTCATTTCTCCTTATAATTACAAGTTAGTTGAGATAGTTGAAAGAAACACTTCAAAACATTTTATTTGAGAATGGACTCCTAACCTGATATTAATCAGGAAGGAAAGGTTGGGAGAAAATCACTCCCCAAGTAGATACTGCTTTATATCTCTTGGACAGACCTGGCTGTCTCTTTGTGTGATATTTTGCAAAAATGACCAAGCATTAATATCTCAGATCTATCAAGAGTTCTTGATTTGTGGGGAGAGTGGACACAGGGTTCTTAAAGAAGGAACTACCACTATTTCAGAGACAGTAGAGGGGCTCAGCCCACCCCTACAAAGTCCAAAGCAGCCATGCTTGCCAAGGGGAGATTTCATTGTACGATAAGAACAACCTTCGGGTTCGTGTGTCCCACTGAGAAACTTTTTTCTCACCAAAACTCATTTTCTGAGAAAAACTTTTCATCAGTTCTTCACACATACATTTTTCTGTTTCCAAAAATCTTATTAGCTATTATGTTGGCAAGAATCTTAAATTAAACATGCTTCCTATGGAACTAGGAATGCTTAATTATCCATCATTCAGTCTGTGACTGTTCTGTGTAGGATTTCCAATTCCTCAAAACGTGCTGGTATGCCGAGGGATTGGACATATTCCCAAACCATCCAGAGGCTCATGCAATTTTAAATTTTCTCCTTAGAAACAGGTTGTCTGAGCTGTGTAATCCCTGATGGTAACCAACCAGTTGAGCATCTTCCACGACTCCCCCCGTTAATGGCAGCAGTGACTCAGATGCTCTGCGCCCGTCTCTCCTTGCTCTTATTTTTAGAAAATTCACGCTTTCAAATATGCTCACCTTGCTCTTCTCTGAGCCCGTAAAACAGTCTCGTTTCGAAAAGGAACCACGATGCCTCGCTGCGAAACACCTCGCTGTGCTTCCCATTCGGTTACACAGCACATTAGACGGTGCCTGGCTCACATATCATACGGAACCTCTCGTGCAATGGTAACGCGGAAATAGACCACGGCTCTGCTCTCCCGACTCTGAATTGTTCTCTATGACAGGCACATCAAAAGGACTTCTAAATCATGACTCCCTATCTTTCCCCAACTTCTCTGGTGCTGGGGTTACCCATGGGACATCCTCAGTGCTGTCTTCTCTGTCCTGGGTCCATGCTGGACAGGAGTCAGTTCCCGGTTTTTGTAGATGACACTTGTCTACCTTTTCCGGACTCTTCTAGGTGTTCACTCTCCATGGTTGTTACTTCTTGGAATTTAATAAAGCACAAAAACAATAACATGTCGCATCTTTGCCGAGTTGACAATTACCTAATTAGCCCATCAACTCATAGAACCATATTTGTACCTGGAAGGTCTGGGCTTTGGGAGGTACATTAATCCTTGAAGGCCACTGGAGAAACATTTGCAGCTAGTGGGTTCATATCCCTAACTTACTACCAGGGAGAGACTGAATGATTGTTAGGAACAGGAGCCATTAATCCTCTCTGCACCCAGAGGGCGGGTGATGATGACTTTGCACAAACCGGTAAGAAAAAAGCGTTTGTTTTTTCTCTTGATAAAGCCCACACACACACACACACACACACACACACACACACACACACACAAAGACTCAGAGTTAAAGGCAAAATTAGGACTCAGCTTTTCTGGAAAAAAAAAGAACAAGACATATGTGTGAATTTGAAATCTTGCCACAATTTGGTTTTTATTAATAGTTTTATGTCCGGTTTTGAGAGGATGTAGACAGGAGGTTTTGAGCGAGACCCTGAACAACAGCAGCATCTGGAATCTTGACGATGGGGAAAATGCTGATTCTGTTTTTAGCCCATAACATTGTTAAACAAACACTTAGTAAATAAAATGGAATATACTTTGGTTTCTACATTGAGGTAGAAAGGGATTCTCCTGAGAGATTATTTCTGACATCATGCTGGGAGGAAAGGGGTCGGTGGTAAGGTGTCCCCACTCTCAACAACTGCAGGTCCTCTGAATGAAAGCTAGCATTCAAGGGCTTCCAAACCCACAGGCTGGAGTGACAGAGCAGCTGCATCTGCGTCCCTCCAGGGGTTTCCTCCGTGTTGTGCTGAGTAAGACCTGGAGTAGAGTAACAAACTCATGTGAGGCGGAAGTGTGGTGACGGGAATAGTAACTGGGGGGAATAATGCAGCCGAGTTAATTAGAACATAGGGAACTGTACTCTGTAGAGAAAAGTGGGGTACATAGAACCCTAGACATCCTTTGTGTTCCTTCCTAGGGGCCGGGTGGTGTGAGGAGAGGGGAGAGCAGTCTGCACCTGAATATTTAAGGACAGAGACTGGGAGAGATTTACTCCAAACTTGTGTTTCTTGTGCAAGAGACTCATCCATTCCCTGTGAGTGAGCAGCCCTGTGTCCGGCTGCTTCTCTTTATTAACCCCATAGATTAATCATGGCCACAGCTGGGAATAAAGGGAACATGACTTGTCTTTCTTAATAACGATATCAGAATATCAGACTCCTTCCTTCCGTCAGTGATTCTGTGACTGCCCAGGCTTTCAGCAGCACTCTGGGAATCCTTTCCTTCTCCCCTCTGTCCGTCTGCGCTCTCTCAGGGTCCTGCTTTCTGTGTACCTTCTGCTGAGTAAGAAGGGAAAGGGGAAGATAGACTGCAATAGAAACCGTATGAGCCACTTTGAGTGTTTTATGGACAAATTCACTGATAGAGAAGCTTTGGTGGTGTTTGATCAGAGTTAGGACTCAGAGATGACTCCAACTAGGTACTGTCTTAGAGATTTATGATCCAAAATAATGAGAGAATAAGATGATGATGATGACTATGACGATGATGATGAAGATGATTGATGGTGATGATGGTGATGATGGTGGTGGTGGTGATGGTGGTGATGGCTAGAATGGCAGCCCAATGGACCGTACCCAGCTATATCTCACTGTGTGCCAAAAACTTTTGAATCAGCTTTTCATTGACATTCAGTATTACATTCTCTCCCTTATTAAAAGAGACAGCGACTGTGATACTCCATCTTTCACTCAAGGCAGGGAAGACTTAATTATATGAAAAAATAATTCTGTTTTTCTATAGAAGCAAAATACAGACCTTAGTATTTCTCCCTGGGTCCCCGATAAGAGGTTAATGCACTGTAGCAACCAATTTCCATAAAAGTATAGTTACTGTGGAGCCAAGACAGCATTCACCAAATTATAGCTACTGTTTGACATTTATATCTAGATGACATTCAATTAAAAATAATTCTGAAGAAACTATACACTTGTATTCCAGGTATGCAGGGACTCTAATACTCTGCATATGGTTTGTGATATCTACATGTCTGGACGGTCCTAGCCTTTAAAAGAAAGTTGCAAAAAAAATCTATTTCAGGGCCTCTATTAACTTCTTGTTCACCTTACAAATGTGTGGAATTATGGGTGTTTCTATAGGTCGCTAAGTTATGGTTGATCCCATATGAATGATGGTGGCAAAGAGAACACATAAGAAAACTGGGCACTGAATATTTACCCAGAGAATCACCAACACATTCCCTACAAAACAATTTAAATAATTTCTAAGCCCCAGGACAGTGAAGAGCCGATGTTCAGTTAGTTTTTAATATTCACAAACTCACAGAAACTTATATAATAGTCACCAGATCTTAGAGACGCATGGAGAAACAAATAGGCCCAGTCCCTTCCATCCAAGAGTATATAATCCAGAATTACACACCAGTATTTAAAGAGGTGACTGGGATAAAGCATAGTAACGCCCTGGAACACAGATTTACAGACATTGAGGGTAACGGGGTCAGAGGAGAGAAAACTGTTCCTAGCAAACGGCAGTTCAGACCACATGGGAAAGACCACTGCAGCCCAGTCAGACTACAGCCCTGTAATCTGCTTGGGAAAGCATCAAAGCAAATGCTATAAAACAGTTACATAGGTCGATAGAAGACATCAGTAGTTGTAAGTGCCTACGTACTCAGCATGCAAGCTCTTAGTAACCAGTTTTAGAGTATGGTTTTAGCACGCAAATGAGCTGACCAATGTACATGATTAATAATTATGAATCAGGCTGAGTTGTGGGTTCATGTGAGACTCATATGTTCTCAGGTTTGGAGAGATTCTAGCAGGTCTACATGTTCTCTAATCTGCCTTCTGCTACACCTGGGTCTTCACTCTGGATGACTGCCCTAAGATCCCTGCTCATGGGGTTCCCCACTGGAGAAAACTCATTAAAAAAAAATTAAGAGCAAAGGGTTTGGGTCAGAAATACATGGCATGACATCTGTTTCAGTCACCCATGAGTTCATGGTGTAGGGACTCAGATTCTCTGCCTTTAATTCCAAGCTTCTGGAAAGTGGAGGTGACAATCACAATCACTTGTGAAGAACACAGGAGATGACTCCTGAGAAGTCATGAGCACAGTTTCCAGGAAAGCACTAGAAATGTACACGGCTGCTTTGGTCATCCTCCATGCCAAATCTTGTCCTCCCCATGGTGCTCAGATCCCCTCCACAACCACTGCGGGTCAGTCACAGGGTGACCTCTTTGTACCCCTATGCTGAAGTACTAGTGTCTATGACCCCGAGATATGGTTTTCTTTGGAAACAAGGCTGATGTAGGCAAGTGGATGGGATGAAGTCACATGGTCTAGGTGAGGCTCTGACACAGACTTGTGGATAATGTGGACTTAAGGTTGGGCATGCGGAGCTATACGCTAAGAACGCTGGGAACCAACTTAACTGGCATGTACCCTTCTCTGTCACATGCCGATCTTGAGTCTGACCTGTGAACTGGGAGTGGCTGCTGTTTACTTCATACACCTTGTGGTTCCTCGTGGGTAGGAAGTTGGGAAATGGCCGTCCCTTGTCCCCAATCTCAAGGTGTAATTTACCTCTGCATACCTCCCCTTCTGCCTTGATTTGCTTCCTGAATTTCATTCTTTATCCAGTTTTCCAATCCCACAGTTTCCCCTTTCCTTGCCTATATGTCATCTCTATGTCTCTCTCACACCAAACATAAATATTCATTTATTGTCTAGGCTAAGTAGAGTTAGGGTCTTTAGATTGGATAAAGATCACAGTTGGTTTTCTTTGCATTTTGATACAGGATGCTCACCCTGTTGCTTGTCCTGGTTTTGAACTCAGTGTCACGCTTCCCTAAGCTTCCCAGTTGTTGCCCAAGTGTAGGCATAAGTCACCTCATAGCCAGCTCTTTCAATCATTTTGACAAAAGTTTAATGTTATATTAGAATGTTGGATTCCAGTTTTTAAAAAAACCGAAACTCCCTATCTGACAACCAGTGTCTTCATCTGTAGGGTTACTGAATGTAGTAGGGCCATTCTGAACACAGAAAGCATAGCCGGTACCTATGTGCCCTGTGCTCACCATTTGTGGTGCTGTGCATTGCATTTGAGATACATGTGAAATTCTAACAAGAGCTTCATAAACCGGCGTTAGCAAAGACTGCCAGGAGAATTCAGCTGACTACTCAAGGATTCCAGCTCCGAGGAACCGTGAACATTTGTATCGGTGGGATGAAAATCAAAGTGTGGTATTATGGATGTCAGATTTTAACTGTAATTTAGAAAGGTGATCAATGCCTGGATGTGCTATTAAATATCTATTATGGGTTCTTAACTGTGGTTGAATGACTTCCAAAAAGATATAATTCCTGGTCTCGGGGATATACGACATATATACATGAGAGAATAACTACTTAGAATATGTGTCACTCTGACAGTGGCAAACAAATGGAATAGAAAATAGGAACAAAGGAAAAAGGAGACCACTCCCATCCAGCTGGGCTCTGCTGGAAAAGAAAAACAGAATGATTTGACTTCAGTATTTAATATTAAAAGGTTGGACAAAAAGGATGTTTGATGCTCGTGAGTGCTTTTAACCATCCCTCCCCCATTGGAGCCACAGAACTGCCTGGCCTGGGTTGGGTGGGCCACGTGACTACTTCTGATGACTGAATGGGGGTGAAAGTGTCCCGTGTCTCCTCCGGGTCAATGTATGTCACCTCTAATACGCATCCAGAGCCCTCCTTACCTCCAGATCTAGCCGCCAGCATTGGTTCAGAAGGCTATGGACTCTGCTAATGAATGATGACCATATCACTTTCATAAATGTAGCCTTGGTTGCATTAGGATGCTGAGAGTCAGAGACAGACAGGCTAGGAAGTACACAAGAGCCAGCCTATCCTGACTGAGACAGCGCTTACAGAGCAAGGGAAAGGGGAAATGCCGGCTCAGGAGTTCGAAGCCATCAATAGGTCACTTTTTTTGAAAAGCATTATTTTGAAAGGGCTTTAAAAACAAAACAAAAAAATAATAAAAATAAACATGGTAACCTTCATTGCAGAGAATCTCACACTAGATTAAGAACATCTTTGGGGAGCCTGCTGTTGTCTTGAAGATAAGGCAGATTTTAAAGTCAGGGGTGAGACAATTTCTATAAAGGTTTCAAAGGGACGAAGGAAGGAAGCCAGACTTGCAGCTGCAGCGTGACGGGGGAGGGACTGGGGAGAAAGAGAAAAGGCACACGTTGACAAGACTCTTGAAGCCACTGGACAGAACAGCAAGACCCGTGCTAGCTTCTAACGGAAAACATGTGAACTCACCCCTAACTGTGTGAGCTATTGCCCTGATAATTTACACAGAGAAAAGGCCCTTGAGCGGGAACGGAACATGCATCATATGTGAGTTATGGCCCTGGTTAGCCCTGTAATAATGTATTTCTTTTTAAAAGTGAAGTCTAGTAATAAAATCTTTATTGTAATCCAATGCTAACATGACTCTTCCTAACCAAGAATTATGCTTGGTATTTAAGCAGCCCTAGAAAAGATTCGGGCTAAGCATTCACAGAGGTGAGATTGGCAGGGAGAGCACCCTTATGGGTGAATATTTAGAATTTCTAAAAATATGGTATCTTTTATCCTGTCATAATTATGAATAAAAGCTTCCAATTAAATATATAATACTTATATGTAAAAATTATATATGAATCATATAAATAAATAATAAATATACATTTAACTTGAAGGTAGTAGTTATCAACTTTAACAGTGATCGGCGAAGTCATTAGAAAACATAGAGAGGCGATTGTCAGGCTTAGAAGAAAAATTTGAGGATCCGAGTTAGATCCCTGAACCCCAAAATCCCACATGGTGAAAGGAAAGAAACCACTCCTACAACTTGCCTCCAACTCCCTGTAAGTGTGGCAGGCATTTGTATATACACATGCACAGACACAAACACAGTATACACACACATGCACTCATACACTCGTGCATGCAAAATGTAATAGACTTTCCATGTAGAAGCTTCAGATCTGGCTCAGAGTGCCCCTGAACCAGCAAGCATGTCTGGGAAATTTCAGAATGCTTGGCGCTAGGATGCTGTGAGGTACAGAGGATTCATAGGCCAAACCAAAAGGACATAGTGCAGGCACTAAGCTCTGTACCTGACCACAAGCTCTAAGAGGTGATGACAGTTTGATTTAGGGTTCTGAACTTAACTGTAATTCCTCTGCACACAGGACACAACTACAGAAGGCCTAAGGACACTTGCTTTGCAGTGGGACAAACATTTTTGTATCCTGTGTTCAGCATGCTGGGTTGTGTGAGAAAACTGTAAGCCCTTGGGCCTGAAAGATAAGACCGAGGGCCTTCCTTCCTTGGGATTAAGAGACCGATCACCAAATTCTAAGTGCTAGAGCCAGGAAGTCAGCATGAGATTTTGGACCCTTATGACAGTATCACAGCTGGGATGTAAGAATGTTGGTGTTGGGACTCTCAATCAAGGAGGAAAATATGCCCAATAAAAAAAACAAGTTCCATTTGATTGGGGCCGAAGTAGCTGAAATTAGGTAGGAGCTGACTGGGAAACGTGGTTTAGACCGGGAGTCCACAGTGAGACACTCCCACGTCACACGGTAAGAATAGAGGGTATGAAGGGAAGCTCCACACTGTGGCTTAATTTTAAGGTCACTGTGGGTCCTTTCCTCTATATGAGGGACCTATTTTGTCCCAGACTCTGATCAATATTAGAAATACTCCCCTCTCTCCATCAATATAAGGGTATAGAATCGAAAGGGAAGAAACAGGTGACGTCATCCACTTACCCATAACCCAGTATGGCACAGAAGCCAGCCTCTGGGCTTTGCTGTATCCTCCCATGCCGCTAAGCCTTGTAGGATGGTGACAGACTGTGCTGAGCCTGTGTTGTCTCTGAGTTCTCACTGGAAACCCTTGGAGGTTGGTATTATTTTTATCACCATTTAGACCCAAGAAAAGCAAACCTCCGAGATTAAGTCATTTACTCCAGTAAGTGCTGTCAAAGCTTGGCTTCTGGCTAATGAGCAAATCTTAAAAACCATGTTTAAAACGGATTTCTAGTTAAGTTGATCGTAGAGAGGAGGCTTGAGTTGCCTGGAGTGTTGTGTGTTTGCTGCCAAGTTAGTGCTGGGGTGTGTGTTGAGGGGTGAGGACCTATGGAGTCTAGCCATAGCCAAAGGCCCTGGAACTTTTCATTTCATGTGTGTAAGTCAAAATAAGAAATGAAGATGCAGGTTTCCCCATCGTCTAATTATATGCCTCTATACTGCAAACAATACACTCACCATGAATAATAGAGTCTACTTAAGACTAAATTTTCTGAAGACCTCCCAACGGCATGAGGTCTGTGTTAGGAGAGGTGATAAGGAGACTGGGAGCGGGAACCCTCGATGGTGTGTGAATCTTTCCTTGTTAATCAAGTAAAAAGAAACATTTTTATTGGTATAAAAGCCAGCTGCAGGAGTGAAAAGGCATTCTTGCTCTTCACCTTAGGCCTGTCGAAAGAAATATCCATTCAGCACCTTGTTAGCCAGGGAGCGATAAGGAAGCCTTCAGGCACGCTGTCTTGGCAGTGAGGACCAAGGAGAAATGGTCCTGTGTCTTTTCTGCTTCGATGTGATGTGGGCCCTATTCCTGAATCATCTTTGAATCAGAATAGCAATTCTTTTTCACTCACTTTGGCTGGAGTGTTAAAAAAAAAAATAAAAGTCTTTGGGAAATGTTTAATAAATGCCTTGAGCTCTATGTAAATAGGAAAAAATGTAGTTATTTGTGAAAAGAATATCAAAGAAGAACTTAATATTATTCAACTTTTTCTATGTTGGGAAGCAAATGCACTCATTGCATAGTACCAAAAAAAAAAAAAAAAATGGAATAATTTAATCGAATGGAACACTCAGTGGCTGTAACATAGTATTTAAGAATCCCCTCCATGGATTAAGGAATTAAAAACATATGAATAGGAGACTTCATTAAAAACAAGTGAGAACATGATGCATACATAATAACAAGTGTACTTACCGCTGTATTGTATTTCTAGTAGATTGAAAACCGTGTATTCAGTGTAATCCCCAGGCGCTCACCGATGGGATAGGATGACATATCATCACTTGGGAGGTAGAGGCCAGGAGATTAGTTTCAAGTCCATCCTGGCTACAAAGGAAGTTCAAAACCAGCCTGGGATCATGAGATCCTGTCTCAAAGAAAACAAAAGCAACTCCAACACCATTCCCTTAGACAATAAAAAGAAAGGGGAAAAAAGCAAGCAAACAACAAACAGAAAGTGTCCAGAGCAGACATGAGTCATGGGTAGAACTTCAGGAGAGAGCCTCTGTTCGAAGGGCAGCCACCGGGGTCTCCTGGTGGACTGTTCCGGGTGGGACTCAGAGAGAGCTAACTTAGCATCTGAGGACGCCTGGAGTGTAGCGCATGCCCTTCCCAAAGTTGTCATCAAGCCAGGATTTCTAATTCGGAGTTCACACGTTTGACTCTGATCTGAGGAATTCAGAGGCAGCCCCTTCCTGACTCAGCCTCCTTTCCCTCTGTGTTCCATTCTTCCCCAACACGCAGCGTTTATGCATCTAGAACAACCTTCTGATGTGTGGGAACAGACAGGAAGCGAATCGTGTTGTATAAAATATATAAAAAAATAAATAAATCCCACGCTAACGCCCGCGAGGCACCGGCTGGCGGCCTCAGTCTGTCGCCAGCCAGAGGACAGGCTGAAACCGCATTCTTTCCTTTTAGTCCTGGCCTGTCTCACCCAAGCTGGCTCTGTCCTCTGAAACTCCAAAGTCGCTCTTTCCTCCTGGCTAAGTTCCCTGGTTGGCTATTGCCACGCCCACCTGCGATTCCAAATTCCTGTGGTAGGCTGGGGTGCACTCTTTTTTTTCTTTTTATTGAATATATTATGTATTTACATTTCAAATGTTATCCCCTTTCCCTGTTTCCCCTCCGGAACGCCCATCCCATCCCCCTCCTCCTGCTTCTATGAGGATGCTCACCCACCCACCCACCCACTCCCACCTCCCAGCCCAGGTATCCCTTCACTCCCTTCACTGGGCATCACGCCTTCACAGGACCAAGAGCCTCTCCTCCTATGGATGTCAAACAAGGCCATCCTCTGCTACATATATGGATAGAGCCATGGGTCCCTCCATGTGTAGTACTTGGTTGGTGGTTTAGTCTCTGTGGGGTCTGGTTGATTGGGGGGTCTTGTTGTTCTTCCTATAGGGTTGCAAAACCCTTCAGCTCCTTCAGTCCTTTCTCTAACTCCTCCACTGGGGTCCCCGTGCTCAGTCCAATGGTTGGCTGTGAACTTCTGCCTTTGTATTTGTCAGGCTCTGGCAGAATCACTCAGGACACAGCTAAATCAGGCTCCTGTCAGCGAGCACTTCTTAGCATCAGCAATAGGGTCTGGGTTTGGTGCCTGTATATGAGCTGGATCCCAGGTGGGGCAGTCTCTGGATGGCCTTTCCTCCAGTCTCTGCTCCACACTTTGTCTCTGTATTTCCTTTAGAAAGGAGCCATTCTGGGTTAAAAATTTGGAGATGAATGGGTGGCCCCATCCCCCAACCTTGGGGCCTTGACTAAGCTCTGGATATGGTCTCTACAGACCATACAAGTTTTTCCTCCCCTTTGTTGGATGTTTCAGCTAATCTCATCCCTGTTGGGTTCTGGGTGCCTCTTGCTTTCCTGGCACCTGGGACCAGCTGGTGACTCTTGCCCACCACACTCTGCCACCGTAACTTTCTGTGGAACCCAGTTGAGTCACCTCGTGAAGGAAAACATCACACAATCTTAGTTTAGAATCAAGAGGTAACACAATCGCTGGGTGCAGAATCTAGCATCCTAACTTTTACAAAGCTAACAGCTATTCTATGTTACAAATCCTCCGGTGGCCGATCCACCACTCAACAACAACAGTCTCCCGTTTCCTACATTCTGTCTGCCTCTCTTGCTTCTGCCATCCAAAGGGAAGTCTCCTTTTCCTGCCTCCCCTCTTCCTCTCTCTCCGACCCGGAAGTCCTGCCTCCTTCTCGCCCAGTGATTGGTCCCTTGAAATCTTTATTCATTAGGGGAAGGTTCTGCCACAGAATCACAGTTAACTTGAGGCGTGTCTGTCTTCAGATCTCTGTTACTCTGCTTCCAGAAATTTCCCCTTGACTAGGGTTTCCTGCCATGCCTTCCGCACGATGCCTGGCTTACCATCCCCTTCCATCTCTTGCAGCGTTCCCTTCTTTTCTGTTTCCACTCTCAAATCCTACTTTCCAGCCTCAACTTCATTTCTTCAAGAAAGCAATCCAGCTCTTGCTTTCATATGGCCCCACCCTTTCAGTGTGAAGTACAGAAGAACTTCTTGTGAAAACCCACTGATACAGACATTGTTGACTAGAAGATATTTCCCTGCACAGGAGAGCAGAATGGTGCAATGATTGTCAGCTTCCTCATCCGTCTTTTCCTTCTGTTCTCCAACATGGAGACATCTGTTGCTCCAGGTATTAGGGGAGTCTCTGCACATAGTGATGTGTTCCGATAATTATGATATCTTTTCTTCTCTTGGGTATAAATATTAAATTGAAATGTATTTCTACTAAAAATGGTAACAGAAACATATAACACGTATACACACATATGCACACACATACATTCACACACATACTTGCTTCAGGTATTAAGGGAATCTCTGCACATAGTGAAGTGTTCCAGTAGTTTTGGTGTCCTTTCTTCTATTGCGTATAAATAGTTATCTTTGTATTAAAAATGTCAACAGAAACACATAACACGCAAACACACACTTGTGCACATATAGATGTGCACACACATGTGCACACACATATACATTCACACACACACATACATACACACACACACACATCTTGGGCTTCAATCTTGAACAGCAAGGACACGTCTTTGATAACTCTTAGGGTTTTCTTTAAAGTTCTATACACCAAGTGATTCTTACACATCAGAACCTTGAGGAACCGGCTTAGAATTGTGAGTTTTCCATTTTCCGTCATTAAAGTTGCTGGAAGCTCAGGTGGTCACAACCGACATCTTTCTGAAGCTCTTCTCTGAGCCCACCACCTGGGGGATCAGCTCTGCCTCCTTTTATTTTCTTTCCTGGTCTGGCAGAGGAACAATATTTAAAGCCCTTGCTTCTGAAACAGTTAGGTATCAACATCAATTTTGTAATTTACTCCTAGAAAGATAGCAGCTTAAAGGCAGGTTGACCAACCCCACAGCTGTCTTAGCGTCTGGCAAAAAGGAAGAAACCTCAAAATAAGAAGAAAATGTTAGAGGCAGAATTGCAGCTGGATATGGACTCTGAATCCAACTTTAGAAAAGGTGGCAGTACAAAGTGTAATTGGACTGCCTTAAGGGTACTAAGGGACATCAATATAGCACTCTCTGTGACAAAGCTCCTGCTCATCTTACCCTCCCTGCCACTAGTGTCCTTGCAATGGAATATGGGACAAACAACTATTTTTATGAGTAAAAGCTATATTTCTTTCTCCAACAATGGGCAATCTCTCAACTCCCCATATTGGAAAATGAGACAGTAAACTCCCACTCAGTGTGGGAGTCAGGTAAGTATGCTCACTTTCTGCCCTCTGTCTGTTCACCTCACCTTCAATCTGAAAGGCTTTCAGGCTTTACATGGGGCCTTCAGGGTAGCTGAGATCTCTGAGTTCATTCATTAGAATGAGTATTTATAGATAAAAATAAAGAGCAAGCATAATGTCACTGTGTGGTTACTTCCCTAGTGCAATATAGACTCACAGGAATTGCACCAAGTCCTTAGGCCATGCTGAAGTTGAGGTCTTCCTGTGCCCAAAGAGGATGTCCATGCTGTCGTGTTTTGGTTGACACTTGCTGTAACTTTCCCTTTTAGCTTTGCATTTTCCCTGGAGTTTCTGTTGTCTTTGTTTTTATCATTTGAAGAGAAATATTTTCTGCCATTTTCATTATTGTTTAAAATATTCAGCCTATGCATGTTCATATCTGGTTTTCCTCTTAGACATATTTTATCTTAAAGATATTCAGGTCCTCCTCATTCAGAGATACTCCTGTGCATCCTTGTTTAATTCAAGGGTCTTTCATCTCGCCATTAAATGAATTCTTTTGTTGTTTTCAAATAATGTTTTTTTCTATAGGGAGTGTAGGAATGATGAACTTTCTGGGCATATCTTCTTTATTATTATTATTTTGACTTTGTACTTAGTCAATAACCTGGCCATGTATAGAATTCAATGCCTCAAACTTTTTCCCTTGGATGTTTGGAGCTGTGAATAATTCCCAGGCTCTGGGAGTCTTATGAGAAAATTATGAGCAATCTGACTTTTATTTCTTGTTATTAATCTCTTTTCTGGAAGATTTTCTATCTTCACTTTTTTCCCTTTAGGGTTCTAAAAATGTATTTACACATTTAAGTTCTTTAGGCCTTTTCAATGTGAACACATTGTTTCAGGCTCAGGAAATATTGTATTTTTACATTTGTTGTTTTTTCCCTGTTGGTTTCCTGTTTCTCTTTTTGGGAGATTTTCTTCAAAATTAATGTTGGTCTATAGACTCAATATCTTTGTGTCTTACAGTAAATTCTTAATTTTCTATGTCTTCTCCCCTTTTGTATCTAGTAGGTTACCTGGACCTTAATGTTTATCTTATCTATTGATTATTTTCTTGATTGATTGCACACATGTAGCTATGAATGCAAACCACATTCTAAGAACCCTTTTCTGCCTCACCTGCCGGTTCCTATTGTTTAATAGATGCAGTGATGTCTCAGGACAGCAGCCTTATCACTAAGTTCTCTTTACTGTATTAAATCGCCTCTTTCTTGCAGATGACTAGTCTGCTTATTAATTTTCCCTAATAGATGTAATAATTCTTGACTGATCTGTTTATAGTTACTGAAAAATGGGTGGTTCATGAATGTGGACAGTCGGTGAATGACTTCTCTCATGTATTTCTACAATAAACATTTCCCTTGGATTAGTTTCCATAGCTGCTGTAGTAAAAGTATTACAAACTTAAAGATCAGGGAGTTATTCACTCACAGTTCAGGACTCTAGAAGTTCAAAATTAAGATATTATATAAAGATTGGTACCTATGAGACTTATGGGGAAGGAAATTTGTTCAGACCTTTCTTTGAAACCTCTAGCAGTTGGGCATTCCTTAGCATACTAGACCTCTGAATTTCTCTGTATACTTATCTCTCATCTTCCCTCTGTGCATACCTGTCCTTATCAAACTGTCCATCTTCCGAAGGATACCCGTCTTATTAGATTAAGGTCCACTCTAAAGCATTCCTTTAACCTCATTACCTGCAGAACTCGTGTTCCCAACTAAGGCTTCATTCACAGATTCCAGTTGAACATTAATATCCTTGGCGGAGGGGAGAGGTCACCCAGCCTAACCCACAACACCTCTCACTGGTTAGATCAATGGTGACTTAGTTTAGTGTAGTTTAAGGTCCAAAGTATATTTCAAAGAAATAAACTTGAACTTCAGTAGATGTGCCTTTTTCAAAAGCAAAATTCGTGTAGTTCTACCTCCTGGGTGTGAGCCTTTCTCGTTTTCCTTATCTGACTCCCTCCATCCTAACTGCCTTTAAGAAGGGCCAGTCTGTTTGCTAGTATTCTCATCAGCCATAGGCTACCCTGAATCGTCATTCGACTTCTCTAACAAGAGAGGTCATGAGGGAAGATTAGAATTAATACTTGAAAGAGAAAAATATTCTGGGATAGATGTGGAGAGCTCAGACTGACACACAATGTGATTAAGAAGAAAGATTGTCATGCAAGGCCAGCAGCTTCAGCCATGGTTGGCACATCCCTGAAAATATGTGTGGCTAAGAAGACTTGCTGGCCACATCAAGGAGCAGTACTGAGATGTGAAGCTAGTACCTGAACTTAGTGAACCACTGACCTTCGAAAGTATTAGCTGAAAAACGCAATGCATCGAGAGTAAGTTTATTTAGCACTGGAGGTGTCTACCAAACAATAAATGGTTTTATGAGAAAGAGTCTGCTGTGCAGAACACACCTTGGGGACCTGAGAACAGCTCCTGTCTATCTTTCCATGATCAGAAGAAACACAAGCTGCCCGAGCAGATATTCTCCAGGTCCCTGAACTTCATGGTGATGCATCCTTGAGAACAAGCAACCTAGAAAGAAATGTACTGGATCCCAAAGCCACAGAAGCTCCCTGTCCCCAAAAGAATAGAGTACTATTACCCAAGCTGAACTTTCTGTGGGACTGTTTTACCATTCTGTCTGAGAAGACAGCGTTAAAAAAAAAAAAAAAAGCCATTTAAGGTCAGCACACAGAGGACTTTGCTGAATTTGTGCAGAAGAGATTTTAAATGATTCTTTTGGGATATTTCTCGGGTTTTTCTTGTGTAGAGAGGATAGGTGCTATTCTCTCTTCTGCTGAGGCTGCATCCCATCTGTCCTGATTTGCCACAACTCCGCCCAAGTGCAACACTGGCTGGAGTCTGCCCAGTCTTGCGGTCTGAACAGGACTGAACAGACTAAAGCTCTCTGGCTTGCCTGGGGTTGGAGGCACTTTTCTGGTTCAGTCTACAAACACCCTGAGCACCATCGGGTTCTCAGCAGGAGCCAAATGCCTCCAGAACTAATGGCTTGCAAATTCCCAGCAACCCGGAGAGGGTCATTGCATTTTAACTGCTGTGCCACCCTCCATGGCTGTTCTGGGGTGCATCCTGTGGCAGAGTGGGGAGACAGCCTTTCAAATCCATTGGAGGTTGTCGCATTCCATCATGTGCACAGTGCTTCGGATGCAGTTTTAACCTTTGGTGAAATTTGCAGTGTTGGGATTTTTTATGCTAGAGCAGACACAGGAAATCACAGGTGCAACTAATTTTGGTTTTGACTTACAGTCCCTGTGGGCCCCTTGAGTTTCTATATGAAATTCTCCCCTTAGCTTGGGTGTGAAGTGTCAGAAGTCTATAGCTTGTCTCTGTAATGTACATTAATAGGTAATATTGATTTGAGGAAATTAATTACTAGAAAAACAGCTCTCAGGGCTCGGCTTATGTTTGGGAAGATTCTAGAGCCCTCTTGTGGCTGTAATCTACCTAAACAGAAAATGAGCACTAAGCTTCTAACAGTTTTTGCTAATGGTGGCGGTTACTTTGATGCTTGCTTTCTGGCTTTGATTTTTTTTTTTTTTTTTATCCAGTTGAACATCACATGATACATATCATCTCCATAGAGATTGCAGGGATAGTTGCAGGTGTTAGGTGTCAACTTTAAAAGGATTGGTGGGGCTGGAAAGATGGCTAAATCAGTAAAGTGTCTGCAGAGCAAGCATGGGTATCTGAGTGGTGCAGATACTGGTGTTGGGTAAAGCGGTGGCAGGGAGAGAGACAGGCAGATCCCTGCAGTGCCTTTGCTGGCTCCTCTAGACAAATCGGTAAGCTAAGCTTCAGCAAGAAACACTATGGAGAAGTGAAGAATATACCCAGTGCTGGGCTGTGGCCTACACACACACGCACACACACACCACACACACACACACACACACACAGAGACGCACACAAGAAACATACACACACAGAGACACGTACAGACAAACATACACACACCACACACACACACAGAGACACACATACACACACAGAGACACACACAGAGAGACACAGACAAGACACATACACACACAGAGACACATACATACATACACACACAAAGACACACACAGACACACACAGAAACACACACAAGACACATACACACACAGAGACACATACAGACATACATACACACACCACACACACAGACACACACACAGACACACACAGAGACACACACAGAGAGACAAAAACACAAGACACATACACACACAGAGACACATACATACATACATACATACATACATACATACACACACAAAGACACACAGAGACATACACAGACCCACACACATACCAGACATACTCACAGATATACATACCACACACACATACCGAACATAAACACACAGAGACATACACACACATACAACACACACACACACACATGTACTGATGATATCTGCCCCCCCTTCATCACGTAAAGAAATCATCAAAAACAGAAGCACTTTAGGGTCACTGCAAATGTTCAGGGGTTCATGGGATATTGTTCTGCTCAAGAGGATACCCCCTCCCTGTTTTTAATCCATGTATTTATTGATCACACAAATGTACAAGTCATTTTTTCAGCCTCAAGCTACATTTATCTTGAAAAATCTTAAAGATTATTTTCTCAGATATTATCAAGGAGAACACAGGACAGATGAATGTTCTCATTTGAGTTTGTAAAAATCTTGAAGAAACAAATGTTGAAAGCTATCACCTTTCTGATGCATCAGACATGCCTGAAGAAAAATATTTGCAATTTAATGTCCCTTTGTTTGACACTTGGGGTAAGTAAAGAAACACCCAAGGCAAAGGAACCAAGATGAACTTTGCATACACACACACACACACACACACACACACACACACACACAAGTCAACAGTAACAACAGAAAGCCATATATATGTGTGTGTATGTATACATATATATACATATATGACTTCATATATAGCTTTAGATTTCTGTCATTGCTTTATTAATTAGACAAAATTACAGCAGTACTCCAGAGCCCACTGCAGCTGAGAGGATCCCATTGAGTGTCCATGTGGTGCGCTGGACTTCTGGAAGGAACTCATGCTAATTATCGTGAGTAAGTGGATTTTGGAGAGAACCTGATTAGAGCTCCACATTACTTCCAGAATAATTTGGTTTCTCCTAGATTAGTTTGTGGAATGACACTGGCATTTAGTCACAAATGAATTACTCCCCCTGCCTATAGTTCCTAGCACAGAGACAAATATCAGATGCTGACTGCGGATTAAAGGAAAGGGGGAAATGAGAGAGAACCCCGTGGTGTTCTGAAGCTTAAGAGGACACAGGAAAGCTAAAGGCGGTGCCTACTGCACTTGCCTTCTGTGCACAGGTCCATTAGCATAAGCAGCGGTCCTGCTGTCTGGAAGAACAAGCTGAAGTAGACGCTGGTACAAGGTGGTGCTGGTCAGGACCAGAGCTGAGCAGAAGTCACTTCCCTTTTTTGGGAACTGAAGCAGTTTTCAAGCTCTGCCACTGTGTTTCTTTGTCTTCTTTTAGAAGGAGCGTTTTCAATGTCCAAGCCTGTGAAAAAGCTCCATTGTATATGAGTAGGGTTTTATCTGAAGGATTAAGGACCCATCTTGAATAAGCTGCCAATTTTTAAATGTTGCATATTCTTAAGAACAATCAGGACACTGGTTTCAGTGTATTAAAAGTATTTGGATTCATGAGCTTATAATGATATAAAAGATTTTAAAGTCAACAGTAACAACAGAAAGCCCCCTTTGGAGGAGATGGTAAAATGATCCGACTGCTTGGAAACCAAGAAACAAAAGGAATCAAACATCTATCTTTACTATGTGAACTACGCATCCAGGTATCAATGAGTTGATAAGGGGAAGTTCCTCTTTTCAATTACAGTGAATCAAGGAAGAAAGAATAGGACTGTGATGTCTCATCATTATCCAGGCTTCCAATGGCTGTTTGTATCCAGAGAAGAGAGACCACTGGATATTCCACACATGTGTAGCTCAAAATCCACAGCACTGTCTCCTTAAGAATGCAAGCTATCCCTTCAGAGTGGTTCCTCCACAGTCTGTCAAAACTCCAAAAGGAGCATCCATATTCTGCTTGTCTGTTCATTTCCCTGAGTCTTCGTTTTCTCTCTTAGTTTTGATGAAAAAATTATACACACACACACACACACAAACACACACAAACACACACACACACACAACTAATCTTGAGTTTTTCTTTTAATCTTTTGGGCAAAGAAGAGGAAGTCGAGTGGTCACAAATGACCTTAAGCATCCTTGAGCTCAAACTGCATCTGCTATTGCGTCCATTACTTCCCAATGACCTAGCAGAACAGTTGTCATGAATTGCATGATCACAAATATGTTTAAATAGACAGAATAAGCCAGCATAAGGAGATGACTGGAGGGGAGGAGGTTCTGTCGCTACTACGCCTTGATTTTTAATCTTAGGAAAATCCTGTCATTTCTCTGATGAGCTTCATCTTGTGTCTGTCTGGACTAAGAGTATGTCATTGGCTCTCTCTGCCTCACATACTCATATCCTGAGGACAAAATGAAAGAGTGGAAGAGCAAAGTGTTTTGAAAACTGAAAGTATTATGCAAATAAAAAAGCACTTTAGACTTAAGAATCATTATCCTAAGTTGTTTAATATTTACACTTCCCAGTGTTTGAACAGCTTATGTGGCTCTGATATTCATGGAGAAAGGGAGGACCTTAAGTGTAAAATCTGCATATGTTGATCTTTTAGGTATTTAGGTGTTTAGGTGTCCCTGGGTCTTTTATGATTCTCTGTTTAGTTGAATACTTCCCTTGATCATACAAAGGATTCATTTATAGTTTAGCTAGCCCAGGAAACAAGATGGAGGAGCACAGGCTCCTCCGCTTACAACCACTTACTGGGTCCCAGTGGAAAGCATTTAGATCTGAATGGAAGCCCAGATCTTTCTGTGTTTTCTTCTCACTACATCTTAACAGAATTTTCCAACATTCAAAAAAACCCGATATACTCACACCTTGTCCAAATGAGGGGAATTTCTTGTTTCCTTTGAATTTTCTTTTCCCCAATGAAAGACTTGCAATAGCCAAGTTAAGAATCCAGCCAGCAGTGTAAAATACTGTTTTGAATCTTTGCAGCATTTTGAGGTGAGATGGAAGGGGTGGGGGGTAGGGAGAGGAGCAGAGGAGGGCAGAGAAGGGGGGGAGAGCGAGGGAGACTTTACATTAAGTCCAAAAGAAAACTATGACATTGCAGGATTTTTTGCAGTTCCGCCGAACTGCACAGTCATTTCCGAGCATGCGTTACTGTTGTGACATACTGAAGCTTCGGCCTCTAGATTCCTTGGTAAAATTAAAAGCTGACACTATTCCAGCAATCCCTGCATTCTCCATTGTCCTTTCCTCCAGTGTAAGTCTGAGAAACAATGGTGTGGGACTGTGGGTGTGCTGAGCTGGGAAAATCTTTGCAGTGAATTCTGTAGAGCTCTAGGGATCTGGAGGATTCCCTGGAGCCATGTGGCACTCAAGTCCTTTGCTTCTTCTGAGCTGCATTCACCTGGTCCTTGCACTGTGCTGCCTGGCTCTGGTCTTCTGTGACCTAGCCACGGGTAAACACACATCTCTCCTGAGATGCTCCTAGAGCTCTGAGTTCAACAAAGACTGGGCCACTGAGCTATTTAGTCACAAACTACATCTCCTCAGCAGCCTTTGATGAGGGAAGCCAAGATGAGGGAAGAGCTTGTCTAAACTTTCCAGAATCACAAACACTATCTGAATGTCTGGAAAGCCCAAGAGGTATTTGGATGGATAAATTGGTTCATAGTTGGACACAGTAGCCACTTAAGATATGCTACCCACTATTGCTGCTAGTATGGACTTTCATTTCACATGAACTTTACACATTTCCAGTCAGCTTCCTACCTTGTCATTGTCTGGGGAATATTCTCCAGAGTGCTTGCTTTGAGGGGTAAGAAGAGGAAAAGATCTGGCTCTGTAATTTTGCTTAGCATGCTACAGTGATCATCTAGCCCTGGTGCAGAATATGTAAGAACAAAACAGAATATGTAAGGCAAAAATCTAGACAGAGATGATCTCTCTCTCTCTCTCTCTCTCTCTCTCTCTCTCTCTCTCTCTCTCTCCTTCCTTTCTTTTTCTTCTTCTTTTCAAAAAACCCTGTGATGTTTTAGGGAATCTGCATCAAAGCTGTCAAATGTGGATCTAAATATTGGAACACGTGCCTGGGCTCTTAAATACCCTGATTCACTTCTTTTCCTTTCCAAATTGGCCAACGCTAAAGAATCACAAATAGATACCTCATTGCTCCCACCACGTGTAATTCTCACATTCCCTAAAAGCAGTGCCTGAGAAATTAGCTAAGAAGAGCTCTCGGCTGAACACTTCAGGCCTGATAACACAATCGGAGTGTACTATCTGCTGTTCAGCTTTGCCCGGCTGGGATTAGAGCTACTAGGGAGACTGAATGGGGCCTTATCTCACTCCAGGGCGGCTCCAAGGCTCCAGGTGGATAGCCGCATGCATAAACCACAGCTCTGCAGAACGCCTTGAGAAGTCCTCGTGCCCAAATCCCAGAGACGCGGGGCAAAGCAGGGCGCCTCTGAACCGAGCAATCACGGAAGTCTCTGAATAATGCATGAGACCAGGACCCTCCTCCGCACATCTGAAACTGTACTGAGAGAATCTGTGCTTGGCAAGATAGCAAAAACAAGCCCCTGGAACATGCATTCCCTGAAATTTATGCTTGCGGCAGCCGCTTGGGGTACAGTGAAAGCAAATGTGACAAGCACTAGAAAATCATGGCATTTTAGTGAGTCTGAGGCTCATAGGTTCACGTCAATATAAGAAACTGACGTGACAGGATTTAAAATCCACCATACTGATAAATGCATCCCCTTACTCAAGGGAAGGGGAGTTAGCGACTGAAACGACCCTATAGTTCTGGGGCCTCCTACTTCCTACTTTGGTTTGGTTCTTTTAACATCCATGGCTTCCCATAATTAAAGTTAGCAAGCTGCATCTCCAGTGGCTCTCTCTCTAAGACCAACATGGATCGAGTGGGAGAGTCGAGTCTCTCTGATCCAGATGCCAGCTTCCATATTGCAGCAAGCCCGGAGAGTGGGACCAGAGCCCACGTGTTGACTATCTAATTTGATATCCCAGCTGCTCATTATGCGAAGAATAAATTTTTTTTGGGGGGGGGGGGTTGCCATACCCGCATGTCACAAAGCCCCACGTGACTGTCCTGGAATGTCCCTAGAGTGCTCCTCTGCACAGTAGGGCACTGTCCAGAGGGAGAAGCAGAGCCTGGTCTCAGCTCACTTTGGCTTCAGGTGGCCGTGTACTCTGAAACTCCAGACTTGTGGATGGCCCCTCTCATCTTAGCCTGAAGTCATGTACACTGGGGTAACTGCGTCCAGGTATTTTGATGATATAATAGGAGCAATACCCTTGACTGGGAAGTTCTCCTGTAATTCACTGTCAGCATGGTATTTATGACTTGGGATTCTCATCACATGATTGATAATACTCCTACTGCTTAGTTATGCAAAGTGGAGAGATTTTTTCCCACATATTAACCATGCATAACTCAATATTATGTTTTTATGGAAGAATGTTGTATTCTATAGAAGAATAGTAAATAAAACAGACAAATTTCCTTCTAGAATAAAGTTGAAAACAGATTAAATGAGCTCAGATTCTTAAAGGGGGAAGAGAAGAATAGAGAAGGATAGAGGGAGGGAGGGAAGGAGGAAAGAAGGGAGGGGAAGAGGATATATATGGGGAGGACTGTGGTTTACATGAATTAAATAATTACAGTTTATTTTAATTTTCTCCATACTTCCTGTCTCGCATGTTCCATGTTGTTTGTATATAACAATTATCTATTGAGCTTCTTACCGGGGAAACAAATTTTAAAAACTAGTAAGAACCACACATCTGAATCCCATAGCTTTGTGCTTTTTTTGTTTTGTTTTGTTTTGTTTTTTTGCTTTTTGTTTTTCAAGACATGGTTTCTCTGTATAGCCTTGACTGTCCTAGAACTCACTCTGTAGACCAGGCTGGCCTTGAACTCAGAAATCTGCCTGCCTCTGCCTCCGAAATGCTGGGATTAAAGGCATGCACCACCACCACCCGGCTAGCTTTGTTTGTGCTTTAAAGACAGGGTTGGAGCATAGGGAAAGTATGGGTGCTAAGCTTTATCCCCTGAAGTGAGTTCTTTGGGTATGCCTTGCACACCCTGTGGCCCTTGCAGCCCTTGAACCCCTTACTTAGTAGGTTCAAAGAGTGAGACTGAAGATCTGTGAGTAAAACACAGGTGCCTTGGCCAAGTGGTCTGGTTGTTTTGTAAATCACAGTGAGGGAGGAGCTGATGGGGTGGCCATCCCACAGGCTGCTGTGTGAGACAAGAGAAGATGACTTGTCTCCACTCTCCCAAACAGTGCCAACATCATGGAAGCCGTCACCCTAACAAACGTCGTCGTCGATCTTCTAAAGTCTGTCTTTATGACCATTTGCTAAGGTCATCCCTGCTTTCTTAACTTGCTTTCAAGGCTTGCATCAAGGGCCCTTTCATCACCTTGTCAAAGAGCAGACTGACTGTCAAGCACTCGCTGAGGAATGAATCCCTGGAAGGACTACGAAGATCATACTATGCAGAGAACATGATCCTGTCATACACATATGACACTAAAGAGAGAGGAAGAACTGATTCCATTAGGAGTATATTGAATGACTCCAGCACACCGCAGGGCAAAGAGGGATAAGAGCCTTTTTTAGAAGACACATGTCAACTCACGTTGAGAATGGACACTTGACCCACGCCTATCCCACAGTGAAGACCAAGAATCCCCATACAAGACTTTCCCTTTACCATAGCTCTGGGTGTTCAGGTGACACCGACTTTGAACAAACTTGATTACACAGAGAACACTCATATCGAAGTCTGTAGGGCAAGACAAGGAAGGAGAAATTTCTTATTTCCTATTTATTTTACATAGTCGAGGAATCAATAAAATAGTGGCTGGTACATTTTGTATATTTATTCCTTCCATAATCATCGGCCAGTGGAGTATCCATGATCCGTTTGGTCATGTGACTTAGGTTCTGAGGGGAAGAAAGGCAAAGCCAGGTTCTCTCTTTCAGGTTATGATGAAGCCTGTGAGATTGGAAGGCATTCCCTGGCTGCTACAATCACAGGTAGTGTATAGGAGGACTCAATCTTGACTGAGGAGACAAGGACAGAAGTCGATAACACAGACGCCTTTCAGAGGAGTCCCCACTTATGTGGTTTTTATTGAAGTATGATACTATGACTGTAATCTGATTGTTTGGTTTTATTTGGTTTTAAGCTAGAGATGGAGGAACATCTTCATTAAAATTTGGAAGCCTGGAATTTTACAAAATTCTTTCCCTTGCTTTCTTACTGAATTATGAAGTCGTTGCCTTAGACAACAGTGAATGCTGTTTCAGTTACCCCAGACAAAGCGATTTAAGTATCTTACACGCCTTATTACATGTGCGCCATCTTAGTTCTGCTTCCTTCACAACAGTGAATGAGAAATATTAAATAGAAGCTATGAGAAAAGAGATGTAGCCGGAGGCTACCAAAGGCAGAGGAAAACAAGTCACCAAGTCAGGTTTCTTGAATCTGTCCTGAACCCCCTTCCCTTTACCATACCCTCAGGAGTTTCTCTCTGCTGGTCTCTTCCCGTGGCTTCAGAATGTCTCTCTGTGCCTCTACCTACTTTAACCAATCTTTAATACTATTGCTAAATGGATCTTCCAAAGACAGTGCTTTTATGATTTTGACAGAAGTGTGATTCAGAGCCTGGAACACTTGCTTTTAACACCATGGGTGGGCTCATAGTCTCTATTATCCATTTATATATAAAACAAACATTTATGAATCAACAACATGATCCTTATGGCATGGACAAGCTACTTTAGTGTTCTTCAAGGAAGAGAACATTCTTAAATATTTTGTTACACTCCTTATATCAATAACTTGTCAACTAATATAATTTTCAAACCCAGCACACCTAAGTCATCAATATTTAAGGACATTTTAAAACCATCTTCTCCACACTTTTCAGAAATGTTCCTTGCACACAGGAAACTGTTGATATGCATGTATCAGTTAAATCATTGACTATTTTTAAAAGGAACAATTTATACAATAAACTTGTATGTGAAATGCTTTCTTAAAGCAGTTGGAGGAAAATCATTATTTTAATAATAATTAAAATAAATCAAATTGTTACTAATTAGGCATTGTATGAGAAATAGTCAACATTTTGCCCCTTGTCTGTTGACTGTGCTTTTCTGTCTCAACAAACAAAATAAGATCTATACCATTCTACTCTCTGTGCATGTTTTTGCCTTTAAAAATAATGAAAACGTTTTATGTGAGAGGGGGAGAAGGCATAGTTACTAAAGGTAACGTTGGCCTTAGTTACCCAAATGCATGCATTCCATGAAATCCTTAATTTCTTTGGTCTATCAATCAAGTAGTGAGCATCTCCTGTGAGCTGGGCATTGCCTTTAGCTGCTGTGAGACATAAGGTACAATGAGCTTTATTCAGAAAGGCAGTTGAAGTCTTAGAGATAGCCAAGGCTTATTTTTTCATGAAACTTACCTATGAAGTGCAAAGAAACAATATAGGCAGTAAGGTCAAGGGAAAGGCTGTGAGCCTTGACTTAAGCCAGAAGAGATGAGCCCAGGAAAGAGCGAACATCTTCAATGTGAAAGAAGAAAGCAATTCCCCTGCGTAGTATTTAGAATGCTTTAATATGAGAACATTGAAAAATGTGTGCTCTGTAGCTTTGGAGCCTCAATAAACCATGCTGTACCATATGCTTATGATCAAGTAAAATAATTACTGAACTGACAACAGCATCCATTTCCCGATTTTTCTGTGCACACATGAATTTGTCGTTATTGTCCTGGGGCTACACGTCTGGCAATTCTCAAGAGTTCACTCTAAGCTTTCTTAAGTGAATTCACTCAAGTTTCAGTGACATGGATGGCAAGTAGGAGCTCTGTGGAGAGGATGCTCCCAACAAGACAGAGTTACATTTCCAAAGAACTGTTCTGGTTCAAGGAGATTGGCAGATCTGCCCTTTAATTGGTATTTAGAACTTCTCTCACTTTATCAAAATAACTGAGTGCCTAAAATCTCTATGAGAACAATATCTTTAATCCCAGAGATTACCCAGTGCCTAGCCACAGAGATTATGTGAGTAAGGGAAGCCTCAAATAATGTTTGGTGAATGTCTGGTTAGTCGAAAGAAGGAAAATGGATTAGTAAGTTATCAGAAGATAAGGAGAGAGGGAGGGGAGGGGGAGGGGGAAAGGGAGAGCAGGGAGGGATAGGGGAGGGAGAGAGGGTAAGTGGGAGAGAGGGGGGAGGGAGGGAGGAGGGAGGGAAGGAGAGAGAGAGAGAGAGAGAGAGAGAGAGAGAGATGAGAGAGAGAGAGAGAGGGTTGAGATGTTGACAGAGAATATTCAGTCTAGGTGTAGGCAATGGAGTTAAAAGAAGAGAAGTCAACAAGAGGCCTTTGTATCATGGCCACCACAGACCTAGACTTGTTCTTCCCTTTTATCATTTCAAAACATCTGTTATGTTCTATTCTACTATTAAACAAGTAGGCTTAAAAACTAAAGTTTCACATCTCAAGAAAATGAAGACTTTTATTGGGACCTGAACTGACAATTATGGGAGCAGAAGAAAAATGAGTTTGCATTGTTCGGACACAGGAGATGCTCTACGTTTCTGTCAGTAAAACAAAGTGCCTGAGACAAAAATCTTTAAAAGGAGGAAGGTTGATTCTGGCTCAGTTTCCATGGTCCCAGCCTGTTGTTGATTACACTGTGCCTTTTCAGCCTGTGGGAAAGTAGAATGTGGAGGTGAGAGCAAGGGTAAAACACTGTCATTCAAATACAGTGGTAGGAAGTAACAGAGGAACTGGAAGGGACCTGACTCCCGACAAACCCATCCCAGGACACACCCACCCAGGACACGCTCACCCAGGACATACCCACCCCAGGACATACCCATCCCAGGGCACACCCACCCAGGACACACCCATCTCAGGACACATTGCCAAGAGTTAACTTTCTCTCACCATAACAAGTTCTACCGTCTTCCAGACACACTGTGGTGAGAACTAGGCTGTGGTTACATGGGAGTCAGGGGAAGGAAAACATTCTAGATCAAAACTATGGCAGGAAAGGACAACTGCTATGAAGCTTTGTTCTATTAAAGTCAGACATGTGTGTGACCCAGACACAGACATCATTTCACTAAGGTTTACTAAATTTTGAATGTGCCAAAGAAGCAAATCATAGAAAAGAAAATTTATAGATGATTAAAAAAATAATCTTAATTTGTTTCCTCTCTTCATTAGTTGGATGTCCTTCAATTCTATAATTTTATTTTTATAGTTTTTCTGATTTGTATTTTGGCTGCATTACAAGACAAAACAGATGAAATAGACATGTGAAAATCTGACTAAACCACTTCTCAAATTCTGTTAGCCTGCAGCATCCAAAGTTGCAAGTTAGGACAACTTGGAATACATCAGAACAAATGTTCTTTAGTTCCTTTCATTGTACCTTAAAATTTAATTTTTATTGTAATATAATCACATAACTTCCCCCTTCTCTTTCCTCCTCAAGTTCCTCCATATAGTTACCTTGGTCTCTTTCAAATTCATGGCTCCTTTACTTTAATCATAGGCATGTGTGTGTGTTTCTATAGAATAAAATCTGCTCAGTCCATATAATGTCACTTATACTTATGTTTTCAGGGCTGACCATTTGGTATTGGATGATAGACTGGTGTGTTCTTTCCTAGGAAGGCTCTCTGCCTCTCAGCATTCCTTAGAGCTTGTGAGCATTCCACAGTCAAGTTAGCATGTCTGTGATGTCTTCCATGTTCAGACCATGCTACATCCATGTTGGTGAGACTCCATGAATGTAATTTTTCTAACACCTGTAGAACAGACACAATGTCTCAAAAATTTTCCTGTTCCTCCTGTTCCTGCCATGTTTCTGCCCCCTTTCCTCAGCGGGAAAGCATAGGTGCAGGAGTTGTATTGTAAATTTATGTCTTAGTGTCAGATTTAATTTTATTTACAAGTTGACTCCTTTGTCTAGGAAACTTCAAAAAATGTATGAAGCTTCATATCACTAGGCGGTATCCCATACTTCATAAGTATATCATACTTCATAAATGACGTTAAATAGTTTAGTTTGAATACAAGATCATTTTTAAATTGACTTTCAGATTATGTATCCCCTTAATGTCGGTAAAGCAAAGTTTCTAAGAATTCTATGCCTCGTATTCTCAAGTGAGATCAAATATTCCCTTTGTAATTCCTCAGACTAACTCAGGTCTTGATGTCACTAACTTTGGAATTATGACTTCCGCATCCCACCCCCAACTCTGTTATTTTTAAATTTTGGCTAATAGAAGATTTGAAACAGATAATAGAACTTGAATCTTACTGTCATTGGCTCTTGCGGTTGTTGAGATACTTCCGTATGTCTTCTAGTTGGTTTAACTAACAGGAAAGTGAATAATATTCCATTTGTGCTCTAATTTGTCTCAATTGAACACATTTATAATTTAAATTCTCCTGCCCCGGTGTGTCTGTCAAGCATAACCCCTGAGTTATGTCTTTATCATTACCATGTTCATAATAGTTACTATAAAATTATTTGCAGAATGAAGATCACTCTCTGCTGGGAGAGAAAGGTCAAGCAGTCCACATTAGGCACAAAATGAGGTCATCTAATCTCAGGTGCAGTGGAGGAAACCTACTCTGGCCTAAAGTTGGTCAACAATGGCTCCTCATGAGCCCTGACACTCAGCTGGAGTCAATGAAATCCACTCTGGGTTGAACTTGATACGCCACAGAACCGTGGAAGTCATGTCGTGTAGTTCTTGATTCTTTCCCGATACTTTAGGACACATTTTTCCACTGGTGCACCATCTCTACATCATGTGAAAAGACCAAGTTATGAAAATGGTGACATGCATGCCAGGTGCAGGCTGGAGAGCCTGTGTCTAAATAAAATAAAGATAAAGTTTAAAAGAATATACCTTATCAATTATTTCTAAAAATCAGAGTGAAAATAACTCATCTTCAAATTATTTGTTTTTGTTGTTATAGCCGAGTATGTAAAGAGTTTCTATCTAGTTTATCTTGGCCAAGTAAAGCAAGTTCTAAGTTGAGTGTTCCTTCCAGAAGCTTCCTTTCTTGTCCTGATATGATGACAAAGGAAGAATTCTCATGGAGTAAGGCAGATCTGGTTAAATCCAAGTTCTGTAACTTACTACCAATATCATCTTTGAAGATCTCTTCTCAAATTCTTAGTTTATTCAATGCTAAATAAAAACTAAAAGAATTAGTGCATACTCACATCTGTGTTAGCAGTACTGTACATCTATCTATCCATCTATCTATCTCCTATCTACCTATCTCTATCTATCAGTCTATCACCTATCATCTATCTATATCTATCTATCAATCTATCACTTATCAATTATCTATCTACATCTATCTATCATCTATCTATCATCTATTTCTTTATCACCTATCATCTATGTATGTATGATCTATCTATCATCTATCCATACATATATATCATCTATCTATCATATCTATCTATCTATCTATCTATCATCTATCATCTATCATCTATCTACCCTGTGTGTATCCACGTCAAACTATCTGCTTACTTTATTTCCAAGCTTTTTCAAAGAGCACACACTAAGACAGATGAAGCTCACACGCCTCTCCTCCAGGTGCCAAACAAAGGGTAGACACACTGCACAATTCTCCTTCCCTTCAGGGTATGGCCACTTTCTGACCACTTGAAAGCATGTAAGACATTTTATTACAGTGTTAGTCTCCAAAAAGGAGATTGCATCCAGTCACTTAAGTATGTTTATCTAAATAAAACATCTATCATTGCATTGCAAGACAAAACTGAAAAAAATTTGCCACAATCTTGAGAGATACTTTGCCTAAGTGGTACAGGAGAGCATGTGACTTGAGTAACATATTTCTGTTAATTGGACATCAGCCTCCCTCCCACATTTTATCCTTTCCTCACTCACCAAGCACCTCTGGGCTTTGATGCTTAAACATTACTAGTTTCTTATTTTCCATGGGTTTGACTTGCTGTGAGGTTTCTTTCCATTATCTTCTTTATTGACACTGAGCTCTTATAAAATGTGACTTCATTTTTGTTTTCTTCCTCTTCAAAATTTTACAAGCACTCATGACATTCCCCTACCAAAAGCAATTTGTCTGTAGTTTGTGACAGTGCATCTTACCATGTCTTAGAGGTTTCCCTGATGTGAAGGTCTCCACCTACAGCCACGGTGGAGAAGAGTGCTGTGACAACTCAGGGAGGCAGAGACATTTCCCAACCTCACCTATCTTTTTTTTTTTTTTTCAGTTTTACAAAGAGACAGCCTTTATTTGAAATAGGGCAGGACCTTGCCGTTTATGTCTAAATAAATAATTTCTATAGTTGCTTGATTGTAAGTATTGACAAAATACACATGATGCAGTGGCAGCTAAGATGTTATTTAACAGATTATCTACTAAGTATCTACCTGCTATTTTAACCTATCATTTATTTATATATCATCTATATCTATATAACTATATTATATTTATGATCTATTTATCTATCATATATCTATCACATCTAGTTTCCTGTCATATAACTATCATCTTCCAATAACCTATCTATGACATCTGTGTATTCATTATGCATCTATCACTTGTCTTGTATCTATCACATCTATCTATCTATCTATCTATCTATCTATCTATCTATCTATCTATTTATGTATCTACCTATCACCTATCTATCATGTTTCTATCATCTATCTACCTATCACCTATCTATCATGTTTCTATCTATCATCTATCTATCTATCTATCTATCTATCTATCTATCTATCTATCTATCATATGTGTATGTGTGTGTGTGCATATCCATGTCAAAATATCTGCTTACTTTATTTCAAGCTTCTTCAAAGAGCACACACTAAGACAGATGAAGCTCCTGTTACTGTGTCTTCTCCTCTGGGTGCCAAGCAGAGGGTAGAAACACTGCACCATACCCCTTCCCTTCAGGGCATAGCAGGCTGCTTTCTGACCCCTGGGAAGCATGCAAGGCATTGTATTGGGGCTGCCTGAGGTTCTTCCCAGAACATAATGGAACCACAACTGTGTCCCCAGAGAAATCTGAGTTTATATGATTGGCCCTGTAGCAGTGAGGCAGGACTGAGCTGGAACTGATTTAGCATCAAACTGGGCTCCATGGAAAGGCATGGGAAAAGTGGGGTTTCCTAAATGGAACTCAGAGGGCTCATGTATACCCTGTTCTTGTGCAGAGTTTCTTCCATGGCTTCTTTGACAAACGGACCTTCTAAAGCACTTCAAGTGACAAGGGTGTGATGGACACTTAACCTCTCCCTTCTTGGCTTACAATCTGAATAATAATGTCATGAGAAAAGATGAAAAAGGATTAGGTTTTGGTCTTGCAATTTTTGGTTCTATGACCTTGTATGTTTCCTATATGCGCAATACATACAATAGAACATTTGGTGTAAGGCTCAAATAAAACAGTTAATGGGTAAAACCTTTCCACTTCAGATGGGTGATGCATGTTTACTCTAAATACAACATATTGAATCCATCAGTGTTTATCCAGACTAACTGCTGAGCAAATGAAGGAGTGAGTGAAGGATTTGCTTGCCTCCCACCCATCCCTGTCCACATCCAATGGGGTAGAAAAGTCTCCATAAACTTAGCGCTGACACTTGAAGGGTCATGCTAGGAATACAAGCATGTAGATTCTGTCGGTGTAAATTCAGGCTGATTACCTCCCTTGAGCGTTTGTCAGTAGAGCCCACCCACTCGGCACTGCTATAGACACCAGAGATTCATAATGCTGTTGTCACGTGACTGTTATCAACCACTGACGTCTTCTAATCTCTTCCAGGAATTTCTACTACATCACAATGTTGCGGGACCCAGTGTCACGTTACCTGAGTGAATGGAAACACGTGCAGAGAGGGGCCACATGGAAAACCTCTCTCCATATGTGTGATGGAAGGAGCCCCACCCCTGATGAGCTGCCTACCTGCTATCCTGGGGATGACTGGTCTGGGGTCAGCTTGCGAGAGTTCATGGATTGTAGCTACAACCTGGCCAACAACCGCCAAGTGCGCATGCTGGCTGACCTCAGCCTGGTGGGCTGCTACAACTTGACTTTCATGAATGAGAGCGAGCGGAACACCATCCTGCTGCAGAGTGCTAAGAACAACCTAAAGAACATGGCCTTCTTTGGGCTCACTGAATTCCAGAGGAAGACACAGTTTCTCTTTGAGAGGACATTCAACCTTAAGTTCATCTCTCCTTTCACACAGTTCAACATCACAAGGGCTTCCAACGTGGACATCAATGATGGAGCCCGTCAGCACATTGAGGAGTTGAATTTCCTGGACATGCAGCTTTATGAGTATGCAAAAGATCTCTTCCAGCAACGCTACCATCACACCAAACAGCTAGAGCACCAGAGGGACCGCCAAAAGAGGCGTGAGGAGCGGAGGCTGCAGCGAGAGCACAGAGCACACCGGTGGCCCAAAGAGGACAGGGCCATAGAGGGGACTGTCACTGAGGACTACAACAGCCAGGTGGTTAGATGGTGACCTCTGCCTGCTCCTTTTTATGAAGGGAGACAAGCAGGCACCTCCTCCTTCTCTTGGATTACTTTGAAGAAGTTGGGCCATGATGAGGACGTCTGGCTTTATGTGACTTAGTTTGGACACCTGCTTCCTCTTTGTCTTCATTTTCAATCCAGCTGGAGATTTTTCCATCTTACTCTCCTTCTTTTCTAGACATTTTCTGATCACTGCTATTAAGTGGGGGTGGAAATGGATCTGACAGACCACTGTAGAGGGGTCAGGAAAGAGGCTTCAGAAAGGAGAAAGCTTGTAGTATCTTTGCCACTCCCGATGACTCAGTTTGGGAACCTGGAACCCACAGAAGCACACAGGAAAACCAAAACCATGGTTTGGATGCTCTGCTGAATGCAGCATGTTTCACTCAGTAGAACTTTAGTCTGTTTATAGAAAGAAAGATCCTTTGTCTTTGGATGACCCTGTCACCCAGTTTTGAACTTGGGAACCGTTCACATGAGGTTTAAATCATGAATAGCAGGGTTTGTCGCTACAGTTGTTTTTAAACAAAATTACTGTAATATTGACCATAGCTAGAGACCACTAGACTACAGCCTCTGAGATTAAAGCCCTAAGCTGTATGTTCACTCTACCTTTTAGGGAGCAAGAACTGGACACAAGGCAGGGCTGGTTGTGGCCCTGAGAAATGAATCCTGGCGGGCTATCTTCAGAAATACACTCCTTTAGTAATGACCAAGGAGATTTCACTTTACTACTCTTGATCTCCCAGAAAAAGAATAATAATAAAAAAAAAATTAAAGGAGCAAGGGCAAGGAAGCCAGGAGAAACCCTCCATTTTAAAATTTGCTTTAGGACCTTAGCTGTGGGAAGAAGGGTAGACTTTTACCTTTGTGAAGCAGGTACCTTCTCAGCCAGGTTCGGAATCCTGCTATCACAAAAGATGTTGTCAAGGAACTTGGCTTAAAAGACAGGAGCTAAAACAATGAGTACATGTAATACATCCCAGGTCAATAAAAGAATGGGGCAAGAAGATTCAGCCTGGCATCCACGAGACCATTATATCAGGGGTTCAGAAGGATGCTGCACCTGACATTTGCAGTGTCTCTAAACCACTATCTTCCTACACGATTATTGCCTGTTCTACAGCTACAACCGGAGAACCAAGCTACTGTGTACAAAACTGGACCAAAAATATGCTGCATTGCCCTAGGCTCCTTGGTTTTGCCCTTTCAATCCACAGTAGCAATCACTTCTCTGGAAAAGAATAAGGAGTGGGGAATAAAAAAGCCTTCAGCTCATATTCACCCAGAAGATCAGAGAGGGTAGAAGTTTTACAACACATTGATAAGATCAATCCTTTTAAGCAGCCAAAGGCCAAAGGCTTGAGACCCCTAAATCAGATCCGAAAGTCTATTTCATTGATGTCCTACACAATGTTTGATGTTTAAACCAGCTTTACATAAGCCACTTCTCAGCCTTCAGAATGCTTTCACTGGGGTTGAAAAGCCACATGGCTCAGTATCTATAGAGTGCCTAATACAGGGAAGCCAGCATCTCTTATAGATTCCAGTGGAGAAGTGGTTTTGATATCCCTCTCACTGTGATCAGCATCTACTGTGTGGCAGGAAATGGCATCACTGGATGGCCTTCTTATGTCATGTTCTAAGAGAAGCCCCATGCTGCACTGTCAATATATTCAGACTCACCAGGTAGATATTGGTAGTCTTCATTATATAGCTGAGAAAATGAAGACCACAGATGGAATGAGATTTCCATGGAGATCACAAGCTAGACCTGACTGTACACACAGCACATGATCCATAGCTAGGTTGTGCTTCACATGTAGTGTAGATCTCCCTGCCATCTATATGAGGAGCCAGACGTTATTAGTCTGAAGTATTTGTTCCTGGTCCACAAAGGTGGCATAAAGCGATGAGACTACACTTGCAGTGATCCCGAGCCCTTCTCCTCAGGATAAGTCTCCCCTCATCTCCATCACACTAGTGAGAAGGAGGGATGGATGACTTCTTTGGCAACTGTAAATTCTGAGCTACACACAGATGTAAATTCAAAGTGGACAATTAACTGTGGCTATTTAGTTGGTAGAGATGAGACATCTCTAAACATATGCCTGTCTCTTTATGATGACATCAAAGCCTCTGGAAGAGAGGTGTGGGAAGGGCTAGCAGGCATGGATGAGATCACATTCAGCTGTTAAGATCCAATGGTCTGCCAGAAAGAGAAACTTAAAAATTGTGCCTCTTCCATCAATTGTGTGTGTGATAACACACACACACACACATACACACACACACCTTCAGTATTTTTTCAAATGGAAAATCTAAACAGGCTACAAAGCATCAGATAGATTCTTTTATATTTACTGTGCATTTTGGCAAGGACTTGTTAGGGGAAGCTCCTGCTACCTTTACACTGTCCCTCTGGGTCCTTGTGGCTTATATCAGAAGGTTTGCTGACACCTCACTGCTGAATACACAAAGTATATGGCCTTCCCTCCAGTTGAGAGCAGAGAGCAAGATGACATGAGGAGACACTATCTCCATGTTGCCCTCGGGCCAGTGCTAAGTGAACTGGAAAGACTAGCATGGCCACCTCTCCCATGTGTCTCCATTTGGGAGTAGCACAGTTGTCATGTCTCCAGCACCTGCACTGGGAGAAATGGTGGGATGTAGTGTGTTCTCTGGAGACTGACTGTTCAGCTCCATGCTTGGTGCTGCTGCTGCAGGCAGCAATAACAGTGGTAATCCCAGGAAGATAAGGATGCATGGGAAGTCTTAGGTCCCAAAACACATCAACTCTAACTGCATAGATTCCTAAAGCCTTAGAAGAGGAAGAACAACCCCCAGGTTACCCTACCTCCTGTGACTCCACCAGTTCCCAGCCAGGCATTTCCTCTCTCCTTTCTCTTGGCAAAAGCAGGGCAAGAAAATAGATTGCAGAATATATTGGTGTGGTGGTGTGTGTGTGTGTGTGTGTGTGTTGTGTGTGTGTGTGTGTTTGTGTGTGTATATGTGTGTGTGTGTGTGTGTGTGTGTGATATATATGGTGTGTCTGTATTTCTCTGTTCTCATTTTGGGGAGGTATAGGGTATGTTTACATATTATGAAATTCCATATGTGTGTCTGTCTATCTGCCTGTTCGCATTTTTATAGTGTGTGGTGTGTTTGAGTGTGTGTGTGTGTGTGTGTGATACACATTTTGTTATGGACTAAGACAGACACATTTTTGGTCGACTTCTGGTTTCCTGGAAGCCTACTTTTAACATTGGAGAAAATAACTGATAATGTTACCAATCAACATTGACAACACTTAAGGAAAATTATAAGTTACTGAAAAGTCTGAAGATGTTTCTTTGTCAAAAACTTATTCAAAAATTTAAAGTAAAATTCTTCATTTATTCAGATCATTAACACAATAGTTTTAAAGGTCTGAACACAGAGGGAAACGAAGACCCTCTCACTGCCTCCTCATCCTAACATGGCATCCACTTGTGGCCTACGGTGGCTGCTGTGGCTATAGCCATCTTATCTTCACTTCAGACAGTGGAGTTGAAGCCGAGGGAATCGCAGATATTGCTTATAGTCATGTCCCACTGGCTAGACTCTAACCATTACCCACCTAGCTGCTGAGAAAACTAGAAAATGTATTTATTATTCACTGACAGCTGTCTTCATAAGGAGGGGAGCTCTATTGTTAAAGAAACAATGGGAAATTAATACTGATTTTAAAAACCTATTAGTCCATAAGTGTAAAAAGAAAATTAAAAAACCCAAGTCTTTTCAATGCCATATATTTTCTCATCCCATTTGACATAAGACGAGATTGGAATTTGCTGTGTCAGCATTTAATGTTTTCAGCATTCGTGCGGTGTTCATCGGTTCTACATTTGATAGATGGTGGCATTTCATTCTCTTACATTGACATTTGAAGAGGATTAGATGCTGAAGAATTCTCGTTCTGTATTACAAGAAGTTGCTCAGGCCTGGTCTCTCAGCTCGAGTTTACTTGCTATCATATGGACGAGAATTGCAAGAATGAATCTAAATCTTTATTGATTTCGTCTTTTTTTTCAATTGTTGTAGATGCAGTGACTAAAAACGCCATGGCAGTCATGTACTCTCACTCTGCCCCAGTGACGGCCTCTCACTAAATAATGTTAGAGAGGGTAGTAGAGCGATTGACAGCCACAGAAATTGGGGACATTCAAATACTCTAGGATGCTAACTCATCACCCCAAAACGATCCATAAGACTAGGGGAGAGCATAAACCAATGGCACTCAGCTCAAGAAATTCAGAATCAGTAGTGCATTAGAAAGCTTAAGATGATCAATAGAACTTGCTCATGAAATGCACGTTCTCTACTTCCAGATGTGGTGTTCATCAACCTCACATTGTCAGTTTTATATATTTTACTTGTATCATGATTTATACCATAATGAAGAGGAAGCACTTAGTTAATAAATAAGCAACTTCACAGTTATCAATTCCTTCCGATGATTTATCAAGCAAGACTAAGGACTTGACCGTAGCGCAATATAGAAGAAAGTAGGTTGTGAGTGCAGACATCCAGAGAGAAAGATGAAGTTAATACATGCAGGCCATGGTGTATATAGAAACATAATGAGATGAGCTTTTGTTCAGATGAGACCCAAAACACATGACTACATTTAGCCATTAAGAAACAAAGAGGATGTGACCATGAGTGGATCAGAGCTAGTAATAGGTCTGAGATACGGGAGGGTTGATTAAATGAGACTGTGTTGACACTGCAAGAGTATGTGATGTGATCATGCTGTCATTCTAGATTTTCCTTTCCATCTTATTGTGCTTACTTGTCACAGAATTCACCTGATGCTCAGTGGTACGCTGCTGCAGCTGCTGCTCTGCACTTCATGACTTTGGGCATCATGGTTCTTCTTCACACTTTGCTTCCTTTTATATGTTCTGTCTTACTGGATAGCCATGTCAGCTTGTTCTGCCATATCACCAGGACACATCTGATGAATTCTTGAACGAATGACCCTTGGTCAAATAGGGCATCTGAGTTTTGTAGTCTCTCAGATGGAATACCAGGACCATCTCACAATCTACTGTGAGCTGACCCCTGAAGCTGTGAATCCTGAGGACTGGCTTGTGAACACCAGCAAGCTTGCAAGCTTTGCATTCTATGACTGTGTAGCCATGGAAGTTGAATCTGAGACACAGACATAGTGTTCTGGAGCCAGCTTCTCCAATCTCCACTGAAAGACTGCAACTGTCTATCTTAGCACACTGAGGGACCTAAGATTATCTCTTTCATGTGAAATCATGACAGTCAGAGATAGGGCAACAACTCTCAGCTCTTGCTGGAAAACATGTCTGAAAAGCAGCTTTGTATGACTAGTATATACACATCTCATCTCCTGCATGCTTTGTTTGAATCATTGGCCTGATTTTCCAGAGTACTTTCTGAATTTGCTTGTTTTCTCTCCTTCCTTTCTCTCTCTTCCTTCCTCTCTCTCTTCCTCTCCTCTCTTCTTTTCTATCATCTTCTCCTCCTTCTCCTTTTAATGATAAATCAATGTTAGAAAATTGAAATCTTATTGGTGCCCATTAATGTAAGATAGTCATTCAATAGATGCAATTTTCTCTAGGAGGTGTTTTTTCTTTTGTTTCTGTCAGTATGTATGAACTTGTTATAGGAGATATATTGTGAATTATCAACTCTATTGCTATTAAAATGTGTTTGTAGAATGAGATTCCCATTGATGTGAAGCACAATTTAATGATAGTTAACATATTAAACTGTTGTGATGTCAGAATAATTCTTTCACTGTGTTTGTCAATGTTGATACAAATTTTTTTTTTTTTTTTTTTTTTTTGGTTTTTCGAGACAGTTTTCTGTGTACCTGGCCTCTGGAATACTCTGTAGACAGCTGGCCTCGACAGAAATCGCCGCCTCTGCTCCCAGTGCTGGATTAAAGGTGCCCACCCGCACAATTTTTTTTAAATTAATACTCAAGATTTAGGAAATCAAGTCAAGCTCAGCTTAGCCAAGGTGGACGTCATGCACGTATAATTGTCATTGATGTGAACGTAAGGCCATAAAAGACAAGGAATATGAGCATCGAAGCCATTTAGTCTGTGAGGTCAGGACTTTTTCACAGTCTCAACACACAATTTAAGCTGTGCTTTTGTGGAACCTTTGAGTACCTAATGGCACAAAACATGATGCCACCTCTTGGAAAGGTGAATAAAGGCTAATAAGGTAAGATAAACTATGCAGGAAGAGAGTGTATAGGACCTGTGAATCCACAAATAGAAAAGAAAGACAACAGAGCCAGAGTAGAGAAAAACAAAAATGGTGCAATCCATTTCCACGCCATGCGTTTAACTTTGATGAAGTTGAGAGCAAATAATAAAAATAAATAAATAAATAAATAAATAAATAACTCCTTTATGTACAAGGAGGGAAATTCAGGCAAAAATTCCTACATACAAGCCTAGTAACATTTTCATTTCTTTTCTTCCATGGAAGTTGAAACTGCAGTTTCTGAGTATGGTGAACGTTTATCCATAAGAATATTTGACCAAATTCTCTTATGGGAATCATACAAGGAGAACCTGACTGTCTACAACTGTAAAAGCCTCAATCCATTCAGAAATGAGATTAAACATGTATTCAAGCCTCGAACATAGAATCTACATACAGCAACATAGTGAGACAGGGTACACACAGATACATGCATACTATAGCTATCTATCTATCTATCATCTATATTATCACTATCTATTAATCTATATCTCTATCACACACACATACCACACAACACACACACACACACACACACACACAATAGAGAGAGGAGATCTTACAGACTTCAAGGAAAACTAATCTAAAGAAAAATCAGAAACATAAGTTAGTCTTCATTCTTAGAATACACAGCTCCCACACTAACCTTATCTGAACTATGATCAGATCAAGTAGTAAGATAGACATGCATTCATTTGTATGTAGGTCTCAATGATCTCTTTCACTTAATTTTCATATTGTTGACTACATTTTTTTTTTAGATAGGATGGTGTGTATCCTAGATGGTGCTGAATTCTAAGCATCCCCGCCTTACTCTCCACCAAGTACTGGGATTTACAGGACACATGACACCAATCATCTAACTCATCTTTTTTTTTACTTAAATGAGCTCTTACAGTTTCTCTTTGACGTTTCAAAATTCTCACACACTACTTGGTCTTTGGGACTATTATTTGGTAAAATAAGAATTAGTTGAGCCCTGCACCGAGATACAAGTGCAGTGGGCCTGACAATTGTGATGCCTACTCTAATTTCAACATGACTGAGCAAGAATACCCAGGGTATTAGAAATCTAGGTAAATCTGTGGATTTGTCTGTGACGTGCTTCTGAAAGAGGATTAACTAAGTCAAGATCCACCCTAAATGTGAGTGTCAACATCTCATGTAGAGCTGCAGTGACCTAGAAAACGCCATGGGCCAGTCCAGTGTACTCTCAGCTCTGCCCCAGTGACGGGCCTCTCACTAGAATGAAATGTTCAGACAGAGGGTAGTAGAGCGAGTCTGACAAGGCCACATGAAATTCGGGGAGACATTCAAATACCTCTAGCTGGATGCTAACCTCATCCACCCCAAAACGATCCAATATACAGACTAGGGGGATGAGCATTACAACCCCAATGGGCACTCAGCCTTCAAGAAATTCAGAATCAGTAGCTGCCCATTAGGAAAGCTTAAGGAATGATCAATGGGAAACTCTGCTCATGAAATGCCACCGTCTCTCTACTTCCCCGAGATGCTGGTGTTTCATCAACCTCACATTGTTACAGTTCTTATATATTTTACTTGGTATCACTGGATTTCACTACCATTAATGGAGAGAGGAAGCACTTTAAGCTGTAATAAATAAGCAACTTCACTCAGATTATCGATTCCTTCCCAGACTGATTTATCAAGCAGAGACTAAGGACTCTGGACCGTAGCGCAATTATAGAAGAAAGTAGGGTTGTGAGTGGCAGACCATCCAAGGAGAGAAAGATGAAGGTTAAAATACATGCCAGGCCATGGTGTAATATAGAAACATAATGAAGATGCAGCTTTTGTTCTCAGATGAAGGCAGCCCTAAAACACATGACTACATTTTCTAGCCATTTAAGAAAACACAAAGAGGGATGTGACCCATGAGGTGGGATCAGAGCCTCAGGTAAACTTGAGGTCTGAAGACTGACTGGGGGAGGGGAGTTGAATTAAATGGAGATCTGTGTTGGACACTGCAAGAGTATGCTGATGTGATCATAGCTGTCATTCTAGATTTTCCTTTTCCATCATTATTGTGCTCTACTTGTCACCAGAACTTCACCTGAATGCCTCCAGGCTGGGTAGCTGGGCTGGCTGCAGCTGCTGGCTCTGCTACTTCATGACTTCTGGGGAGCATCCAGTGGTTCCTTCTTCAACACTTTTGGCTTCCCCTTTTATACTGTTCTGTCTCTACTGGATCTAGCCAATGTCAGCTCTGTTCTCGCCATATTCACCAGGACACATCTGGATGAATTCTCTGAAACCGAATGAGCCCTCTGGTCAAATAGGGGCATTCTGAGTTTTGTAGTCTCTCAGATGGAATACCCATGGACCCATCTTCACAATCTACTGATAGAGCTGACCTCCCTGCAGAGCTGCTGAGAATCCTGAGGACTGGCTCTGTTGTGAACACCAGCAAGGCTTGCAAGCCTTTGCACTTCTAGATGATTACTGTGTAGCCAATGGAATGTTGAATCTGCAGACACAGACATGCAGGTGTTTCTGGAGCCAGCCTTCTCCAATCTCCACTGGAAAGACTGCAACTGTCTATCTTTAGCACACTGATGGGGACTCCCTAAGATCTATGCTCTGTCTCACTGTGGAAACTCATGACAGGTCAGAGATCAGGGCAACAACTCCTCAGCTCTTGCTGGGAAAACAATGTCCTGAAAAGCAGCTTTGTATGACTAGTCATGACTACACATCCTCCATCTCCCTGTCATGCTTTGTTTGAATCATGTGGCCATGATTTTTCTCCAGAAGTACTTTCTGAATTTTGCTTGCATTTTCTTCTCCTCCTTCACTCCTCCTCCTCCTCCTCTTCCTCCTCCTCCTCTTCCTCCCTCCTCTTCTTCTTCTACTCATCTTTCTCCTCCTTCATCCTTTTTAATGTATCAAATCAATGTTAGAAAAAATTGAAATCTTTATCTGGTGCCCCATTTTAGATGTAAGATAGTCATTCAATAGATGCAATTATTTCTCCTAGGAGGTGTTTTTTCTTTTGTTTCTGTGCAGTATGTATGAACTTGGTTATTAGGAGATTATATTGTGACATTATCAACTCTTATTGCTATTTAAAGATGGTAGTTTGTAGAATGAGGATTCCCATTGATGTGAAGCACAATTTAATGAATAAGTTAACATATTAAACTGTTGTGATGTCAAGAATAATTCTTTTCCACTGTGTTTTTGTCAGATGTTGATACAAAATTTTTTTTTTTTTTTTTTTTTTTTTGGTTTTTCGAGACAGGGTTTCTCTGTGTAGCCCTGGCCATCCTGGAACTCACTCTGTAGACCAGGCTGGCCTCGAACTCAGAAATCCGCCTGCCTCTGCCTCCCAAGTGCTGGGATTAAAGGCGTGCGCCACCACCGCCCGGCTACAAAATTTTTTTTAAAAGTTAAATACTTCAAGGATTTAGGGAAATCAAGTCCACAGGCTCAGCTTAGCCAGAGCGTGGACGTCATGCTACGGGTATAAATGTGGTCATTGAATGTGAAACAGTAAAGGCCATAAAAGACAAGGAATATGAGCATCGAAGCCATTTAGAGTCTGTGAGGTCGGGGACTTTTTCACAGGCTCTCAAACACATCAATTTCTAAAGCTGTGCTTCTCTGTGGAACCCTTCTGAGTACCTTAAAATTGGCCACAAAACATGGAATGCCACCTGCTGTGGGAAAGGGTGAGATAAAGGCTAGATAAGGTAAGATAAAAGCTAATGCAGGGAAGAGAAGTGTAGTAGAGGACCTGTGAATCCCACCAAATAGAAGGAAAGAAAGACAACAGAAGCCAGAGTAGAAGAAAAACAAAAAATGGTGCAATGCCATTCTCTCCACGCCATGCGTTTAAACTTTGATGAAGTTGAGAGTCAAAATAATAAATAAATAAATAAATAAATAAATAAATAAATAACTCCTTTAATGTAGCAAGGAGGGAAATTCCAGGGCAGAAAAATTTCCCTCACCATACAAGCCCCTCAAGTAACACATTTATCATTTTCTTTTTCTTCCATGGAAGTTGAAACTGCAGTTTCCTGAGTATGGTGAGACGTTTTATTCCATAAGAAAATATTTTTTGACCAAATTCCTCTCTAGTGGGAATCATACAAAGGAGAACCTGACTGTCAAAACAACTGTAAAAGCCTCAAGATCCATTCCAGAAAATGAGAATTAAACACATGTAATTCAAGCCCTCGAACATAGAATCATACACTGACAGGCACACATATGTGGAGACAGGTGTACACACAGATACATGCATACTCATAGCTATCTATCTATCTATCAAATCTATCATCTATCTACTATCTATCTATATCTATATCTCTATCACACACACATACACACACACACACACACACACACACACACACACACACACAATAGAGAGAGGGAGATCTTTTACAGACTTCCAAGGAAAACCTAATCTAAGAGAAAAATCTAGAAACATGAAGGTTTAAGTCCTTCATTTATCTTAGAAATACACCAGCCTCCCACCACATAACCTTATCCTAGAAGCTATGATCAGAGAGTCCAAGTAGGTAAAGATTAGACATGCATCTCATTTTATGTAGTCTAATGATCTCCTTCTTATTTCATATTTTACTCATTTTTCAAGGACTGGGATTGTAACAAGGAGCCACACATGATTACGGACACAACCCCAACTCATCTAACTCATCTTTTTTTTTTCACTTAAATGAGGCATCTTACAGTTTCTCTTTGACGTTTCAAAATTCTCACACCACTACTTGGTCTTTGGGACTATTATTTGGTAAAATAAGAATTAGTTGAGCCCTGCACCGAGATACAAGTGCAGTGGGCCTGACAATTGTGATGCCTACTCTAATTTCAACATGACTGAGCAAGAATACCCAGGGTATTAGAAATCTAGGTAAATCTGTGGATTTGTCTGTGACGTGCTTCTGAAAGAGGATTAACTAAGTCAAGATCCACCCTAAATGTGAGTGTCAACATCTCATGGGCTCAGGGCTCAGGCTGAACAAGAAGTGAAAAAGGAAAAGACGTCTGAGTACCAGCTAAGCATCATTTCTTTACTCCTTAATCCACCCAGATGTGCACAGGCTGGTCACACTCCTGCTGCGACAGGTAAGAGCCACTCCAGAGGTCATGCCTTTCCTGCTACGATGGACTGCACCTTCAAACCACCAACCAAAATGTATCCTCCCTCCTTTAAGTTGCCTCTGGTCATGTACTTTGTCAGAGCAATGAGAAGTGCAGCTAAGACAGCTAGGAGACTAATGGGCAGATAGTATATATGGTAAACAGCATATATATGAATATTCTGTACATGGTGATTCATATCCCAGGCAAGATGAAGCAGATGCAAGATTTCATCACTCTTCTTGGAATGACATACAAATTAAATCTAATAAAGTATTTATCTCTGGAATTTTCCATTCCATATTTTTCATTAAGTAAACGTGTTCTTCAACAATTTCATGTATGTGTGTGATGCATTATGGATATTCTCATACCCCACCCCAGCCCCATTGTCTCCTCTCTTCCCTATCCAGCCTCCTCTTTCTCCTTATAAATGCCTTTTTCACATTCACAGTTTTTTATTTTGTTTTATGACCCACTGAAGTTAGATAGAACCACATGTAAAATCAAGGAGTTAGAATTGTTCTTTGGGGCCTTGTGGGCCTACTAACCAAAGACAACAATTGCTCCTTTCCCAGAACCAGCCCATGCCTGACTGCAGACAGGCCCTATCTTATGCAGGTCCAATAGAGGCCACTTCAGTCTCCAATGAGACCATGACTTCAACAGCTGTTTCATGCCTCCCAAAATAGCATTTCCTAGCCCCTTTTCCTATCTTCTAGATCTTAGATACTTTTGAATCCCCTTTCTACAATGGTATTTGAGTATTACAGAAGGTAGACTAAATAATAAGGCTTCTCCCTTGAGCACCTATGAGTCTCTACATTCACTGTTGTTCATTACAAAGAGACACTTCTCTAATTAAGACATAAAATAGCATTCATGTATGGGTATAAATATAAGAGAAGGAAGCTTAATGCTGTTTCAATTTAGAAAAAAAATAGTAAGTTGACTCTAGGGTTCACTTTTTAGGGATGGGTTTTCCACTGGATTTACAGTAGTAGGCATGAATTTCTTCTTGTAGAATGGTCACACATCCATACAGAGACTAGCTGGTTACCTCTGTGACATTTATATCAATATTATGTCTCTGGGAGATTCTTGTCTGGCAGCTTAGCATGGTAGTTTGTCGATTTCATAAACTGAATAAGGCCAATGATATCTATTCTCCTCCTTCAAATATTTCTACTTATACAATTTTTAATTTTTGGACTATATTGAGTTTCCTTTAGAGCTTTGCATGTGATGTATTCTTGTAAAGTATTCAAGGATGCCTGGAAATAATATCTATTATCATACTACCTTACTAAGCTATACACAGAGTCACCTAATAAACATACACACACATAAAGGAGAACCTTAGGTACTATGAAAGACAGGCACCAGGGTAGACGTTCACAGTTCAGTTACTACTTGATTTCTTTATATATGGCTACAAAGATGAACAGTGTAGTAGGGTGTAAAGACCTCCAGAAAAGTATGCTCTTCACAGTTGCCCATTAGTTCTAGACTATTTACTACTCAGAAGGCACTGGAAATTGGGAAAATGAAACTTGAGTCTCATGCAACTTTATTCAGAGCATCAGACAATTTTATACTCTGAGGGCTAAGAAAAGTCACTTGAGTAAAGTTCTCCTAAGTTCAAGGTGCACAAGGACAAGCTGCACATGGCAAAAACATGTTTTCCCATAGAGGCTTATAAACAAATAACAATAGCTAGATCATCTAAACTGAACTCACTCCTATCTGCTACATTTGGGAGGGACACAAAGGCACATTCCAAGAACAATTCCATGGTTCTGAAGAAACTGATGTCACAAGATTCTTGTCTTGCTGTCTCAAAGTTTTCTCACAAGCACTCAGAATTCTCCTCACACAGCTCCATGCTTGGTCTGTGCTCTGACACTAGACAGTACTGCTATATTGCTGACGACACCAATATTTGTGTGTGAGTTCCATCAACTATGAGTAACTAAAAACCATGATATATAAAATAGCACACTATTCCATTCTTGGACTGTGTTGTGACACTAGACAATATGACTACATTACTGAAGACACTATTTAATATTTGTGTGTTCCATCAGCCATGAGTAACTGAAACCCATGGAACACAAAATAGTGATAAGATGGCTTATTATTGTACCAAAAATAACATTGAAATAATGTCAGATTTATTGAAAATCTGTCAGTATGATTATATGGAATATAAATTTGTGAACCAGTAAAAACAAGATAATCTAATGTAACTTGTTTTATAAACAATGTTAATTTTTATGATGATTTTAGATAATTTGGAAAATACAAGGTATTTAGAATCCATCCATCATAGAGTCTTACATTGTTTTGATCCACTTCCAAATTTTTATGCAGTAGCAATTAAAGTAACATTTTAAATAATATGTGTCTTGGGAAATTGGCATCATATAATTCATGCAGTGGAAATGCATATATTAACAGATTAACCATGATATGAAATATAATTTTAATCGACGATGGAATTTTACTATTCTTACCTCTTTTAGTAGTTGTCGATTCTAATTTTCCAGAATGTAGATGTCAGTGAAATGAACATATCTATACTTAAGAAGCATCTGTATGTTTTGTTGTTGTTACTAAATAGTCCTGGCTGACCTAGAAATCATTTAACAGCACACACTGGCTTCAAACTCATGCAATCTTACTGCCTCAGCCTTGAAAACATGACTGCACGCATCTGTCACCATACCCAGCGTATCCGTATTATAAATGTTCTCTAGAGAAGACAGTGGGCTGCTTTGGTGACAACTTTCAAAAACTTGTAAAGAAAATATACAATATTGTCAAAATAAAAAGACTTGTGAGAAAAAATAAATAAAAAGAGCTACCCATAAATAAAAGAAAATAAACATGCATCACTCCAGAGACTCCTCCTTCCCCAGGAGTGAGGGACTCATCCAGCATTCCCAAGATGGCTACTGATTGGTGTTTCTTATGTGGGTCTCTATCCGGCTTTGTTCTCAAACACTTCCCCCCAACAATTATCATATGCTGGGGACTCAGGCCACAGTAAAAAACTTCCGTAATAGTAGAGTCCATGTCTTTTATCAAAACCACTTCCAGAAGATTAATTTAGGTTTAAAATGTTTAAGGGATCAACTCATAATTCTGCTGGAAGCATCCCAGTCCCCCTGCATCCTTGCTGTCCTTTCTCCTGCCCCCGGGGCTCCCCAACAGTCATCCCTGTCCCCCTGCATCCTTGCTGGGCTTTATCCTGGCCCTGGGGCTCCCAATAGCTTTCCACTTGTTCTTCATCCTGTCTCTCCTCTGCTTGTCTTATTCATTCTGATCCTCTTCTACAGTGCACTAGCGTGGCCTCCGTAGCCTCTGCCTGAGTTTTCTCTTCGTTCTAGAGCTTAGAGACCGACCTCTGTCTTTTGGACTCAACTACATTTTAAGACCTTATTTTCACATATTTTATCCAACATTACCACTTGTTTATGGCTCAATGAGGTTAGTTCAATGGGTCAAGTTACCAGAAAAGTGGCTGGTAACTTGATTTTTAATCGTTCCTTTGAGTTTTTTGTTGTCTGGATTTCTATAATTTTTTTTTCCATTTCTAGATTCTAGAAATTTTTCCTAGTTAACTTTGAAGTATTTTTTAAAGTCATTTCATCTTTTTTCATAAAACATTTCTCTTATTCATTCCTTTTAATGTCATTTTCATTTTACTATTCATATATATGAATATATGTATCTATTATTGTATGTATGTATATTTACAGATGTATATATTATCCATATATATTTCATTTTAATATTCGTATATATAGTAAGAGATATTTTTCTTGTTTCATATCTATATTTTCCCTTTAAAACAGTTTATTTTTAATGTACATTCCTTGTATAAGCTGATGGGCTTCATAATGACATTGTCTCTGAGTCTGTGTTACTCCCTGATACCCACCTCCATATTATACTCTCCTGTCCACCCTTCCTTCTTCTAGTGGTCTTTTGCATCTTTGAAAGCATTCAGATCACATATATATGAGTGCGTGTGCATGTAGTCATCTAGGTTCTACATATCAGAAAATATGTGTGCTGTCATTCCAGACCTGACATCTTTTGTGTAATATCAGGATTAACAATTACGTCCATTGTCTCCTGCAAATGACATTATTTCTTTCTGCTTTGTGTCTGTGTAAAACTTGGTTTTCTTTATCCATACATCTAGTGATAGACATCTAGACTGAATCCATAGTTTGGATAATTAAGGTAAACACGATTTTCCTGGATGAAAGGCAGGTGGCTTTGACGTATGCTGGCCTAGACTCCCTGGGTATATTCCAGACAATGGTATAGTGAGAGCACTCCCTGGCTCTGATCTTAGTTTTCTAACAGATATTCATACTGATTTCCATAATGGAAGCATTGGGTTGATCTTACATTTATAAGTGGATTTCTCTGCTTAATAGTCTTCACTTTCTGTCTGGTTTTTAATTTCAGTTTTAAATCTCCATTTCAAATAGCTCTTATCGACTACAGCCTTGTGTATTTTTGTTAGCATTTTTTTTATTCATTTTTCTGTTAAAGTTTATCCCAGTATGTGGTGTTATTATTGTTAGCCATTCTTTTCCTTTATGTTGAAACAAAACAGTTCTGGTTTTGGTTTTATTACTTTTAACCAATACATTGGGTTCAAATATCTTTACTTATACAACTTTTAATTTTTGGACTACATTGAGTTTCCTTTAGAGCTTTACATGTGATGTATTCGTGTAAAGTATTCAAGGATGCCTGGAAATAATATCTATTATCATATTACCTTACTAAGTTATACAGTCACCTAATATACACATAGATAAAGTTACAGAGTTCATAGCAGTATATTATACATCTTTATAGCTAATCATTTAATTGTACTAGTATCAATGATAAGAATACATTTATTTGTGTATGTAAATGTACTTTATCAGAGACAGAGATATCACAGCTATAATTGAGAATCTACCAATGAATGACCATTTTTATCTTATGTGTTTGGTTACCTGTTGGTATTCATTACTTGCACAACATTTATTAATGAAACTACCCTTCTCAATATAAAATTACATTCTGTAACCTTTTATAGCATTTTATCTTAAATTCTCTGTATTATTATTGTTATTGTTACTATTATGTTACAATGTTGAGAATCAAAGAAGGACCTTGTACATACAGTAAGTCAATTTTCTATCACTGAACTACACTCGATTTTAGTTTTATTTTAAACATTTCTTACTATATGATGAACATATAGTTTAATCTTCTTCACATAATATGTATCTTTGTCTTTTAGTTTCAAATGTATAACAATTATCAATATAATTATTGATAATTACTATGATTTCTAGAAGAATGGCTTTCTGTGTTTTTTCTTTCAGTTTTATTTTCTGTTATGATAGGCAATGATTTCCTTGGAATCAATGTTATAAATTCAACACATCAGGTTGATTTTCATGTGATTTGAAGATTCATAGATGTATATGCCTTTGTCTTCCTACTTCTAATTGTATATCTGCAATAGTATCTCTACATTCCAAATAATCTGTGATTTTAGATTCATATCATTATTACATATATATATATATAATGTGTTATATTATGCTCCTTAACACCATATCTGTAGCAAAAGGAAATAGGATGGGGAATGATCAGCTACTGACATCTGTCACCCTAAGCTAGAAACAATTTTCAAACCCAAAGTTCTCACGGTTCTGGGAAATGCTTGCTTGTGTCTGATCATTTAAATTATTCAAACAGTTGTTGCATGTGAAATAAGAAGGCATGAAGATGAAGAGGAAATTAAGACCTCACAAATTAGTGTTTGAAAGCCTCGGAGATGGCTTGCTTTCAGGATGTCAGCAGTTCCAATGAATAATGTTTGTTCAGTGGGAGGAAAATAATAAAGAAATGAAAATTTTATCAGAACTACAGAAATGCAACTGTTTCCAAGGTTAATTTATGACCAGCTAAACTCATTGTAGTACATGCAAAGGAAATGAAGAAGAAATCTTTGGGAATAGATAACATGTTTGGTTTTTTTTTCTTAATTGAAGAATATAATTTTAAACTATTTCTGAGTAAGATCACTAGCGGCTTTAACATCAAGGTGCCAATGAATACAGCACCAGAACAGAAAGTTATTTCCTGGGCAGGAGAGATAGTGACTTTGGAAATCCACTGCACTGCCTTTATTGAGGGCACTGCCAGGTGCTAATGCCCTCCTTGCCTGTCTCCCTACAGGTGTTAAATGACAAGAAGTCATTAAATCCTTGCAAATCAGGGCATCACTCCCAGGAAGCCTGCCAGTTAAGTTTCAAGCAGAAGCACATATAACTGTTCTTCTGAGAAGCCACTGGTAATAATTGCTTCCGTATGTACGGCTGTGAATCACAGCCTATGGTCCCTTGTCACCCCTTGCAGCTCCCAACCTGAATACGGAAGCAGAATACAAGTGTTAGCTCAGACGTTGCTAATGTCTTCATTTTCTTCACTGTCTAAGATAGGCAGCCATCCTTAAATGAGATTAAACAATAAAGACGTGTGGTGCCTTCCAGTATCGTGCCATGATGCCACACAGCTTGGCGCTATCAACGAATTCCTTAAAACTCACTGGGCAGAGAGTAGAGCTGTGAGATGCTGTCCTCTGGATGTGACATACATGTGACATACATGGCTGTTGCACATGCAAACTCCCAGAAGCTGTGGTCACCTCACAAAACCGAGCCAGCTAACAATTTCAGCGTGGAGAAGGAGGAAGCTCATGGAACCCCGCCCCTACTAAGGAGATATTGGCTGTTAAAAGGCTGCTGGATAAGGAGACACGCTTTGCTTTGGCAGTGTGGCCCCTGGAAGGTTGCCCATGCCCACCCACATCCATATGCAATAATAGAGCTCACTAATCTATGACTAGGCAGCGCATCTGTAGAAATTCCAAAGGATTCTGCCGCCATCTCCATCTGTGGTCGACAGTGATCATAATTTAAGCCTTTCCATTGCTTTCCTCTATTGTTTCTTCTTGAGAACCGTCTTAGTCAGGGTTTCTATTCCTGCACAAAACATCATGACCAAGAAGCAAGTCGGAGAGGAAAGGGTCTATTCAGCTTACACTTCCATATTGCTGTTCATCACCAAGGAAGTCAGGACTGGAATTCACACAGGGTAGGAACTTGGAGGCAGGGGTTGATGCAGAAGCCATGGAGGGATGCTGGCTTGTTCAGCTTGCTCTCTTACAGAATCTAGGACTACCAGCCCAGGGATGGGACCACCCACAATGGGCTGGGCCCTTCCCCCTTTGATCACTAATTGAGAAAATGCCTTACAGTTGGATTTCATGGAGGCATTTCCTCAAGGGAGGCTCCTTTCTCTGTGATAACTCCAGCTTGTGTCAAGTTGACACACTAAACTAGCCAGAACAAGCACCTTCCCTTCCCACTTTCAAAACATTCGCTAGACATTGTCAGTATTAAATTTAAAGCTAAAAGAATAGGGTTTATCTGGACAAAACTACTTTAAATGTTTTTGGTAATCTCTTCAGAATTCAGAATCTGGACCCCGGGAGGGACTATTTCTTCTCCCGCTAGAACAACCTAGAACAACCTCACGGGAGCTCTCAACAATAAAGTGTGCACACACCACCTTTCTTGTTGCGTTTTGTATCCAGTTTATTCTTCTGTGCTTCACTCCCTGCTAAACCCTTTAAGCTGAGACAGTCTTCCCTTCTCCTTGTACCACGACCCAAGACCATCTTCTCTATCTGACTTCACACCAGCTCATTACCCTGGCATCTAGCTCGTGCTCAAGTCTGAACTGCTAACCCCGGAGTACTGAGGATCAGAGGCCTCCTTGACATCTTTGATTCTGTACCAAAAGCTGAAGATCCTAAAATGAAGGCTAAGCCTCTGCTTGTTCTTCACCGATGAATAACAGTGAGCTTGATGCATACGAGAGGGTCTCTCTACAAATACATATCTGATGAATGACTAGGGTAAACAAAAACATCAGTAGAAAAATGAATGAAAAACTTCTTTTAGAGTAATTTAAACAAATCCCATAAAATCTATAATGTGCTATTTCCTAATGGATAACAACTAGAGAGTGCTAGCTAAGTTCCTACTTAAAAATTAGGGAAAAGCTACACCAAAATGTCTTCTTTACACACCCACCAGGTCAATTTATCCAAACTGAATTTCACTTTGTGAGAAGATTCTACTCTCCTATCTGTAACATCTTGGCCCCCAGCTCCATTATATGCTGTAAACTCATGGGATGGCCCAAAGAAGTTTCTGGCAACAACCCTAGGGCATCCTGGTGTCGATGTGTCCAGTGCTTATGCCCTGCTTTCTGTACCACAACCTCTACCTTCCATGTAGACTTGCCCCTGCTTCACCTTGTTTCCCAACGGAGCTTTCTATAGTTGTTTTATTTTTATTCACTATGGAATTACCAAAGCATTAAAAATTATTTTTCTAATTAGAAATTAACACAGACAATGAAATTTAAAAAAAAAAATCACCTAATGACTATTTAGCAGATCAATACTAGAATTAGAATTTAATATAATTTGAAAACAGTTACTTCAAAGATGAAGCCAGAGTTTGACCACACAACTTTATTCCCCAATACTCAAAATCTTTCTCTCAGCCCAACTTCACCCTTATAAGCACTTCTTCATGTATTTTGGAGTATAACCTTGTTTATGGTAACTTCTGACCTTAACATAATGCAAACACTGTATGTTCTCCACATAGGACCAGTCTCAACTTTGCTTCTTGCTAAATCTGTCCTATATTCCATTTTTATGGAATTATTGGAGAATTATCCCACATGAACTAGGGAAAAGGTAATGAAGCGATTCATTGAACTGGTGATAATGAAGTTAAGATGATGGAAAGTTAAAACACCAGTGACCTTGGCATCCTGAGTCAAGGCTCTCTACCACAAAAGTAGCCATATTGACTGAGCACACAGTTCTTTTCCTCATCCAGTGTAAAAGGGAGAATGAGGGGAAATGCAGGAATTGCAGGAGGACTCTAGTGAACTACACACCGTACAATGATCCCAGATGAGGAGAGTTCAGTTGAACATTCAGGTACCATCATAACAATTGTGGTGGCTTATATAATGACTATAGGCTCATATGTTTAATGCTTGGTCATTAAGCACGGCATAGTTTGAAAACATTAGAAGGACTTGGAGGTATGGTATTGGCTAGAGGAGTTACTTGGGGTGGGCTTTGAAGTTTCAAAAGTCCATGCTAATCCCAGTGACTCTCAGATACCAGCATATGCCTGGATGCCATCATGCTCCTTGCTGTGACGATAATAGACTAAGCCCCTTAAATTGTATGTAAGCATTTGATTAAATGCTTTCTCTTACAATGGTTGTCTTCTCAGCAATGAAACAGTGACTGAGACAAGAGTGAAGTCACAGAAGATAGTGACTGTAAAAGCAATTCCAGCTCTTACAAGTGGAAAAGTTTTGTGTGATTGTCTTACGTTATAACAGAGAAGTCTTGCATTGGGCCCACTGGGGAAATTATGCCCTGCTCTCAACTCATTTTTGGAGTGAGAACGTAATTGACTACTTATTGTTAACCTCAAAATAGTTAATCCACCCAAGGGACTGAAGTTGAGGATATTTGTTTGTCCTGTTTAATTTTAAGATTTCCATATCTAATTCTTAAGAACAGGAAACACTAATCCAATATTCGGTTAACCAAAACATCTACATCTCTCCTACTGCTATCTTTGCTTTTCTCTTCCTCCTGAATTAAATAGGAGCTTATCGTGAAGCAAAACATTTCACTTTGAGTTTGCCTTTTTTTAGTTTGTTTTCCTACTTCAGGACTCACTATCTTGTTAACATGTGGTTCCTTGACTGTCTATGGATTTCTTTGATGAAAGCCTCAAGGTAAATTGGTTCGCTTTACCTCCCAGATGGTAATTTAGATAGACAAGGAAAATCAGACTCCGAGCACTCTCGTTGGCCTTTCATGATCAAATCTTCCCGTAAACAATCAGAACTGGGCAAATGTGATGATGGATTAACTCTTTGCTAGCAAAAAAAAAAAAAAAAAAAAAAAAAAAGGAGTCACTTAGGCATAAGCACTGCAGAATTCTCACTTAGTCTCATCATTGTCTCCCGGAAAACCTATTCACAAGGCCACCCGCCTATTTTAGTACCGAGAACCATAATCACAATAGAAGATTCTGGTAGTTGTCCACTCTTAGCCTGTTTCCACTCTTCATACAGAATCTCATCTCAAGTCTGTGAGTATGTCCGGCCTGAAGTTTCAGCCATGACTAATGCCACTTCTAAACACACATCCCTTGGATTACTTTACTTGAACCCAAGAACCTTAGGAAGAGGTGTGTGCTTATCCTGGAGGATGCTGAGGATTTTAGAGGCCATGCAGAATATGAGTTGATAGATTAGCTCACAGTTATTAGTGGTACAATCTTCCTGACTCTCAGAATAATCGTCTGTAGAAGGTCCAGAGCTGAAGGAAAACCATAGAGCCTAGGAGGACTGTGAATCTGTTCTGCCACGGGATGCTCACTGTTCCATCCATGTGGACCTCAGCTATAGAGAAGGAGCTGACGGTCTGTCCTTCCCAGACCTAAAGTTGAGGACTGGAGCGAGAGGCTGCTGGAGAAGGTAGAGAAGGTAGTTGGCATCTATTTACGATAATCTTCGTTGATTAGCATGGGATGTGTCTCATGTTCTTTCAAACAGCTGGCCTCTTTTAGATATATGCAAATCTATGGATTTCTAAGAACCCCATTGAAATATGAACGACCAGAAACTCTCTCTTCATCTCTACATTCCCAAGCTCTGAAAATGTAAACTCTACAAGAATATAAAGATGAATGTAACTGAACAAAAATCCTTGGCTCACGTCAAGTTGCAAGACTAACATGTGACAGACTTTATCTCTTACATGACAGTAAGCTGGGTGGAAGAGTGGTGTATTAGTTACTTAATCATTGGTATGACAAAATGCATGGGAAAATCAATTCCAGGAAAAGGGGATCAGAGTTTGTGCAGACATCAGGGCAGGGAAAGCAGGGCAGTACATAGTGACATGGCATTTGTACTCAAGAACCATAGAACATTGAGAACTAGTGCTTACCTCTCTTTCTCCTTTGCATTCATCCCAGAATGTCAGCCCAAGGTGTCACCCACATTTAAGATGGGTCTTTTTACCTCAATTAACATAATCTAGAAACTGTCACACACACACACACACACACACACACACACACACACACACGTCCCCTAGATGATTATAGATCCTGACAAGTTGAGAATCACTGTTAACTATTACAAACACACATTGTGACTAGCAGTGTATGCACTACTGGGGCGCTAAATGCTGCTACAGATTTTGCTGCACATCTATCCTGGTCATAAATCTGTAAGATGGCACTTCACCTACAAAACCATCTACCTCCCAGATGCACTGCATTCTCAAAGAAACTTTTACATTCTTCTTGTCCCTTCCAACTTCACAACCAATTCATATCTCAGCACAAGTCATCGGCTGCTTTTAGGGATGTGGAAACATGTCTACTCTCCCAAAACCCTGCAGTCTCTGGCCTGGTTTCAGGGTTAACTCTTCTATTACACAGTGAGTTCCCAACAGAGCTATGTCATATCCTCTAAGCAGCAAGAGAGGAAGAATCTTCAATAGCTAAGGAGATGATGGTTGAAATTCATCTATATGGGCTACATAAAGTAGAAGGAAATGTATCATGTTAATTATTCTTTTTCGTTTTTGTAGACAATACAATAATATACATGGTAAACTATAAATATAAAGAAACACAAATAGAAGTCAGATGTGACTTCCTGGTACAACTCCAGGCACCCTTATTTCATGATATTGTGTTACTATAAATGCTCTCTCTACTCTTCTTAGAAAATAAGGATGTCTATCACTCTAACTTCATTTAACTCTTTCTTCCCTTTTAGCAAACAAGCATAGCTGCTCACAACACTCCAACATCCCATGTATTACTCTTAGAGGTCTGCATGTGTCCTTGCCAGTGGTTTACTCTACAGCCTAGTTTTAGGTCAGCTTGACACAAGATAGAATCACATGACATGAAGGAACCTCAATTAAGAAAATGCCTCCATAAGATCAGGCTGGAGGAAAGCCTTACAGCATTTTCTTAATTAGTGATTGATGTGAGAGGGCCCTGTCCATTGTGGGTGGTCCTGGGGCTGATGGTCCTGGGTTCTATGAGAAGGCAGACTGAACGAGCCATGGGGAACAGTCCAGTAAGCAGCACCCCTCCATGGCCTCTGCAATAGCTCCAGCTTCCAGGTTCCTGCCCTTTTGAGTTCCTGTCCTGACTTCTTTCAATGATGAACAGTGCTGTAGAAGTATAAGATAAATAAACCCTTTCCTCCCCAAGTTGCTTTGGTCATGGTGTTGTATCATAGCAACCGTAACCCTGACTACGACTTTTCCAATCAGTGGTAAGTATACAGATAGAAACAAAGTTCACACATTTCTCTTCTTGCTAAGTTTGTAATTTTCCACACTCGAACCACGCGCTATGGATGATTAAGCTCCAACATCACTTGTTAAATAATCTCTTGCAAATCACGCACTATCATAAATGTCCCTCCTTTGCCTCTGCATCTAACATAGGACAAAAATCCTTCTTTTATGTCTATGATCACTTTTCAGGCTTATTAGATCTCTACCATACACAAGCATTTCCCCACCACCAAGTAACTGAAGCAAAGAACACCAGATTGATGTTAGACTGTCATGATTCACCAACGTGTCAGCGCCTCTCTCCCTGAGAGTTAAAGGTTGTATTGTACTGCTTCATTCAACAACGGAATGTGAATTATGTCGGTATGTTACTTCTAGGCTGATGCATTAAGAGCAAGTATTAGGAGCCAGGGAGATGGATCAACCCTTAAGAGCACTTGCTGCTCTCATAGAGGACCTGGGTTTGCTTCCCAGCACCCATAGGCTCTCAACTGCCTGTAACTTCAGTTCCTGGGAATTTTCTTCTGGCTCTATCTACCTACACTCATGGGATGCATATAAATACACTCAGGTATATGCATAGACATACAATAAAATAAATGATTAAATCTTATTTTTAAAAAAGCACTACTTGTCTTTCCTTTGTCCCAGCAGCTCATGGTGCTCAGAGGATGTGTGAGGCACCAGGGAACTGCCCAGGTTTGGGTGACTACAGGGAGGTGACTTAGTGGGCAAGCTTCAGATGACCTGTGGCAAACAGAAGACAGCTTGCCTTTGGACTTTTGGTTTTGTTATTTTGTCACCAAAATGTTTGTAACTTACCGCATGTGATGCAGAGTCAAACATTAGTAACAGTCAGAAGGATGGGAAATATAATTATATCATAGCTGTGCTTAACGTTCTAATTTCATTTCAGTGGCAGAGATAAAACACAGTACCAAAAAACAACTTGTGGAAGGAAGGGAAATCCCAGGCTACAGCCTTTCACTGGCGGCGGAACGTCAGGAATTCAAAGTACAAGTTGGTCACAGCCATAGTCAAGAGAAGGTTGAAGAGAATCAATACAAGCAGCTTGCTTGCAGCGTCTTTGTCATCTCTTGTACAGTTTAAGAACCCCTGAATAAAGAATGGTGCTCGCCATGATGGCTCGGCCTTCTTGTATCAACTGAAGAATCAAAACAATCTCTCACACACATCCACACAGCCAGGGTGTTTTCCTTACGTCAAACTTTCCTCCCAAGTAACACTCGGCTGTGTCAAGTTGATGGTTGAAGCTAACTGGAAGACCTAGATTTAATATTGCCTATTTCTTTAAGTGACCCCTTAGGCAAATTATATTAAACTTTGAAGTCTCTGCTTCTGTCCAGACTGTTTCATGAAGCCATTAGAAAGAATGAAAACATAATAACGAGTACTGCTCTGTTAAAAGGACAGATACCAGCCACCGTGACCCTCAGTTACTGTGGGCAGTGGAGGCAAGACTGATCTGTTAACTGAGGTAAGGGTATTGATAGGAAGTACATAAGAAGATAAAAATGAATGGCCCCTGTTCCCTGAGAGGCTGTACCTTAAGACCTATAATACAAGAGTTTTAAGGAAGTCTAGGGTGGTGGCAGACATTTTCAGTGTGTCAGAGGGTAGAGACAAAAGTACAACTACCTACTATGGGGACAGATTGAGTAAGAGATGAGAAAGTGGTGGGATCCATGAGGTCAGGACTGTTGGGACACAAGGTAGTAAAACTGTGTGTGCTTTAACAGTGTTAAAAGGCCCTTTGAGAGTATGTGAAAAAATACACACACACACATACACATATATATATCCTAATACACATATACATATATGTACTCCTTATATAGAGTGTCTTAGTCAGGGTTTGTATTTCTGCACAAACATCATGACCAAGAAGCAAGTTGGGGAGGAAAGGGTTTATTCAGCTTACACTTCCACATTGCTGTTGATCACCAAAGGAAGTCAGGACTGGAAGTCAAGCAGGTCAGGAAGCAGGAGCTGATGCAGAGGCCATCGAGGGATGTTACTTACTGGCTTGCTTCCCCTGACTAGCTCAGTTTACTTTCTTATAGAACTCAAGACTACCAGACCAGGAATGGAACCACCCATAATGGGCCCTCCCACCTTTGATCACTAATTGAGAAAATGCCTTACAGCTGGAACTCATGGAGGCATTTCCTCCAGGGAGACTACTTTCTCTGTGATAACTCTAGCTTGTGTCAAATTGACACACAAAACCAGCCAGTACATAAATATACATATATATTCTTATATATCATGTCTCACATACCCTTATATATATGGTATCATATATATAATACAACACATACTCTCAAATATATAAATTATAAATATATATATTACATACTCTCAAATGTCCCCTGTTGAGGTCATTGTCATCTCCCTGTGTCTTCAATGGGAAAACAAAGGCTCTGACATGTCCAGTAGCATCACCTCTGTAATCAGAATCCAAGCAGGGCCTATGTGACTTCAAAGCCCACATCCCTCTGGTCAGCCTCACTTCGGACTCTTTGAAGACAGCTGTAAGTGGCATTTCCCATCACGTATGGACCTGGAAGTGCCAGTGGCGTATTCCATTAAAGACCATGCCCTTTCTGCTTCTCTCCCAAATTAGGTGGTTAAATTTTCTCTTCACCCAGGCCTTTGGCAGCTCCCAGTGCCTGTGGGGCCTAATTGAGCCGGAGTCTCCCTGGGGCTCCACTCTGCTGTTTCCTGATGAGTAAGGGGAGAGGGAGTGAGAAGGCCACTGTTCTCATTAATAGGGGACCCCCACTTGTCATCGCTCTTACAGGCATCATCGCTATTTTAATTAACCATCTTTGCCACCGGGCCTGCAAATAATTGTCTCAGCACTGTTCATGACACAACGATGTCTGCTTTTAAAGGTACAGGCTTTCCCCTCCCTCAGCCCCTGCTAATTATGACCAGAGTTGTTTAAACTCTGCGTGCAAGGCCTGAGAGTCAGGTAGGATGTGACCCTCATTAACACAGGAGAAGATTACAAACCCTGCTGCTATTATCCTAGCCCCAGGACCCCTTCTGAAAGCCACCACTTCCAACACTTACTAAGAGGGACTGTTAGGCCTATGGAGACTTTTAACCCTGTAGAGAAAAGTTAAAACATATATATATATTTTTTTACCTTTCTGTTTGGAGGGCAATTTTTTATTTAAGCAGCAGGTAAAAAGCAAAGGAAGAAAGGCCGCTCAACGTCTCACTGTGAAAAATTATTTATATGAAGAGTCTACTCTACTCATACAGATTGTAAGGTACAGGCTCTCCTGAGACGGATTCGAGAGTAAAATCACCTCAGTGGTCTGAGTTCACAGAAACGCTGACTCTGGAGATGAACATGACAGAGAGCCAAGCAAAACACATGGAAATCTATAGAGCGTATCTTAGAGGAAACGCCTTACAAAATTGTTCCCAAGTTCGGGAAATGGGGCTACACTGTGACCACAGAGCTACAATGTGAACACAAGCCGTTGTAAGTATGGCAATGGCAGGTCATAGGTCCCCATTTCTGAAGCACAGTGTGACCCTGCCATTTCTCATGGTGTTCCCAAAGGCCTTGAGAAAAGCAGAACTTTCTGTCAATTCTTCCCCTGCTGCCATGGGTGCCCTAAGAGGTAGCCCTGCAAAGGCTTATGAGTTAAAGGTTTATTTTCCAATGTAGCTATGTTCAGAGGTGATGCTTTGGGTGATATAATATCATTAGGGCTATGACTTTATCAGTCGGCTAATCCATTGCCAGACTCAAAGCTTGATTGGATTATTAGCAGGTAGAAAGTGGGTCAATAACAGCCCACCTAGAAGTATATAACCTGTCTCCCAGCACTGCATCTCTCTCTGATTCCTGGCTATCACGGAGTGGGCAGCGTCGTTGCTCCTCTGTCCTTTCTGCCATGATCTTCTGACCCAACACAGCTCAGAAACAATAGAGTCAGCCAGCCAAGGATAGAATAAAGCCATGAGCCAAAAATAAATCTTTCCTCTTCTAAGTTTTTGCTGTGCTCCTGGACACAGCAATCCAAAACTAACTCAAACTTTCTTTGGTTAACTGTCAACTCCATTTGTGGAGTGCTTCTTAAGGTAGCTCAGCACACCATTTTCCCATACCTATCCTTCTTTCTAAGAGACAAACCATCAAATAGACAACGGCTAGTCTGTGTAGAAGTCTGGCCCACAATGTGCTTCAACCTGCCCCATTTTCAAATCCTATCGGGCCAGGAGGTTAACTTGCTACCTGTAATTCAAACCATCATCTCTCTCTGCAACCCAGGAAGCCATACAACTACTCCTATAGAATTTAACCACAAATGTCCAAGACATCAGTGATAACTGGGAATTCTACTAATTGTTAATCCATTCCAATTTAGGTTCAATAGAAGGAAGGAAAACATATACTTTAACCCATCACATGCGCAGCCCGGCATCTGGGGAACTGGAACAGTTACCCTAGACCCACACCGTCCAAGTCACATCACATCTTTTAACAATCCCTGCTTCCCTTCCTCTTCTGCTGCCTCTGAGTCCCCACTACCCGCTGCTGAAGGCGGCTGATACCTCTCACACGGTAGTGAGTTCTGAATCAGTAGCCATTATCCTTCCCATGAGAGAAAGTTCACATGTTTGATAATTTCCTGGTTCATTATGAACGACTCTTTGTTTCATATTCCCCAAAGTCATCCCAGGTTAATCAGTACAATAGTCATCAACTGTGATAAAAATTATTCCATATTATTGAATAGCTTGTGTGTGTTAGTGGACGTGTGTGTTGTTGAGCCTGATGCTACTGTCCTCGTGATCCTTCAAAGCTGCAAGATCCCTTCAGGGACTAGCATCCTCTGCTGACTTCGTAAGTCAAGAACTGCTTCCGAATCAGCCGTGGTCAGTAGATGTCAGTGTGATGCAGACCCAACACGCTGCAGATTGGACCCAAGGCCTCCGTCACTCTGGTCCCCATTTTTGGTTCCTTACTGCATGTGCCTCTCTCCCTAGGGAAGCTCACAGCTTCACTCACAGCTGGCTTCACCAAAAGTGAGCACCACACTGCGAAGGTGTCAGCTGTAAGGAAGTCACGTCTTACCATTCAAGCTCAGAAGCAACACCCATCACCTCGCCTGGATCACCTCAATAAAAGAGGCATATCAGAGGGGCTAACCACCAAGGACGAGGATCCACCAGAGGGAGGGACTACTAGCAGGCATTTTGGAGGACTGCCTACTAATGGTTAGCCAGAGAATATCTGGCGTGCTGTGGTCCACCGTTTCTGAGACTCTCTTCACACGAATTTCCCCTAATCTTCCTCCCTCTTTTCTTCTAAAAAAATTATCAGCAATTCCTTCTCTTCTTCCTTTTCAGAAAACAGAGGCAGCCCCCTTTCTTGCTCAAATTATTTCGGGCCATTTTTACTTTCCCTTTCCCAAGTCTTTTGAAAAAGACAGAGTCGGTAGTACTTTTTATGGACTGAAGGGAGATGATTTTTGCCTCAGGCCAATAACGACAGGGCCGAGGCTGCAGCCTAGGTTCCCATATGTCCTCCCCAGTCTTCAGATCACCAGACACATTTCAGGGCTGCCTGGAATCCTGCCTCAGGCCATTGGTAGGATCATCTGGGTCAGTGGATATAAAAATCTCCCTGCGAAAGCTGAGAGTGATTGGTTTATGACTTCCCAAATTAAGGATGCTTCACCTTCCCAGCTGGGTGCCTTTGATGTTTTTAATTGCACTGAGGTGGAAATTAAAGTATATAACATACAGTGTTCAGCTCTTGAACACAGGTACTAGTGATAGGTATTCTGAACTGTCCCTACAGAATGACAAGGATAGATACAAAGAGATTTTATCTCCAGCAACAATCAAGCTACTCTAAATAATAAAAAACAATTTCTTCCACAGGCTGGAGGTATGTCCTGATCCTTTTAAATAACCCTTCTTGGGACAAAGGTTGATGCCCAAAATAAAATCTATTAATAACCTCCCCATGCTTAATCTTATGAGGCTCAAGTTGAATTTCCATTGGATATTTGTTCTAATTTATTTGGGAAAGAAAGGATGAGTTTCCTGAGAAAATTTAGCTGACACCTTCCTAAACTAAGGAAATTCAAAGAAGGAATTCATATATATCATTCATGTGTCTCCAGAAAGCAAGAGCATTGACTTTAAGGGACCTTAGTGAAGAAAACACAATACTAATAACCCCTAATCTTCTAAGCATAACTAGGGGAAAACACCATATGATTCTTAAATGAAGTTAAAGGTACTGTGCAGGATTTTCCTGGATCCTCATTCTATACATTAAATACAAAGGCCATTTGTATTTATCACACTTAGTGAGGTAAAGACAAAATACCTAGTTAATGCCGTCTGCTTCTAGGATGTGGCCATTACAGGAAGGTGCTCAACTGCCCACATCTCAAACAACCCTTCACTACCCATCCTCCATATTTACACTCATTTCTACTGGTCTGTTTTATCACCGAGTATTTTGTTACTCTCTCCTTGTCAGGGTTTGGAGATCCCTTGTATTATTGATGCTCTTGCAGCTTTATTTTTTTAAGTTTTAAAATATTTCTAATTAAAATAATTATGCCACTTTCCTTTAACTTTTCCCATGCACCCTACCATAAACACACACACACAACCAAATATATAAATAGAACCTGATGTGTCTGTAAAATGTTATGTGAATGACTTCAAGGCTGACCATGTGGTATTGGAACCTTGTGGAAAGCAATTGTAAGGTTCTTCCCTATGGAAGACTATTTCTCTCACTCTCAGCATTCCTTAGTTACCTGTACTTTTTTGTCCAGGGTTGAGGCCCCATGAAATCCCTACCTCTTTCACGTTAGCTCGTCTATTGATATCATCCTTGTTCATGTGTTGCTTAGGCAGCCATGTTGATGATGTGTCATAGGTGTAGTAGTTTCTCTAACATTCTAGGAGACAAAAGTGTCTAAACGACCTTCCCTTCCTGTGCTTCTGGTTCTCACAGTGGTTCTGCCCCTGCTTCTGCTATCTATGATTCCTGTACCCTAAATGTCAGAGTTGTATTATAGATATACCAGTTGGGGCTGGACACAACTCGTTCTGTTCATTTTGATTGGTTGCAGTTTTCTGTGGTGGTCTCCATCTGTTGTTGCAAGTTCCCTTGGTGGGTGTTGAGACCTCTAATTATCTGTGAGTATAAGAATAAATATTTAGAATGCAGTTAGGAATTATGCTGGTTTAGTAAAGTGGTGGTTATAGGTTCTTCTCCAAGATCCATGACTTCACTAGTCCTGGGTAGTTGGCTAGGTTTCTGGTACCAGGTTTGATTTCCTTCTTGTTAAGCAAGCTTAAGTCCATTTAGGAAGCTGTTGGTTATCGTGTGTGTGTGTGTGTGTGTGTGTGTGTGTGTGTGTGTGTATGTGTGACTATTGTACCCTTAGGGGCTCTCATACTTGTTTCCCTTCCTTGGAAGCTTGCATGATGTGGAAAGGAACCTTTAGAAATTATTTTGTAGGGACATAAGGGATACCTCAATTGCTAGGAGTACTTACTGTCCTTGAAGAAGATCTGGGTTTGAGTCCCAGTGCCCATGTAGAAGCTTACATGCATCTTTAACTCTAGTTCTAGGTTATCCAACATCTTCTGACTTCTTTGGGCACCAGGTACACACGGCGCATGTACCTACATGCAAGCAAAACACTCAGACAGTGTTTTACATTGTATGAATTATTTTGTAACTGAAGAATCTCAGAACCTAACATATAATCAGTTTCCCCATGAGTAATTAACACTCTGAATAAATGTGTGAACTGTACATAAACATGAGCCTCCTTGGCAGATCAGACCTCACTCATCCTTAGCATGCTCTCACTCTGTGTTGCTGCCTTTTCCCCAAAGCATCATACTTGAAGCACATATACACATGTAGCATTATACATGTATTTCCTTGCTTGTGCCCCAGTGTAAAAGCCCCATTCATACCCTTCCTGTAGAGCAGGGATGTAGGAGGCTACTTTCCTTTCAGGTTGACTTACTTCTTCCCTCCCTCCCTCTCCACAGACCTTCATGCAGACCTTTGTTATATTTTCTGAGATTATTCTGGTCATCACTCAAGTGTCTGTCTTCACTAACTTCATAGTTCTTGTATCTTGCTGTAGTATCCAAAGTAAAATAAATGTGTAATTAAAAAAAATGCTATATTCTCCATTACACAGACTATAAGGAAGGAATGACTTTGAAGATTGGTTTGTACATTCTAAGTATATCTGAGAAGCAAGCATGGCTCCAGGCAAATCTAAAACAAATTCCAGAAATATTGGAATGGAAATTGATCTAGAATTTCCAAAATTTACCTCATTACAAAATGTTGCCTGAAAATATGTTTTAAAAATGTCTTTTTACAAGATGCATTCCCAATCTGCCAGATTAAAATTCTTCCAGGAAAGGATCCAGAAAAGGATCCAGAAAACTTGGTTTATTACTAATACCACAGAGGAGTATTATGACTGTGTAAATCTAGGGAAACTGTGGGCTGCTACAAGCAGTAGTTGAAGCAGTGCCTTGAAGCTCACACAGATTCATTTTTGTTCTTTTCCCTTACTTTAGATATTTTCTGGGTGATATGAGGGTGTAATTCCTTCTTTCAAAATTCTAGAGCAGAATTCTGAGCTGGTGGTTGCTTGGGCCCCAAGGAGCAAAGAACCATGGGGTTTCGCTAATGTTTTCTCATAGATTTGCAAGTTCACTTCCAGAGATGTGTCTTCTGTTGGCCTCAGTTCACCCATCTGTAAAATGAATAAGAAGCCACCTCCTCACAGGGGATTGGGAAGTTTAATTATAGTTTGAAATTCTTTGCATCTGTCAAGAAGTAAAGACATGCAAGATCTAATTAAGAGCAAGCTATGAGTTAGCATTCTGGGTTATCCTACCGTTAATGTCATATCTGCATTTAAATTCACAGATTAAAGAGCCTCTCAGTTTTCATAGCAAGAAGCTCCCACACTATGGAGCTCTAGTGCCAAGTCTATAATGAACTATGCGTGTTGTGAATGGTAGATCATGAAGGTTGGGACTGCATAGTAGCTCCTGAGTAAATCCCCGATGTCTGATCCTGGGCTTCCTACTGTGTGAGAGTTTAGTTTTGCTCTTATTTGAATATTGCTGTGCCCTGGTTCTTCCCTTTTGGAATAAAATAAAAATCATTTCACTTGTTTTTTATCCTACAGAAACTCTTGGTGGAGAGACTATTTTAGCAAGGCTTTGAACTTTGAAAGAGACTTAACTTTTACAGTGTTAACATTTTAAGGATTGTAGGACTTCTAACGTTATATTTATATCATGATATTAATATAAGATCCTGGTCACGAACAAGGAAGTTTATCGTTTAATAGTGTTGTATAGCTGTGTCAAGTCACTGAGGGGACAAATTGTCCTGGTTCTATTTTCCCAACTTGACAGACAAGTGAGGGTTACCTGGGAAGTGGGATACACAATTGAGAAAATGTCTTCATAAGACTGGCCTGCAGGAACCCCTGTGGGGCATTTCCTGAAAAACAATGGTGTGAGTAGTGTCACTCCTGAGCAGATGGTCCTGGGTTGCCTAAGAAAGCAGCTGAGCAAGCCATGGGGAGTAAGCCAGTAAGCAGCCCTCTCCATAGCTTCTGCTTTGGTTCCTACCTCTAGATTCCCGACTTGAATTTTTCTGTCAGCGATCACAAATGACCTGAGAGCTATAAGTCAACTGTCCCCTCCTCAAGTTCCCTTTGGTCATAATGTTTGTCACAGCAATAGAAAGACAGCTAGGCCGCGTGCCTTTTAGACTGCCACATTCACAACTTGAGAGTGTCTGAATAATATATCATTTTCAGGGTATCCTCCCAAGGTTCATAGCAATCTCAGATATACAAAATTTGCCAAGCTAATGGCCTCATAGGTAAGGAATTCTCCATGGTCTCAAAAACACAAGATAATGTTCCATTCAGTAATTTTCAAAAATGAATTTACAGGGATGCACTCCATGGGAGAAGGTATCTGGGGCATCTCTCCAAACGTTCCTCCTAGGAAACAGGAGATGCTAGGAACAATATACTTTTTTTTTTTATCAGCCAGGTGAAAAGAGAAGAAACAAGCTCAGAAATGTGAGGAGTGGGAAGGCAGAAATAAGACCACCTTGTGTAAGAGCTGATTTCATTGGCTCGAGTCTGAAATCTGAAGAACAAGAAGAAAGAAAGGGTTTTTGGTTCAGTCTTGTACAAAATGGAAACTTCATTCTGTCCTACAACTCCAACTGCCTGGGTTGATAAGACCTATTCAAACATGGAAGATGAGCTGCTTTACTCAAAACCTACTGATTTAATTATTCATCAAATATTTTTAAAATCATCTTAAAATTTTAGTGATGTATGATTAAAAATAAATACCTTTCATAACCTTGACACAGAAAACTTCCCATTTCAAAGTTCAAATCCATATGAAGCTACTGCCATTTAGCAAGAGAAAGACTGTGGGCGGTCGGCTGTGAGAAGCAGCTGGGTGCCTGGTCGAGCATAGGCCTGGAACCCCAGACCTTTATCAATGGCAGGTATTCGGATCTGCTCCCCGGGCCCTGGTTTTTTTTCACTCAGCTTCAGCCCTCCTCAGCCCTTCCTACAGAGAGGTCTATGTAGGAAGTCACGAGGAACAGTGCCTCAGGCTCTCCCACACATAGATGAGGTATCTCCAAGCTCTCAGACTAAGTCATAGGTGTTAACTGTTGCCAGACCCTAACTCAACCCAAAACTGTATATAAGGGCTCTATTCAGGAGAAGTAAAAAGTGTGCGAGAGTTTCTGTCGCCAAGAGCTGCAACACTAGAGCTGTAACACTTGGGAAGAGATCTGCTCTGGTCAAACGCCTCGGGACCCTCCTCTCCCCTCCCCTCTACCCTCACAGGCATAGCCCTGACAGGTTCAGCGCAGAGACTAGCGCACCTGGGAGTAACAGGGCGGCAACAGTGGAGATGCTGGCTGGCGGAGGCAGCAGCAGAGGCAGAGGAATCCATTCCCCTCCCTGCTTGCACTCTGTCCCCAGTCGGGCTGGAGATTGTCGTGGGACACCCTCCGGAACAGGGACCCACAAAAGACCAGTTGTTTCTGCTGCTCAGACAGAGACACCACCAACGGGTGGACCCTTGGGTTTTCTACGGAAGATGTAAGAACAGGTAGCTAGGACATCACATTCCTGCGACCCTGGCATTTTTTAGCGTAGAAATAAGAGGATCAAGAGTCAAGGGCTATATTCCCTATACAGTAAATTTAAGGTCAAGGTAAGTTTGAGTCCAGCCTGACTTACTGAAAACTCTGCCTAAATAAATAGTAAGACGAGAAAGTAAGCACACAAACACGGCAGACAGCAAAGGCAGAAGCATAATAACACAATCTACATGCAAAACTTCTGCTATTTTCAAAGAAACCTGCTTTTCAAAACGCAAACATCCCTACAAAGCCTCGACCGTGGTTAAGTCCATGTCTGCTCCCATCCCTATGTTTAATACTTTGCATTTAGAATGAGATGTCTGAAAGAACTAGGGAAATTGTGACTACCTCCTCCAGGAAAGAAAGAAAATAATTTCTAAAGTGTGGCAATGGATAAAAACAGGAATCCAGAAGAAACGTGCAGACCCTGGTGCCCAGTGAAATCACTGCCTCACAGCTTTTTGCCCATGTCCTTGTTAAGTATGACATCTCCTAGCCTGGAGAAGAACAATCCTCTTATCTTCTTGGACCAGCTGATGCATGACGTTCTCATGGCAATCAGAATGGTTTCCATCTCTCGTCTTCCAATCAGCAACCCACGGACCTCCCCCCACCACTATCTCCTGCCATCCGATGGTACTTGCTTCCCACTGCCAGTTTCTAAGACAACTAGGAATGGAAGTAATTGCTGGTGTCAGGGGCACGGTGGCGTTTGGATCCGTTTTTGCAGATGGAAAGATGAAGCATTGCAACAAAGTTGCTTTGCAGAGACAGGGTCAGGGATGGCAGTCGGCATAGCTAGTTCCATAGTTGGCGAATGAATGAGGGCATGCTACAAACCAGCCCAGTCGGAGCTAAGTGAAAGTCATGCCACTCTGATCCAGTAGCCAGTAACAGCTGGTTCATTGTCACTTTCTACAAGTTCATGATGATAGTCACGATCATGATGACAAAGTCCATTTACTGACCTTTTATTCTGTGTCACACCAAATATTAACTCTTCGGTCAAGCTAAGAATTTTAATTTTGCAAAAGAAGAAAATGAGACTTGTAATCACACTAAGCCAGAGCAGAAGAACATGTGTTCAGAGTCTAACTGAACCTTGCCCCTAAGATGCAAACATTAAAATATAGCAGTCCATTACCAACCCTGAGCTAATTGCACTGGAAGCTGTGACATTCCCATATTATGTACACTTATTTATTAGAAAAATTAAGATATTTAATTCTGTGCTCACCAGATTAAAAAATCTGTTTGATCATATGTCACAGTTCAAGCATAAAGAGTTATTACTTATGTGTGTGTAAGTATGTATATGTGCTCCCATTGAGAACATGAGAACACACTTGGCATGTGGGCAGATCAGACTACGAAGCTGGGGTTTGCCTTCCACACTGAGACAAGATTGCTTGGTGCTGTTGGATTTGTCAGACAAGCTGGCCTGTGGGCTTCTAGGGAGCTTCTGTCACCCTCATCTTGCAGAGCTGTGATTATAGATGTGAGCTACCATGTCTAGCTCTATGTGGTTGCTGGGCATCTGAGTTTAAGCGCATTTGTCTTTACATCAAGTGCTCTACCTATGAAGGCATCTCCACAGCCCAACTTGAGGAACTTTTAACCCAGAACTTCACACATTATCACACTGTGGTTTCTTTACATAGAGCACACACTTAGCTTAAGAAGGGGCTGAAGATGCTACCACAGAAATCCAAAGAGGAATATGTTCTTGATGGAAGTAGATGAAGCCATGCTTGGAACACCTGTATGCAAAAAATAAATGAGACGGAACTCACAGTGAGCAGAAAGCTCATACTGGCCATTCAAGATGGCGGTCAAGAAGCCAGCCACTGTCTTTTGCTTTGAAGCTCTTCCCTCTATTACTTTTTATTAATATTTTTCATTTGCTGTAAGCTTCTCCCTGTAAGGAATCCCCATTCAACTATTTTGGAGAGGTCTCTTAGGAGAAAAAAAAATATTTTTTGTTTCCCAGAGAAATTGCCTGAGAATTGTGTTTGCACGAATGTGAACATCCTGTTAAGTGATAGCTTGGTGGGCTCAGAAATTAATTTCCTTTACGTCTCATGGCCTCACACGCCGGTTCCCACTGTGGCTTGTTGCTCATATATCACTCTCTCCAATTACAAACCCTGCTTGAGAAGAAACTGGCTGGAGGACACAGAAAAGTAGATCAATCATAATATCTACACCCCCTGGGAAGGAGCCCATTTCATTTTCCTGGCCCTCAAATACAGTATTAAATTAACTTTCCTTTAATTTATCAAATGCAAACCATTTATTCATTCGTGCATCTAGTAAATATTTATTGAGTGCCTACGATATATCAGCCACTGTTGACATGTCCAGGGAGACAAGATGGGCAAGTCAAAGTGGCACTCACTTTCCTCCAAGATGCACCCAGGTGAGCACATGTGCACACTCAGTTTAGAAACAACAAGGGTGTGTCCAATGCAAACACTCGGAAGGTCAGGCCACTCGGTAGCTCATTAGTTTTCTTCATGTCATTGCCCTTAGTTACTGTAACCATCTTATCATTAGTGAAGTATGGCGTACTGAAAATTCTCACTAAAAGAAGAGGAAGATGATTTGGTGGGTACAAGCTCAGACTGCTCTCACAGAGGACCTGAGTGTGGTTCTGAGAACTAACGTGGAGGCTCACAACCTTCTGTAACTCCAGTTCCATGGGATGAAATGCCATCTCCCACGGGCTCCAAGCATGTGAGTGCTACACAGGCACTCATGCCGGTGAAAGATCCATAGTAAAATAAAATTTAATTTAATTTAGAAATGACATTTCGTTATCTGTAGATAAAAGTGTTGCCTGCCATAAAATTCCTATTTGCCCTCTCTGGTAAGTAAACCTTTTCTCTACATATTACCACCTAACAGAGGCCTGCAGTGTGTTCCTTTTCCAATGGTTTGTGTAAGAGTGTATGTGTGTGTGTATGTTGTGTGTGTGTGTGTATGTGTGTGTGTGTATGTGTGTGTGTATATGTGTGTGTATGTGTGTGTGTATGTGTGTGTGTATGTGTGTGTGTATGTGTGTGTATGTGTGTGTATGTGTGTATATGTGTGTGTGTATGTGTGTGTGTATGTGTGTGTGTATGTGTGTGTTGTATGTGTGTGGTGTATGTGTGTGTGTATGTGTGTGTGTATGTGTGTGTGTTATGTGTGTGTGTTGTTGTGTTGTGTGTGTGTATATGTGTGTGTGTGTGTGTGTGTATGTATGTGTGTGTATGTGTGTATGTGTATGTGTGTGTGTGTGTGTGTATGTGTGTGTGTGTGTGATGTCTATACACTGTTATACATGAGCCCAGTTTATTCATTAGGGTGATGTCACGACTCATCACAATTTATTCCTTGATTCTGTGTTGTAATCGTGACTGTTTGGATTAAAGTCTGTAGCTCTTAATAGAAAGCTAATATGGACACTATTTTTTAAGATCCATTTTGTTTTTTTTCTATGTGAACGTGTATATCTGACTCTGTGTGTGTCTGCATGTCTGTGTGTCTTTGTGTCTGCATGTGACTATGTGGCTGTGTATCTATGCCTACACAAAGGTGTGTTGACAGAGGCAAGAGAAGACATTGGGGCCCCTGGAGCTGAGCTACTAGAGATTTTGTGACCTGTATAACACAGGCTCTAGGAACCAAACTCTGGTCGTTTGGAAAAAACAGCAAGCTCTCTAACAGCTGAGACATGCTCTCCAGCCCTGTATGGACATCCTTACATATACATTTCAGAGGCCATGGCTTTTGAAATAAGCATCTAGAAATAAAACCATAGGCGTATAGGCTCAAGGTTGGTGTGCTGCTTAGTGGCTTCCATCACGAATGTTCTCTTTGCCTCCTCCACATCCTCAATGGTACTTGCTGTTCTGTAACTTTTCATCTTTAGCTGTTATTGCATCTTGCTTGGGCAAATGGGCCATTTATGCTTCTCAGGTGACTCCTAACGTTTGAGAGCTCTTTAGACTGAGCATTTGGCTATTAAGTGCACTAATGCACCTCTTGAAATCTTTTGTCCTGTCTTGTGTAGTCTCACAGTTTCTTGGAGGACTGTAGTGATTCCTCACATGGCCTGAACAGGACTCTTTTGTCGTATTACAAGTATGGAGCCTTACTTGGTAGCTTACTTTTCCCTCCACATATCCCTTTGTATGTCTAAAAACATCTTAAGTTTCAAGCAGTCCAGCTTTCCCGTGTTTTCTATGCCCAGTTCATTTGTTTCATTTTCTCTAATAAGACTTACTATGTAAACTTTAAAATTTACAATTACAATTTAACTGAAATTAATTTTTATGTTGACACTATTTATGGGTGAAAACTCATTTTTTCTTTGGATATTTTAGGGAGCCGGCTTCTGACAGCAATTAAGTCAATAACTGGAACATATGGCTAAAATATTGTTAATATTTAATGAGAGTATAGCCAAAATGTTATATATAGTCTTAAATGCAAATACTGCCTTGAATATCATTTATATGCAGTTGATTTGTTGTGTGTGTGTGTGTGTGTGTGTGTGTGTGTGTGTGTGTTAACCACTTGTATATTATTATGGCTCCTATCTTGAAGGTGAAGAAATAAAGGCTCAGAGATGACAAGCAATTTTCTATAGCCAGATGGTGGGAAAGCTCACATTAGACAATTAGACATTATATATTCCAGCTATAGAACTACCTCTCCCAGCCACAAGACTACACTGCCTCTCGAAATATCTTCTATAGTGCACCTTTCCTTATTCAGGCCGAGTTACAAAATCTGTATTTGGATAGCCATTTTACACAGGACAGATTTCATGACTTAAGAAGCATTAGGTTTGGGGGGCATAGCTAAAGGGTATAAGCTGTTTTCCTTCCCACTCTATTGCTTTCCCAGATTTGAGTACCTCCGCTTACATTACAGACAGGCAGAACTTCTCTTAGAGCAATTTTTCTTTAATTTCCAAGAGTCTGTCGTTATCAGAGCTTCCACCGAGGTCTGCATTCCATTATATGCATCTCCTTCAGTAGCTGCTATGATTTTTTTTTTTTAACTGAGACTCCAAGCACAGCCTCCTTCCCACCTTCCCCATGTCTGTGGCTTGAAGCCAGCCCTTTAAAATCAATTTCTCTTGCCCTTGACTCTAGTGGTAGAGTTTCTATTTGATTTCTATTTCTTATTCTTTTACTTGAATCCTGGATTCCATCCAAAAAGTGGAGCAAGAAGAGAACCCAGACTTTTGAACATTGATACCACCAATCAGTCTGTAAGGGGATAGCCCATTGTTCTGACTGGAACCTGCATAAACCATGTCCCAAGTCCCCAGGGCTGCTGACTTGTGTATGGTACCTACTCCCTACTTCAGTTGCAACACACACTCCACCAAAGTGGAGTATTCAAGGTGTAGAATGTGATTGGGGGCTTTTGGAGACAATGCTTTGTGAGTTAGAATCAAGAAGCAAATGTGGAGGTTGGGAGAAAGCAACTGATGCTTCTTCTTAAGCAATTAAACTCAGCCCTCCTCATGCGAGCTGAATGCAAGGTTTGGAGCAACCATATTGTGATGCTTAGCGCTAATTAGACTTTAATCCAGCAGCCCCTGTGATTAAATGGTTTATAAATAGAGCTTCAGATACAGAAAACAGAAATACAACTCGTAAGTCATGACTGAATTGAGTTCAGTTTAATGGAAAGTTCTTTGAGATGGTGTTGGGGGATTGCTGCTGCCTGGGCACCTAGAGAGACCAAGGTGGCATTAGCTTTGAAGTACAGACCTCAAAATGTAATCCTGATACTTGAAAGCCCCTGTGCTAAGTCCTGGAGGATAGAAGATGCTAATGCAAAGCTCCCAAACCAGCCAGGAGCCAGTGGGAACAAGCAAACGCAGAGGAAGTTCTCCACCAGGAGAATCACACACACACACAAAAAAAGCAAAAATTGTCACAGGCTTAAAAACATTCCACTGGTGTGCCTCTTCTATGTTTCATGAGTTCCACCATTTGTAAAACCCTTTGGTACAAAAATCATTTGCTGATATTATGACCTCAGTTCAAACTTAGCACTGTCCTGACCTTGAAGAAGTCATTAGCTACTTCTTCTCTAACCTAAGTGTCTCAGAGGCAAGGGCATGTTTGAAAACATAATCTAGACTAGTCAAGACTCGGATTTTTGCTTTGTTAAGAAATGAATTATGGTAAAGATGCTGCCAAATGGTATTCAACGTCTCCTTTGACCTACATATTCTGTATCCCCATTTAATAATGTCTCATAATGAGCAGTTTGGAAATGTGCCAAATGTGTTTACAGACCCACGTAAGTGGTTTAACAGAGGTGAGGTGGGGGAGAAGAAAATGGTCCGTCCTGTAAGGGAAGAATGTTTGAACATTGATATAGTTTAAAATTATAAGCAGATGGCGACACAACACTCAGTGATGGACTTTATGTTGATTTTAGTATTGTTTTAGACTGCATATTGATCATGCAGACACTCACTGGCAACTCACTTGACCCAGTGAATCGACACTTGAATAACCAATTCTAGCTTCTCGTATTTTTCTTAGCAGCATCACACTCTGCTGATATTTATTCCATAATAGCTTTCCTAAGAAAAATCAGCTAGATGAGGTAAAGCAGAAGCTTTATAAGTAAGTAACTTCATGTAGTTTGTACAGGTTAGGCTCAACACGAGTCATTGATGAAAACAACTGTAGCATGCACATACACACATGCACAACATACAAATGGCACAGAAACACACAGAACACACACAGCACACACACACACATAGCATACCCACATAGCACAGACGCACACACATATATGCTCCTATTAGAAGAGATAAATGACAAAATTATCTGAAAGTTCTTAGAACTAAAGAGTGCTCTAGCCAGTGGTGGTAGCAATACCAAGGAAAAGAGGAATATTTCAAAACTTAAATTTTAGTTCGCCTCCTGAGCTGTGGACTACTGCAGGTACCAGCCTTAATTCTCCTCTATTGTGTAGCTCAGTCTCAGCCTACTAATCTCTATCTTAAAACTTCTGTACAAGACCCTCTCCACAATAAATTCTAATTTACTCCCAGACATTTAGTCATTACAGAATTCTTTTTACAACACACGTGAAACTGGCTTCAATTGAAGGAAATATGTCACTGTTGTTTCTCTATTGTCTTCCATTTCTCTCTCATGATGTACAAGAACTGAGGTTCCATTGTTGTCTTTGAGTGGAGGTAAGCAGTAAAGGCCATCGAGCTCCTTAGTTCTCAAGTCTGCTTGCCTGCATTTTTATCAGACACACTACTCAACTGGGATCTCCAAAATAGAGTAGGTCCCAGAGTATTCTGCTGACGAATAGCTTAAGTATTGACCTCTGAATGGTAATTTATTCTTCAAAGAATAAGATTTGGTGACAGTAAGAGTGATTTCCCACAGAACTGATAGCAGGAGTGCTGAATAAATGAATGCATAGGAAGTGTCTTCTACAAGCAACTATATTCTGTGAGCACACAGCACACACATACACAGCAACACACAGTACACACACACATACACAGACAACACAGTACACACACACATACACAGCACACCACAGTACACACACACATACACAGCACACACACATAACACACACATACACAGCACACACACAGTACACACACACATACACAGCACACACACATACACACACACATACACAGCACACGCACAGTACACACACACATACACAGCACACGCACAGTACACACAACATACACAGCACACGCACAGTACACACACACATACACAGCACAGCACAGTACACACACACATACACAGCACACGCACAGTACACACACACATACACAGCACACGCACAGTACACACACACATACACAGCACACGCACAGTACACACACACATACACAGCACACGCACAGTACACACACACATACACAGCACACGCACAGTACACACACACATACACAGCACACGCACAGTACACACACACATACACAGCACACACACAGTACACACACACATACACAGCACACACACAGTACACACACACATACACAGCACATACACAGTACACACACACATACACAGCACACACACAGTATACACACACATACACAGCACACACACAGTACACACACACATACACAGCACACACACACACACACAGAGAGAAGAGAGAAGAGGAGAGAGAGAGAGAGAGAGAGAGAGAGAGATTGAAGGTTGCTGTGACCTGGCAAGGGTATTCCATCCAAGCATATTACTCCTTACATGCCAGGCATTGTACTGGGCACTGAGCCTTGGCAATGGCCGGGGGAACGAGGATGATCGCATGAACAGGCTGAGTTAGCACTGGGAATGAAGAATTCTGCCAAGGACACTCGGGAGGACTACTACTCGGAAGGGTTAATGGCCGAGCTGAGCCCTGAAGAACAAGTCTGATGAATGCATCGGAGAACTGACTCAGTATGGCAGGGATGAAATCACTTCATTATCTGATGCTCTGCTCACTGTCTGTCCTCATCGGCAGTCTCGAGCTGAGAACATACGATGCAGATGAGTTCGTCTGGGGAGTAACTGAACCGTCAGGGTGTAGCCAGAGGCTTTTCTGGGAAGGTGAGTGGGCAGAGCAACCTACAAGTGTGTGACTTCTCCACAGGACAGAATATGTGTGCCATGTCTCCCATGTGACCTCCTGGATTTCTTATGGCTGACCCTGGAAGCATGAGTCCTTCTCTTACAAGGTACAAATGCTTCCCAAAACTGGGGTTGCTCTGTAGAACTTGAGACGTACTAGAATTTGTAAACAAATGGGTTTTAATTTTAAGTGAAGGCTGCATAAGATAAAACAAGCGATTTAAAGGAGACAGCTCCATCATATAACATTGCCTTTATCCAGTATTAAAGGACTTTTCATCACCCCAAAGTCACCCCACACCTACTGAGCAGTGACTTCTCAAACCCCTCTCTCCCAAGCACTAGGCAATTACAAACTACTTCCTGCTCTTACATACAGCGCTCTCTACTTTGGATAGTATACTTAAATAGATTCATATCATATGCAGTCTTCGTTCTCAGCTCTGTTTGCTGAGGATAATGGTATTGAGGTTTATGTATGTTTTTTCCGTGCATCAATAGTTCCTTTTAATAGATTTTCATGGATAATCATGTGTATATGTATGCAATGTATATGTGTGTGTGCTTTGTGTGTATGCTATGTGTGTGTGGTGTGTGTGTTCTGTGTGCTGTTTGTGTGCTGTGTGGGGGGAGTGTTTGTGTGTGTGTGTATGTATGGTGTATGTGTGGTGTTTGTATGTGTGCATGTGTGTGTATGTGTGCTGTGCGTGTGCGCTCTGTGTATGTTGTGTGTGTGTATGTATGTGGTGTGTATGTATGTGGTATGTGTGTTTGTGTGCCTTTCGTGTGCTGTGTGTGTGTGTGTGCATGCTGGGGGGGTTGTGTGTGCTATCTGTGCATGTGCTGTGCTATGAGTGTGTGTGTTCTGTGTGTTTTGTGCGTGTGCATGCTGTGGGGTTGGTATGTGGTGTGTGTGTTCTGTGTGTGGACTCTGTGTGTGTGTGTGTGTACTTTCTCACACTTGCTCTTGTGGAGGTTAGAGAACAGTTTTGGGGAGTCAACTGTCTCCTTCAGTATGTGGATTCCTGGCATGTAGCTCAGGTCATTATTCTTTTCTTTTTCTTTTTTTGGTTTTTCGAGACAGGGTTTCTCTGTATAGCCCTGGCTGTCCTGGAACTCACTTGGTAGACCAGGCTGGCCTCGAACTCAGAAATCCGCCTGCCTCTGCCTCCCAAGTGCTGGGATTAAAGGCGTGCGCCACCACCGCCCGGCTTCAGGTCATTATTCTTAGTTTTGAGTTCTTTTATCTGCTAACTCATCTCACTGGCCTCGCACTCTGTCTTTTGAAGCGTAATCTCCCACTGACGCTGAAGCTTACTGGGTGGAAGGTGGCTCCTGAGAGGAACCTGTCTCTGCCCTGCTTTCCCAGCATGGGGAACCTGAGTGCGCACAGCCAGGCTTTCACGCTGACGATCTGACGATCTGAGGATCTGAGCTCCGGTCCTCACGCTTGACCCGCGGAAACTTTGCCCATCGGGCTATCTCCCTAACCCTTATTGCTCATCATTTTAATATTAATCAGGCTTATTATCGCTGTCTGCTGAGTTCTAAGAGTATTCTTCATATCCTAAATATCGATCACGGATCACTCTAAAGTCAAGTCCGACTTCTGCATCCATTCCCCTCCCCCTGCTTTCTGCAGGCTGCCGGTCCTCTTCTGTGGTCACATGCCTGCTGCGTAAGTGTTTTCCACTGTAGTAAAGTTTCATTTCTCTTTCTTTTCACCTGATTTTTATGATTTCAGTGTCATATCTAAGAATGTTGGATCCAAAGGCACAAAGACTTACGACTGTTTTCTTTTTCTAAGTTTCGTGGGGTTTCTAAGTTTCTTTTCTGTTTAAGTTTTCCATTCCATTTTAAATCAATCTTTGCACCCAGTTTGAAGTAGAAACTTGATGCTGGATATTCCATTCTCTGTAACTGTGTGTGTATAAAACCTTCCTTTCCCTATTTGAGGCTCCAGCATCTTTGTTGACAACCCAGATAGAAGCCTCATTTCTATATCGTTACTCCCGACAAGGATCTCAGCCACAGCAAACTCCATTTTATTCCGGTCTCTTGATAACTTCAGAACATGAAAGTTCACCTGTTATTTTTCTTACCTCTCTTGCTGAAACATTTCTTGACTTCTGAGGGTGAGAAGAACTCCATTTTTTGAGTCTCTTTCAAACATAACATTTGACCATGGTGCTGAGAGAACCTCCGATGCAGAGCCTGGGGGACACAGCAGTCCCGTGCCTGGGGGACACAGCAGCCCCGTGCACTCTCCCAGTTGTTCTCTCTGGACCCCTTCAGAGACCAATTATTAGAATTCAGATCCTTCCATCTCAAACCTCCTCTTCCACCAAGGTTTTATTGTATAAATGGCACATCCACTGCTTTCTTTTCGGGAAGTGGGAAGTCTCATGTGTCCAAGGCTGGCTTCAAACTATCTATATAGCTAAGGATGGCCTTGAACTTCTGAATATCTGGATTAAAGGTGAACATCACTGAACCTTGATTGTAAGGTTCTAGGAACTGAGTCCAGAGCTACCTGCAGTCGGACAAGCAGTCTAGCAGGTAAGGTATGCCTCCTGCCCCAGTGTTTCCCTTTCATAACGACTCTGTGTGGATAGCCTGGGCCCTGTTCCACATTGGTAGTTTGTTGGCCCAAGACCTCTGACTGATTATTTACCTGTTAAAATATTTACATTGACTCTTTGAGGACACAGCTGGTCCTGGCAGAATTATTATGAAGCCCCAAGGGCCAGTCTCTGAACTTTTCCAATTGAAAAGGTCAAGCAGTTATGGGAACTGACAAGTTTTAATTTTGTAACCTCTGTGGAGAGTTGGATAGGAGCCGACTGGAACAAATAAATTAGTGTGAGTTTGACAGGAGGCCCAGGGAAAACTACCACAGGAGGAGAGACGAGGCCATTTGACTCTGGTCAACAAAAGAGGGGAGCTGGGTGTGCCACAGACACACTCAAGCTGTGTCATCATGTGGACGGAGGGAGAGTTGAGTTATTAATCCCTTAAATCTCCTCCAGGACTTGTCCAGCTGAGGTTCACTCACTCTGTTCTGATCCAAAGGAGATTATTCATGATTTATGGTGCCTCAAAGGCACGGATGCCCCAGAAACTTCTCAACAGGCCATTCAAGAACTTTAGAAACTTTCAATGCACTGACCACAATGAGGCACTCATTAGAGTTTTGTTCTTAACAAAAGCCAGTTCCTACTAGCACTACGAAAGTGAGACCATGTTCTTGCCCTGCTTTAAGATACCAGGATAGCACTGAGTATTTTGTTCTTTAATCCTCCTGTGTGCACAGTGGGAAGGAAAGTATGCTACCCCATTAAGACCAAGTCCTCTCCTCAGTTCCACTGCTTCTGCTAAGGGGTTCTTACACTCTCCACATTACATCCTGGGCTTTGTATAAAAAGTTATAGGGAAAAAATGTCACAAGAGTCACAAGAATGCTACAAAATGCTCAAAGTACTGTTTGTTATATATCCAGTCTCAGGATAAATAAAGTTGAGAAATGTCTTATAATGCCTCTTTACGTCCCCTTATTATGTGTGTGTGTGTGTGTGTGTGTGTGTGTGTGTGTGTGTGTGTCACAGTGCATGACATACATGTGGTTACCTGAAGAGGGCATATGTGTAGAGGCCAGAAGAGAGCACCGAATCTCATGGAGCCAGAGTCAGGTGGTTGCAGTACCATGAATGAGGGCACCTGGTCCTTGGTTGGTGGAACTATTTGAGAAGAATTAGGAGGTGTGACCTTGTTGGTGTAGGTGTGGTCTTGTTTAAGGAGATGTGTCATTGGATGTTGGGCTTTGAGGTTTCAAAAGCCTATGCTGTTCCCAGTTAGCCTAATAGTTGTGTCTCAAGACCATAACTGTCAGCTACTGCTCCAGAACCACGTCAACTTGCCTGCCTCCATGCCCTCGTCATGACGGTCATGGATTCTAACCTCTGGAATGGAATGGTAGGCCTCAAATTAAATGCTTTCTTTTATAAAGCGCCTTGGTCATGGTGTCTTATCGCAACAACAGACAAGTAACTAAGATAGACATAAACTCAGCTTCTCCAGTAAAGTAGCAGATGCCTTTAATATTGAAACATCTCTCACACAGTGTCTACATTACTATTAACTTCTTTGAATCAGTTTGTGCATTCTAAAACCTACTTCACCTACTAAAACATTCACGTTAAATGCATGCCTCCTGTGTGTTTCAAAACTCCAACTACTTCAGCTTTTGCCTTTACTTTGCTGGCTCTCTCTCAGTCCTTCACCAGTTTTTCAATGATCTATTTCACTAAAAGTGACCAAAGTTTCTGCTCCTCATCCTACACATTATTATCTGTGCCACCTCCTCTCCTTCTGAACTGAGGTACCCCTCAAGCCTGTATTTCTCTCATGCCTTCTGTGGATCCCTAGAAGAAGGACCCTACTCCTGAATCTACAGAATGTCTTTCTGAAGATAGGAAATGGTCTAATTCTCTGTTCCGTGCCTTAGTTAACAGCCCCCAGCTGCTTCACCAGATTTTCACATTAATTGTAACAATCGCATCACTTAAACCGTGTTGACATGCCTGCCTAGGACTTTTGTCTTTGCTCTTTTTCAGACCATTGCAGTCTAACAGTCTTATGGTCAACAACTCAGAAGCTCAGCTAGAATAGGATCTTTTCTCCACTTTGCTCCATATGTACTCGACCACAACCCTCAATGTATTATAGACAAGTTAAAACATTTTAATAAACAAATAATCACACTTTATTTGTAGATTCTCTCTCCTGTTCTACAACTATCCAAAGGAAAAAGCTAAACTCATGATTTCAACATCATTTGTCAATAATCTGACAGTGGTCATCTTCCATGTACAACAAAATAATGACGACTACATTTGCTAGTAACATTTTGTCTTAGTTAGGGTTTCATTGTTGTGATCAGACATCATGACCAAGGTAACTCTTATAAGGACAGCACTTAACTGGAGCTGGTTTATAAGTTCAGAGATTCAGTCCATTATCATCACTGTTGGAGCATGGCAGCATCTAAGTGGGGAGGGTGCAGGAGGAACTGAGAGTTCTACATCTTCAAGGCAGCTAGGAGAAGATTAGCTAGGACTATTCTAGAAGACTTCTAGACTATTCTAGAAGAATCCTAGAAAACAGGCCACTAGAATGAGGGTCTTAAAGCCCTCAGTGACACACCTACTCCAAGGTCACACCTACTCCAATGAAGTCATACCTCCAAATAGTGCCACTCCCTGAGACAAACATATTCAAGCCATCACACATTTGCTAGCCCATTAATCTACTATGGTGTTTATCTGAGGAGCTGTAAGTGCTTCTCAGTCTCCTTTCATACAGCTGTCTACCAGCAGCCTACTGGTTGCATACATGAAACCATCTACACACCTTTGCTTGCCATGAGTCTTTCAGTGTCTTCATTGGTTGTCCTTCTGAGCTCCCTGCCATTGGAGATCTTCTAGCCTTACTTTGTGGGACAAGGTTGTCTTTTATCTAACATCTAGTTTATTTAAAGATCAAGAATTAGGGAACAGACAAAGCGAATACAATACTTTGGAGGGATGTAATCAAATGTTATGAAGAGACCGAAGTTCTAATTCCTAATCTCTATCTTTAAAAAAAAAAAAAAAAAATTGAGCCTATAATTGCAAAATTTCTTCTCTTTCATTCATCCAAACCTTACCATATACTCTCCTTGTCCTTTTGCAAATTCATGCCTTTTTTCATTAATTGTTATTGCATATATATATCCCTGAATATAACATGCTCAGTTTCTCTACATATATGCTTTTAAGGCTAACTATTTGGTATTAGGGACACAATTGGTATGCTCTTCCCTGGGAAAGATAATTTCTCTCACTATCAACACTACTTTATTGCCTAGTTGCATAATTCTTTGTCTAGGGATGAAAGCTCTTGAGAATTACCCAAGCCATATTAACATGTCTGTCAGTGTCGTTCTCATTCAGCTCACATTTGGGCTGTCACGTTGGTGAGACTTTATGGGCATAGCTTCTTATATTACTAGGGGATACAGCAAATTCCCTGATCATCTGGTTCTTACAATATTCTGTCCTCTCTCCGAACTGTTCCCTGAGCCTTAGATATCGAAATGCTTAATAGATGTATCCACTGGGACTGGGCTCCATAACACTCTGTTTTGGTTAGTTGTTTTCTGTAGTGGTCTCCATCTGTTGAAAAGAGAAGTTTCCTTGGTGAGGGGTGATACCTACACCTATCTGGGTGTAGGCACAAACACTAAATGACTTTAAACTTTAATCTTCTTTCTTCTTCTACCATGATAACCTGAAGTTCCCACATAGCCAACTCCACAACCCTATTTTCAGAAGCACAGCAAAGAGGAGTGCAGTGCTTAGAGGAGTGCACTCTGAGGTGTGCAGAACGTGGAAACAGCTAAGGAAATGCTGACAAGTACAGCGGAGAGCAAGGCCCAGAGATGGGAAGGGCTACAGAAAGCAGAGACTTCCTGCACAAAGAACAAGTAATGCCTGGTGATGGGGGAAGCACTGTGAAGGGGTCAGTGATGACACAGGACTGAGTGTAGGACAGAGCTCCACTCCTCAGAGCCCACATCTTCCCCAGACCTGTGCAGTATCCATGGGTCAAAAGAACAAGGAGCAGGGAACTTTACCTTCTACTGTGTGTATGAGTGAGAGTATGTGTGTAAGTGTGTGTGGATGTGTTGTGTGTGTGACTATGTGTGTATATATACTTTACCTGCTATTGTGTGTGAGTGTGTACATTTATGTGAGTGGGTATGTGTACTTTACCTGCTACTGTGTGTGAATGAGAGTGTATGAGAGTGTGTGTGAGACCATGTGTATGTATGAGTGTGTACTACTTTACCTGCTATTGTGTGAGTATATGTGAATGTGTTTATGTGTGTATAAGTGTATATGTGTGTGAATGTGTGTGAGTGACTACTTTAGCTGCTATTGAGTGTGTGAATGTGTGAGTATTTACGTGTGAGTGTGTATTTATGTGTGTGTGAGTATGAGTGTGTGAGTGTGTGTGTCAGTGTGTGTACTTTAGTTGATACTGTATGGGTGTGAGTATGTGTAAGTGTGTATTTATGTGTGAGTGTGTACGTGTGAATGTGGATTTATGTATGAGTGTGGATTTATGTGTGTGTGTGTCAGAGTGTGTATTTATATGTGAGTGTATATTTATGTATGAATGTGTGTGAAAGTGTTTGTGAGAGTGTGTGTGTGAGTGTATATTTTGTGTGTGTATTTATGTGTGTGTAAGTGTGTGTGTAAGTGCATGTTTATGTGTGTGTATTTATGTGTGAGTGTGTATTTATGTGTGAGTTTATGCGAGTGTGTGTATCATATACAAAGGATGAGTGCAAACTACTCCTGCAATTTCCACATAGCACCTATGTGACAGTACTCAATGTAAACAAGGAGAAGCGAACAGAGCAAAGGGGTATTTTCCAGCCACCCAAACTGAGAAACCAACTTCACTTACTGCTTTGGAAACAGTTGCCTCCAGCCCCCATATATAAATCCTGATGATTCAGTCACAGACATGTGAGCTTCCTTCTCCTGTTTCAAATGTTACCTCCCCAGACACAGGCAACTGTTCGGTCTTCTGGCTGCTATTGCCTGCCCTGGGTCTCAGTCCTGCTCAGCTAGATCGTGAGTTCTTGGTGAGCAAAGCTTTTGACTCGATAACCTCAGAGCCTCACTTGGGGGTCCTTGTGCATTGTGGCCACTCAGTAAATATTATTGATTTGACTTTGACAGATGCTGTAACTGTGGCCCAAAGCAGCTAAATGGTTTTTCTGGGGCAACGATCTGCAGCAGAGCCAGGATTGAATGTCAGCTTTTTCTCTTGGAGGGAGAGTTCATTTCTGCAGCCTGAAAGTTTCTAATTGTTTACACATATTTGTCTTAAGAAGGTAGTCTTCTACAGAACAAGTACAATCCTTGTTTTCCTCAGCTATGATATATTCTATGTGGTTTCAAACAAGCAACAGTGCCATGCAGAGCGTGTAAGGATGGGCTTGTAACATGAGCTAGAATACTGCATCACAGAGCAAGAGATCAAGAGCGGGGTGGTGTTGGGAAGAAATTTCAGTGAGATAAAACAGAGCATGAGCGAGGTCGAAGGGGCAGAAAGTGATCAAAGTAGATCATTGAGTATGAAGACATGAAGGACCAACAAGCAAATACAGACAGACCAGCCAGATTCCTGCTTTGGTTTTGTAGGCAAGTTCTCTTTTGAACCCGTTCATCTCTCCCATTAGAAAACACTTGCAAGTGCTCAAACTCAGCCTGTACGTACCTGGAACAGAGCAGAAGGAAACCCACAGGTAGCTGTTTCTCAAGTAGATTTGCTGTTTTTCTTTTTTTTATGAAAATTTGCCAAAACAAGAAATTTACGTTATAAAATTAGCTCAAATACCAAACAAAAAAATCCAAGTGGAATAAAGCATATGCTATTCATTAACACGCTGACTTAATCCTGTAATACTTGAACCCATATAGATTTTTAATTGAGGTGAAAACATAATGAAACTTGCAGTTTGGGCCATCTTTAGGTACCCAGCTCAGTGACATTAAGGAGTCCACGTGGTTTGATCACAGTCATTTCCTATCTTATCACAGAGCCTGAGGGAATTGCTCTCTTAGCACAAATGATGCCCCAGGTTCTGCAGCACCAGGCTGCTCTCTCGCTCTGACTTGTCAGAATTTTCCACCAGAAATTTCCTACTTCAAACCCTGTTACCTCCTATGCTTCCAGGGTTCCAGCTTAGGATTCGGTCTCAACATAGTTAGGTGTGTAAACCCTTACACAACCCCTGGGAGGAGACTGGGTGCCTTTCCTCCATGCTTCTGCCTTTGTGTCTCCCATCATGACTTCCACTGGCCTTGTCCTTGTAGACGGTGACTCCTCCAGGACAGGAAGTCGGCTCTCTTTCCCAGGATTCTCCTACACCAAGGACTGACACATGGTGCCTTCACAGAAATATCTGATGAATGAGAGAAACGACCAGCCAATCATCTACTATCTCTTATCTGAAGGCTACTTACAATTTCCCTTCACCCAGATTATTTTACTTGAATCCTTAAACTCTGTGATTTGGCTATCCCTTCAATAAACATTTTAAGTGTATTCCCTATGAGCAAGACACTAACCTCAAAACTACCAGGAAGCGTAAGAGACACATATCAAGTGTATTGTGGGGCATATATTATACTTGAGAATTGGAAGACAACGAGAAAGAACTAGAAAATTAAATAAAATAAATAAAATATTACATTATCTTTTACAAAAGCATTGGCAGTAAGGTTCAATAATGTCCTCTAATAACTGAAATCTGACACAGACCCACAGCTGTACAATGTGCAGACAATGAGAGACCTTGGAGTACTCCATCCTAAGCAGAACATAATGGTTGCCCCTCCAGCCAGATCCTCCCCGCCTCCCCACCCTTCCTAATCGACAACTTTTCTTGCTTTCATTAGGAAACAAACATCTAAATAATAATACTTAATAATAATAATAGGTGAAGAAGAAGGTGAAGGAGGAGAAGAGAGGGAGAGAGAGGGAGAGGAGGAGGAGGAGAAGAGAAATAAAACAAACCTTAACAGAACAAAACAAACAGCAAAAGAAGAAGCACAAGAAACATATAGATGCAGAGACACTTGCAATTGCAGTTGGTACACAAAGAAATTCCCTAAAATGCAAAATCAGGAACTATAATATATAAACAAAAGATGTGTAGGGGCAGAAAACAATAATTAAATGTTTTTAAATGCCCAAAGTATTATGGGACAAAAACCAAATCCTACCAAAATTCTACAGAATTAGTTTTATGTTCTCTATCTATTTCAGAACATGGGGCCTACCCATTAAGAGTGGTTTCTATGCCCAGTGAGAGTTTATTTTGGAAACCAAGTTCTATCAGTTGGAGATAACTTTGGGGTTAGGGATGGTAGCTTTCATGGGAAGCTCTCTCGGGGCTGGGCCCCCATCTGGTACAAAACATTTTCTGTGCATCTGACCTATTTCTTCTCCTTCCTCTATTCTTATTATTCTTAGATTTGATCTTTATGTAGTCTCCCAGATTTCCTAGATGTTTTATGCCAGGATGTTTTTTTTCAGTTTGATATTTTCTTTGCCAAGGTATTCGTTTCTTGTAGCATGTCTTTAATTGCCTGAGAGTCTCTCTTCCAGCTCTTGGGTTCTGTTGGTAAGGCTGCCCTCTGAGTTTCCGATTCAAGATCCTAAATTTTTCATTTCTAGATTTCCCTCAGTTTGGGTTTTCTTTATTGATCCTATTTCCACTTTCATGTCTTCAGCCATTTTGTCCATATCATTCCACTGGTTGTGTGTGTTTTCATGGATCTATGCATACCCTATTTAAGGTCTTTGATCATATTCATAACAGATCATTTGAAATATTTGTCTTGTGCTTCATCTATACTGTACTTCCAAGGACCTACTGCAGTGGGATTGCTGGGACCTAGTGGAGACATATTGACCTGGCTATTATTAGATTTTATGCTGGCATGTATGCATCTGGGTTTGGGATGATTGTTGTTCTAGGTGTTGCTATCTGGTCTTCATTAAATGAGTTTCTGTTCCTTGGTTCCAGGCACTTTCTCTACATCTTAGGAGTGTGTGGTGGCTGGTTCCCTGTAGCTCACTGGGTAGCTCTGGGTAAACCCAAAACTTCTGAGTCTCTGCCAAGTGTAACCCCTGGGGATCCAAGGTAGGACTTCTTCCTAGGTATTGGGAGTTGACATGCGAGAAGGAAATGAATTAGAAGAGCAGGTATTTAAGAGGGTCCACAGGAGGTAGGAAAGCTGGGTCTTCCAGCAACATCTGATTCCCTAGCCAGCATGTCCTAAGGGTCTCAGGAGACTGATAAGAAGGGAAGAAAGGCTGTAGGGAAGGATCTTCTTAGATCCCTAGGAGGGGGGCACAGAGAAAAAAATGATCTATTTTCAATTTTTTTTTTAAGTTGCAGGATGGTTCTCTGGTGGAATGTTGGTGTACAGGAAGGCTATCAGGGATTTAATGCATCCAAAGACTGGCTGCTTCTTGAGGATTTAGGGTGGGCGACTAGGGAAGTGGGATGGATGAAGAAAGAGAGGCAAAGTGCTGGAGTGGGCAGTGTTAACAAATTCTAATGCAGAGTCTGTATCTTGGTGGGGGAAATCAGAGATGGGCCTGTGGGGGAGTAGACTTTTAAAGGAAGGAGCCAAGGACACTTGCCTGCCCAATGCTATGCCACACACCTCCTCGAATTCCTCAGCTACAGCACAAAAGGAATTTGGGACATACCTTTTACATTAAAAGCTGTGGTTGGTGCACAGACCTCCATCAGATGTGGCATCATGCCTTTAGAAGTCTTCCATTAATTTTAAATACAAAAGTGAAATATTGGGCCTGAGGGAATGTCTCATTAAATAAAATGTTTTCTGTGACTGCATGAGGTCCTGTTAGATTAACGTTCCCGTCATAAAAGCAGGATACAGATTGCCTGCCTCTGTGACTCCAAGTAACCCTAGCACTGGCTGAGAGGGAGTTGAGATAAGGGAATACTGAGGGGTCACTGGCCAGCTAGCTCCAGGCTTCACTGAGAGACCCTGTCTCAAGTACACTAGTCGGACAATTTGACACAACATCCACTTAGGAGAACAGTATTCTCAGGCAAAACAGTGGCTTGTGGACAGGACAGATGACTGTACTCATGAGATTCATAAGAGCTGAGGTTGCCTGCCCGATCTGCACATCATCAAGGCAGCCAACATTATAGCATGGAATAGAAAGTGCTTCATGAGCCACTACCTCTAAGTAAGACGCTATGGACGGTGGCTGGTTCCTGAGGAAGAGTAACTTCTCTGTACGAGAGTATCTGCTGGGTGGTTGATGGCCCCATGGCCATAGGCAAATAGATTTCAGAAATTGAAGTAATGGGTTATTAAATCTAAAATGAATTAAACATGAAGACACAGTCAAGTGGAGAGGGGAGGTGAGAGGGGGTCTGTGAGCAGTTAAATAATGGAGCTGGAGTGAGTATGATCCAAATGCATTATATGAAATTCTCAAAAAATTATAAAAATACAGTTAAATACTAGGTAGGGATGAACTAATGAAGATAACCTAAATTAACCTCTGACCTCTACAGATAGATAAAGATATATGCATTCAACATTAACACATAATAATAATAATAATAATAATAATATAAATAGCAATAATAACAAAATAAAATAAATTCAATACAAATCTGCATATCAGGATTACTACCTTTTGAAACCCTTTCAGAACAGACTGTGAAATTTTTCTTTTTCTTTTTCTCTTTTCTTCTTACAAGCTTACAAATAATTAAGTTTCTTTATGGAACTTTTGAAACAAAGTTTGTTTTTGATGTTTCTCCCCTCTTCTCAAGACCAGCACCCTCCCACCCTTTCCCCTTCAACCCTATGAATCACCTTTCCCACTTCATGTTACAGTGTCATTTTCCTGCTGCAATACCTTTTGACCCTCCCTCACAGGCTCCTGTACCCACATCCACTCCCTTGTTCACATATAGGAAATTGTAAAACTTAGGATCCATGTTAGACAACATGGAAGATTTGTCTTTCTGAGACTGAGTTACCTCACTTAGAGTAACACGTTCTAGTTACACATTTTTCTGCACATTTTGTTTTTCTTAAAAGCTTGGTAAAAATTCCTGTGAACTGTGCACATGTGTGCATGTGTGCATGTGCACGTATGTGTGCTGGTGCATGTATGTGTGTTTGTGTGTGCACTTCTATGCATGTATGCATGTGCATACCATATTTTTATTATTTATTCTTATATTGAAAGGCATCTTGCTGGTTCCATTTTCTTGCTGCTGTGTACAGCTATGGTGAGCTATTTTAAAGCAGGTGGAATTTTCTATCTTTCCTCTCCAGACTCTAGCCCAAGGCCTGCAATGGAGCAGAGCAACATGAACCACATAAGCACAGAACAAGGAGAGAATTTAAGACTTTGTTTGGAAATACCTTAGCTTGTCTCTGCATCTCCCTCTTTTACTTGAGGGCTTCTTTTTTTGTTTATTACAACATTTTTCTCAGTATAAAATAACATTTTCTTTACATGCACAATGTTTAGAAAACAGAAAATACATAATCTATATTTGTTTGGTTCAGGTAATTTGAAAGCCTATTAAAAATTTCACTGGTTTTTTTTTTTTTTTTCTTTCTCCTAAGGCATCTCCTCAAATCTCTGTATAGCTGTTGTTCCCCATTTAATAATTTTATTTTTTAAAATCTCAGTAAAATTCCTGTGCATATATGTGGGCACACATGTGTGTGTATGTGTGTGTGTGTGTGTACATCTGTGTGTACCATATTTTTATTTTCTAGTTTCCTATTGACAGACGTCTTACTGGTTCCATTTTCCTGAAGCCCATTTATTTATACACTGTTTTATAAATCTGTATTACTTAGGATTATTCAGAGAGAAAGAACCACAAAGTATATACTCACATTAATTATTGAGGCAGCTAAGTCCACAGTCTGTCATTGAGATGAAACAGGTCACGTGGTGCCATCTTAGTCAACTTAGAAATCAGGCAGTAAATGATGTAAACCTAAACTCAAGGGGAGGAGAAGAGCAATATTCCAGTTTTGGAAGACAGGAAAGCGGAAAGGGGGGTGTATCCCTCCATCCCCTGCCTTTTCCCTTCTGGTGTTTAACGGAGGGCTTTGCCAGGCTCTTCCTGGGAAGATGTAACTAGCTAGTGAGAGAACAGACACAAACCTTGCTTGACAGTAAAGTGGTTTATGAGGGCTACTTATAGGTAGACAATAATGCAGATAATGCCGATCAACAATGTGGAGGGTGATCTAGTGAGCCCATGGAGAATACATGCCATATGCTCAATGCTAATCTCATCCAGAAACACCCTCAGGACATACTAGGAAGCCATATTTATTCATATTGCCACAAAACCAACCCTCAAGGGGTACAGAAGACCAGGGCACATAGGTTGACCCACTATCTGGGACATTTGACCCATTCTCTATTATTCACAGTTCTATCTACACCCAAAATAAGTCAGCTGCCTCCAAACTTGACGATGAGACCCTGTGCTCATCTTAATGGAACTGCTCCAAACTCCCTTTTCTTTGGAAACTGGCCCTCTAGTGGCTTCTGTTACCCAAAGAACTAGCTATGCACCCAGGGCTCTGAGGGACTTCATGTAGACACAGGTACCAGCCCCAGCCATACTAGTGATGTTTAAGGAGTTTTGATCTCATCTTTGTACTTCTTAGATCTCTTAAGCTGAACTTCATGACTACAGGGTGGATCTTCAAAGTACACTCACTGGCCCTTCAATGACTGAGTCTTGGGCTCTTTGCTCTGTTGCCATGGTCTGGATGCTTTTTACCCATCACCTGAATTCATCTAAGATGTAATCAGCAGCTTGATGGAACTAGAGGTAGAAGTGATTAAATCATGACACCCAAGTCTGTGACTGGAATTAGTGCCCTCTTTATGAGACCTCAGGGAGCTGTCTCACTCCCTCCACCAAGAGAGTACTAACCAAGAAACTAGAATCTATAAGCCAGAAATCAAGCTCTTCCCTCCAGACAGTGAATCTGCTGGTGACTTGGTCCTGAACAACCCAGACTGTTCCTAAGAGACCCCATGTGTGGCATTTTGCTACAGCAATGTGAACAGCCTGTCTCCACACAATGTCCACCGCTCTTCCCTCACCCTGCTGTGTGCCAAACCAACACACTCTACATATTTTTAAAATGAGGAGAGTTGGACAGAATTGTTAGAGGTCTCTCTTTGCTAAATTCAATATTGTCAGCTCATGAAGATACCACTTATATTATTATTAAATTGCTGTTTGAGGTATGTATTAATTTTTAATTTCTTTCAGGTACTCAATTTAAATATATTATTCAGTTCGATGTTATTCGTCAATATGCTTTGTTTAGGAAGATTGCTACTTAGTGGTAGAATTCGTACAATATTGCATCAAGACTCCACTTAATACGTTATGTGCAGGGTAAACTGTTTCTGTAGTCATCTATTACTTCACATGTCCTTTCAAGATGTCTTCATGAATGCTTTTTTCTGATCTGGGTTTTCAATATGCCTTATGAGGCATATGCTATCCAACTCCATCAATCGTTAAGCAATTATCCAGCCCCTCTCCTCCACTTGGCTGACCAGTCTGCTTCGCAGCCTCAACTGCTACCAAGGTCCTTCAATGCCTCAAGCATACCAGCCTCCACTGGCCAATGGCTACCCAGCTTCCACCTCACATGCACTAAGCCTCCTCCTCACATGCTACCCAAGCCTCCACCCTCCCACATGCTACCCAAGCCTCCACCCTCCACATGCTACCCAAGCCTCCACCCTCCCACATGCTACCCAAGCCTCCACCCTCCCACATGCTACCCAAGCCTCCACCCTCCCACATGCTACCCAAGCCTCCACCCTCCCACATGCTACCCAAGCCTCCACCCTCCCACATGCTACCCAAGCCTCCACCCTCCCACATGCTACCCAAGCCTCCACCTCCCACATGCTACCCAAGCCTCCACCTCCCACATGCTACCCAAGCCTCCACCCTCCCACATGCTACCCAAGCCTCCACCCTCCCACATGCTACCCAAGCCTCCACCTCCCACATGCTACCCAAGCCTCCACCTTCCCACATGCTACCCAAGCCTCCACCTTCCCACATGCTACCCAAGCCTCCACCCTTCCACATGCTACCCAAGCCTCCACCCTCCCACATGCTACCCAAGCCTCCACCTTCCCACATGCTACCCAAGCCTCCACCTTCCCACATGCTACCCAAGCCTCCACCCTCCTACATGCTACCCAAGCCTCCACATTTTTCAGATTTTGAATGATTTGCCCTTACACATTTGCCATCACGGTACCTACAAGCCCGTATGGTTTTCTTATTCTTCATATTTTAATGATTGATACAGAATTTTAACATATATTTATAGAACCAAACTTATCTGAGGCTTTCCCACTTTGAAATTAATACTTACAGTTTTATCAGATTTGTTCAATAAAATTCAGATGATTTTTGCACTAAGCAATACATCTTAAATATTTCCTCGTACCCATCAATACCATTATTTATAATGGGTATATAATGTTTCACAGTATTCCATATGTTGTTTAAACTATTGTTCTTTTATTATTTTATTAAACCTTTGAGTGCTTTGCAATTTTTCTAGCCCTGATAAACGTTCCTGTATATGAAATCTTCTCTACATGGGTGATTATTTCTTTTGGATCATGAAATGAAAAAAATTGATTCATGTCATGATTGATTTGAAGGGAATAAACATTTTGAAGTCTCTTATTGAATACTGTCAAGTGGTTTCTGGAGAAAGGGTGTACCATTTATAGTTCCATTAGGGGCTGTACAGTAAGAGTATCTGTCTTCCTAAACACTCCCAGATATTTTCTAAATTGTCACCAAGCTCAGACATAAAAAGCTCTAGCTCAGACCAAACATTTCCCTTCAGTGATATCTAGACCATTTAACATAAATTAGAGATTTACATTTGATATAAAAGTAAAGATGAAAAAAGAAGATCTGTTCTTTCTGATCAGCTTCTCGGGGCTGCCTGGCTACATTGGTGATTGCAGGAATTCTTTATCTGCATAGGACTCTCATGCCGCTGCTAGCCACTGCTGCAATGTACCATAATGCTTCAATATTTTTGAAGACGGTGGTTGTTTTGCTTTCTGTCAGTACCTAATAATAAGGGATTGCTCTACCAGATATTTAAAAAAAAAAATCTATATGCATGAAGTGTCTCCAGTCACAAAGTGACATTGAACTTGCCGAAACTGGAGAACCACCTAGAAGGCCATGTGTGTCCTCTCAATAGGAAGATCCAGAGTCACCCTCTGTTCTGACTATTGCCCCACCTCTTTATTGCACATCCCCCACCGTCCTATTTTCTTTAGTTTCTAAATTAGATCTATTGCTCCAAGCTTGTTTGTAATTCTCAGCAGGTGGTGACCCAGCTTGTGTATTATGCCCTGTCAGATTTTTCTGGAAGGCAATGCATTAACCTCCAGAGAGCTGTTAATACATGTGACCAATGCTCCTGTTTACATTTGGCCCAAACACCTGTGAGGCTAATCATGGATCCATGTAGCCATCTAGCTGACACACCACCTCTCTCTCTTCCTCTTTCTCCTGGGAAGGGACTGTGCATGGAGTCATTTAGTTGATAGCTGTTTGCTAAATGACTACAGAACACAGCTCTAATACTAAATGAAACTTCTCAATTGATTTTTTTTTTATCCATCCCACAATGAGATAATCTTCTGCCCAGTTTCAAGCATTTTTTGAGACTGTGGGGCACAGAATCTCTACAAATGTGCGCTAATTTATAACAGAATTACACCGCCATAAACCCATCATAAGTTGAAACTATTGTGACTCAAAATGCATTAAACAGTCCTAGCCTATGGAACATCATAGATTATCCTAGCCTACCTTAAATATATCCCAAATGCTTATACTGTCCTACAGTTGGGAAAACTCTCTAATACAAAAACTATTTTATGAATAAATGTTGAAAAACCTTCTGCAGTCTGTTGTTCATCTGTGTAAAAAATGTACGCAGCACAGTAGACTGTAGAGTGTGTGCCGTCTCCCCTCTGAGTTCACAGCCGGCAGGAGCTGTGACCTGCTGCCACTGCCCAACATCATGGGAATCCCACACTGGTTATTGCTAGTAGCCAGAAAATATCAAAATGTGAATTACAGCTTCCGCTGAATGCAGGTCACTTCTGCCCATCACAAAGCTGGTCAACCCTGAGTTGTCGGCTGTATTGACAGAGACCTCTGGAAATTTTGAAAAGGTAAATACTTACCACTGGAAAATCACAAGTAATCTTCACTATGTGTCACTATAATCTAAACAGTGTATTAATTACTGCCCTCGTTATTTCAACAAAATCCCGAACCAAACCAGTGTAAGGGTGAAAGGATTTATATTTCTGAAAATTACCTGAAATTTCTTTGTTCCAGCCCAATGTCAGATTCCTGCCTGCAGTCCATTTCCTTGTCCCTGGCCTATGTAAGATTCCTTCCAAGCAGTCCATTTCCTTGTCCTTGGCCAATGATATATTCCTGCCAGGCAGCCCCCAAAACTCTCCACATCTCCCCCTTTTTATTGCATAAACCAGACTAAGCCTGTCTTAGGTCGTTCTGACAAGAAAGCCTTCCTTACCCATCGTGGAATATGCATTATCATAAGCAATGCACTTCTGTCTTACATTGGTAAGGCTCTGTGCAGAATCTTGGCTTGCCAGCCTGATAAATTAATATCTGTCTGAGGGTCTTTCTGAGGTATTTCCCCCAGAAGGAGTCTCCTGAAACACTCTCCATCATGCCTTGTTTACTTTTAACTCTCTAAAACTGAAAGCTAATGGCAAATCGGCTGCTGACTGCCTCTGACATCGCTGAGACCACTAAAGATTATGCCATAGCTTTGTGGAAGGTCCCTCTTAACCTTAAATGGAATGGCCAGGACCCAGTTCTCATATGGGGCTGAGGACTGATATGCCTGTTTGATACCACAGAAGGCACAGCTAAATGGCTGCCAAAAAGTTTAATGAAATAAAAAGATACCCCCACAAAGCCAGGCCCAACTATAAATAAGATGAATAACAATTGACCTCCAGGGAAGAGAAATCTCCCTGAGAATTCCCTTCTTTTTCCTTTTCAGGTAAAAATGAAACACCTGTGATGTCTGTTGGTAGAAGCTCTAACCCTGATGCTGGCCTCCAGACTTACACTACTCAGACCTTTGATGGGCCATTGCCAAGGACACCAAACAGCTAGAGATTGATATCACCAATCTGAAGAAATCCATCGTTTCAATGTCTGAAATGATCTCCAAAAATTGCAAAGGACTTTATTGGACTTGATTTACTCTTCTACAATAGAAAAGACTGTGTACAGCTCTTGACTGTGTACAGCCCTTAAAGAAGAATGTTGCCCTTACATAGACAAGACAGGGATGGTTAAAGAGAACATGAAAAAGGTCAGAGAAGGCCTGGAGAAAAGACAGAGAGAGAAAGAGAAAGATGAGAGGTGGTACAAGGACTGGTTTTCAACCTCTCCATAGTTGTCAACCCCACTTCCTCCCATTTTGGGACCATTAATTGGGTTATTTTTGCTGATTTCTTTTGATCCCGGGCCTTAAATAGACTGACTAACTTTGTGATACAACAGATAGATAATTTGGTAGCAAAACCTATTCAGATACATTATCATAAGTTAGCTATGGAGGACCAGAGACTCAAGATAAGGTTGTTACTTTATCCAGGGTGTTCCTCAAACCATCTTCACCCAACATAAAAGAGGGGACTTCCACCCCTAGACCAAGCAGAGAGGGGCTACCCAGAACCTCTCTGACTGGTGATCTAAATTCTTGCTTAGGCTGCGAGGCTAAGCACTGCAAGGGAATATAAATAAAAGTTAAAATATCTATCTGGGTTCCCTGAGGGACAAGCCTGACTGCATAGGGGTTGGTGTCAAAAGTATCCCCTCTCCAGGAAAAAGACATTGGGATGGGTATGGCCCTCATGCCTCACTGGACAACAACATTACAAGGTCCCCTTCAATTACTGGAGGTCAGGCCTCTATCCTCACCTTCACAAGAATAGAATCAACAAGGACCTTCTATACTTAGAGAAGGGAAGAGATGTCAGGAGCAGCCCTGCATATACACTAAAGGCCTAAAATCAGCCATAGGCCTAAAATCAGCAATAGGCCTGACATACATGCGTGCTAACACAAAGTCTTGGGTCTCTGTGGAAAAACACTGAAACAGAAGGCTATAAGCTATTGTAAACAGGCAGATTCTGTGGAAATTTACCAGCCTGAGTAGTCATAGGTCTTATAAATAGGCAGCCTCGGTGGACAGTACCAACTTAGATAAGGACAAGTGAATCATAGACAGAGTCATAGTGACCGGTCCCCTGAACCTACACCCAGCTGATACCCTGTTCTGAAAGGTATCTGTACTCCCCCTGAACACCTATGCTCCGGTGCCATTCCCTTCCCCACATCCAGCCTTTTTGTGTTTATAACCTCTGTGTAAATAAGTAAATTACGATGTGATTTAAATAACTAAATAAATTAAAAAAAAAATAATGGCAAGAAAAAAGTTTAAAATGCAGGTTAGATATAAATAAATTAAAGATACAAATTATGCTTATTCAGAAAAGAAAAGATAAACTGAGAAAATCCTGGAGTTGGAAAACCTAAGAAAGAGAAAGAGAACTACAGACGTAAACATCACCAACAGAATACAGGAGATAGAAGAGAGAATCTCAAGTATAGAAAATACAATAGAAGTCAATATATCAGTCAAAGAAAGTGCATAATATAAAGAGTTCATGACACAAAACATCTAGAAAATTTTGTTGAGGGATATATTTAAAACGGTGGCACTCAAACTGCTTGTGAATGAGACTCTAATGCTCAAAGATTAATTAAAGGCTATTATGTTTGATATTGCTCAATAAACAAGATGCCCACACAATTGGAAGTGTTAACTAATTAACTAACCTAGATATAAGTTGTTACCAGGACTGCTCTCAGTACATGCATGGTCATCCATGGTGCCTACATCTCTATCTATCTCATTCTTCTTCTTCTTCTCCTCTTCCTCTCCTTATTCCTCCTCTTCCTGTCCTTACTCCTCCCACCTTAGCTCCTCCCAACTTGTGGGGAAAATTTCCCGCTATAAAATTTGGGACACTATGAAAAGACAAAAACCTAGAATAATAGGAATAGAAGAAAGAGAAGATTCCCTGTTCAAAGGACCAGAAAACATCTTCAACAAAATCTTAAAAGAAATTTTCTTAACCTAAAGAAACAGATGCCTATAAATGTACAACAAGCTTACAGAACACCAAACAGATTGGACCAGAAAAGAAAATCCACTAGCACATATTAATCAAAACACTATATATACAGAACAAAGAACAAATTATAAAAGCTGCAAGGAAAAAAGCCAAGTAACATATAAGGTAGACCTGTTAGGTCTATCAGAATTAGACAGAGTTTCTCAATTGAGACTCTAAAAGCTAGAAGGGCCTGGGCAGAGGTATTGCAGACACTAAGAAACCATAGATGTCAGCTCAGACTACTATTACCAGTAAAAGTTTCAATTATCATAGATGGAGAAACCAAGATATTCCATGAGAGAACCAAATTTAAAAAATACCTTTCTACTAACCCCTTGCCAAAGAGATTCCTAGAAGGAAAACTCTAACACAAGGAGGGTAACTACACCCAAGAAAACACAAGAAATTAATCATCTCACAGCAAAACCAAAAGAAGAGAATTACACACACACACAAACACACACATGCCCACCACCAACACAAAAGATAACAGGAACTAATCAATTATTGGTCATTAATATCTGTTACCATCAATGGACTCAATCCACCAATAAAAAAACACAGGCTAACAGACTAAATCAGTAAACAGGATCCATCAACCTGTTGCATACAAGAAACACAGATAGCACTATATCACAATGCAACAAAGACACAAGCAACAAAGATGGTTAGTATCTCACAGTAAAGGGCTGGAAAAAGGTTTTCCAAGTAAATAGACCCAAGAAAAAGTCTGAAGTAGCCATTCTAATATACAATGAACTAGACTTTCAACCAAAAGTATTCAAAAGAGACACTTAATACTCATCAAAGAAAACAATCAACGAAGATGATGCCTCAATTCTGAATATCTATGTCCCAAATGCAAAGACGCCCACATTCGTAAAAGAAACATTACTAAAGCTTTTTTTTCCCCCATTGGAAATTTTATTTACATTTCAGATGTTCTCTCCTTACCCCATTTCCCCCCTCCCTCCCAGGAACTCACTATCCCTTCCCCCTCCCTCCTGCCTTCACGTTGGTGTACCCCACCCATCCCTCCCCGTACCTCACCTCCCCACTCTTCGAATATTCCCCCCCTACAACATCCAGCCTTCATGGGACTAAGGATCTCTTCTCCCACTTATATATAGCTCCCTTGCATATATAGCTGGAGCCATGGGTCCCTCCCTAAGCGCTCCCAGGCTGTTGGTTTAGACCCTGGGGGCTCTAGTTGGTTGGTATTGTTGTTTTCCTCATGGTGTCGCAAATCCTCTCAACTCCTTCAGCCTTCACTCTATCTTCTCCATTGGGAACCCCATGATCAGTTTAATGGTTAGCTATGAGCATCTGCCTCTGAGTATGTCAGACTCTTGCAGACTTCTAAGGAGACAGCTATATCAGGCTCCTGTCAGCATGAAACATTACTAAAGCTTAAATCACACATTGAACCCTACTATTAATAGTGGGAGACACAACAGCCCACTCTCACCAATGAACAGGTGACCAAGATAGAAACTAAACAGAAATAACTAAATTATCAGAGGTTATGAGTCAAATGGACCTAACAGATATTTATACAACATTTCATCTGTTGTGGATAGCCCCAGCCTTATATTTTGATACTAACTCCCCTTTCCTGTGAAGGGCTGCAGAGGAGGTGTGAGTCATTACACAGGTGAATTCTAGGGCACCTTCTGCCCATCTTAATTTGTAAAATAAAGGCTGGAGCCGTGATTGGGCAGAAGAATGGGAGGTGGAGATATAAAGGTGGTTGGGAGAGAGCAGAGAGAGAGGAGAGAGAAGAGAGAAGATGACTGAGGACAACGGAGGAGGACAACTAGGAAGCAGGAGGTAGAAGGACAAATGCAGGGTCTGGAAAACCCTCAAGTTATAAGGGTCTCATACAGAGTAGTGTAGTGGTGAATTTGCCCAATCTAGGCTTGCAGAATATATTCATAATTATTGAGTTGTGTTTTCATTCACTGATCCTGTTGGGGTTGGAGATTTACTGCAACAAATTGATGCCCAACTTACTTCTTACAACTCAACTAACCTGAGGTAAAACCCCCATAAAAAGCTGAGTGAATCTTAGAAGCCTACAAAGAAAGGCGGAGAGGCTTCCTCCCCCAACCCCCAAACAGAGAGCTAAGGTCAGAGTCAGGGGCAGCATTCAACCTGCAGCTGTGTTTGATCAGTGCCCTGTAAAAACTGCAAGGAGAGACAGGTGATCCTAGAAACAACTGCCTGCGAGATAGTTTTCAGGCAGGAACAGTGAACTGAGGACTCCAGATCAGGTAATTCTTTGAATTGACAAAGAATATAACTTTTTGATACTTAAAAATGAGAAACACAATACATATCTTTTGGACCCTATATGATGATATTTGGAATGATTTGACAGGAATCGACTTAGGGAAAATAGGCACCTTATTAATTTATTGGTATTGCAATATTTATTCTCTTGATTTATTCTATCTTCTCCAAAGACAGGGCCCTAGATAAAAAATTCCTTGCCTTAGAAAAGAGATTACAAGTAACACTAAACTAAGGTTCAGGATTTTATTGATCAAAATAAGCAACAGAAAGAGGAGAGTGAAGGTTGGAGACAGAAAGTAGAGGAAACACTAGAGCTAAAGGTTCAGAATTTTATTATTCAAAATAAGCAACAGAAAGAGGAGAATGAAGGTTGGAGACAGAAGCTGGAAGAGATGCCTAGAACAGAAGTTTATTAGTGAGTCTGAGGAGCAGAGAGATAAACTTGAGACTTGGCAACAAAGTCTAGAAGATAATTTACTAAAACTAGCAAATCAAAATAAGGTAGATGCTGTAATATTACAATTACAACATAAAGAGAAGCTAAGATTATGGAAGCAGGGCTTAGAACAGAAGATACAGAAAATTATAAAGCAGCATGAACATCAGAAAGAGAAATTTAAGACTTGACAACGGGGATTAGAGGAAACAGCAAAATTGAAGACACAGGAAATTATAGATCAGAATAAGAAACAGAATGATGAAAATGAAGGTGGGAGACAGAAGTTGGAAGAGAAGATAGAACAGAGGATGCAGCAGCTCACAGATCAGACTGAGCAGCAGAGAGGAAATAATGAGGAATGGAAGCAAGATTTGTAGAATAACCTTTTACAATTAATCAATCAAAATAAAATAGACAGTAAAATATCAGATTTACAATATAAGGAAAAATTCAAAATTTGGAGGCAGAACATTGAACAGAGACTACAAGAACTTAAGGAACAGGAAGAGCGACAAAAGGAGAGAGATGAAGCGTGAACACAGACCTTAAGGGAGGAATTTAAATTTGTAATTAAGGAAAATACTCAGGTAGAGACAGAAGAAACTAGAGAAAGTCAACCAAGGGTTATTAAAAATCAAATTTTAGTCTATCCAGTTATATACAACAAAGACCTCCAGATGTTGATAATCCACAGGGTTATCGGGAATTTGAATGGCAACCCATGGATGTGTTAAATCTGAGAAAATTTAAGTGTTGCTGAATTTGTCATTTGTAAAACAAATCCTGACTTCTTGGGCTACTAAAAATAAAATAATCCCCAAGATTGGAAAGATATGGCAAGAGCAATACTAGAACCTGCTGCAAATTTACAATGGGTTGCATGGTGGAGAGATGAGGCAAGGGAGATAGCACAACAAAATAGAGCGAGGGGGAGAGAAATTTCCATAGACCAAGTACTTGGTGAAGGTCGTTTTGCTGACGTAGAGGTGCAGGCTGTATATGATGAAGAAACTCTGGCATTGTCTCAATTGTCAACCTTAAAGGCCTGGGACAAAGTTGCAGAATCAGGGAAAAGACTTGAACCATTTACTCAAGTCATACAAGGTTCAAAAGAAACCTTCCCTGACTTTACAAAGGCTAACCTCAGCTGTGGAAAGTAGTATATCAGATTCAGCAGCAAGAAAGGCAATAATTGAGTCTTTAGCCTTTGAAAATTCAAATGTTCAATGCAAGGAAATAATCAGACCACTGAGGGCAAGGTCAGCATCAGTAGGTTTGTAAGATCACACAGCTGATGTTGGATCTTGCTCAGCTGATATGATGGTAATAGGAGAAACTGTTACTAAGCACCTAGAAATGACCCAAGATTTAAAGTGTTTTAATTGTGGTGAATGGGGTCATCTCAGAAATGACTGCAGGAAAAACCAATGTGATACAAAAAGGGGGACTATGCCTTCTGGAATATGTCAAAGATGTGGCAAAGGTCAACATCTGACTAGGGAATGTAGAGCAACAACAGACATATGGGGCAATATCCGACCAAAAAAACTCCCAGGGGGTCCTCTCACAGGCCCCAATGCCAGCGGGGAGAGTTCTCTTCCTCAGACAATTAAACATCACTACTTCAAAAACAGATATTCTGACACCATATGTGGCTGATATAGCCATTAACTTATGAGAAAGAGGTCAAAATAAAGGTTTTTCTGGTTATTGGCTCAAATATATCCTGATTTGGAAAAAAGATTTTGTCTGTGTGTTTTCAGAAGAGGTCATTAAGATAGTTATACCTTCTAGAATTATATGGATTAGACATGACAGAGGCATGCTGCCAGAAACTAGATTCCAGAATTCAAACAAAGGTTTTTCTGATTACTGAAAAAGGCTTTGTCTGTGTATTTTCAGAGAGATGATTAAGATATTTCTACCTCCCATAATTAGATGGATTAGACATGACAGAGGCAGGCCACCAGAAGACTAGATTCCAGAAGTCAAACAAAATTTATCTTGATTCTAAAATTTGTTTTGAGAATTGTATATTGCAAAATACACAGCCTTGGTGTATCTACTCATCAAGCAAGCTGAACAGACCTGCTCGAACCTCTGATGTCCTGGAATTTCAGCTCATGCATGAAGACACAGGCACCAGAGGCTTATCAATTTACCCTTTCCCTGCCCCTCTTCTAATATCTCAATGCTGTATTCAGCTTGAAGAAGTTAATGAAGAATTGGTGCCCCAATTTCCTGTGCCTGGGGACTGAGGTGGTTAATATTAGGCTATCTTTCTAAGGAAAAGTAATAGTTTTATTGGAACAGGGAGGAATAGCTAGAGTTGATTACATAACCATAACCTATTGGTAGAATTCTTTATAATTGGTACAAAGTTGAAGTTATAATCTATTACATTGGTACAAAATTTATTTTGTACAATGTAAAGTTTTCATTGGTATGAATTTCTTATTGATATAAAAGTGAAATTAATATTGTTATTCTCATGGACATTGTGCCTATATAACACATATAGGAATATAAGGCTTAGACCCAGCACTTCTTTAATTTTGTTAACTGATTTGGATGATTATCCTGTAAGTTAAGGGCCTATAGCAAATTCATGGCTCTGAGTTTACTGTTAGGTGTTTTCTAGATGTTAATTAGAATAGCTGAGAGGAGTTAATGGACAACAGTCCTGGTTGCTTTACATAATAGTTGGTTTTCAAAAATGTCAGAATCCATAGAATTGATGTTACAAACATTCCTGTATAAATGTTCATTTTGATTAAAGACCTGTCTGCTCCTGACAGCTTCCCTATCTTGGATTCTAAGAAGAAACTGAGCATCTTCGGAGTTACTCCAGTTGTGATGAGACAGCCATTAGGAAAAATTGCCTCTTTTCATCTACAGACAAATTACTGTCCAGAAAAGGACTCATTTTCAGAATAGTTGACTGATAATATCTGCCAAGACAGAGTAATCAGCCCTTAATATTTTTATATTACTAGGTCTGTCAGATGATCCTGGGCCAGAAGGCTGAAGATCAGATGCTCCAACGTTTTGAAGTATAGGGACTGTCCAGGTGTTCAGTGATCTCTATATATTGGCTAAGTTTTAGAAGCTATGCTTTGTGCTTACCATAATTTCGGTTAATTCAGTCATTCTGTATTTCTGACAGGGTTGAAGACTTACAGTCTCATAGCCAACCCAGGATATTTACATTTCACCACAAAACCCCAAAGAAAAAAACCTTTTCAAAAACTGAAAAATTTTGCCAAAATAACCCCCTTAAAAATTTTTTTAAAATGGGGCTTGACCCCGGGGAACAAGTTGCTCCCAAAAAATAAATCCCCTTTAAATACCAAATTTTCTTAAAATTTTAAAAAAAAAAAGCTTTTCCCCCCTTTTTTGGGGCAGAAAATTCCCCTTTTCCCCTAATTTTAAAAAAGATTTTGTTCTAGAAAAGGGGAATTTTAAAAAAAAAAAGGGGGGGAAAAAGGAAAAATTTTGGGGAAAAAAGGGGAAAAATTTTTTTAAAAAAGGGGGAAAATTTCCTTTTGAAATATTTGAAAAAAATATGTAACCCCAAAAATTCAGACAAATCCTACAACATAAATAAAGTTTGACAAAAACCTTTTAGAAAGTAATAAATCAAATTTAAACCCCTTAGAAAAAGGTGCCCATAAAAAAGAAAAAGGGTTGAGAAAAATTAGTTTAAAACCCCAAAATACAATAGTAAATTTAATTTAAAAAAATTCTGGTTTAATTTTAAAAAAGGGAAGTCTAGAAAAAAAATTTAAAAACTTGGAAAAAATTTTTAAAATTATAAAGGAAAAAAATTTCCTTTTTCATGCCCAAAAATTTAGTAAAAATAGCCATTTTTGGGAACCAGATTAAACCCTTTCCCAAAAATTCCCCCTTCTTACAATTGAAAAACCCAATTTTCAAAGGGGGAAAAAAAAAACCCGGGAAAACAAAAACCCCCCTTTAAAAAAAAAATTTTATTATAACCCCTGCCCCCGGGCCAGAGCGAAGTAATTCCCCCTTTTGATATAAAAAAAGCGGGGTTAAATAAAAAAATAAACCCAGAAAAAAAACCTATCTTTGTACTTAATTTTTTTGGTTAAAGCTTATTGGGGAAAAAAAGGAAAAACTCCCCCCAAGGTGTTTAAAAGGGAAAACATTTGGGGAAGGGAGAAATTTTAACGAACAAAAAAAACCCGGAAGAAACATTAAAAATAATTTTAAAAATAAAAAAGGTTTTGAAGAAAGGAAAATTTAATAAAAAAAACCCCTTTTTTTTTTTTAAAAAAATTTTTTAAAAATAAATATTGAACTCGGTTTTTCCCAAAAAAAACCCAAATTTTTAAAAGGGGGAAATTTTTCAAAACCCGAGAGAGGACTTTAAAAATTGGAACAAAAAATTTTTTTACCCCTTTTTTTAAAAAAATCAAATTCCTTAAATTTCTCCTTTAAAAGGGAAATGGCAAATAAAAAAACTAAAGGCCCAAATGGGGGGTTTGTACAAGGGAAACTTTAAAAGTTTGGGGGAAAAAAATTTTAAACCCCCTGGTAATTTTGGTATTTCAAAAAAAAAGGGGAATTTTTATTTAAGGCCCCAAAACACTTTTGGGGGGGGGGAAAAAATGCTCTAAAATCCAAAAAAAATTGGGTTTTTGTAAAATTTATTATGTTACCAAAAAACAAATACCACTTTCCCCCCTAAACAAAAAAAAAATTTTCATTCAAAAAAGGAAACTCTCAAAAAAACAAGAAAAAAAATTTAAGGGGAAAGGGAATAAAAAAAAAAATTTCCTAATAAGGCCGGGAAAGGAATGTTTTCCCATTAAAAGGGGGAAAATTTAACCATAAAAACCAAAACACTATAACCACAGGACAAGAGAGAAAAGAAAAAAAAATCCCCAAAGGATTTTGGTTGAATCTTTTAAGGGGGGAAAAATAAATGGATATCTAAAGTTAAAGGAAAAGAGGGAACTTTTGGGAGAGAAGATGGGGAGGGAAGGGGAAACATAGTGGGGGGGGATCAATTAAGAGAGACAGGGAAAAAGGGGAGATCAGGTGGGAGGGAGCAATCTCTAGGATGTGCCAAAACCTGGATGGGGGGGGCCCAGGGGGTAAAAGGCAGCAACTCTACTAAACCTCTATAGCAATGACGGAAAAAGAACCAGTAGTGGCCAGTTTTTCTAGACAGGAAAGGAATAAAAGTGGAAGGATAAGGCCAGTAACCCACCCACAAAACCTTCAACCCATAATGTGTCTTGCCTACAAGAAGTATAAGGACAAAGATACAGCAGAGACAGAGGATATGGCCAACCAATGATAGTCCCACATTGAGACCCATTTCATGGGCAAGAACCAATCCCTGATACTATTAATGATACTCTGATGGTTGCAGACAGGAACCTGGCATCAGTGTCCTCTGAGAGGCTCTACTCAACAGCCAATGGAAAGAGATGCAGAAATCCACAGCCAAACACTGGATGGAGCTTGGGGACTCTTGTGGAAGAGTCAGGAGAAGGATTGAGGGATCTGAAGAGGACGGGAACTCCACAGGAAGACCAATAGATCAACTAACATAGACCTTTGGGGATTCCTAGATCCTGAATCACCAACCAAAGAGTGATCATGGTCCAGACCTCCACCCCTTGCACATAGTTAGCAGATGAGCAGCTTGTTCTTCATGTGGATCCCCCAACAACTGAAGCAGGGGCTATCCCTGAGTATGTTGCTGCCCTGCCTGTGGATCCCGTTCCTCTAAATGGACTGTCTTGTCTGACCTCAGTGGGAGAGGGATGTGACTAGTCCTGCATTGACTTGGTGGTAGTTGTGGGGGGGTGGTATTTTGGAGGGCTAACACCCAGAAGGGGAAGGGGGAGGGGAAAAGGGATGATATTGGGATGTAAAGTGAATAAATAAATACATTTAATAAATAATAAAATAAATAAAGCCTCAAGTCTTTCCAATGTGAGTCAATGATATCACAAAGCACTCACAAACCTTTCTGTAGAAGTAACAAAGCTTCGTGTGTGTGTGTGTGTGTGTGTGTGTGTGTGTGTGTGTGTGTGTGTTTAAAACAATACAATCAATAATCAAAACACTTTGACAGAAACTCAAACAAAGTTGTGGGTTGACATCCACTTCACTTCACTTCAAGTTTTAATGTAAAGTTCCATTAATCATAGCATAGAATCATGCATTTTATTGGCACAAGGATAGAAATAGATCCGGTAGAGCAGAATGCAGAGCTACATATGATCAATTGTTTTCCAACAAAGTTGCCAACTCATTCAATGGGCAAAGAGATTCTTTTGAACAGACAGATTCATGTGAAAAGTTGTATTGTATAGGCAACAAAAAGATAAAACAAAACCCACAGCGGCTATCTTGCTACACTCTCAGAACGATTGGATTATCTACAATAAGATTAAATTTAGAAAGCTCCAAGAGACAAGTACTGAAGAATAAAGAAAATGAGTGTCTGTTTCCAATCTACAATTAGGTAAAGATTTCTGAGACGGAGTGCAGAAAACACTTCACTGTGAAGAAAAGGAATACCAATGACTGGAAACCATCACAGTAAAAATTCTTTTCATCAAAAGACCCAGACAAGAAAACAGACATGCACAATATGCATAAGGAGAAAATATTTGCTCTGTAAATATTTGACAAAGAACTTTTCCTCAGAATCTGTAGGGAGCCTGACAGTTGACTGAGCCTGAACAGGCAAGTCAGAAGAAACTGTATGAATGGTCAATCAGCAACTGAAGAGGTTCTCAGCACTCAGTCAAAGGAAGAAGAGGTTCAAATCTATACTGGCTGGTTTTGTGTGTCAACTTGACACAGCCTAGAGTCATCAGAGAGGAAGTAGCCTCAGTTGAAAAAAATGTTTCCATAAGATCCAGCTATAAGGCTTCTTCTCAATTAGTGTCAAAGATGGAGAGCCCAGCCCAGTGTGGGTGGTGCACCCTGGGCTGGTAGTCATTGGTTCCATGGGAGAGAGAAGACTGAGCAAGCCATTGGAAGGAAGCCAGTAAGCAGCAGCTCTCCATGGCCTCTGCATCAGCTCCTGCCTCCAGGTCCATGCACTGTTTGAGTTCCTGTCCTGACTTCCTTGGATAATGAATAGCAATGTGGACCCTTTCCTCCCCAACTTGCTTTTTGGTTAGAGTGGTTGTTTGTTTGTTGTTTGTTGTTTTCTTTATTTCAGCAATAGAAACCCTGGCTAAGACAAAACCCAAATACACTCTTTTCTTCACAGTTCACCCAAATGGTTAAAAATCCAGATGATGTTGAGCACGGGCCCAGGTTTGAAGAACCTGTATCTTCAGACAGTCTTATGGCAGAACAGCATACCCACTTGGGAAGACATGATTGATTTATTTGTTCGATTTTTAAGTAATGCTGGACATGTCTTAACCTAAAGCCAAGAAATTTCATCCATCGATATTTACTCAGAGGAAATCCTTTGTATGTTGGCTCCATGGTCCTTTACTGTACTGAGGCTGACTTCTCCCAGTCCACAGCCTGCTTTTCCTACTTTGAGCATACAAACATACATACATATCTACTACATGCAAACAAACATACATACATACACTCACATACATACATATTCATTTTACATCCCAATAGCAGCCCCCTTCCCTATTCTCCTCCCAATCCCACCCTCATAAGCCCTCTCCCCATTATCTCTGCCCTTCAATTGTTAGGGAACCCATATGAAGACCAAGCTGCACATCTGCTACATATGTGTAGGGGGCTTAGGTCCAGTTCCTGCATGCTCTTTGGTTGGTGGTTCATTCTCTGTGAGCCCCAATGGGCTCAGTGAGTTGACTCTCGTTGTTCTTCTTGTGGTGTCCTTGACTCCTCTGGCCCCCCCAGTCTTATTCCCTACTTTCCAAAGATCCCCTGAGCTCCACCTGATTTTTGGCTGTGGATTTCTGCACCCATTTCCAGCAGCTGCTAGACGAAGCCTCTCAGATGACAGTTGGGTTGCAGCTCTCACATGGGTGGGTCCCAAGTTGAGGGGCATCTGGGTTGTTTCCAGTTTCTGACTATTATGAATAAAGTTGTTATGAACATAGTTGATCAAGTGTCTTTATGGTATAGTGGGGCATTTGAGGGATATGCCCAGGAGTGGTATAGCTGGGTCTTGGGGTAGATCTACTTCTAGTTTTCTGAAAAACTGGCAAATTGACTTCCAAGTGGCTGCACAAGTTTGCACTCCCAGTAGCAGTGGAGGAGTGCTCCCCTTGCCCACATCCTCTCCAGCATGTGCTGTTTCTTGAGATTTTGATCATAGCCATTCTGATCAGCGTAAGATGGTCTCTCAGAGTCCGCTTGATTTGTATTTCTCTGATGACTAAGGATGTTGAACATTCTTTAAGTGCTTCTCAGCATTAGAGATTCCTCTGTTGAGATTTCTCTGTTTAGCTCTGTACTCCATTTTGGAGGTGTGAGTTTGCAGCTGTAGCAGGCATTGTTGTAACAAGGAGGGAATGAATGTCGGCAATGACAGCAGTATGCACAAAAGCTTTAATGTGAGGGAATCAGGATACTTGGAAAGGTTGGCCATCACTATGAGATCAGCAAGCAGTTACAAGAGCTATTATCTGGGAGCCACAGAGGCAGGCACTGGACTGACTGACTTGCCACACATGCAGTTTGCGTTTTAATTATCACACAGCAGTTGGAGTGGTATTGCATCGAGTAAGGTCCCCAGCTGTGATGTGAATGGATCAGATTACAGCAAGACCTCAGACAACGGAGACCTGCCACCACAATCTGGGACAATGATGTTAATAGCCAGAAATAAGAACTGCCAGAAGTAGAATTGGAGATTTTTTTTAAAAAAAATTAAAGAATAGGAATGATTGGATGTGACTTACAGAAGAGGGAAAGGTAAGGAAGAAATCAAATCAGGCTGAGAAGTGTGGTCAAATACCAGTACCATTGATTGAGATATCCTGTACAGATAGAGAAATGGACTTGGGTGACATGTGATGAATTCAGGTGGAACAAATTGAGTCTGAGCTGTCTGTGGATACATATCTGACAATGTCCACTCGTAATAGTTCATGTCAGCCTGAAACTCAAGAGAGTCATGGCCACTCAAATGTATTTGAGGGTCAGAGCAGACAGATGGCTGTCGGAGCTTTGATGGTGGTAAAACCCACCGAGGAGCAAATGCAGAGTGTTCAGAAGAGGCTGCAGAGAAACACTGACTTTTAAAGAGCTCACAGAGAGAAGAGCAAAGAAGATGGAGATGAGCAGCCAGCGAGGTAGAAAGAAAACGTTATGTTAGAAAACTTCCAGAATCTGGCCAGCTCAGCATTTAATCTAAGGGCAGATGCTGCATCCAGCAAAATACAAGAGGTCCCAGTCCTTCAGAGCAGGAGCATCTGGGAAGAAAGGAAGACAGACTGAAGTCTGTGGAATTAACCAAGTGAGGGGGCTGGGCCAGTTTGTACAGGATGGGGGCGGGAGGAAGTAGTCAGAACAAAAATGGGCTCAAAGTCCATGGAAAGCTTTTCTTGTTGAGATGTGAAGGGTGTGAGCTCACTGGAACGCTGCCCGGAGTCAGTGGAGAAGCCATTGGCAGTGTCTGGGTGAATGGCATTCTAAGGTGGCAGGAGACTAGGTGATCTCTAATAGATCTGTGGAAGGAATAGTCTTAAAGAAGAGGGAAAATATAGCAAGCGCTCAAGCATGGAGTAAGACAGAGGCATGTTATGAACTGAACTGTCCCCTCCAAAATTCATATCTTGAAATCCTAATCCCAAACTCAGAATGAGACATTTTTAGAAGCATGGCCATTGCAGTTAATTCAGATGATGCCATGGACTTGCTCTTCTTCTGTCTCTGTCTCTCTGTCTCTTTTCTGTCTTCTTCTCTCTGTGTGTGTGTGTGTGTGTGTGTGTTGTGTTGTCTGTCTGTCTGTCTGTCTTGCTCTGTCTGTCACCTTGTCTCTTTCCCTGTCTCTCTGTCTGTCTGTCTGTCTCTGTGTGTGTGTGTGTCTGTCTGTCTGTCGTCTGCCTGTCTACCTTGTCTCTTTCCCTGTCTCTGTCTGTCTGTCTCTGTCTGTGACTATGTCTCTGTCTCTGATTTTTGTCTCTGTCTCCACCTGCCCCTGTCAGGACTTGGGTGTAACTTATCTTCTTCCAAAGTGTCTCTCTCATCTCTTATTGCCCATGCTTAAATCTATATTCAAGCTACCTCTTAGGAAAAAAAAACAACTTTGCTTCAAAAGACAAATGAACAAAAACATGAGGTCACACTAGAGGCCAGTGAGCACATAATTCAGTAACTTTAGTATCCGAATAAAGCGGGGGACTTAAACAGCATCGCTTAGAGCCCAGTCAATGCAGACCGACCAAGATAGTACCAGAGAAGCCAGGGAACGCCCAAGTTCGTCAGCAAGGAATCAAAGCCTGGAGGATATATGAAATATGTCTTTCATGAGTTTCTCCAAAAGAAATCAAACTTAATTCCATACTTCTTGCCTTTAGTACTGTACAACCACACTTCTGTATGTCAACATGTCACACACAAGTCCAGCATATAAGTCCCAACCAGGCATTCCAAGACCTTAATGAATGCTCAAAAGTGCAGATAGAATTAAATACCCTGTCTCAGCCTGGGAAAAAAATGGATCCAGAGCCAAAAATGATTCTATATGATTCAAATGTGAATACTATATACAAAATGCATACACTAGACAAAAAGACAATGCCATTCTTCCTGAACAAAGGGGAAATTCACATCCTGAGCCAAACGAGGAATAACTGGAGTCATAATCATGCTACTGGGAACACGGTGCAACGTTTTTGCTAAAAGCAAAACCATTGTTAAAGAATGACTAACATCCTTCCTAATAATGCTTTGTTACAGTTGCGGCCCTAGAAAACTAAGTCAGCACTAAAGAAAGTCAGCCACCAGGTTGAAAGGCAAGGTGTGAAGAGGTCTTGACCTAACAGCACTGCTCGACCGAGCATTTGGGCTTCATGTCATCTGCCGAGTGAGGGTGAGACAACACGGTGCTTGCACAAAACTTTGAGATTGGTTGTTGTGTTCTATAAAAATAAAAAGAGAAGGAATATGTTTGGTGGAGGTGCAGTAAGGTGTAGGGGGAGCGGGTGCCTCCATGGGCCGTGCTGAGGCATCCCTTCCCCGTGAGGGACCAGCCTATAGAATAGAGTTTATTTAGGGCATGAGGAGGGGAGTTGATGGGGTAATAGAGACAGAGAAAGTCAGAGAGGGAGAAAGTAGAGGAGTAGAGGCTGGCCATGAGCACAAGGAGAGAAGCGGGGAGGGGAATAGAAAGAGAGGGGGAGCAAGGAGGTAGAGGACACAGCAAGAGCAAGAAGGCAAAAGCAAGAGAGAGAGGAGGGGCCAAGCAGCCCCTTTTATAGTGAGTCAGGCACACCTGGCTGTTGCCAGGTAACTGTGGGGCGGAGCCTAGAAAAAGCACTAACATCGGTGGATACGAGAAATAACCAACCTGGATAGCAGAAGAAAAGAATGAGCATGAGACAGTGCTGGGGCCCCAGTAGATACGGAATTTGTTTAGTTTACCATGTTTGTGTGTAGTTTGGAGTCTTGCCTTCGAATCCTTATCGTGGCACACCCAGTGTTATTATTATGGGAATTTATTTTCTACCATGGAAGCCAAAGCTTCCATGTACATTTCGGTACTGCCTACCGTTTGCAAGACCCTAGTCCTTAGTAAAGGTACAAATCAGTAGAATTATTTTATTCGTAGGAAAGTCACTAAAATTATTCAGCAGGCCCTCTGCCAGTATGCCTCTTCTTCTCTTCCATTACCAGGAATTAATCCCAGGATTTAGCTTATAAAACCCACGGCTGAAGAATATCTTTGTCCTGCTCCTCATCTCTCTCACAGATGTGGTGGCTCCGAGCTGCACTTTGGCAGCACTGAAATGTCTCCTCCAGGAATCTTCTTCACCCTCAAATTCAAGGATGTCTTGAGGGCTTGTTTTCTCTGAGCATGAATATGAATTACATCTCGGCAGAGTCTGTAACTAACCAGTTCTCAGAAGGGACAGTAGCATGGCCAGCGCAGGAAAATGCACAGTCACAAACCTTGCACTAGGACATCTTCTCTCTGGGAAGCATAAGGTTTTTAGGATAAAATATGGCAATTCATGCAAATCGTATGGGAACCTGTGAACTGAAGACAGACACCAACACTTACAAAATCTGTATTATTCTCACGGTTGAACAAGTCGTAGCCCCAAGCTACAGCCCAGTGCCAAGATGGTCCACAATAGGCATGGATTTCTCAGAGGTCTGACAGGGGAGGACATCTTCTGAGCAACGTTATGGGAATGACAGAAGACTTAGGCCTTGAAAACCTTCAAGAGGGAAATAGTCACAGCCAGATCTGGACAGAAGTGATGTTCTGTGCTAACTTCAAACCTTGCCATGAGTCCTTGTCCCTCTCTGAACAGATTAACAACTCAGACTCGGACAGGACAGTGTGGCTCCCCAAGGGTTTACTGGAGAGGAAGCCAATTAACAGGTACTTGGTGAGAGATGTGAGTGCTAACAGCAACCTAGTAGCAGGAACTTTACCCCTGTAGCAGGATGTTTGCTTGAGAGACAGGTAAAGTTCCTAATTCACACTGATTAGAAGTTACTCTGCATGCTTATAAACAGAGCTCACACTCTGAAACTATAGTGAGATTTTTGTGATAACCTGGTCCTGGCCTGGGACCGTCACCACCGTTATAAAGAGAAGAAAATCAAAATGGAAGGGGGAGGGAACAAGAGGAAGGACAGACTCTGGGATGTAAATAAATAAATAAATAATGATTTACATAGCTTGAGGACATGGCTTCTTCCTGGAAAAATCAGTATTAAACCCAATTTTTTATTTTAATAATTATTTTTTCTGCACAGTGCCCTTAAAAACCAGAAATCGAAACATGGAAACTTGGAAGCATCCTCAGGTCTCTCTAATACTTTGTGCAGTTGTGGTGTGTATGTGTTTCTTGTAGAGTGTTTTTCTGCTCAACTTGTTTTCATTAACACATATTTAAGAAAATATAATTCATGTTATCCATACTTTATGATTTATTTCAAATCCCCTCTCCTAAGCTGAATTTCACTTAAACAAATGAAACAAAAACAAAAAAAACAACAAAAAAAAACCCTACTATTATTTAACATTGCAATCTACATTTCTGAATTTTAAAAAATGGAGATCAGGAGTAAATGACAGGTCCAAATTTCTAAGGCTTATAGTCATTGACCCTATATCAGATCCCAACACTCCTTAGATTCTAGGCTTGTATTTTCCAACCATTCAGTAGACAATGGCAGAATTCTCAACATACATCAGTATGGATCTGTGTAGGAGACTGGGGCAGTGGAGAGCTAACTAAAGAAGATGTTTAACATCAAGGGGTCAGAGACCTACTAAGAAATCTAATAAGTAAACAAATCATATCCAATAAAGAGAATTTTTAATGTATATACTCCATTAGAGACCACTAATCTACATGAATTCTCCATTTCCTCATTTATAATAATAACTTTTTGCAGGGCTATAGAGAATGTGTGAAAAAAAAAAGTATTTTAATGTGTGTGCTATTATAGTCTCTGCATGAAGGGCAAGATGCTAGCATTTGTGGGTGGTGAGTGAAATTCCCAGGCAAAATTGCTCTCACAAAACAGAAATTTGTCTCACTGAACTTAGAAGAACCAGATTCCCACTGATTCGTACAATGCCCTCTGAGACCCTGTAATTTTGAAGGGAAGGGACTGAAGCCTGCAAGACGGCTCCACATGGTATAATAGTTCTTGACGAGATCTATTCTGACTTGAAATTTGTTCACATGCTGAATGAATGAGAATTCATTGCTTACTTCCTCTGATTCGGAGCCCCCGAGGGGTAGAAAAGCATAATTATCCCAATAAACAACATGGTATTATAAGTCAATAATAGGATGGCACCTTCCTGGCAGCTAGACTGTAATCGCATGAATTCAGACCTTGAGTTTGCCAAGGTGCTTGTTACCTCAGGGCTACCGGAGCTTATTACATTCTTTTGGTCTTGAACATGGTTGTCTCTGCAGCTGAGTTCATTAGGTAAACAGCTGGTGTAATTGATAGTGTGAACACCACCTCATTTCCTGCTGCTCCAAGAGAATTTGCTTTGAGGTGGGAGAAAATGACCCGTTCCACCACTGTGAGTCTGGCCCTTTTCCTGAAGGAACACACTTCAGCTCATGCCTGCAAATTGTCTCCTTATTTTAAAAGATAGAAGACAACAGAGGGAGCCTATCAGACACCCCCTTTCTCCTGGCAGGGTAGAAATTCCAAAGCCGGAGCGAGCTCCTCAAAGCTCTCTAGAAAGCTGTGGCAATGCCACAAACACCAGCACATCCACACAAAAGAAAGATGGTTTTTTTGAGATGGCAACATATTTTGTAATTGACATATTAAAGTAATTCCAATTAAAACAAAACAAAACTCTAAAGATCTTACATGGTTTCCCCAGAATGATTCTACAGTGCATCCAAGAGTTACAACAAAATAATCACCAGATTCAGAGTGATCAGGACAGTAAATCATAGCTGCTTTCACTCTGCCAAAAATAAAATATGCTACCAAGCAATGGTTATTATGCAGTGTGTTTCTGAGACCAGCACAGGCACACATATTATAAACAGAAATGAACAAGCCAAATGAAAGAGACACAAGTCCATATGGGAAGCGCACTGCAAATGACATCACTTTGACTCGGAAGTTACTATCACCTGCCCCTTGGGTATGGCATTGAGAAGGACAACTGCATGACTACCATAAGGCATGCCAGCTGCTGAGCAGAGCCAAGCACAGGCCTCCCAGCCGTGGGGCTGCCTGTAACAGAGTTTGGAATCTCTACTCTTCTGCTGCTCCTTCCTTTAGTGGCGTGACAGAGGCATTTGTAAGAAGTCCAGTGAAAGCAGAAATACATAAATGGAAAGACTGGTCATGAAAAAATGAAGACAAGAATTTCCATTTAGAAACAATGTGAAAGTATTTACCAAACTCAATAAAATTTTATATGGATCATAGAATATTATTAATAATATTTTTAGAACACAAAGTTATTGATAAAACTAAGACAAAGGGAGGCCGCTGAGGATTTAGTTCACAAAACAGTGATCTAAAGGCATAAGTATTCACGTTGATAAGTGTTGTAACTTCACAAAATAACACTCACGCAAACAACAATAGCATGGGTTTCGTTCATCAAATAAGCAAGCAGAAGATGTGTGTCTAATGAGACAAAAAGTGCATTTGACAGAAGCATAAATTAATGCACTGGGACCACAGTGTGTTGAGAATTAAGAAATCTTCATGCTTTAATGTTCACACATATCTCATCTTCACCTCTTGACATTTAATGAGCCCCCAACTATCATAGATGATCACAGAGATGATGTAAGCCATCTAGGAACAGCACTGACAATTTAGCACAGCTGAATATCTGTAGACATAGGATGGGTTATGCAACTCACTACAGTACAAGGGAAGACTAGGAACCATTGAAAAGGACATTATAGAAGTGTATTTAATGATATGGAAAAAGCACTTTAGAAAATTACTTTTTAAAAGTTTACACATCTGCATAATTACAATGATTTTCTCTTGGTGGTAAGATTGCTGTGATTTTTTCTCTTTTGCATGCTTTTCTGAACTAACATCTTAACAATGAACCTTTAATGCAGTTAGAATTTAGATGCCGTGATGTCCTATTATGTTTTCCCCTATAACTTGTTGCAGAAAAGTCAAAGTGTCTAATCGGCAACATCTGGGAGGCAGAGACTTGCTTCATGTGGTGCTGTGTGCCTGCCCTTACCCTGCCTCAAGACTGCAGGGTCCCTCATTCCCATTGTAACTGCTGGTATAGATGTAGGCATGACGTCATTCTGGGCTGTTGGGGCATCCATTTCTCAGCTAAGGCATAGGTCAGGGACACAGTCCAGGGAATCCAGGGGTAAAATGCATAATGACAAAAAAGAAAAACCAAGCAGTGTTCAAGATGTGACTTAAGTCTTTATCAATTCGTGTCAGAAGTCTACTTCACTCTGTCCTTCAATAAAAACCCCAGTAACCAGCCAAAGCAGTGTTTCAGTTAGGCAAGGACAAGCATGCGGTACTTCAACCAGCATTCTAGGTGTTGGCTGGAGCTGGAGTCTCTTACTTGTAAATAAGGAAATGTAATCACCAATTCTACAAAGCTTGCAAGAGATCACTGAGGAAGGACCAGAAAGCCTTGGAGGATCCAGATAAGCCTTCCACATGGATCTGTTCACCTCTCCTCTCTGCCTTGGAGCTAAAACAGTCAACCAATCTGAAGACACCTTACTGAACTTCCCAGGATGCAATTGCCCCACTTACTGAGGTCAAATAGCCTCAAAAGGCACACTCCCCTGAAAGCATTAGAGATGTCTGAAGTCTCCTGCAACATTATTTGCAGAACACACAAATGTCATTCATTCAGATAGACGTTAAAACGATGAAGCTAGTGGACTGGCTAAAAATCAGTAGCTTAAATCATTTCTCATTCATCATGAATGCAACCTAGTTCTGTGCTTCCAAACTTCAGGATTTGGTGACTGAATCTCACATCTCATATGACTTGGGACCAGCTAGAAAGCCTTTTGGAGATTTTAGCTGACATTGTCCATTAGAGTGGACCTGTCAGAGATTTCAGGGAAATCTCAGAAGCCAGTGGGACTGAGAAAAGGTGACCTGGAGAATTTTATGGCATGCCCTTGCTTCTGTGTCTGTGAGGAGGGTGGGGATTGAGACTGAGAATCCCTATGACAGAAGACCTAACAGTCTTGAAAGAAGACCTGAGCATGGTGTGGGACAGATGGGGGGACAGGTGGACCTCAAGGACATGCGTGTGTATATCTGCAGCCATGATTACTAAAGAGGGTTTGGGGCAATGCTTCACTATGCTTTACACAAATCTTCCTTTGAGACAATTCCTCCTTGGGATTCTCAGGACAAAGACTCTAGGGAATGTGCTTCCAGCTTGCCAATACATTATCAAAGCCACCAGTGTGGCTGAAATCCACCTAGAAATCTAAGCAAATGCAACTCTGACTCCACAACACTGAGTCTGGCTAGCACATGCCTTTCTAGGAATGGAGCAAGCACCAGAAGGGCTGCAAGCACCAGACTGTTCTTAGAGTAGCCAGATTTGGTCCCTTTGTTACACCAAGAAACACACATTAGTGAACGAGCATCACTGCGGGGCTGGGGTGGGGGAAGGGCTCTCACAGACCTTGGCTTTCGTTTTGTTATTGTAAAAAAGCAAACAAAACCTAAACAGTGCTCTTGAGAAAAGAGAAAACTGACTCATTTGTGATGAACAGAGGCACTTTTTTAAGATGTCTTAATCTTTGGTTTAATGGTGCATTAAAGAGACTATGGCAGCCACTTGTCTCCACTTGAGACTGGGTATTTGGAGTTAACTTTAATCCAAATAGCCCTGTAGCATCTGGCAATGCATCAGTCTTTTGTTGGGGGTGCAAACTTCCATCTTTTCTCCCTCCACCAGAAACAGCAAGGCCAAGTGCAAAAGCCACTGCTGGAGCAAGGAAAGATTTTTGTGTGTACATTTACTTCAACTTGCTTTCTTTGTGTAAAGCTGTCCTCGATTTTGATTTGTGGGGCCCATGACCAAGTGACAAATTAGGGCACAGAGATCGCGTTATATAAGAGATGAGTTATTGAAGTAATAAGCACATGTAAATAGCATTTACATATTTAATGATCATTTTATTCTATGGCAATTTTGCATTAAATATTCAGAAATAATGGTCTCTTTACTCATATAAAAGCTTTCTCTCAAGTGCATTATTATTACTCTAGGAAAAGAAACTCTATTATGCCATTACGTGGTTCATGATGGCATTTATGCTCTCATTTCCGCGTCAGTCACCTTTAAGCCCTCCTCTCGGCAGCCTTAAGGGGTCACCTTTTCCTGTAATAGTGAAGTGTAGCACTGGAGCGCCTCTCGAGCATGTGAGATGCCCAGTTTCTACATCCCTCTGCCGGCCACGGCCACAGCAACCGAGGGTTTTCAAGGGCTGTGACTGAGCCTCTTCTCAGTGGCTTTCTCTGGTTCAGTCCGGCAGCAGCTCAGTCCCCCCCACGGTTCTGTCTGTTCACTTCCTCTCATCCTCTGTGCACCTTCGCAATCCCAGCTGCATGGGTGCTTGCTTTGTTTTGCCTTCAAAACACCATTCACTAGATCCATTTGTGTTTGAAGAGGTTTAGTCAATTATTTTGTGAAGCAGAGTTGGCGGCTGACAGAGATATTTTAATATAGGCTTGGGATCAAGGATTAAGAGGGAAAACAGAGGCTCTTAAAGAAAGAGAGACACGCCCCAGAGTCTGGCCATTGGGCATCTCAGAGAGAACCCAAGAAGGTTAAGACTTACATAAGTGTAGTTACTGGACTCCTTGGGAGCTTTTGCTGGTTAACTGGTGATCAGGTGACCGAGGAGGAGGTATCCATGCCAACATCACGAAGCGCAGCAGATAACTTTAAATTCAGCCTTGATGCCCTATCCTACAAGGACTTCCATGAATCACTTGAAATGCAGCCCAGACTTGCCATACAAAAATGACTTTTTCCTTACAGTTTCACGCCACAGCATTCAGAAGTCTCCACACGGGTTTCATCCGTCCTGTAAGCTCTCCGCTCACTAACAGGCAGTCTCTATCAGTGGACCTTCCTGAAACCTGTGTCTCCCTCTCCACAAGGCAGAACAGTACAACTCCTTCAACTGGGTGCTCACTAAACTGGACCAAAATGATTTATCAAGGTATTTTATTATAAAACGTGCCACCTGTTAGCAGGGACCCATTCACTGCCGGCTGGTGGAGCATGCGCGTTTGTTTGCTGTCCTTTTTCCGAGTCTGTTTCTTTGTCAACGCCTCTCAGATTTTACCCAAAGTAACATGTGAGGATGGCAGAAAGATCAGAATACATCATTTGTTTGGGATTTATAAATAATTATTTGAGCATATCCCTAAGAAAAAAATGACTTTCATATAGCAATACATGTATGTATCCATGCTTTGTGATTTTATACCTAGAGTTGGGCATTTAAGCCTAACTGTAAGTGGATTGCTTATCCTTGCCACTACAGGTCACTCCTACTACAGTTCCTATTCTCTCTCTTAGGAAACATCTATTATACTGCATTAGAGTTACTTCAGGTTTTCTGTGAGGGAAGAATGGGCACTCAGCCTCCCTTCCGTGCCAGGGCTTGGAGCCAAGAGCTTTACTAACATTGGGCCAAGCAGCTCCCTCTGTGCCCAAAGCTGCCCTGCCAGCATCCGCATTCAGAGGACGACAATGCTCCTACTTGGGTGCTCTGCCAAGGCCGCCTTCCTCATTCAGACCCCTGCCTCTTCCTCCCTGCTTGGACCACTATCCAGGCAGATTGGGACAGGGCTGAGCCCCCACTCTTGAGTACCCTGGTTCCACTCTCCTGTCTCGTTTTTCTACTCTGCACAGTAACATGATCACCTAGTGAGTCACTGTTCTGACACTGGCCATAACCTCACCGTTTTTCAAAGACAGCACCCTAACGGAAGACTGTCAGGACCTCTCAGTGTCAAGGATACGGCCTCTGGTCCCTAAATGTCACCTCCAGTGTCACCTATGTCTGCTTTGTGCTTTCAGGGCTGACTCTCTTGCTCAAGATTCTTGGTAAGAGCAGCCAATTTTGCCCTCCAAACTCCCTCATCCTGATTTAACGTCCCTGGCAACAACGCATAAGGAATTTTTGTAAATCTCTCATACTAACGAGTTTGTTTTATTCCATCCGGCTTCATACTATACTACTCTCGGAAATCTTTTGTTCTGCCTCTGTTTGGATATCCTTTTATGCTCTCCTTTCCAATTATCTCTCCAGTTTGTATGCCCCCGCCCCCACTTTTGACTCTACACTCAAAATATGTGCCTACAAGCCCTGACTATCTCTCAGCAGTACGGACATTTTGGAATATTAGGCAAATGTTACACAGGGTTGGACTCCTTACGTTCTGAGTCCAAAACAGCATCGTCAGTAGACAAGCTCTGACCTTTTCTGACACGGAGACCAGCCATTGCTGCCATACACACTGGGTATATTTCCCACTGTTTCAATATTTTCTTCTTCAATTTCTGCCACTCTTAAAGGCAATCCCAAGATTGGGGCTGTACTGGTCTGGATCAGCAGTCTGAGGCACAGGGGATCCTATTCCAATCAGCTTCAAACTTTCCATCTTCGGAAAGTAATCGTTTTCTACTATAACCAATTCCATCAGCATGCATGTGGGTCTAGAAGATTGTGCTGGAGAGATTTTCTGGTTAGCTTGCCTCTTTGGAATTAATGGGGTTGTATGTGTTCTCGGTTTCCTTGGCAAAGCTGGAGTCCAGTGTTGGGAAGGATTCGAGTGTCCATTTCATAGTAGGATGCGGGGGTTGGGGGGAAGGTTAAATCACTGAGGAACTTGTTATAAGAGTAACAAGAGAGTACAAAACACTGCAGAGATTAAGATAAATACAATTTTGATAAATTCTAACTAAAGCAATATTAAAATCAATGCAGTAATTTGTAAGGAACATAATGTCAAACTTTTCAATAGAGTTGGGATCAGGATTACTGGTTTTTCCTTTCGCCTTAGGCTCTGGTGTGGCTAGACATACCACCACGACCACTGATGCCTGTGTTTAAAATGTTGATATTTATCAATGATGTCTTTTTTCACTCTGCTTTTTATTTCTAAAGTATTACATCAGATACTGTCAAATTTGATTTCTGAGTTTGGGACACAAAGTATATGAAGTGTATGATGTTTGCTCTAGTCTGGGTTTCAATGCATCTTCATCTTGGGATGTCATCTGAGGGTCACCAAAAGCTCAGATTCTGGCAGACTGAACAGCAGGCTATTATGAGAGAATTCTGAGTCCTTATGGATTAAGAACCATAGAAAGAATTGTATTGAAGCACAGAAGTCAATCATCCCACTATATACAGGGAGACTTATCATGGTCCTTCACACAATTTTATATTCTTTCTGCCTTCATTTCATGAGTGTTTAAGAACTATTTTATAGTCAAAATAGCAAGTTTGGAAACTTAGCTACCTAAAATGTATTATTTTATTAAGAGGAATCGAGCAATCAGCTCTGAGACAAACATTTTTTGGTTGTCACGATGCTGTATTAATTCTTTGTGAACATCCACTAGTCAAAACTGGATCTGGCTCGAAGAGGCTCTAGAGTGCAGACTGTTACAAAATTTCATCTCAGACTGAATGAGATTGGATCTCCAGGGCTAGTGACACAGGGTCTGTTGTATTCGGGTGGATACACAGTGAAGCACAGTGAGTACAGATTGGCAGGCATTCATAATGTCAAGGAACACAGTGGGCATGACCAAAGGAAAATGCAAATGGAGGAAGCTGAAGTCAGGTGGGAGCCATCTGAGGTTGGGAAGGTCAGAGAAGGCACAGCACTCAAATCAGATCTTGAAAGAGGAAAAGAAACTCATAAGCTTCCAGATTGGACTCTGGGCACTGGAGAAGTGTGTCTTTATAGCTGGCAGAGCACATGTCTGAGTCAGGATCAGAAATTACATACCTCCACTGCACAGGACCTGGTCACATCGGATTGCCATGAATGGCAAAGGATAAAGACTTGTGATTCTGGGGTGAGAGTTTTCCTGCAGAGGCTGCTGTGTGGTTTTCCCTCATGGGAGATTCTTCTCCTTTACTGACACACTGAAGGCTGTCAGAACCGCACTGATGGTCTGGAGATGAGATGGACTTAACAGTCGTTTGGTAAGAATCACAAGAAGCTCTTTCTGTCTTTTGCCGTTTGCTTACACTGCATGCTGTGATATGGTGCATCCACTGACCGTACCATGAAACACACAGGAACCACTGTCAGAGACCAGAGCTTCCCAGCCCTTGTCTGCAGATCAGCTGCCCTAGAATTAGATTACATGCTCCTCACCTGAGAAAAATAGATCACGTGAGCATCTTGAGCAACTGTTGATTAACTAGTGTTGGCTTATTGTCTGTTGTAGCATTTAAAATTTTATTCCTTTTAATCTTTTTTAAAGTGGTCCATCTAGACATACTTAAAATTTTGTAAGCATAACACAGGTGATATTTTGTGTTCTATTTTCTGACTATGCTTTAACTTTAAACCTCTTTTCTTACTATTCTAGTGATTAAACAGTAATTACTTTAATGATCCATTGAGGAAGTACATAGTTTACATACTATTTCCATTTTTATGACACGGAAGTTTATCTCAGTGTCCCTGCAATTATAAATAATTTTGTTGCAAGGAATAAGTTAAAAACCATACTTTCTTTTCTAAACTTATGTCCTTGGAAGACATTCCCAAATGTGTGATAACCTAGCTATGAGATCAATATTATTATACTGGTGGAAATATTTGGTCTTGATGGAATAAATAAGTCTGTCTCTCTGGAGTGGAATTAGGGAACAGATGAGATTCTCAGGAGTTGTCGAGCCATCTCCTTCATGATTTAGTTTCTGAAATCAGATTTCCCAGTGGACAAACTTAAAATACAGGAAGAGTTCTTGTGCCAGGAAGAACAGGCCTCCCCAACACTCTTCCTTTAACTGTTGAGTCTACAGGGACAGAAGAGTGCATATTTGAATTTTTGTGATTCTCAGACAGCCTGGTAACATCTCCTCTTGCTTTTCTCCAGGTCTCCTTGATTGTGGAACCACTGGCTTCTGGAATTAGTATACAACTGCCCACTGCCGAGTTCTGGCCCTGGAGATAAACGCCAGTTTGAGGTCTTGTAAATGACCCCCATTCTGCAGTTTCTGAGTGTTGATGTTAATCTGCAAAAGAAGGAACAAACCAGGCAAAAAAATCTATTTCTTTAAACTAATCACACCAGGACAGAGGAGGCTTCTCTTTCAGAGGAGCTTTATGCTCTAAAGTCTAAGAGGTCAACGTTCAGGTGTCCTTGTAGCTTTGTCAAGGCCTCTGTGGCTGTGGGATGGGGAGTGGCCCCTAAGAAAAGCTCCACAAACCACACACACTTTTCCTCTCCCTCTTTCATGCTTTACCCTTATTGACCTCCACACCCTGTGATGTTCACTGGTTTGTATTGATATTGATCACACTGGGAACCTAAGATTATGAGTTAGAGTCTCAAACTCCCCACTTCTCCTCATACTTTGGATATGGATTGAGTGTGTCACTCAAACAATTGAACTTTAAAACATGAAGGCTTCTGGGAGGTCTTTGAGTCATGGGAATAACTAACTGCCTTTAAAGAAATTATGTAATCCTCCTGGGCCCCGAACCCTTGTCCCTGCAAATGTGACCTTGAAATAGTTCTCTTCTTCCTTTGGGGATCATGAGACTGTTTTCTTCCATGGTGATACCCTCAGCTTAAAGTCCTCATCATATCAAAGTGGCATCATGCCTTATCAGCTTGCAAAAGAAAGCTAAATAAACCCCTTCATGAACTTCCTACTCACAGGTACTTTGTTCTAATAATAACTAAGAGAAGCACACATCTGCAAACGACATGAAGGGCATTCATTGTGCCAAATGAACAAAGTTAAGCACAGAAAGACGAACATGTTTGATTGCACTCCTGCATGGTATCTAAATAAGTCAAACTGTGCTGGTTAAAATGTGTGGTGGCTACTAGCAAGGATGGGGGTAGAGAGGTTGTGAGATGAAGGGATGTCAATCAAAGGCACGAGTCACTTCGGCAAGACCAATACATTTCAAAGTATATCTCACAGTATAACTAATATTAATTACTGTAAGTTACAGATTTAAATAAAAGTGAATTTTAAGTGTTCTCATTATATAAAATATAGGCTTTGGGGTGATGAAAATTTAGATTAGTTTGGTTTCATTGGTCTTCGATGTATGCAAACATCAAGTACCAAAGCATTACTTTGTATCCCATCAATATATGTTACATTATTAATTAAAATGGATGAAATATGTTTACATGCTTACCAAGATATGGAAAGAAAAAACTGTACTCACCCCCAATAATATGGTACCATAGGATGAAGCTGGTGCTACTGAAACAGAAATGACTTCCTTGTGACTTGTCATAAAAGGGGGAAAGATCTGCTTTCCTCTGTGTTCTGAGGACCCTGGAAATGTGAAGACCAGAAGGAAACTTTGAGATGTTGATATTCATCTACTTGCTCTTAGAGCTGGGAATGATGCGGCCAAAGAGAAAACTTCATCACAGGTGACAGGGTAGGCGCAAGTCAAATCCTCTCAGTGCTCTCTTTACTTTCCATGCCAAAGCCACCTCCAGGGTTTGTCTACAGCTGCCATTCCCTATATATTGGCCTCACAATGTATATGCATTGTCTATATGTAGAATGATGTCTACCGGGGCAGTAATGTAATTATCCTTGTGTTGTAAAGAATAATTACTACTGAAAAATGACTGAGAAGAGCAACTATTGAACAAATCACACTGCTCAATTCAAAGACTTTGCTATAACCATTCACCCTCTTGAAAGTCATCTAGTAAAACAACATCAAGTCAACAGGTAAAAGCAATGCACACAGTGTTCCAGAATTCGGTGACTGCTGACTTATAGTCCTTCTAAGCAGTCCAGGTTCCGCTGAACTAAATATCACATTCTAGAGACAATATTCAGACTAGAAATCTGTCCAGATGATGCCAGTTAGAATTTCACATGGCTGACACACACAGGCCACAGACATGGTTGGACTTTGTGCTTTCCTCTTATAAGATGTGGGGGCTGAAGAAGGGGCCTCTAGAAATCTTCCTGCTCGCTCCTCTGTGGATCTGGAGAATCCTGAATCTTTCCCATGTGATCACATTTTGAACAGTCCATATCCTAGGAAATAAGTTCTCATTTTTCATTAAAATAATCTCATTTCTAACATTCAGTAAGGATAACTCGTAGAGTTCTGGTTGATGGAGACTGTGTTACTGGAAGTGCTCTTCCCTGTGGGCTCTAAAACTATCTATGCCTAAGGGTGGTGCCATCTGACATCCTGGAGACTGAGTGCCCTCGAGTAACCCAGTCACTTGCCTATGGAGGGAGAGCTGTGATCTGCCAAACATCACTGTTTAAGATGGAGGATTTGAAATATTTTTCAGACTCCAGGACAAAGTAGAATCCCCCAGCCTCCCATCAAATGCCGCAGCCCCATCCTTTTGCTCATGAAGGTTCTGGAGCACTGACTACTCATTAGTATTGGTCTAAAGTTTCTTTCCTCAGATCAGAGCATATGCTCCCTTAGAATTTAATTCCAAAAAGTCATCTCCAGGCTCCAACAGAGTCCATCTGGTTAATTTATTCCTAGGAACAGGCACGGGAGACATGGGAGGTGAGATGTTAGATTAGTGGTCTTTCATTAAGTGGCTAATTAAGCACTTTTCATCATGACCCATGCTGGGAACATTTGCTCAGATTGTGGAATCATGAGAAGCCAACAGAACCACAGCAGAGTGCAGTGGTCATATGTGACATTTGATCCAAAAGGGATCATCTGTGTCATTAGGATCCAAGTGCACTCTGACCCGCTTTCCTACACTTGGCAAATGGTGGTCCTCAAACGTCAGGCTACTAGGATGAAGCAAACAAAATCTGCCCCCCTTATCAGTGAGTTCTTAGCCTTTGGATTCTACCAAACGCAGACGGAAGATAACTGTAAAAATTGTGCAACTTTTCCCCCTGTGATTGTCTAAGCAGTGTCATTGAGTGACTATTTGCACAGTGTTTATATTATGGATTACAAGTGATCAAGAGATGATTTATAGGGTACACGGTAAAGTATGTAGGTTATATGCAAATATTGTTCATTTTATACAGGAGACTCAAAAATTCATGAGTTTTGGAATCCGAGAGGTGCTGGGAACCAGTGCCCTTTGGACGCTGAGCGCGTCATCATCTCCGCCACAGGCTGACTGGTATTAAGCCTTACAATTAGAGGTTTATTTCGTCACCTTCAACTTCTGTCGTGCCTTGAAATGCAAATACCTCCAAGGTTGGCATATGACATCTCACAACAGACCAACGAAGGAGACAGATTCTGCAAAGGATAAGAGTTTGTATAGAGAGTCTGCCCTGCTCCTCTGAAAGCAAGCTGTGTTTACCTACTTCTCCTGCTTACTTGTGCGATTGACTCTGATAAGGAAACAGAACTAAATCCTCTTACTCTGACACATCCAAATACCCTTGTGATAAGGGATCAAAAGGGAGCGTGGGTGGATTTGTACTCCACACGTGTAATATTTGCCTTGCTTCATTTGTCATTTTACACAAACATTGGCTATTATTTTTTTACGGCCAGGAGAAGGGCAGAAGCCAAGGCTCTTGCAGTGAGTAAATACTATATTCTACAGTGTCGGAGGAAGACATTAAACACTTGTAAGTAAGGGGCTCACGCACGCAGAGCCCATCCTCCTGATTTACAGCTTCCACACTTGCTGCCTCCAGCCCCTCCCTGTGATTACATGCTGACACCTCTTAAAATGGAAAACTTGTGGGATTTTATAGGCCGCCTTTGGGATCAACTGTGTATGGAAGTGTTCATTTGAAAGAATGATGCCTACAGGACTGGAGAGGTGACTCAACAGTTAAGACCACAAGCTGCTTTTGCAAAGAACCTGAGTTTGATTCTCAGCACCCATACCAGACGCCACACGACTGCCTGTAAATTCAGCTCTAGAGGATCTAACACCTTTGACCTCTATGGGCACCTGCACTCAAATGCACACACACAACCACACACACACACACCACCTTTAAAATAATAAAAATAATTTAGAGAAAGAAAAGCTTGGGCAATAGCACTCTCCCCACCCCACTGTGCTTGGCTGTGTTTCCCTGTGTGTGGATCCATGAGACAACCTTGGGCAGCACATGCACAGTGCGGGAAACAGGGAGGATACATTCCTAGATCCGAGCTCGGCACACAGGAAGCAGAGAGTGACATCAGGAAGTGAGACCAGGCTAGAAATCCTCAAAGCCTGCTTCCTCCAGAAAGGCTCCACCTCCTAAAAGTTGTATAACCTTACCGAATAGTGCTAACAGCTGCAGATACATGATCCAATACAGGAGCTTTGAGGGGACATTTCTCATTCAGATCATCAATGTCCCTACCATCAGCTCTCCCTGTGATGACTATTCCTTCTGACATCAGGTAGACTTCAAAGCAAGGTTGAACGTGTGACTCATCTTTCTAGACCTGTGCCCTGCATCCCTTCTCTACCGCACTGTTTATTTTTGTATGTATTGTGGCCATGATTTAAACTCATCTTTCAGGGTTGGGGATTCAACTCAGTGGTAGAGCGTTTGCCTAGCAAGCACAAGGCCCAGGATTCAGTTCTCAGCTCTGGAACAACAACAACAACAACAATAAATAATCTTACCTTTCTTTCCCAAAAAGCCAGAATCTCACTTTCACTACCACACATTCAAGTGGTGCTATTGGCTGGCACATATTCCAAGCCATGAGAATCTGGGTCAGAGTTTAGACTCAGACCCTAATATTGCCTACAGTTTTTTCATAGTTAGACAATGTTTAGTTAGACTTGCAATCTGTTGAATAAAACGCACTTTATTATCCTATCCAGGCGTATTTTTCTTCATATGAACCAAACAGATACAGATACAAAGCATGATAATAAATAAGAATAAAATCACTGAATGGCATTCCATTCCATTCATCAAGCCCACATTGTTGATGAACCAGCGTTACCACTCTTGTTGGTAGCATGAACCTGGGAGAGTGGAGCCAAAAGAGAGGATTACTAAAGTCTCATGCTGTAGCCAGTTTTATCCTGGGCATCAGATGCTTTCTACCCTGAGAGCTAAGCAAGATGCTGTGAGCGAAGTTCACGTGACTTTGGCTGTACACAGTCATGAGGACACCATACTTAGAAACATCATCTGAATAATATTAAGATGATCTGTACTGCATACAGTCTGATTTACTATATCTAGGAGGCACAAGAACACGCCGAAAGACATGTCTGTTTGGAGGACTGAAGTTCCAGGTCTCTTGTCCTGTTTTCTAATTGTTTTCTCAAACAGTCAGAATCCTCCTTTACACAGCTTCTGCCAGACTGGCGATATAGATTAGTAATAAACTAAAAAGAAAATGAATTCCTGGTTTTCTACGTGTACTTCATAAAACGTATTTTTCTTTAATTTAGTTCAACAAAATTTACAGATGGTGCTGTTGTAATTAATATTTCCTCATCATTTATATTTTAGTTTGGCAATAATTTCTGAGTAAATAAAATTTGTATGTAATTACATTAAGTTTTAATATATAGCCATGGAAAGAATAAGTTAAATAAAAAAAATTAAATCTTATCCTCACAGTTCTTGTCTTTAAAATATTTTAAATGTGCCTATTAAAGCAAAAACAATTATAAAATTGTAACTCTCATTAAATCATTAAATTAAAAATTCACATAAAGCTAAACTTAAAAATATTTTTAATAATGTTCTAAATATAATCTAGAGATTAAGCTTCAAGTATTGTCTAAACTTCAAAAGCTATAGTTGTTTATAGAAAGAGTTATAATGACCCTTCGTGGATTAAATTTAAGTCTTCATGTACGTACATTTAACGGTAATGTGAATTATAAGTATTACAAAATATCTCTGGGTCAACCATGAGCAACTATAGAGAATCTTATGAATTCACAAGTGTCTCATAAGTGGGAATTGGAACACCCAGAGACACAGAAACATGAACACTTGGCACCAGAGAGGGAATAAAAGCATTTTGTTTTTCCAGACCTTACCACACAGCATTCTCTTGGAGAAGATTGGCATGTTTGTTTCCCTCTTCCTCCTTCTCTCTTTCTCTTCCTCCTCTCTTCCTCCTCCTCTTCCTCCTTCTCCACCTAGCACTTCTCATATGAAAACATTCCTGCAGAGCATGTGTCTCTTGATTGCTAACAGTGATGCCCTGTGGCTCCCAAGAACCCATAGAGCAAGAAATGGAAAATCATTTCAGGCCCTGCGCAGTTTCAGTCTCAAGAGTAGGTGTTGCATGTTCCAGGTTCCTAACCATTAGACCTCCGGTGATAGGAACTGTAGTTCTGATTCCGACAATATGTCTATGGTGGGCAAAATGCAAAGTCTCACTGCCCAGGGCTAACTGCAAGAATGAACAGGTAAAGCAAGCTATGCTAGTAGAAGACGGGTATTTATTTGTATGGACAGGATCACATTCGTAGCAAAAGTTAAGAAAGTTAAGAAACAGCTCATGCATGATCATCCAGCAGATGAATCTGGAATTGAAGGGAAGCTTCTCTACAACACTCAATTTCCTTCACCCATATAAACAAACCTAGTGGAAGAAAATGGTCAAGTTTTACAAAGAGAAATTAAATATTTAAACCATCCCTATGGGTTTTCTAAGTATGTACATACAGATTTATCAACTATACCAGTATGTCAATAACAAAGTTGTTTGCAGAATCTAAAATTTGCAATGCAGTGACACAACAAATATAATCACAGATGACTCTAGAATCCATGGGGAGACTTTGCTTCAGGGAGGTGAAGGCGCCGCAGCCTCACCTCAAAGTGGTGCTATGCAGAGATGAGGAGTCACCAGCCAGACCTGTTACTCCTATGTAAGGGAACAGAATAGGAAAGAAAAAGTAGCCAGGCTCCTTGTGGGAAATTCCACAGCTATGTTCATCTTCTTTAAGAAAATATCCCATGTTAATCAGGCTGTGTTTGGGAGTCTTAAGAAGCATGTTATATATTCCTGTACTTTACTATGACTATTAGTTTCCATTTGTCCACACTAAATAGAATGGTCTGTGTTCTGGATCATTCCTGAAAGTACTATGATCAGTATGACCAAGAACAAGGTTTTGGGGTCAGGTATGACACAGGTATTCATTTACCTTATGTGATGGTTTGTGTATGCTTGGCCCAGGGAGTGGAAGGTGTGGCCCTGTTGGAGTAGGTGTGGCCTTGTTGGAATAGGTGTGGCCTTGTTGGAGGAAGTGTGTCACTGAGGAAGTAGGCTGTAAGACCCTCATCTTAGCTGCCTGGAAGTCAGTATTCTGCTAGCAGCCTTCAGATGAAGATGTAGGACTCTCAGCTCCTCCTGCACCATGCCTCCCTGGATGCTGCCATGCTCCCACCTTGATGATAAAGGACTGAACCTCTGAACCTGTAAGCCAGTCCCAATTAAATGTTGTCTTTATAAGAAGAGTTCTTGGTCATGGAGTCTGAGCACAGCAATGAAAACCCTAACTAAGACACCTTACTACTTCAGGCATTTGTCTAGAGATAAATCAGGTACAAAGAAACATTTTTGAATGAATCAAATCATTTGTTTGACTCCTTTGAGTTTTGGTTTCCTCCTTTCTAAAGTGAGGACAATGCCCGAGTGGAAGCAGGAGGAGACCCATGGAAGTACCAGTGGGGTTGTCTAGATCAGTAACAATGGGGCGTAGGTGTAAGGAGATGCAGCAAAAGAACAGAAAGAAGCAGACTAACTAGGGGGTATACTCCCCAGGAAGAGTCTCAGGACCCAGTAAATTATATATGAGATATGTGAATCTGAAACCACACACCATGAACACAGTCACGTCTGAGTTACATAATACCTTGCACACAGTCACATCTACATGAGAGATAATTAGAGCATGCCATCCTGCTGACCTTCACCTCTAATGTCAAATACTGAATAGGAAAGACTGGGAGGCATGTTGCTCAAAGGCACCCGATAATCTGATCCAAATGTAACAGTCTGCCATTGAAAATAGCTTGATATCCCCAACATCAAGGTTTTCTTCTACACATGGCATATAAATGGGACGCCCAAACTACTTAGGAAGTGCACAAGCTGAGAATAAAGGATTGTGTCTGTGGACATTTCAGCATTTAATGGTCAGAGAGAAAAGATCCATGCAAGAGATTTAGCATGAACTGCCATGGTAGAATGACCAAGAAGTAAAGAAACATGAAGCGAATGTGGTCATCATGGAGCCTGAGGGGAAGATGTATTAAGAAGATAGGGATGCCCCACTCCATCTAGCTGCTGAGAAATTAGGTAACGGAAAACCAGAGAAGTTATTTGGCAAGATGGCGGTGCTTAGCTTTCCATGCAGTTTAGTGGAATGCTAGAATGTGGAAGTCTGAAGCTCCAGACATCCCCCTAAGATGTCTGCCTGGGAGGGTACTGACGCCTTTGTAGTTACAGAGAGGACAGGAACCACCAACTACTTTGTTATCCTCCTTCAATTCACATTGAATGAGTTAGCACAGGAAACAAAAGAGAAGCTTCCATGAGTGTGGTCCTTGGGGAAACAGATAAAGTGATTGATAAGTAATGGAGAGGATTAGGTGGAGTGTAGCCACTGTACTTTAAAGAACTTAGGCTTGTGTTCTGCAGGCTGGTCCGTTCGGTTAGAGAAGGAGATGGAATCCCCCTTTGATTGCTTCCTAATTTTTTTTTCTAGATCCTTAGAGCTAGGTTCTGTTATGAGGGGATCAAAAAGCGGGAAGGAAAGTCTTAAGAGGTGAGGTACAAAAAGAAAGATTAAAACATCATTTTAAAGACAACGACAGGAGGTATACTAAGAATTGATAAGCATATCTCCAGGTGGTACCGCTCGCATGCTTGAATCGGCACATAATAAAGCAAGAAAAACACACGGACCAAACCATGCGCTTGGCGACACGGGCGTCTGACTATCCAGCTGCTTCGATGGAGTAAGCAAACAGCTCATCGTCCAGCGTTGGTGCGATCAGTCTTGTTCAGAAGGGACAAGAGAATTGAAAGTGTTGTAAAGACGGTAAGACTGTGAAGGAGGTGATGACCAGAGCTAAGGAAGTAAATCGATGAAGATCACGGTGGGAACGTGTATCACGATGGAGTGATTTTTTCTCTTAGTTTGTCTTTCCTACTGTTATCGCTAAATCTGGGTAATCTACATTTGTGGGGGGAGTTCTCTCCTGCCCCCCTGACACCATTTATTTGTGAAAGATGTGGACCTCACTTGGAGGAGGTAACCAAGGAGACCAAACGAGTCCTGGGAAAAGTGTGAATGGCGTTTCCGACACGCAGTCTGAACTAAGTCCCTAAGATGGTCATGCAAATTGTTTGTGAGGGTTAACGTTCTGGGTACCTAAGGTGTCAGCATAGAACTGAGCCGGGAGTGGGGAACCAGCTGAGTAAGAGAAGGAAAGTCTCCTGAACGGCCCAATACGCCACTACCTCTTCCGGCTATTCGAATCCCCAGGGAAATTATGTGTGGCTCCTGCCATGTTCTCCAAGTTCCATTCTTGCCCTGAGTCCCAGGAGCAGTGGCTTAATGGCTGTTCTTTCTGGAAACATCTTGGGGTGTGAAATAGGTGAGTCTCCACATCCCTGCTGGTTTTAAAATTTCTCAGTGGTCTTCTGTAATTACCATTCTCTAGCTGTCATGTATTTATTCCACTGTCCTTTCCCCCAAAGACATTCATTGTGTCCTCTGCAAACAGGACGCCTGCAAATGAACACAGCGTGCACACGCGCCGCGCACACACACACACACACACACACACACAGAGAGAGAGACATCTGCGCGTCTATTTAGAAGGATCACAAATGAAAGGGCAAAGTTTGCTGTCATTGTCTGGGTCCTTTTGCAGTCCACTCACCCTGACTGCTGAACTGGTGAGTCCCAGGAACAGGTGTCTCCAAGAGTCTCTGAGCACTGTAACTGCTATGACAGCTCTGCTTGGAGGACTCAAAGCTGCCACATAGATGCATTTGCTGTTCTGGGGTAAAGTGTATGTGAATTGGATTTTTTTTTTTTGAGCCTAGGAAAGAGAAAGGTAAAAGGCTGCTTTAATTTATAGTTGTTGAGTGTGTGAAAGTATATTTTCTCCCTTAAGGAGACTACAATAGCTTTTAGCAAGTATCCTGAAACACAAAGGAGTAACCAGGTAAACGGACAACGGGAGATCTTTCAGTGGGCAAGAAAAATCCTCATCTGACCTTGTTTCCTCCTGTACTATTGAGAGTTGTTAGGTTGGTGGTTCTGGATAAAATTAACATGCGCCCAGTAAACTCAGTTCTTCATGGAGGGATGATACAAAGCCATGTCCCGCCCCCTTCCAGGTTCTCCTCTACAATTCATTCATTCATTGGTCAGTATCAAATCGCAGTATGCATGTGTCACACTTTTGGCATGGGCACCGGTCCTTGCCCTCTGCTGGGAGGATAGAGGTGGAGCCTGTTTATTGAGCACCTGTTACACACTGTGTCTACAGATGAGAACACCGAGCCGCAGAGGCCCCTCCCCTCCCGGCTCACACACCAGTGGCATCTGCTGTCTAGCACATTTCTGAAGCCTTTATAATTCACAGCCTCTCATTTCTTGGAGACTGTCTGCCTAGGCTGTTTGTTCCAGCTTGATGGCAGCTTTCTTTAGGTGCTAATAAAAGGGGCCTGCTGCTTTACAGGGAGATAATCCAACCCCTGTGTGGCTTGCCATTCTTGTAGATGGAATGGCTTATCTCTTTGAAAGGGAGGCAGATTATTGTTCTAAAATCCAAAATCTTCCTTTGGTTCTCTCATTATAGAAAGGCACTTGCATATTTACTGTTAGGAGGGGCCTCAAAGAGAATACCAAGCCGAGAGGAGTGACAAGGGGCAGCTGTACTAGCCAGAAGAGCCAGGCCTGGGGACCGCTTTCTTTGCTGGCCAAGATTCTAAGGAGTTACCTGTCATTACTGAGGTCTCTGCCCTGATTCCTTCATTTGAGCTTTTGATGTTGCGGAGTGATCAGCTGTCCTGCTGTTTCTTGTGGGAAACTAAATATCCTGTGTCCAAGGAAACTCCCCAGCCTGGACATCCTGAGGTAGTTAATTACTCTATTAAAACCTCAGCTGGAAGAAGCGCTTCAAAGACAGAAGGGGACAAACCAACAGGAAACAAAGTACAAGGGTTTTACAAAAATAACTTTCATTCCCGAAAATGGTGTTCAAGTGACTTTCACATTCTTCTAGAGACAGAACAGGGACTTTTGAAGGTCAGGGAAAGCACCCTGAAAATCCATTAAATGGGTCTTGGTTAAATGCAACTTGTGCCTTTGCTCGCTGGAATATTAAAGAACCTGATAGAAGCACAGATGTATAAACAAACATGGTGAATGGTGATGAAATAAGAGGGAAGCGACAGTCTAGGGGTCTTGAGTGGGTTCATTTCCTCTGCCAGTTGAGGAATTACAAGGCAAAAAAAATTGGGAGCACATTGGATGTAATGGAGACTCCTCAAGCACCAAAGACAGGAAAGGCAAAAGCAACAGCCAAAGGCATGGATTAGGGTAAGGAAACAGAGAGAAAAGAGCTATAACATACAGTGACGTACGGGGAGGACTTAGGAAGCAGAAAACTCATTGACTTCTCAAGGACTGGGAGTCTTAACACACTCCTGAAGACTTGTCCTCCCCTAGTTTAGGGTTGGTCAGTTTGAAGAAACTGGGATTGTTGATTGGCCCAGTTTGACTCTATGTCATGTCACATCAAGCCAGACTTAAACTAGTTGAGCCAGTCCATGAGCAGGGGATCTGCTAACGGGGAGATGAAAGTCTGCAAAACCTTTTAAATCTGCCAGGCTTTTGTTTCAACTAAGAAAGGTGAAGAAGCTGGCCACCTTGGAAATTTGCCACCTTCATTACCTAGCCACACCCTGTCTGTCTACCTACAGGAGTCTGTTCAACTCTTAGTCTCTCTGAAGGGAGAGAGAGAAAGAGAGAAGGAGGGGAGGGAGGGAGGGAGGGAGGGAGGGAGGGAGGGAGGGAGGGAGGGAGGGAGGGAGGGAGGGAGGGAGCATGTTATATATTTTGATTCCTTTCTATGACTGTGGCCATCCCTTAAGGAAAAGCTACTCCACAGAGGAATGATGTAATCTGGCTCACAGTCTGAGGTGACACAGACTGTCATGGCACAGAAAGTGTGACAGTACAGCTATTTACTGCTGTGACTGTGGAAACATGAGCCTCCCTGCTCAGATGTCAGCAGGCCAGGACACAAATGAAGAGGAGGGATGCTGGTCTTCAGCTGGCTTTTTCCCCTTTCCTGATTTTACTCTGTCCCCGAGCCCAGCCCACGGGATGGTGTTACACACATTCGGGGTGTCTCCTCTCCCCGCATCCCCCATCAACCACACTTAAAAATCTGCCTCAGACATTTCTTATCTAACCAAGCTAGCAATCAGAATTAAACATCACAGAGTGCATAGATCTATGCATGTGCAGTGTTTAGGGAAGGGTACTGGAACGATTTTCTGTTGCTGTGCAGAGATGTTCCCTCAAATGCAGATGCTTAAAATGCTTTGAGTATTAATTCAGTCTTCATGGCTCAGGAGGCTGGGTGTAGCTTGGTCCACACTTTAAATAAGACTGTGAGGTGGGTCCCCACTAGAGAGGGAGTTTTCAAACATTCAGGCTGTGACTAAGTTTAGCTCCTTGTAGTTTGAAGACTGAAGACTGTATTTCTTCAACCGCTGAGAACTTGCCTGCACCTGGAGATCTTGCCACATAGAGTCCCCACTGTTAGAGAATTTTAGAGCGAGTAGAGGGACAAAGAGTGCCACAAAGTCACGTGATGCAGCAGACCTCATCTGAGAGATTTACTGTGGGAGAGGGGAGCTGGTGATGATGTGGCCACTGGTATGAGTTTCTGAAGGCGGGCTGTAGGGAGCACTCCGTTAGTGGTTCTCAATTTCCCAACACCCACCATAGCTCTTTCCTTCTCTGATGCCAATAAGAGAGAAGTAAACCCAAGCAAGACTGTTGCTGCAGTCTATACAACCAAGCTCAAGTTGACCTAGCATGTCTGGTCTGCTGGCACTTATTTCCACCGATTAACCCAGAAAACAAAATGCAGGGGCCATGACAGGCATACTGCTTCTTCTCGTTGGCCAGTCATGTTGTCTCTCCAAAACAGTGTGCCCACTGACAGCTCAGAGCTAGTGTCTAGACTTGCATTTCATTTTGCCCATATGTGAAATTCGAAGTGCTTCCTGACCGTTTAAGACTCTGTAGAGAAAGTATCATATCTAATTCATTGGTGGAGGGGGGAGGAGTGTTATAACAAATAGTCCATTCTGTACTAAGGAATAAAACAAAGCAGCGCCATTTATACTGTACACAAGGCCCTGTAGCAGGCTAGTAGATGGACATAGGAATGCAATTAGAGGCTAAGGAACAGAGAGCTACAAGATCTCATAAGCCCCCCCAGGCCACCGATGGAAGGGCAGCATCAGCACCACCTGGGATCGTGCATCCAGTGCAGAACATCTATTCCAACCCTACACCTCGAGTCAGAGTCTCCATTTGAAGAAGACTCAAATGCACATAGATAACAAGAGACCTTGGATTAGAATAATTAGAATACTCCATATCACCGTGCCACATGCTCCCGGAAAAGCACATTTTCACCGGGAATGTCTACACAAGAATGATTATCACATTATTGTTTCTAGTAGGAAACAGAGAAAACTTGGGGAAATAAAACGAATTGATCATCCATAAGGACCTAAGAAACCAGCTATTGTGTTTACCAAAGGAAATACTGAGAAAATTAAAAATTTTTTAGGTACAGCCACATATATCATCGATATAGAGATAAATGGATAGATGAATTAATTCTCCCAAAAGATGCTGTTGAACTCAAGGAATATGCAATATAATAACACCATTATTCATTTTTGTAAAGGTCAAAGTCTTCCTGTACAGATGTACATGGAGAAGTGGAATAACATGGAATTCCAGATAGATTCCTCTGCAGAGATAGGATGGTGAAGAGAAGACACACACAGGACAATTTTAGTGTGCAGTTTTCACGCCAGATGGAAAGCACACGGATATTTGTCATGTTTTCTTGATTTTTATACACACAAAATATTTCTTAATAGAGCTAAGAAGACAGACAGCTCAAGCAATTAAGAGCGTATACTGTTCTTACAGAGGACCTGAGTTCAGTTCCCAGTACTCATGTTGGGAAGTGACAACTGCCTACATCTCCAGCTCCAGAGGATCTGACCCCACTCTTCTGGACTGTGAAGCAACCTGCATCCACATCACACATACACACACACACACACACACACACACACACAGACAGACAGACAGACAGACAGATGCATATTGACACAGAGACACGACACAGAGAAACACAGAAACATATTTTTTAAAAAATAATTTAAAAACTTTAATAAGATAAAAGAAAAATTTGCCCTCTGCATGGTGTCTAATTGTCATTGAAAATACATATGCTAATTTGTAATCCCATAAAACACCATATGCTAATTTGTAATCCCATAAAACATCATATGCTAATTTATAACCCCACAAGCTGAGAGGAGATCCCATGACTGGTCCCCACCAGTTTCTGCTGGTCAGACATCTAACTTGGAGCCCATCTGTCGGGCAGCGTGAAATGGCATCCTTTTGCTCCATCAGTGTTCCTGTCTGCCCGTCAAACGAGGCTGAGCCTGCCTTGCCAACGGCTTTCCTCCTTGGTGAGCTGAGTGTTCACATCCCGGCACATTCTCCCTTGAGTTGCTTTTCCGTATCGATTTGTTGGAAACACTAATTAAAGTGCCCAGAATGCAAGCTGACACCCTTCGTCTAGGTTGTAAGAAGCTACAGCTCCAAAACCAGACAGACCAAAGGCTAATGGAAGCTCTCCCGTGGCATTATGGGTATGAGCTGGGTCACTACCTACATTAGCACCCAAACTCAAACCATACATGCAATATTCTCATATATTATTGTTAAATGCATCACATTAAATGTATAGATATTTAAAAACCACAAAGTCAACTCTAAACATTAAAGAAACAAAATTGCTCTTTTTCTGAAGTGTCTATCTTACAGTATCCTCGAGTTAATTCTAGTGGTTTTGCTTTCAGCAATACAATAATTTCAAAAATACATTAATTTAGCAACTCTCTCTGGTTTTTGTGATAATCTTGCTTTAACTTTGTAAAGATTCATTATTTTATTTACTTTTACTGTCATTTGAGGGAAAAAAGAAGCAAAGACAAGAAACCAGTGAAATGAGAATTTCATGTAAATTTTTTATTTAGGGGTGGAAGAGACAGCTCAGTGATTAAGAATGCTTGCTGCTCTTTCAGAGGATACATCAACAGTGACTCACAATCACCTGACACACCAGCTCTAAGCAATGCAATACCTTCTTCTGGCTTCTGCATGTACAAACACACACATGTGTATGCATACAGAGAGAGAGACAGACAGACAGGCAGACAGAGACAAAGAGAAAGAGAGACACACAGAGAGAATTAAAAGAGAATAAATAAAACATAAATAAGATTTCTGTTAGTTTTGCATGTGTATATTGTGTCTGTGCTTACATTCATGCCTGTGTGTATATGTTTGCATGACTATGTGCATATGTATTGTGTTTGTGTATGTGTGGTGTGTGTGTGAGAGAGAGAGAGAGAATGCATGCATGCATGTGTGTAGGGGTGGGTGTATAGGCATGTATGAAAGAGTGTGTGTGTGTGTGTGTGTGTGTGTGTGTAGTTGTTTTAGATGGTGATGGCCTTTGAGAAAACAATGATCTCTGGAAATTATTTCCTGGTGAAAATTTCTTTTCCACTAGATATAGTCTTCAGCCATCAATGTTTTGAGTTTTTTGTTTGTTTGTTTGTTTGTTTTCTTTTGTTCGATTTTGTTCTGTTTTAAGATGCAACTTCTTATTTAAACCAAGAGAAATCAGTTTCTTTAGCATGCTGGGAAATCCTTGTTCTAAAACAATTAGGAAAACTCATTTTTGTGATGGATGTTCCTGAGAAAAAATTTGGTAGCAACCCAGAGAGAGCTGTCATTCCTTGTTTATAACGGAAAAGGCGTGTTGCCCTGGTGAGCACATGTTGCCCTAGTGAACGGGACCAACTGCTTTCAGATGTCACAGGCGTCTCCCAGCCCACAGGATCGGGACTAGCTGAGCACTGCAGAACAGGACCCCATAGACATGGGCTACAGTGCCCAACTGTACGGCCTAATCTTCCTTCCAGGGACTGGCTCTATGTTACTTTAAGACTTCAGATGTGCTTGAAGTATGCAAAGATTTTGGTCATTTGGTGAATCAAGCTTGGTAGATCCCCTAGGTGGTGTGTGAGCCCTCTTCCCTTGTCATTAGTAGTGGAAGGAGTGTCCAGGAACAGTAAGTACCACCAGATGACCCACTGAGCAAGGCAAGCAGGCAGGCACAGCACAAGAACTCTCCTAGGCTTGCCGGATGAAGACAGACTCAAGAAAATGTCAGCTGCCTGACGTAACTCCACTATGACTTCGGCCAAGAGAAGACAGAGGAGGTCAAGAAAGAATTTGTCTGAAACTGAGAGAAAGGGAGTTCTTAGGAACGAGCAGAAATCCACCTACTTCCCATTGTCAAACTCTTCATCCAGATTTGTTTGAAAAGAATCAATTGAGATTAAAGCCCATTGCCTCTGGGCACCTGCCCTGTATGTTGTCACTCTACAGACTGCGAGCAGACGCAGCCAGCCATTGCCATGTATCAAACACAAACCAATGGGGGAGTGAGAGGGGACATTCAGAGCATGGAACTGAGAATGCGCTGGGACATTAAACAATGTGTCGAGGATTCTCAGGGATGGGGGGAGCAGAGCCGGAGTTAAATCCATATGTGTGCACGGAGAGCTATGGTGAGAACCTAAAACTGACTCTCCACTCGGAGTGATGTCACAGTGATCTATTGCCATGCTTTTCCCAGGTCACACTTCTTAGCATGGTCTTCGAGTTTCCTCTGTGTGTGTGCACGGCCCTGGGTGTTCAGGCGCACACGTTTAAATGCTTCCCGAAGTCAACCTGAGGAGTTGTTTCCCAGGCACCATCTACATCAGGGAGGTGGTGAGGAACACCTTCTAATGGGCTAGATGACTGCCCAGTGAAGCCAAGGGATGCGTGTCTCTGTCTGCCCAGTGCCAGGATTACAAGCGTGTGCTGCCACACCCAGATGTTTTCAATGAGTTCCGGGAGGTGGGAATCACTCTCAGAGTCTCATTTTTGCAATGCTTACACGCTACCCACTGAGCTACTACTTCAGCCCTTAGCTTAATCTTAAATGGGAATATCTCTCCTCTCCCTCTCTCCTCTCTCCTCTCCCTCTCTCTCTCTCTTTCTCTACCTTTCCCTCTCCTTCTCTCTCTCTCCCTCCCTCTCCCTCCTCCCTTTCCTCTCCCTCTCCCCTCTCCTCTCTCCTTTCCGTCTCTCCCTTTTTCCCTCTCTCCCTCTCCATCTCAACCCCCCTGTCTTTTCTCTCTTCCCCTCTGAACCTTCCATCTTGTCACTGATTTGCCTTCTCCTCAGCTTTTTCTCTTCCATGTTTCTCCCTCATTCCCCAGCGCTGACTCTAACACACCTAACACACAGTCAGACCGTGGAGGAGACACAGCACCTTTCTGTCTCTGAAAGGTCTAAGGAAGCAGCCAGACTTCCAGCTTAACACAAAGCCAATGCTTCAGGAGGTCTACTTGTGAATGTACATATTATAGAAGGGTGTTGTGAAGATGCTGACAGCTTATATCTGGGTATCTTTACCTGCTTGCAGCCATAAGCAGGGTGGGGCAGATCTTCCTCCCAGCCTCCCTGCCGTTCTCTTTCCACAGCCCTTTCTCTTCATTTTGCCATCTCTTTCCTCTGAGTTCAGCCTTCCTCAAATTGCTTTCTTTCTTGAGCAGCTGAAATGGAAAATTCTTATTAGTTCCCAGTAACATTACTTGGCGCCTGTGTCTCTATCTTCCCATTTCAGATTGGGGGCCTTACCTGCTATCACCAAAAGGGTCATTAAAATGTTTTTCTAAGGAAATAAAAATTTCTTACTTAATGACTCCACAATGTAACTTAAGAGCAGACGGAGGCTTTAAAAATATGATACTTCCACGGTTTTACGTGTCTTAGACCAAAAGTCTCAGAATAATTATATTAGCACTTTCTGTAACAACTTGATTATGGAAAACAGTTTAAGGAATTTTGATGCTCACATCTGCCCCGCCCACCCCTGGGTAGATCTGAATATGATTGACAACCATTTTTTTGTTTGTGATGTTTTTGTTGTGGTTTTGTTTTGTTTTTTAAGCTACTTGGAATAAACCTTTTCAGTATAGTTTTGTCATCAAATGAATACATAACTAAGGTCATTCATTAAACTTTACTTTCAGTTCTAAGTAATTATTTTTTTATTTACTTAAGTGCTGTTTAGCTGAACTGCACACACATAACTTCAGTGCACAGGGCATTCAGAGCAGCCTAGCTACCATCCCCCACCTCTCCTCTTCCCATCCCCAAAGGCACTCTGGTCCTGCCTTGACAACTTTTTTAGAATATATTTTTAATCTATTCTTTGAGAATCGCATGCATGCATACAATATATTTCAATACTATTCACTCTTTCCCATGTGGCTCAGATGCCCTCCACGTTCCCTTCCCAACTTCACACTCTTTTAAAATCTGTTGATGTAGAGTTTCCCACTGGAGCATGAGGAGAAGTCTAGCAGGAGCTATGCCTTTGAAGGAAAAGAACTCTCCCTACCACAGTAGACATTAACTCTCAGCTGCTTCTCAAGGAGAGCAGGGCTATGAGCCCCTTTGCCATTCGTGTTGGAATGTTGATTAATTTGGTCAGAAGCATGTCTCGTGCAGGGAACCACAGCTGCTAAGAGCTCATGTGTGCAACAGTGCTGGCAAGACCTGAAGACACTACTTTGCCCCAGCCTCAAACATGTAGACGCTTTCACCCCACTTCAGTCCTGTTTCCATCCTTTGCTCACCGCTTCCAGCACTTCACCAAGAGTGCCTGGGCTCTACCTGTATCCAGTTCTCCATCTTTCCTCTGCTCTTCTCACCAGTGTAGCTCACTGCCATGAGACTACCAAGCACATAGTACTTTGGAGCAGCTATCCCCTATCCAAACACTGCCATGCCCTCTGGTTCTTGGAGATTCTGAGTGAATTCTGTTCGCCTTACTATGATCCTGCTCCCTTCAGGAGGACTCTAACTGGGTCATTCACCTATGGTGCTGTACTTAAGAGATAATCCAACACACTGTGGCATAAATGCTTCTTAGCATGTCCTCCTCCTCCTTACCTGGAATGTGAGTCTTGCTAAGATGGTTTGTCCATAATTTTATACACACACACACACACACACACACCACACACATCAAGCAAAATCAACAACAACAAAGAACTTGTGAGACCCCTTCCCCCTTACTGGTGACTAGCCAAGTGTGTTTTCATGCAAGCTGTATGCTGCCCTATATGGCACACAGTATCTTCTCACTAAATAAGCCCCGGGACTATTACAAAAGAGATGATTGTTAAGAGCTGGAGGATGGGGCGGGGTTCGCTGTGAATGCTGCCTACTCCTTATGTCACAGCACTGCAGTATGAGCACATTGCAGCCATGGCTACCTGCACAACACCTATGTGTGCATGCATACTCCAGCACGAATACATCCACACACATACATGCACATACATATGCATACATACACACTTAAACACAGGTGACACAGAAGTAGGAGGGGCATAATCTATGAAGAATAACAAGTTCAGAGGGAATGGGAAGAGGATAAAAAGATAATGGAGACAATGAGCCCAATATTTTGTTTACATGTATGACCGGGTTATCAAGACATATGGGATGAAGTCTGACTTTAAAATTCACCCCTTCTTAGCTCTACAACTAACTGAAATTTTAGTGTTTTAGAGCATTCCCTACAGACTAACTTTTCTAAAAATGATTACACTATCATTTGCCAAGAAGGTATAGAAGTTTGCCATATAACTCTCCCCCTTGTCTCCTCCCCCTAGATGCCCACCTGGCCCACCAAGAGAAGATAGAATTTTAACTGAAACCAGACTCCTACTCTGGGTTCTGTGAAAGATGAGTTGATGGAGGTGTGAACTCAGCTGTACCCTCGCCTTTTGTTCTGCAGCTTAGGCCCCACAATGCATCTGCACCAAAGCTGGGGGGAATTGGAAGCACAGGTTAGGATCACTGCGGTGTGGTCTAGCCTACCTTGTTCCCTTTGTTAATGAGTTTCTGGCTGCTCTGCCTTTGGTGCTTAGAGCCTCCCCTTCTCTTGAATGCTCAGGTTCCTCCCGGGCACTTTTGCCACACAGAGAACCTTTAGAATAATCAGAAAAATAAGCTATTAGACTCTCCAGCCTTCTTTCCTTAGCATCATTCACAAAATTATCAAAAAAAAATCTACTTTTGTCCATGATTAATGTACTTCAAAATGCCAAGAGACTCATCGTGTGGGCTTCCTCTCGTGGCCCAGCAGCGCGCTGCACTGCAAGAGCGCCCTCCTCTGACCACTTCTAAAGCTCCCCTCAGCACCCACGCGAAGCCTGTTAGGCCCTCTCTAAAACACACGGCAGGTCTGGAAGACTGGAGGCATGAAGTATTTTTAGAATTCTGCCTTTTGGTTTCTGTTCAGAGAGCAGGAAGCAACAAATTAAGTGTTGGAGGAGGAGAATCTGGACACAAATCCACCTCCCTTCAAGCGTTCCTTCAGAGGCTCCTTAGATTGCATCCTGAAATATTTATATGAGCAAATACCTTCGATTATAATGAAGAAAGTCTGAGATAACACAGTCAAACAGACTTGCCTCCTAAGGAAGATAAAAGCTCCCCATGGGCAGAGTGAGTCTGCCAACTGCTGCTCAACACCTAGATCTGCTAACAGCACTAAGTAAATATTAGTGAATGCAGGTTTTCCTTTGACTTCAAGAACTGAGCGAGTACCTGATCATGGAGATCGCTCTGAAGAGTCACTAAACCGTGACTCTCTTCATGGTACACAAGGCAGGACAGATAACTCTGATTCTCCAGAAATCTGTTTCATTTCTTGAGCTGAGCAGTTTTAACCCACTTGAATTTTTTTTTTTTGAGATTTTATTTATTTTTATTCTCAATGTATGAGTATTTGCCTCACTGCATGTCTCTGCATCATGGGTATGCAGGGCCTACAGAGACCAGAAGAGGGCATCAGATCCCCCAGGACTGGAGTTACTGATGGTTGAGAGAGGCCGTGTAGGTGCTGGGAATTGAACCCTGATCCCCTGGAAAAGCAGCCAGTGCTTTTAACCATTGAGCCATCTCTCCAGGCTTCAATTACTATCTTGAAGCAAGGCCTTTCCTACAGTACCCCAAAGAGACTTTAACTCACTACACAAGTGCTGAACCCGAGTCCTCCTGCCTTAGCCTCCATAGTAGTAGGTTCAACAGCCATGCTATTGTCCCTGTGAGCTGACGTGAAGCCTGAGTGTTCTATAAGCTCTGTATTCTAAACACCACCACACGATGAGTAGATACAGGTTGCGATCACTAACCAGGCTAACCACTTTCCTCACATTACTAGTGACTGTAGGCATACGTTTGTTGCAACCTACCTTTAAGAAGGCTTCACCCTCTCTTCTAGCCCAGCACCCAGCAGAGGTAGTGGAAAAGTTATTAGGATATGGGGCAAGTGGACATGTTCAGCAATAGTTCTTTGGGGTGAGCTCGATCTTCCTTGGCAGCAGTTCAATCCCATAGGAAACACCAAATACGACTCAGCAGCTGCTGACCAGTCTTCTCAGCAGGCCGACACCACACACGAACTGCAGCTACAGTCCAGTCTTCTCAGCAGGCAGACACCACACACGAACTGGCAGCTACAGTCCAGTCTTCTCAGCAGGCAGACACCAGACACGAACCAGCAGCTGTAGTTCAATCCTGAAGAAACCACCAGGCTCGCCAACCAGCCAGAGGTGAGGAATCTCATGGGCAGGTCTTGGATGAGGTTCTCTCAATGGCAGCAGTACCACAAGTTGAGCTCAATAACTCACAATATATTTGTGTCCTTAGCAAAGAATATCAAGGTGGAGCAAACCAAACCAGTGCTCAGTGTTGTCTCCCACTGTCTGTGGGGTCATAGTTATACTCCTTCATCAAGGATCCTTTCTCGTGTTTACTATGTCAAAACATCCTTTCACCTGTGTCTGCTTTAGGAAAACATCCTTTCACCTGTGTGTCGCAGCAAAAGACCATTTGACATAACTAACTTTCTAAAGAAACTAGAAGTTTCTACTTCAAGTGACTGATCGATGTGTCAGCCCATCCACTCCCCACACTGATCGCAAAGCCTACAGTGTTACTGCCTTCTCCAATCCTCATGACAAACCCACAAGACACTTTTCAGACATAAGTAACCTAGAAGAGAACCGACGGACATTGCTGTTCAACAAGCAAATGAAAAAAATCAAGAGTCTTGGGTGTGAAATTCAAGAAATAGAATCGGAGTAGAAGAGGCACGGGCTAGTCGGAGAAATGTTGATGCTACCGCTCTCTGAATAACTCAGGGAAGATGAACTTATCAACCGAAGGGAAAGGGGCTATGAGCCACACCGTGACACCTTTAGAGCATGCTGCTTAAACTGTTTCCACTCACTCTTCAGTCAGAAAGGTGTTCACGCAACCCCAGTCTGCATACATACACAAAGTCTGCATAAAACTTAACAATTAGTGGTAACTCAAAGAAAATCTTATTTCTTCAGATTTATGTTTACTTTTATTTGTGTGTGTGTGTGTGTATGTGTGTGTGTATGTATGTGTATAGGTACCTATGTGAAATTATAGGCAGTTGTGAGCCACCTTACATGGTTCTTGGAACTAAATATAAGTCCTCCAGATGAACATTAAGCCCTTACATACACACACACACACACACACACACAACACACACATATATATATATGTATACACACATATACATATATATATGTACATATACACACACACAAAAAACACACACATATATGTGTATACACACATACACACACACATATATATGTACATACACACACACACACACACACACAATTTTGGCCATTTCAGACATTATTGGAAATTGTGTCCAAATTCCATGCCAAAGTTCTTTTTTTTCCCCCCAGAATATAAAATGTTTAATAGACTACTGCATTTTTACTTGTTCAATGGCAAGAGATAGAGACACAGTTTCAAGTCAAAACTCATTTAACAACTTTTTTTGTGAACTCAAGTGACAATTTTTAACATCAAACATTCTAATACAGCCTGAAGACGCTTTAATCTGTTCATATTGATGAGTGGCGGTTGGAAGTTACTAGATATTTGTTTTCTGCAATTATACCATTATGTCTCTGCAAGAGCAGAAAAGTTAGTGTGTCAACTGAAAACAAGGGAAGTCTTAGCATGCAGCAGTCTTGGATCGTAGCTGGTGGGTTTCAGACAGTGCTTGGCATAGGTGCACATGAACTGCAGACCATGTATACAGAACCAGTTACACAGAGCAGCACTGCAAGGTAACATGGGTGGGCGATTCCAGAAACAATTCAGAATTATTCCACGCAGGAGTTGGAGTTCATGTTTGGTGGTTGCACATTCAGAAACCTTTTACTCTTACAGTGAGTGAATGAGCATTTAATGTCCAGTAGTAGAAATTCCTTTCTAGGAGTCATACACTCAGTTGTAGGACCCCATGCAGAGTCATGAAGGTGGGCGAAGTTGGGTTGTAAGAGATGTGAAGTTGGCAAACCAATCTCAGTGCTGAACGGATTCTCACACACATTGCACAATGTTGACGGCTCAAAGAATACAACAGTGACGTTGACCCACGCAAAGAAGAGAGATTGGAAACTGGGCAAGACTGTAGGAAACAGAGGGCCATAGGGGCAAGTTTATGCTTAGGCACTACCCTCATATGGATACCCAACATGGGCAAACATGACTACTACTGTACATCCGGGAGGCTTAGGACTCAGCACAAAATGGCTGATAAGCATTTCACTAGAGTGCCAATCCTGTGTCATTCTGCATAAATATGGCCTTAGGAGTCAAAAGATTTTAGTTCCCACCTTTGCCTTTACCAGTGTGTGTGTGATATTCTGCATATGTCCCTGCACCTGTCTGTGCACAGCCCATATGTACTGGCATGATCTTGGGGGCCAGTCAGCATCTGCCTACCCAGAGGTCTGTGTGACAGCTTTTGTCCAGTAAATGCAGTATGTCTTATTTCCCCATGACTCCTTAGGATCTTTTTTAACTTGTTAGCCTCACAATATCCTCTTCAGTTCCTGGCCCCCGAGCTTGGACTTCACAAGACCTCTGACAATTTGCTTATGCTGTGCTGTAAGCCTTTGATGGGAAGATTAAGGATCATCTAAGCTATTCTTGATGATTTTTACAATGCAACTGAACACCTTCATCTCCATGTTTCCAATACCTTAGGTCTCACCTACTAATTGTAGCTTTTCTATTTTCCTCTTTTCCACATTACATTTGCAAAGGAAGGCAAAAATGCTTAAAGCTCTGATGAAAAATGTATGAGGGTCACAGAACAATCGAAGTCTGTTGGCTATGACGATCACTCTGTAGGACTTCAGTAAAGTGGGGACAGCCCAGCTTTAAAGAATAGTGGGTCTGAGGATGACTTGGTAGATAAAATCACTATCAGTACAGACAGGGTGACCCAATTCAAATTTCTAGCACCACAGTAAGAAGCGGAACTTGGCTGAGCACACATAGAAAGACAGACAGACACACACGCACACACACACACACACACAGAGAAAGAGACATATACACACACATTAAAAAGTTGGATTTGGCTGAGCACACACACACATATATACACACATATAAAAAGTTGGACTTGGCTGAGCACACACAGACAGACAGACAGACACACACACACACACACAAACACCCAGAGAGACAGACAAACAGACACACAGGCATACACATATACACACACATAAAAAGCTAGACTTGGCTGAGCACAGACAGACAGACATATACCACACACACACACAGAGAGAGAGAGAGAGAGGGGGGGGGGAATTTTAAAGGTATGGTGGTTTGGTGCTATATTCTCAGCACTAGAGAGACTAGGGCCATAACTGCAAGTTCCAGGGCAATGTGACTCATCTAGCAAGAACCTATCTTGAAAAAAAATAATAAACAAGAAAAATAAACCTCATGAGTAGATGGTATGTTTGTTTGGATAACGAAACTAGAGGTAATGATTCTGTATGTTGCTAGGTTTTTGCAATGTTTATTGAAAAAAAGGTTTAAAGTTGTTTAACCAGTCACAAGCCTCCCAGGAAAAATCCGATGTCATAAGAGCAGAAAGATAAGGTCAGAAGGGAGCCAGCCTTAGAGCCTGACCTGGAATGCACATTGCATTTTTTTTTTTTTTTTTTTTTTTTTTTTTGGTTTTCTGAGACAGGGTTTCTCTGTGTAGCCCTGGCTGTCCTGGAACTCACTCTGTAGACCAGGCTGGCCTCGAACTCAGAAATCCGCCTGCCTCTGCCTCCCAAGTGCTGGGATTAAAGGCGTGCGCCACCACCGCCTGGCTGCACATTGCATTTTAGTGTGTTGTTTGAGCTCACAGTACCGCTAGCTCCAGAATGGGGATTGAATCCACCATCCACACACAAGCAAGCACACTAAGCTTAGGTTCTCTAAGTCCCCTTTCCTGGGGTGGGCTGGCATCCCAAAATCTGTGACAGAAGAGAACAGCAAAACGACTCCACTCACAACAGCTCAAAGGTAAGCAATTTACAGCAGAGGTTACCATTGTTGACCCCACATGGGAAAGAGAAGCTTCAGGTTCCTCCCTGGGAAATCCAGCCGTGGAGAGCAAGCTCTCTCGGAAACTCCAGCTGGCTGCCTCGGACTCCTCAGTCTGTTTCTGTTGAACATTTAAGCCCGAGCTTGAAGTTACCTCTCTAATATGTGCTCTGTTACTTAGAAGCCTCACCTGGGGGGCCCTCTGCTCTGTTGGCAGCTCCAAGTGACCACCTTGAGGAGGCTCCCTGCCAGTTCTCTGCTGGGCGCTCTCTGTGTCCTGTGTGGTTGTTTTTATAGATGTGCACCTACTATGTTCTTTTATTCTTTTACTTTGGCTTGCTATATACTTAATAAGATCACTGGTTTAAAATAAAAAAAAAAAAATTACAGCCCTCACAGATTATTCTCCGGATTGGACAGAACATGATGTAAGGAACTGACCTATAGATTCCAATCTTGAGCAGCGGCTTTGGTTGCATCTGTGAAATGAAGATGGTGACAGATGTTTGGCTGAACACATACATGTGAGCCCACGCATATGCAAGTACACAAAGTGCTGTGCATAGTCCCTGTGTCCCTGACACAAAGTGCTGTGCACAGTCCCTGAATCCTTGGAAGATACTAGGACGAAAACAACACTATCATTTTTACGACTACGTAAGAACAGGGAAGAATCAGAGAAGAACTCATAAATGTGACAATTCAGAGTGATCAGCGAACACTTGGCCCAATCATGGGATGGACACTGCAGTTCATTAGGGGCCTAGGAGATGTCAGGTCTTTGGCAAGCATAATGTATCATTCAATCAGTGCAGGGGTGTGGCAGGACACAGCAGAGAGCACTTCCAAGAGCTGCTGATTGCAGCAGCGACTGCGGTTTTCTTCTTACAGGACACAGTCGGCACTGGGCGGTGAAGCTAACTAAGATCCACAGCTTGTTCTATCTCTGGAGCATCTCGGATATTTTAACAAAAAATTGGAGATTTTTTGAAGAGGATTTTTCAAACTCGACGGTTTCTTTTTATATCTTACTATTTCTTTGATTCCGAATTCAGAGGAGATTCACTTTAGTTTCTCGGCCTCCCCTTTTGTTTGAGTACAGTACAAAGAGAATCAAATTTTAATAACTACAATTATTATGTGTTTACATATAATGAGGCTATTTCCATGTTCACACAGATGGTCTGGAATAACTAAACGTTATTACAGCCCATTCTCCTGGATGTGGAGCTCCTCGACTAGATTTTCTGATCTCTATTTTGATATCCACTTTTGTAATAAGCCCTACGCTGCACTGAAAGTTTGCTGAAACTGAATTGCACATGTTCCTTACAGAGGGAATCGAGAGGAAGGTTTTCATGGTGAGAGAGCGCTCACTCCTACAGTCTACATCAGTAAAGCTGGGTAGATCGCTAGTTAGCTGCAGTCTGACAAAAATGGCCGAATAAAGAGTAAAAGCAAGAACGTTGCCCCGACTGAGAACTCACATAGTCTCCTGCCCCTCTTCCAAACATCTTACTCTATCTGCTTTGATCCGACACTTCATTTGCTGCATATAGGGTATCCTTTGTCTCACTACATTAAAACAAGTAAGACCTTGGGGGCGGGAGGAGCATGGCCGCTCAAGAAAGAAGATGGAGAGTTGTTCTGCTTAGGGGAGAGGGGAAAGGAAAAGGAGGAGCACACCCTGGACGTGCTCGGTTGTTCTTCATTCCTGTACCCTTGAACTAATTGTCAGTCGTAGGAACCATGAACTTCCGGCACTGTCTACCCAATCATTGTAAAGGCCCCTTTAGAAGGTGGAGCCTTGAAAAAGGAAGTAAATGAACATGGGGTCATGGAGTCATGGAGTGAGTCTTGTGGTTTTCTAGCCTGGTTACCTCTGTTTCCTGACTGCAGACATTCATACCCTGGGCTTTGGCTATGCCTTCCTCCGATCGTGGGCTGTAACCCCTACACTGTAAGACACAGTAAGCCCTTCCTCCATCCTGTAGTTGTCTCTTCTCAGGTGCGTTAGCAATAAGAAAGGTGTATACCCTACAGTCTGCCGTTTATTTTATTTTCACCATCCCCTTGTTCTGTTTGCCTAATATATTCTTCTCTCCAATCTTGGCTCCTTTATTTCCCATAGGAAAAAAAAATAGGATGATATTTCCTTCCCTGACTACAGTGGATAGAATGTGGCCCCTGCCTGTCCAGATTCATATGTTTAAGCCTGATCGTCAACAACAAAGGACTTGAGGGAAAGGCACTTGGAAGATGAACAGGTTATAAAATGGACCCTTGTGGGATTTTCATGAATGGGATCAGTGTTCTTATGAGTAGACACGGGAGAAAGATCATCTTTCTTTCTGTCTCCCTCAGTAGTGAGGACACAAAGGATGGACACCTGCAAACCAGGAAGAGGCCCTCACCAGACACCAGATTTTCTGTCCCCTTGACCTTGGAGGTCTCAGCCCTAGTGCAGTGAGAAATAATCAGTTATTCCTAAGCCACTAGGTCTGTGATAATTTTGTAATGTCAACTCAGATTGATGAAGAAAATGACCTTTCCTTTGCAGAGCTGAGCGAGTTCTCTGCTTGTTTTTTTTTTTTTTTAATTAAATATATTTTAGTTATAATGTAATATGGTTAAAAATGTATAATGTTGTCATTGACACCAGAGTTCCTCTTAAGGAAAGAACTGTTTTTAATTAGAAAAACACTCTGAAAAGCTGAAGCTAACAGAAATTAGGGCCTCCAGGGGTAGTGGTGTAGCAGGAACAACACAAAGACAAGTGAAACCTCATGTCCCCAGAAGATATTATGAAGCTATGGGGAAAGCAACATAAGGGTGTTCAGAGGCAATGGGGGTGGAAAATACACATAGATACACAGAGAACATGGTAGAAGTTTCCAGAAGGAGTTTCACATGAAATGAAAAAAATCTAATATTCAACCTATGTTAAGACAATCCTTGTGTGTCACCATCCAGCTTATCTTGATGGAAGACCATTGCATTGGCTGGTTTTGTGTGTCAACTTGACATGTTAGAGTTATCACAGAGAAAGGAGCCTCCCTTGAGGAAATACCTCCATGAGATCCAGCTGTAAGGCATTTTCTCAATTAGTGATCAAGGGTGGGAGAACCCATGGTGAGTGGTGCCGTCCCTGGGCTAGTAATCTTGGGTTCTATAAGAAAGCAAGCTGAACAAGGCAGGGAAGCAAGCCAGTAAGTAACATCCCTCCATGGCCTCTGCATCAGCTCCTGCTGCCTGACCTGCTTGAGTTCAGGTCCTGACTTCCTTTGGTGATGAACAGCAATGTGGAAGTGTAAGCTGAATAAACCCTTTCCTCCCCAACTTGCTTCTTGGTCATGATGTTTGTGCAGGAATAGAAAAGAAACCCTGACCAAGACAGCCACCCTATGTTGGCATCTCAGGAGCAGAATGTTTGAGACACAAAGAAAAACATTTTTTCTTGTATATCAACTAACACAAGATCTGAGAGAGAGGGACATAGAGAAAAGAAAACATAGTGGAGGGGAGAAAAAAAACTCTAAAGAAACAGGATCTCCAGAATAGACAGAGAAATTTAGAAGAATAAATATCATCTTCCCCTGTCCTAGATGCTCTACTCACTACAGTGAACAACTTACAGGTCATTTCCATGACCATGAAATTAGGGATGCCACCAAGGTCCCCTGAGACTTCTCCTGGATTGGTATTCTATGAATCTAAACCTTACTCCCTGAAGTGGGAGGAAACAGTGAGTTATGTCTTATTGTAGAAAATCTTTTAGTGATAGGGACTAATTTTAAAGCTTATTTACACACAGGAGAGTACACAAATAATGATAAGCATTTAGCATGTAAGTCAGAAAAAAAGGAAATTCAGAGGGGCATTCTCAGGGAAGCAAACAATGGCTTGTTTAGATCTCTCTGACAATTCTGTAGCATGTTCTAAAAATTATAATGTGCTTTGATATTACTACTAGGGCTAGATACAAGTGTATGGGGACATTTATGCCATTAGACTGTTTTTAAAATACAGCAAAACAAAACGATAACATAGCTCCAGTGCCTAAGGATACAGGCGTGCTTGCTATAAGCTAAGAGCAACTTCCCATTCTCCCCAAACCTGGCAATTTAAAGACAGTTAACATAGGCTGTCAAAGAATTATTGATGCTGAGAAATTGCTCCAATCAATTGATTAGCATGCAATTATTTGGAAGAAAATATTGAGTTGTTTCTGTTTGTTTGCCAGAGGCAATTATCTGATTGTGTTTAAGTAACTCCACTCACGAAGGGAGAAAAAAAGGAGTTGGAGGGTGACTGGACCCACCCATGTAAGAGACAGCCATAAGTTCTATTTTGCAATAGAGATATTTATCTAAGGGAAGAAGAGAATGGCTATCATTTCTACAATGATTTTTATGTGGTTAAGTCAGTTTTCTACCATATATTAAATTGATGTACCTAGAACCAATAGAGTTCTATACAGAATTCCAGCATGACCTCAAATGTTGCTTCTATCACTTATTAGTTATAAGATCATCTAGACAGATGGACAACATACACACATACATACATACATACACACACACACACATGTATTACACACAGATACATGATGTCTAACTCTTGGTTGTGGGGATTAAGTGAATTGGTACAGATATACACTCAAGGATGTCCTTGGTGCACAGCAAGGACTATTAATGCTAATCATTGGTTTGGCTGGAAGATATTTGATTAGAAAATACAAGCTGGTACTCCATCATGACAGAGCATGTTTCTGTTAGCCAGCTCTCTACAGAAGTCCTAGAACTTTAGTCTCATACAAACGACATTTAGTTCTTAAAAATGCTTTGTTAATGTGGACAAAGCACCTTGAATATTAAAATTGACATTGTTAAGCTTCTTTAATTATTTATTTAGAATGACCATAAAATAATCTACCACACATTGATGTCAGGAGCCATCATAGGACAAGCTAATACCTAGCAGGTGATCTTCCTGAGAAGAACAGCTTAGACTAACCTCTACAATAGACTTCTGGTAGGCAAAGCCCAGAAGAAAATCATTTTAGGAAAGATTTCTGCTATTAATATTCTTTTAATAATATGTTATTATTAAACATATCTGACAATCACTAGGTATTAGCCCACCATTTTGAGCAGATCTCTGCAGATCTTGGAGTGACACTATATAGACAAATAAATGACTTCTTAATTCTTAATGATGATCCTATAAAAATTCCTAAAATTATATTAGTATTTATTAAGCTCTTTCATAGTGGGACTGCTATTAGGTTCTCTCTGATAATCAAAACTGCAATGAGAACTCTGTCAGTCTCCCATGTGTCATCAGTTAATTGCTTCTCAGGTAGTAAACAGACTTTCTTCTACTCAGAGAATCTTCCAAAAAGTTGTAAAACCATTAACCTAAGGTCATAAAAAGGGAACTAACGGTTTATTATAGGTGCTAGGACAGAAGATAAAATGTTGACTGGGTTTATCTATACAAAACTTCACTAATAACTTTTTACAAATGGTTTTTTTTTTTTTGAATTTTTTTTTTATTGAATGTTTTTAACTTTCAATGAACCTGTGGAGCTATGACAGGTGATGAATGTTTAGCCAGATAATTACTCCTAATGGATATGCATATAAACATTCACTGTTGTAACTTCTTATTTGATTTATGATTTGAATTTATGAGTAAACTGTGATGAACTTTTTTACCATGTGATCATGTATTCTGAAGATGTATCAGTGCTGAGGACAAAGAGAAGAGCTTGAATTCCCCTTGCTCCACTTAGGATCTTTCTCCTTTTCCTTTTTTTCTTACAGAGCTTTCATAGGTAACTTTTTACAACTTATAAATATACGCTAAATCACTTTTCAAAGTGTTCCTTTTCTTCCGGAGACTTCAACTGGCAGGCTGAAAGTTAGAGCCACTGCAATTCTTGGAGAGACAGAACAAAGGCCACATTACTTAGTCTCCAGTTGTTAGGCTACAGGTGTTAATCACCTCAACCAGCACCTTTTAACCCCTCAGAATGAGCAAGAAAGTTTGTTTTGGGAAGTTATCATCAGCATTCAGTTTAGTTAGAGAGGTAGAATGTCAGAGACCATCCGTCTTTGAAGCCACACCAGAATCTACTCTGTGTCCTGTTTCAACCTGCTCCAGGCCAGGAGGTTCCCTGCACATTGACACTAATAATACACTCCTATGTAAAATAGTTATATTACCACAAATATAAAAAAAAACACCTTTATGAATCAAGACATTGTTAAATGTAACTCGTCTATATTCTAATTTTCGTTTGAAAGCTTCAGCTTTATCATTGGAAGTAAGTATTGTCAGTTGGGTTTCTGGAAATGACAGGTGCATTTTGATGGTTTTCAGGAAGTGCCTGACAAGTGCTGAATAGCCACAATTTGTCTGTCAGCCATCCTTTCTAGGGAAAGGGGTGCTCAGTGGAAAGCAGAGAGTTCAGCTTGTAGCACAAGCATCTGCACAAGTGTGTTCACACAGCCAGCTATGGGTTTCAGAACGCTGAAGCTATTTCTACATCATATTATCATCATTTGGTCCAAATGGCATTTTTTTTAAAAGTGCAACTTGGAAATGATTGTTAGGAGAAGAAGAGGAGGAGGAAGAGGAGGAAGAAGAAGAAGAGAAGAAGGAGGAGAAGAAGAAGACAATTTTCTGCTTAGTAAATAACATTCTTGATGAGGTGGAGGTTTCCCTCTTCCAAGTCCATATGGATATAAAAATACAATGACTATGTATAGCTTATTGCCACAGTTTACATCCACTCCATTTACATCTGCAGAATAAATGGAACACACTGAGAAAGGCAAGTGACATCATAAACATAGATTTGACTACTAGACTCCCAGACAGAACTTACAGAAGTCCAGATCACAGCCTTGGAGTCAAGGCTTAAGGGATCATGGCAAACAAATCATTAAACTGTTTCAGGCCAGTGCTCAGATAAACCAGGTAAGCCCGGGGCCAAATGCATAGGATTTGATTCAATATGAGACTGTTCCAAGTGTTTAACTTAGGGACTGGAACACTATAATCAGCAAATTATGTGCAAGCAAACACTGTTGCTGGGGCCCGCCCACACTCGTTTCTGGTTAAGGAGTTTCTTTGGATTTGGTTTGTGATGGAAGCCACAGAATTTTTAATTAAGCTTTAGTTTTTAAAATGATTAAAAATTTTAAAAGGAAAACTTATTTTTATAGAAATACTCAACACTGTATGGCGGACATCATTCCAACTGAAGTCCGAGTGAAAACAAGCTTTATATGATCTCTTACTATAAGGAAACATCTAGAAGGTTGTAAAGTCAAAGTGAGGGGCAGGAAGTGCTAGGTCCATCAGGCCAAGGCTGAATTTTTCTTCCTGATAAGGCTCCAAGCAACATCTTCCAGGTGCCTAGAATCTGAAAAGACTCAGAGGATTTCCTTTATTACAGAGAGGTTTGCATAGATGTCTGTTTCCTTAAAATAAACCAGTTGAGATAATGCTGTGTATTCACAGATCCACAATCTGGAAGGTAAGGCCCATGAATAGTGAGAGTTGGCATCTATTTAGTGTTGACTTTGTATGGAGCATTCTTCACAGCCTCTATAGGGATCCAGGTCTAGTCTGGGCCGCCTGAAAATACAGCCTTATGGATGACCTCATCTCCTTCCCATAATAAACATGGGTGGGCTAGAACAATGAATGCTAATGAAGCATAGTCCTTGCTTTACAGAAGCAGCTCAACCTGTAACCAAAATTGTAGACCCTGAACAAACCATTGGAGTTCAACTTCATGGCTCCATGTGTGACCTTGGGCAGGTAGGTCCTTTATCTCTTTGTGTTTTAGCTCCATCTGCAATCATGATAATAGTGTCTAGTTCTACAGAGAAATCTTCTGTTGTAAAGGTTAAGTCAGTACTTGCATGCAAAGTGTCCATACAAAGCACTGCTTTTATTCCTGCTGTGTGGTCACTGTTACTATACCCACGGCCATTGTCATTATCTAGGTTCGTAACTCTTAGTGAATTCTGACTTGAAATGCCTTCACTGCAGTAGGCTCCAAGCCATGCACAAGTAAAGAATTAACGATATGAACTGTTTCTTTTACTGGAGTTTGATCATTGCAATTTCTCCCACTTAGAACTGCAGACAAGAGTCCTTAAACTTCGTGGTCCTGAAGCCTTACCTCTTGCTAGAGATGGAAATCTCATCCAAAACCTCCCACTGCATCCAGCCATGTTCCTGTTCGTGAGGAAAGAAGACAACAGTGATTGTCATGATGAAATTTCCCACTATGTGCACTATTCAATGGGGCTGCCTCCTCTAGTCCTATCATGTGCAGTATTAAAACAGGTGTCTTCTTTAGTCCTACCATGTGTAGTATTAAAATGGGTGTTTTCTCTAGTCCTATCATGTACAGTATTTTAAATAGGCTGCCTTCTCTAGTCCTATCATGTGCAATATTAAAACGGTCTGCCTCTTCTAGCCCTACCATGTGCAGAATTAAAACAGGTGCCTTCTCTACTTTGTTTTTCAGACTGTTTTCCTTTCCAATTTGTCACAAGCTCCATTTAACCAAATAACTCACAAGATAATTTTTTATTCTTTCTTGACAATTCCTCTCTTGACTTCTATTCTTCCTACAGATTTGAAGTTAATGGTTGTGGGTTAGAATAAACAAAACCTTCCCCTGTCTCCTTTGCGGCCCTCACCACTCTGCTCTATCCTTTTCCCAGGCAGGTGCAGCCTCAGGGTAGGTTATTTTTCTCTTTATGCACCAGCGCTTATTAGAGTCCTCTAGAAGTTCACAGTGATTTTCATCCTATGGAGGTGTTTTATATTTCAGTAGACACAGGGGGAATGTTTCTAGCAAAAAAATATGTAACATTTCTACCAGTCCATCCCATCATGCAGCTGGACTCTACCCAGGGTACAACTGGACTCTAAGGTTCATGTTTTCTTTCTCTAGGAAGACACACAAAAACTGAAGGTAAATAACAGCCAATAACAACCCTTTGCATCAGCACAAATGGGAGACGGAAACTGACCAGACTAGCAAACCACAGGGATTCCTTAATCCTCATCCCAACAAGCCCACACCACAGGAGGCCTCATGAAACCAGGATGGGGCTTTCCTTTCAATCAAACCAAAAACAGGATACCCCATCACCTCATTTCGATCCCTTGGACTCTTTCCCAACCAAAGCCAAGTTAGAAAAGTGAGGGCATCTTAAAGCATCGTTAAGGTTACTATACATATTATATTTTTCATTACATTCATTTTTATAGATGTACTTCTGTGTATATGTGTGCCCACTCATTCTATAGCACACATGACTGGGTCAGAGGACAGCTTGCTAGTGTCAGCCTCCCCTTCCACTCTGTGGATCCTTGGTATAGGGGCTTGGTAGCTAGTACATTTACCAACTAATCTGTCTTGCCAGCCATAGATGGCTTTTCATGAAGAACTTTAATGAGTAAAGATTTAAACAACAACAACAATATAAAAGATCTGATGACTTGAGCTAATCTAAGTTGTATATTACATGAAGAGTCAATTCACCTCCACAGGCAAATATATACATCTACTAATTTTACCTATTTGATTCCTATTCCAGATAGAGAAATACATTTCAAAGAGAGAGAACATATAAAGGCTGGAGCCTCTTCCTGCCCTTCTCAGCATATCTAAGGCAGCTCAGCAAGCTTTCTCAGGAGCCACCGATAGCAGAGGTACTTGTGTTTTCTCTGCCCTCTACTGGTCATTTTGTTTCTTGCTTTTTTTGAGTCAAAGTAAAGTACAACTGGGGAACAACTTTTGCCTAAGGGGAAACAGGAAGAATTGTGGCCTCTCATCGCAATACTTAAGGCTGTTTCTGGAGAGACATTAAGGACAAAGTAGATTCTAGTTCCAAAAAGGCAGGCGTACATAGAGGCTTGCTTTCCCACGCTGCTCCCCGTGTCCCCCAGCACAAAGCTGCTTGGCGTTCTGTTCCTTTAGGCTCCCTATCACACTCCATTACAAGAAGGGATTGTTTCCGTCAGAAAGAAAGCAGGAAAGGGTCTGGGTTTTGTTTGTCTGTTCTTTTTTTCTCCTTACGTCTTGTCTCTTGAAGAAGAGTCTTAGAAATGAATTCCAGTGGGAAAATGGAAACAGCCAATGCCAGTAACACGGGCCACAGGCAGATCTACAAGGCAGGGTTGTACTGTTAATTTTTTTCCTTCATGCGCCGTGAACTCTCTAGGAATCCATTGGTTCTTACAGTTGGGTTTCCAAAACCCACGGTGATTTGAGAACCATTCCGAGAGGGGACAGCTGCACTGCGTAGTCAGAGGCAGGATGATTTTGGTGCAGCTGCCAGGCCCTCGTGGTGCCTTCTGTATATTTTTGATTTCTAGTAATTATTGGAAGTGACATCAGCTCTTGGTAATTAACCCCTCTGACACAAACAGAAGGTGTGTGCTTCCTCCCGAGGCCTGGTGCTGGAATGGAGGAGGTTGTGTGGCTCTGCACTTCCACCCTCTCTTGGCAACACTTACAGGATGAAAATGATGATGTGGGCACATCCAGAGCTGGCATTTCACATTGATCTGTGATGAGACAGACATTGCTTCTCAGAGATGTCGGAACGCAGGAACTGAACCAAGCTGCACAGATAGTGGAAATGGAGCAGCCCCTGAAATGACAAAATGTCTCTAGGGCAGGGACAGTTTGACCCCTCAAATAAAACAAAACAACAACAACAAACAGCCAGGGGGATCTCTGTGAGCTCCAGGCTAGTCTGGTCTACACAGCTAGTTCCAGGACAGCCAGGGGTACACAGAAAGAAACCCAGTCTTGGGGACTTGGGGACAGGGAACCAAAAACAAAAAACAAAACACAAAAGACCAACTTTTCTACAGTTCTTTCGTCATAATTAAAATATTACTTTCTTAACTGCTTATACTGCGGAATTGATCACATCATGAGGTGCAGTGTGTATGTGTGTGTTGAAAATAAGAAATAATTATTTCTTATAAGACATGAGAATGAAAATGAGTATTTTTGTACCCACTGCCTTTAGGAGCTAACACCAAGGTGTTCTCCTGTTAGTGTGCCTTTCCTTCGCTTGGTGACTCCATACACAAAGCTCTTTGCATTGCTCTTCTAAGCATTTTGGTTTTTTTCTTTTTTTTCTCTCTTTGGAGGCAGCTGGCTCTAGTTGTCCTACATTTCTGTGACTCTGAATAAGCATGAATGGCTTTTCTTATTTTTTTAGTTTTTCTTATTTTCTGTCCTTGATGGTTTTTACCTATGCTTTTCTCTGAATATATTGGTTTGGTTTTTGTTTGTTTGTTTTGGTTTGGTTTAGTTTGGTTTGGTTTTTTCCTCGTGTAAGAAATCTTCACACATTCTACATCTGTACAGCCAGCTCAAGATCTTTCTATTCTCTCAGTGGTATATTTTGATGAATATAAACTCAATGTTTTTATGCAGCTGAATTTCTCAGTATTTATTTGTTAGAAAAATAAAAGAGCCTTACAGAACATCTCTTCTGTCATCCAAAGTGTTACTATGCTATCATGTTTACAACCAAGAAAGCTAACGAGTCACCATGACCCTCTCCTGCCCACCACACCCAAGAGCTTCGAGAAGTGGCTGTTTAGCCACTGGTGCAGTTAAATCTTTCTGGCATCTACAAGAGGCCATGTGGCTAATTCTTTTCCACAGAGAATAAATGTAAGTGATATAGAATTTACAAAAGAAGTGTGTACTGGCATTTTGAGCCTTGTTCCATGAATATGTAAGCAATCTGAGATCACAGGAGCTGCTAGAGCCACAGTTGGAAGAAGCAGTCTGAGCCATGTATGTAAGCCAATAGCCTTTTGCCATAAATATCTTACCTGTAACTACCAAAAGCTATGTGTTAATCCCAAAAAAAAAAATCCTTAGAAGAGACGTTTAGATCATAAGGTCTGATCTATGTCTTTACAACAGAAATTGACATCTAGGTAGGGTGCCCCATCTCTGCAATCCCAGCACTTGGGAGGCCGAGGCAATAGAATTGCCAGAGCTCCAGGCCAGCCTGGGCTATAGACTGAGACCCTGTCTTCATAGAGCAGATAGATGAGAGATAGATAGATAGATAGATAGATAGATAGATAGATAGATAGATAGATACGATGCATGCATACATATATACATACATACATTGTGGTAAATATTATTTTAGGTTTGTTTTTTACCCCACTTAGATCCTGTAGTTCTGAAATAAAAGACACAAAACCTTTATATTTATAATAAGCTTTAAAGCACTAGAGCTGGGCAAATATCAACTTTTTGTCTACTCCCTTGTCTATAACCCCAAGAAATCACTTGCCATGTTCTGCCTGGGCTGCTCCTAGTCCAACTGGCCAGCGCTCATGGCCATGTGCTCATGATCCTCCTATCCCATGGTGACTTCTGCCTTCCTCTCCTCTCTCTTCATGGTCTCTGCCTGAGAAGCCAATCCTGGAATCCTTCATTCTGACCCCTCTCTTCTGCCCAACCCAGGCTGTAGGCATCTTTATTAACCAATCAAAGTTTACACAACAAAAGCTGCTGTATGTGAGGATCTCCTTGTCCTTGAGGATCTCCTCATGGGTACAGAATTTAGCATTTGAATACAAGCAGCATCAGACCAACCTCCTACATAGATGATAGATAGATAGATAGATAGATAGATAGATAGATAGATAGATAGATAATACATACATACATACTACATACATACATATTTACATAGATTATTAATAGATAAATAAATAATGATAAATGAATGATAGATAGATGATAGATAGATAATAGATATAGATAGATATAGATAGATGACAAATGATAGATGATTTGTAGATAGTTGATAGATATTAGATGATTGATAGATTACAGATGATAGATGATTTGTAGATAGATGATAGATAGATAGATAGATAGATAGATAGACAAAGAGAGAGAGAGAAGAGAGAGAGAGAGAGAGAGAGAGAGAGAGAGAGTTGAAAAGAAGAACTCAAGAACACCCAACAAGAAGATGGTACTTATCACCAAGGAACAAGGTCTCATAGAACTTGGCCATTTTGACTCCTTAATCTTGGCCTTTAAGCTTCCAGAGTGGGGAGAGAGAAACATCTGTAACTCATATGTTTCTCACTCTATGGTCACTTGTTATATACCTATGATAAAATATTACCAGCCAGGATTTCTTAAATCGGCAGCCCCCTTAACAAGAAAAAGGCCCTACTGTATCAGCTACTAAATTGGAGGTGTTTATTTCTTTAGCTGTAAAAATACGAAAATTGATATACTAAAATGGGAAGCCAACTTAGCAAATTCTGAAACTATGTGACATTTTCAGAGTAGGTGGGACTGGACAAAGGCTAAGAGAAATCCGGAAATGTGGAGAACGATTGTGCAGTAGCATAAAATGTCGCCTACTGTAATTCTGAAAGCAGACCTCATGTTGTGAAGAAGGGGGCTCTGCAGGAATCAGTCATGAGTGCTGTATTATCCTCCTTTGGCTTCTATGTGTATTATCCTTACTGCTATTGCAAAGTATCAAAAGCTGTTTCCAAGCACGAAGAGATGGTCTTGAGAGCCGAGGTGGAAAAGGGAAGGAGAAACACCAAAGTTTAAGAGACTAAAAAAAATTATCAAAACTATTTCTAGCCTCTAAGCCAACAATACAAAGTCAGAGTAGAAATACTAGACACAAGGGCCCAGATGATATTCCACAAGCAGGCTCTGCAGTAAGTCAACAGGCCAGAAACTCAATCAGGGCTTTTGTGAGTCGAGGCCTGTGTTTTGAAAGAGTGCTCATAGGATATAGAGAGCAAAGATATAATCAATGAGAATTAAGTCAAGAGAAGAACTATTATTCACACATGGAAATATACTGCAAACAAGTGCAAGTCTACTAAGTTCTGTGGGAAACCCATCGCAATGTGGAAGGCATTGTTTAAAAAGCCTGAGGATTGAGAGATGTCAAGGTAAACACTGACTGCTCTTCAGAGGTCCTAGTTTCAATTTCCCCCAGCAACTACATGGCTCACAACCATCTGTAAGATCTAATGCTTCTCATGTGCCTGAAGATAGTGGACAGTGTATTCATATACATAAAAAGCCTGAGAATGATAAAATCATGTCATATCACCTAACTGACCCAGGCCAAAAGGTAAGAGTAGAACTGCACCCCCTCCTGCACCCAGCTCCAGTGGGGCATAATTCCCAGCACTCGTTTCCAATGGAACCTTGGGAAATGGCTCTGAGTGTGGCCCCAAAGCAGTGACGACGTCCTTAGAAGTGTACACTGCTGGACTCGCTCAGAAATTCTAGGAAAAGGGCCTGGCACCCTGTTAAAGCAAGCTCTCTGGCTTGCCATTGAAGTCACTGCTTTAGAGGTGGAAGAGTTAGAAAGAACCTTGGGCAAAGTAAAAAACTGAAGAAAGAAAGTTGGGGTGGGGGCTCTAATTCCTATCACAGGCTCTCCAGCACAGCCAGAGAACAAGGGGGAAAGGTTTGCAAAATGCCTAATGATGCAGAATTTGAAAATTCCTGTGAGTGTTGTATCCTCTTTTCCAAAGCCAGGCTTACTTTGTGTTTATCTTAAGTTATTAGTCTTTATGTGTTAGAATTGGGAACACAGCCAGATAGGTATCCTGCCATGCACAGCTAACAGTTTGACAGGTCACTGCCATCTGGACAGTTCACAATAGAGAACCAATCAAATGGGGTTACCAAAAATTTGCAAAAAAAAAAAAAACCAATAATGTTTTGAGTTTATATTTGCATCGACCTGATCTCATAGCTATCTTTACTCATATGTGACTGTTGAATGGCCACATATGTTTAGCTATTAAATTATAAATAATGCATTTTTGGAGCTCAGATCAAATTTCCAAATGTATGCAGATCTGCCTCCAGACTTCCGGTGATATTCTATGTTTCATGTTTCTACCCCTGAACCAAGGGTGGCTGTTGTAATCTGTACAGCTCTGCAGCAGAGATAGATCAGTCCTACGTAGTCCTAGTAGTTCTAAGTAGTTACATTCTTCCGGCATCTCTTGGCTGTTTTCATCTTCTACAAGTTTGTTTGGTTTACGTTTTTGCAGGCAAATCCATTGTTTCTTTGATTTTTACTCAGGACAGAGCAGACATGTATTCTGAAAACTATAAACAAAAAGGTTTCAGAAAGAAATTAAACATGAATTATATAACGAGGAAAACATATGGATCAGAAGGTTCGATATTGTCAAAGTATTGATCTTTCTTAATTAATTGTGATCTCAGCTAAAATGTTAGTAGGACTTTGAGGGAATCTGATAAGGTCATTCTAATATTTATATCGAGAGATAAGAGGACTCAATTTTTTTTAACAACAATTTGGGAAGACCTTAAGTAATTTCAGGCTTTTCTGCAAAGCTACTTAATATGTCAATATGAGTCTTAGCCAAATATGGCAGAAAGGCTAAGGACAGAATAAGACAGTAGATAAATAGACCCAGAAGGATAATTACTTATTTACAAAGATGACGAGGTAATTAAATGGGGTCAGATAGAGTGTTCACTAGTTTTTGCCTTAATGATTTGATATCCATGTACTAAATAAGGAACCTTGATCCTTACCTCACACCATACATAAAAATTTACTAGAAATGGTTCATTAAACATAATATTCAATTAAGCTTAATTAAGCATAAGGGCTAAACCTAGAAATTCTAGGAAAAAAAAAAAAACAAGAAAAAAATTTGTAACTACTGATTTCTTGAGGGAACAGAAAGTACAAACTACACCTGCCAATCAAGCCATATCCAAACTAAAATGGCTTTCTCTTCAAAGGACTATATCATAAAAGACAGAAAGGCCGTCTGTAACTGTTGGGAGCCAACTCCTAGCAGAAAGCGGCTATCATCTTTGCAGCCATCTCAGGCCATATACCCTTCAGCTGTGTTCCCCTGCTTGTCCATGAGGACAAGGCACGTGGTAAAGTGTATAAATACCCAAGATTTCCTTTCAATAAACGGGAGACTTGATCAGACTCTGTCTTGTCTCCATTCTTCGAGTCTCTGGTCCCTCCATCCCCACTCTCTTGCTAGACCCTGTCGATTGACCCGAACGGGTCGCTACATGTAGCCACAACCAGATAAGCTTTCAGAATAAGATGTGCAATTAAACGACACACATAAAACAAGAACCAGGCCTCCTCACACAGGCCTGTGATCCCAGCTATTCAGGAGCGGAGGCAGAGAGATGGCAAATTCAAGGCTTGCAGAAGGAAACTGGTGAGACTGTACCTCAAAACCAACCAAACAAAGAAGACCAGTTTGTTGGCAGAGTGCTTCCCTAGCAGACATAATGTTGTGTTTCATTCCCAGTACCACTAAAACCAAGGGCGGGGGAGGGTGGCAGGGATTTTTTTCAAGTAGACACAAGTAACATTAGTCTGATAGCACTACATAGCCCAAATTCCAAAACCTTGCAATATCACATAATGTAAATATATGGAAGAAACATAATGACACTTTGAAAATGTTTGCCGGCTTCTAATAAAAGCAAATACATCTTAATCACAGGAATCAGCTTCTAGTTATTTACGCAAGAAAAAAATAGTTTTATATATATTCACACAAAGATTTGTACTAAAATGTTCATATCAACCACTACCATAATAACCCCCAAACAGACATAATCCCTTCTTGTCTATCATTCGGCAGGTTTCTCAGCAGCCAGCCAGGTTGAAGATGTTTGCAAGAGCTTGTATCATGGAAGTCTGTTGCATTTTATTACATGTTTATGTTTATTAAGCAGCTTACATTGTTTTCACATTTTTCTTAATAACAAAGTAAATCGTGTGGTTTTGTTTAAAAAAAAATAATTGAATCCTAAATTCTCAAAAATAATCTCATTCTGATTGTGTTATAATATTATCTTTCAAAATTATATTATTGAATTCAGCTTTTTTTTTTTTTACTCTTTTGACATTTGTCTTTAGAAGCTAGTTTAACTTGTAAGTTTTCCTTTTTATTCCTTTCTTTCTCTTCTCTAACCAAGCTAACTTACCCCCTATTTCTCTATTCATAGTATTTGTAGCATAAAGGAAATCATCTGCCTTTTAAATGTCTGACAGAAGTTGCTTTCAGGTTTGTTTGAGACTTTTCCTCCATTGTTGCTGCTGTGTTTTATTTTATTTCTTCATAAGTTTGTTGTTCTACATTTTACATGTGTCAACAGTTAATAGACAAAACCTACAAATGCATGTGAATCTATACTCAAGGAATAGTTTGAAGCCATTTTTGATTCTTTGTTCTGGTTTTTTGAGGCAGGTTTTCTCTGTGTAGCCAAGGCTGTCCTGCAACTCACTGTGCAGACCAAGCTGGTCTCACAGAGATCTGCCTGCCTCTGCCTCCTGAGTGCTAGGATTAAAGGCCTCTGTCACCATGCCCAGCTTGTCTGAAGCCACTTTTAAGCCAGAATATGTATTCCTTTTACATTTATTATGATTAATGACATATTTGCAGCTAGTACTCCATCTTACCTCATGATTTCTGCTTGCCACAGTTCTGTGTCTCTTTTTCTCCCTTCTTGGTTCCATTTAGACTAATTGACATTAATTTTTACTGGTTAAGAGTTAATCATCTTTGACTACTTTCAAGGGGACAAAATTGGATTAATTGTAATTCTTGGTTTGTGATTGTTCTCATGGATATGTCTTTGAAAAATGTTCCTTTGTCTAGCTTATGCCTTTGCTTGTCTGTTAAGACAGGAGACACTCCTGACCACCTTCACTCCTGAATAACTATAACTCTCAATAAGTAACTCTCCCCATGATCTGGACTGGTCTTTCCTTCTGCTTGCTCTGCGCTCTGTATGCTTTCCCCGGCCTCTTATTTCAGAGTTTTTAAATGCTTTATGCTTTCCACACTGAAATTTACTGCGCCGAAACTTTGTTGCTGTTTACCCTTTGAAAGCAATAGGCCTATCTGAGCGACTTCCCATGTCACCTTTGCCAGACAACTTGCACAGCTGTGTTCTTTCCTCCAACTGTGTTTTAACCCACAGTGTAGACATGAGCAACTCGTGTATTACAGGCTTTGGTTCTTTATTTGTGAACTATACGAATGACAAAAAGTAAACCAAAGGCCTGAAAACTCTCTCCTTACCCATCATGAGCACATTCACAAAATATTATGACATTAAAATTGACTCAATATTTTGAAATATACATTAAGTAGTAAGTGCTTCTTTGTGTTCATTTTTTAGGCCATACCCTCCTTTATTCTTCCTGCCTTTCTTCCAAACTACACTTGTCAAAACAAAAAAACAAAAAACAACAAAAGACTCCATAGTGCTTTGAAATACACATTAATTGTAAAATAATTAAATTTTACTGACTAATGTACACATTGCCTCAGTTAACTCATTTCGTGATGAGAAAATACTACATCAATATAAATGTCTGGAAAAATTCTGGAATTCAACATTTTTTCTTATCTCTCAGATATCTACTGTACATGTGTCATTTCTGCTAAAATGCAGTCTTTGGAGTTTTGTACTTTAGACATTTGTGTGTGGCGACCATTCTGTCTTCCTTGCAAAAAAAAAAAAAAAGATTGTATGTAGATAGAATTTTAGGTAAACAAATACTTTCTCTCATCACTTTGAAAAGATTTTGTACCATTCTGCGGCACACTTTGAAGTTTGAAGATCTGCCTTCAGCACTGCCTTCACTCACCATAAGAGCTCGACCGTTTCTCCTTGGTTGGGTTTTATCTGTCTTTAGTAGGAAGGAGTTGCCCATTCATTTTGATTTATCCAAAATATATTTATTGGACTTCGGACATAGAACTGTGGGAGCTTTCAGTAATTCTGAAAAATTATCAGGCATTTATCTCTTCAAAAGCTGGGTCCCTTGTATTGGTGGTTTACCTTGTTGCTATGTAAAACATAAAACAGTTTAAGTAGTGAAAGGTACATCCTGGCTTATAGTTCAATCAGATGTGTCTATCATAACAGGAAAGACAGGTAGCAGAAGCAGGAAGCCAACTCTTCACCCTACATCCAGAGTAAGAAAGCAGAGCTGGAATAGGATGTGAAGCTAGACTATAAAACCTCAAAACCTCCCCAGTAGCCCACTTCCACCTTCCAATGGTCATATAACTGTCCAACCAAAATCAATAGTTATGGGACAAGTATTTGTGAATAAACTACAGGTGATATCTGACATCTAAGCCATACCTCTCCACAACTAACCAGTGCTAACTTTTCAAAGTTAGAATCACCTGGGAAATGAGCTTCTGGGGATGCTATTATCTTGATTATAACAATTCATATGAGAGCACCTGTCCACTGTGAGTGGCGCCAACCCCTAGGTAGTGGATTATGGACTGTTATGAAGGTGGAGACAGTTAATTGAGTACAAGGATGCATATATTCTTTGCTCTCTGTTCTTGATTGTTGATGGGATGGGATGCTTTCCTTCAAGTTTCTGCTGCTATAACATTTCTGCCATGAGAGACTGTAAACCTGGAACTGCTAGCCAAAATAAACCCTCTTTCCCTTAAGTTGCCTTGTCAAGCTATCTCCTCACTGCAACAGAAAACAAAGACAAAAACAACCTGCCACCCTCAACCTTATTTTCTCCTGTATCACCTAAAATGTATGTGGTTGGCTTCTCTCATTTTCTACTCCATGTCTGTTCTTCCCCATGGCTCTTACTTTCTTTTTAAATTTAAGAGCATTCCAAACAGCTTTTATGGGTCTTCTTTCCAGCTCATTAATTCTTTGTTTGCTATGTTAAGTCTCTTTTACTAATCTATTAAATTTTATTTCTATTTATTATATTTTGTTTATATAGTTCTGGAGTTTTTTAATTATTAATAATTTTAAACCCTTATGCCATTTGCTCATTTATTCAAGCTTCTCTTTCATCATTTCAAATAAAAGAAGTATCCTGTTGTACATTGTTTTTTCCTATTTCTGAAATATTCCAGGGGCTATCTCTAATATTTTGTCAATTCCTTCTGTTTCCCGCACTACACCTTTTTGTTGATATTCCTTTATTTTTTTTCTTTCTTCCTTCCTTCCTTTTTTCCTTCCTTCCTTTCTTTCTTTCTCACTTGTTATGCAGCCCAGGCTGCCTAGACCTGCTACTTTCTGTGTAGCTATCCAAGCTGGCCTCAGACTCAAAGCCATCTTCTTACGGTGTCCCTGAATGCTGGGGTTATAGGTGTTCTCTACCATGCATAATTTAGCATGGCTTCACGTTTCTGATCCTCCAGTCTGCAGCTCCTCAAAGGGGTTACAGCCATGGACCAGGACCCACTGTTTATATAGTGCTGAATTTAAAACCAGGATTCCGTGTGCATACTACACAAGAGCTACGTCTCCAGCCCTGTGTTTGCTTTTATTAAGCTTAACTTCTCATTGTTTTTGGAAATGCTGCCAGTGGGAATTCCTTGAGACATGATGTCTTAGTTAGGGTTTTACTGATGACACCATGGCCAAGGCGACTCTTATAAGGACAATATTTAATTGGGGCTGGCTTACAGGTTCAGAGGTTCAGTCCATTATCATCAAGGTGCTGTAGCATGGCGGCGTCCAGGCAGGCATGGTGCAGGAGAAGCTGAGAGTGCTACATCTTCATCTGAAGCGACTAGAAGATTGACTTCTAGGCAGCTAGGATGAGGCTCTCGAAGCCCACACTCACAGTGACACACCTATTCCAAGTCCAATCCTACTCTAACAAGGCCACACCTTCTAATAGTGCCACTCCCTGGGCCAAGCATATTCAAACTACCACACATGGGTTAAAATTATGCTCTGTTGAAGAGGTTTTCGCACAGTCTTCTGCAGTTACCTCATGATAGAACTCATCTGGAAATCACTTTAAAGTTAATTTTCCACTTGAAGTTTGATTTTTGACACAAGTAACAACGTGCTCACATGTAAGCTCCGTGCTATGATTTCTCAGGGGCAAATTCATTTTTCCTCTAACCAAGGTCAAAGTCAATGGAGGCTCCTTGATTCCCAACTTTTCCTACATGAAGCTTTGTTTATCACTCACCCCAATAGGGAAAATGTAGCCCATGTACACGCTGAGTTTCCTGACAGAATCCTTGTCTTTGTGGACTGTAGCCTGTACTTGCCCAGCGTTGGCAGGCATCGTTCCAGCCACTCGTGGATGAGTCTGTGTCCTACTGATACTTATACCAGGAAAAGTAGCACTGACAAACGCCATCCTAGACACCTCAGGACATAGGACCACCCTTCATGTAACAACTAGATGCCAGAATTTAAGCTAGAAATGACTGATTTTGCAGTTAGTAGAATTTTGTTCATCCTGCTTGGAGGAAAAATAAACAGTTTCTGCTTCCAGCTGACATCTGAGTTTCCACCTTTATTTTCTCTTCATGGATTATCTTATATTTTTACCACCTCAGTTAGCATTTTTATCCATATTTATAAAAAAAAAATATTTTACTTAGTTATTCTCATTGTTTCCAACTGGAAGGACATGGTAGATTTAATCTAGGATGTTTACTTAAACAGAAGTATCTTCTTTTTTTCCCTTTTCCATCTTCAAGGCAGTGACTCGAATTAAGTGTGACTATTCCAGATCCAAGAATTGGTCAGGTAAAAACTGGGATTAAATGCCGCCGTCCCACTTGCTAACAGAGGCTCATCTTTCTTCTGGTCCTATGTGTGACATTTTCCAGGATTTTGCAATATGCCAGGAACATAAATGTGACCACACATTAGAGGTATTGATAGTACCAGAGGGACAGGGAACACACAAAGCTGGAACAGTGGAAACCCCAGCCCTGCATGCTAAGTGTCCCCTGTTGCTGCTGAAATAGTATGTGTTCTGTGTGATCTCTGAACTACATTGTTGGAAAAAATACAAAAGCTGAACCCTAGCTTTGTTTTCATGGATGACTAAAATATGAATAAGGACGTCTGCACCAGCCTACTTTTAACTCCCTAATGTGACCTGTCTTAATGTGCCCTGAAACGTAAAGGGGAAAATATCACAACATTGCTATTTAAGCTTTTAGATGCAGCATGTGAATCAGAAATCACTTTGCAAGGGGATTTACTTGCTTGAGCATTGCTTGTGGTTCATATGTAGATTTTTTTATTGGATCTAAAACCAGATCATACTGCTTCTAATAATGTATGAATACCACATGTGTAGCTTCAAATACTCCCCTACTATTTGTCTCCAGCATAAGTTCAACATTTAAATGGGACACTTAGTCATGTATGAACAGCAGCCTAGGTGCTTCTGTGCACAGTGGAGACACACACCTCTTGGATATTGATGGGAGGGAGTAGATAAACCAGGGTGTTGCTGCAATAAGTCCTTCGGAGAAGCTCCTTGAGATACAAATAGAATCATAATGAGTCACCACAACAGAAGGAGCTGAATAAACAGTCCGTTGGTTTTTGATAAACCAGTGTTCAACAGACACTCAACCTAAAAGGTGGACATACATAATGCAGTTGATTTGAGAACCTGTGTCTTATTGTGGATCACATCTCCAGGGTGCACTACAGTACCTTGCACATAGTAGGGATTTTAATGCTGACTAGAAAGAAGTTAAAGCTTATGTTGTGATTCTAGGTATGCAAGCCACAAATTACCTCTGATCTATAATTCCTGTGATAGAGAAAGCCATGACACAAACTGGACAAAGACTCCTGCTTCTGTGTTTGGATTTTTAAAGGTTCCAAGCTGCCGTGATTAACTCAGAGCATTATTTTAAAATATTACGTTAGTGTGATTGACCATCTTCACATGCGTTGGGTGATAGGCACATCTCTAAATCATGGGAGGTAAATTGTACATTGTTATGTACGGTGCATGCATATGTGCCATACGGCATGATAATCAGAGAGATAAAAGTAAGAGGAAAGAGCAGCTCTAAAAAAATGACAGTGGAGGGCATTTACAAAAAAACCCTCCATTCCTCTAAAACCCTGAATCGCATACAAAATAATAGAAACCAGAGCTGTTCCTCTGAACTGAAGTCTAGAAATAACATTGCCACCATCTACCACTAGCTTCTGAAATGCCCTTCTAAATGTCAGCCAGAACAAATGGGCCAAAGTTGTCAGGAGGCCTGAGTTTCCTCGTACAGAGACATGCACCATCTGACCACGGGCAATCAGCACAGATCCCCAGGACAGAGACATGCATGCACCGTCTGACCACAGGCAATCAATCAGCAGAGGGCATTTGCAGGACCCCAGTCTACCCTGCTCAGTAGTTACAGGGCTTTCTTTTGTTCTTGCTCCTTGTCTGCTCCAAGCATTTCGCTGACAGTGTTAATTATAATCTTTTGTTGTTGGTGGTACTGTCTCCTGCACTGTTTGTTTTTATAACTTTTTTATTTCTTTCCTTTGTTTTCATTTTGGAGTCACTAATCCTTCCCTCTGACCTTCTTCAGTTGCTCTGCCATTCCTGACCCTTTACTTTTATCCTCAAGAGGACAGCAAGAACCTGGACTGTCAGGGCAGTTGACTTGTCATAAGTGTGGATTCCACTCCAGTGATACACAGTGAGATTTCTAGATTCTTGTGTTCTCAAACAAAAATATTAGACCAGGGACACATAGACAATAATAGAAATATAGACCATTTATAAAGAAAGAAAAGGATACTCTCAAGAATAGAAATGGTCTAAGGAGCTGAGACAGGTCCAAGGCTCAAAGCTCCTGGCTCACAGATTCATTTGTCTCTGTAGGTCCTTAACATAATGCCTGCCTCTTCCCACATTGTATAATACATGATTTTTTGGCATATTCTTTGTCCCTTACAGGTAGCCATGATAGACAGGCATCTCCAGTCTTTCTGCCAATTTGCTTCTCTTTTGTTAATCTTAGTACCTTTCTCTTGGCTCCTGCTTTGCTGCCACAGATCTCAAATGGGGACATTTCTGTGGACTGAGTAACTGGGTCTTTCCATTACTGTGAGCATCTAGAGATCTCTTCTCATATACATTGCAGTGTGGTATTATAGCACTACACATGAAATCTACAGGTTCAGAAGGAGCCCAGCCCATCCTTGGTACTGTATAAGATGCATCTGTTATGGCTGCATTTTCCTTGTTCCTATAGAAGAATTCACCTACATTCTGCTAAGAAATGTGAACATGAACTTTCAGTGGAACCAGGAGGAAGGAAAGTCATTTTCCTTTGGGGCTACGGTTCTCAGCAGGTTGCTGTTGATGTAGTGGATGGTCTTAAATCCATGTACATAGGGACAGCAAGAATTTGACTCTGGACTAAAACAAAAAAATAAAATATAGACATAAAGTTGAGAGGGAGCTATGTTGGAAGCAGGACCTGGAAAAGTTAGACATTATTCAATAAATATCCATTATTCAATTAAGAAAACGTATCATACAAGACCACTACATGTGGCCAATATATTTGAGGGAAAAATTGCAAATAAAAATCTACTTGTAAGCAATCCAAACCTTAGAAGTGAAGACAAGTTCTTTAAAATAACAGAACCCCATTCTGAAACATGCAGGACATTCACAAAACAGCTTAAAAGCAAAAACATATCCAGTCGATCAACAGAGAGAGCTATCTCTACACTCCACACATGGAACAGAATTCAGTGGATGCCTCCAGCAGCAAGTACAAGACTGGATGAGAAATGGAAGGCGGTCAACAGAAAATACACTGTTGCAACTTACATTATCAATGTAGCTAGGTCCTTAAAATACACAGTTGCAATTTGTTATCAATGTAGCTAGGTCCTTATTTACAATTTAAGGAAAATGGATTTTTTTAAAACATATCAGTGTATATTATGATGTATTTTTCTTTCAGGATCTCAATGTTGGAAGGATCTCTCACCTCCAAACATATTTATGTTTCCATCTTTACAACGTTCACGTTCATGTTCATTCCGTACCAGGCAAGCTGGCACCAGAAGTGAGTGTTTACACTCAGTGTTCCCAGGCCTTGGAGTTAATTGATGTCTTGTCCCACTCCTCAGAGCCACACTGAGGAAAATTAAAATGGCCTTTACTGGTTGAAAAGAGTATAAAAAGAGACTAAGGACTAAAGTAGACTTGGGGGAGTATGGAACAGAAAGGCAGTAGTCTCCCTCCCTGGAGTTCTGACCTTGGTTGTTAACCCCAGAGGAACAAGAATTTGGCCAGTAAGAGATGTCAACACAAATACAGACACATCAACACACACAAACAGGAATACAAACGCACACACACACACACCACACACACACCACCACACACACACCACACACAAATATATAAATCCACCTTTCAGAGTAGGACTACCAAAAACAACTTGTAGAGCTTATCTGTAGTCTCATTTTGATTTGAGTTGGAGGACTGCAAAGCATACTTCTGATTGAAATATGGATTAGCAATAAATAAAATTTAGTAGTTATTTGTGGTTTGAAATGGAACCCAGGGCCTCATGCAGGCCAGACAATTTCCTACCACTCACAACTTACTTATTTTATTTATATATTTATTTATCTACTCATTATTTGTTTGTTTGTTTGTTTGTTTATATGAGTGTCTCTGTGTAGTCCTGCTTGGCCTGGAATTTCCCATGTACTCCAGGTTAGACTTGAAGTCAGAGACCCATCAGCATCTCCCTGAAATTAAAGGTGATGAGATCAGAGGCATGTACCACCATGCCCAGCTTCTACCTTTTAAAAAGAAAGATTCTCTCTCTCCTCTCTCTCTCTCTCTCTCTCTCTCTCTCTCTCTCTCTCTCTCTCTCTCTCTCTCTATCTCTATCTCTTCATACACACACACACACACACACACACAGACATATCTTGTCCTTAAATACTGTTGCAAAAACTAAATACATTGACATAGGAAGAGACAGATAAAGACAAGAAAACTAGGACATTAACCACTGTGGAGTGTATGTTTAAGGTACAATGCCAGTTTTCTGTTTTTTTCTCTAACTCTGATTTTAAACATTTCTGTGAGGCATTCATACAATCAAAGTGGGGGTGTTATTGTGTCTCAACGTTCAGAGTTTCCTCGCTCTGGATTTTCTCAGGTGCAGCCAGACTTGAGTGCCACGCCCCTCATGGCCGAGCAGACAGTTTCCTTGTAGCACACACAGCTTGCTCCCTACTCTTGGTTTTTGTCTTTTCTCTGCCCATGGATGGATGTAAGAGGCATGGATGGTCCCACTGTAGCCTGAAAAGTATGTATCATTATCTGTCCCTTGGCAAGGGAGAGGAGTCAGTTCAAAATGCAGCCTCCAGCCCAATTAGTCCAGAACCCGATACTTTGGAAAATAAAACCAACTCTTTGAATTCAATTTCCCTTGGCCCTTCGTGATTATGCTCAATAAGCAGGGCCTTGGAGGGCAGACTGTCATCAGTACTTGCTTGTCCCCACGGGAAACAGGTCAGGTAACAGAGTGACAGAAAGCTGAATCAAGCGAGGTGTTCAGGGATAATGGAAAATCATGCATGCCCCGAGCTGGGGTCAATATCCTGGGTAATAAAAATGTTAAAAATTGGAAAAAGTGGGATTAAGCATTGGAGTCAGGTCCCTGAAATAACAAAATAAGGCCAAAGATACAGTGGACTAATCTATACCAGGAAGGAAAAAAAAAAAAAACTGTTTATGTCCCTGTACTTTGGTGGGAAGAGAGAAAAGGACCAAAGAAATTCTCTATCTATTTTCATAATACACACACACACACACACACGTTTATAGTTTATGTGTAACTATTTAAACCAAGTTTAGAGACAGCCATTCGGTATAGATTCCACATACATCTTAACCTAAAAAACCTTCTGATAGGACTCATGAATTAGTTGAAATTTTTCAAAAAGGGAAAAAATAACAACTTTCATGTAGCCTTGTGTGAGAGCTAGTCCAGCGGCCGAGCTGACACTAAAGGGTAAAGAGAAGAGAGAGAGAGAGAGAGGAGAGAGAGAGAGAGAGAGAGAGAGAGAGAGAGAGAGAGAGAGAGAGAGAGACTTGGGCTGCTGGTCCCTACTGCTGGTTGCTGTGCCGCCGCATGGAGAGCTAACTTAGGGCTTCTATTGAACTAGCTCATTCCACATTAGAAAAACCTGCTTGCTCTCATCCCGTGAAGCTCCTGATTAAGGCCCCGGGCATTTTTCTTTCCTCCGTGTCCTATCCACTTGCCTGGCAGAGGATCTTGATAAGTATCTCTTGGTCTAAGTCAGACATGTTGCTGGAAACTGGTGGGACAGTGGACCATGCCAGGAAACTTGGTAAGGCTGAACGAGTTGGAAGCCCCGGAACCCAGAGCCGACAGTTGGTAGGAGCTTCACCTGCTTCCAACCAGACCCCTGTCATGTGACCACACTCCCTACATAGGAACATGACCTATGGTCACATAGATCAGAACAGACTTCTCCAAGCTAATGAGGTATCTAGAGGCCCTGAGAGTTAGCCAACAAATTTCCTTTCCTGGATGTTCCTTCCTGCAGAAGGTATTTAATCTCTGGTACACCCTAAGGAGGTAATATGCACCCATTTTCCACGATGAACAGTCAGTAAACAGTTTGGAACCAAGGACTGTCTCTTTTATCAAGAACCACCATGGGGGACACCGAAAATGCCTTTGTTTACGGGGTCTCCCGCAGAAGGCCCCTCCATGCTTCCAGACAACCACTGCTAAGCTAAGGGCAATCACCTATGAGCTAAGTGGGAGTTCCCCATCCTCCCCGTTCCTGCCCAGGCTCCTCAACCCTCAGACCCAACTCCATTCCCAACTCCTGGAGATCCAGAGGCATCTGGATGTCCAGGAGCTTGTGAGACCCTGGCCCCGGATTCCTCATCGCAGCCCGTAGTTTCCGACCCAACCCTCCATTCCTGACACCTGTGCACAGTTTCTAGCAGAAACTGGATGCTCAGGAGTCAGGGAACCCCATCTTCGCCCCCCTACATCTTAGGCTGTGTTTTCCCACCCCCTGTGGCTCTTCAGCGCCAGACAGCAGTGTAGGGTAAATGCAGTCTAGATTCTCCAGCATTTTGTCTGCCCAGTGGCAGTTCCCGTACCCCACAAGCGGAGCGAAATGCAGAGCCACAGAATCCGATAGTCCCTTTCCTATGCAGAAGCCCCGTGCTCCAGCTGTATTCAACTTCTGGTTTTCAAGTTTCCCCTTGCTCTTGAACCATTGTTGTCAGTATATTAATAAGTTGCATTTCGTGGGAACAAATGACCAGTTCAGAGATGTTTTTAAGTTTATTAGTCATGTCAACACATTCTTTAAGGTTTAAAAGATCTAGATCAGGTATTCCTTCAAATATTTATATTTACTGATTTTTATTTACTGATATTTAAGCACACACATAGTCCAAGGATAACTTTAGCAGTTTCTATAGGTATTGTTTTATTATAGTACTAAAAGATTACGATACCTAAAGTGTTTCCTGGAGAACTTTCCCCTGGAAATCAAAACAATGTTAGACTTGATTTAGCACCTAATGTATATATGATACTTAAGTGTAGTTCTGTTTCACCAATTTCTTTCCCCCCAGGAAATATTGGTAATTACCAATAAAACTTAATATGATTTATAAATTAAGCAATTTATTTTTAAAAGATTCATTTATTGTTCATATATAGTATTCTGCCTGCATCTGTGCCTTCACACCAGAAGAGGGCACCAGATCGCATCAAAAATGGTTATGAACCACCATGTGCTTGCTAGGAATTGAACTTAGGACTTTTGGAAGAACAGCCAGTATCTTAACCTCTGAGCCATCTCTCCAACCTTGCTTGTTGTTGTTCATCAGTATCTTATCCCTCAGTGTTTGAGTCAGGGGTTTTCAGTGTGCTAGAGCTCTCTAAGTAGGCTAGGCTGAGTGGCCCTCAAGCTCCAGAGACCTGCCTATTTCTGCCTGCCCAGAGTTGGGGTTCCACGTGCATGCCCCTGCACCAGGCTTTTATGTGTGGATTCTAAGGACCAGACTCAAGCCTTCATGCTTGTATATCAGGTATTTTACTGACTGGGCCATTTTCCCATTCCTTCTCCTGACTAATGTCTTCTGTGTCCTAATGTCCTCCTTTGATCTAAAGAATAAGCAGAGCTGAGAAGAAAACTCAGAACAATAATCTCAAATTTTAAAGGCAGAAAAACTTATAAAGATATGAGTTGTAAAGATACCGAGAGAGGCACAGGACGCTTTTGGATAATCTGGGATTTCAGTGAACACAGGCCCCAAAGTCTGAAAGGCCAGGAAAGTAGGCATGAAAGAATACTCTTGACTTCTGCTTGGTTCTAGTTTGTTTGAGTCTTCCCATCTTGACATTAAAGCAGGAGAGGTCCCAGGCTGGTGTACGAACACTAGTTTCTATGTGGAGGCAATTAGTTGGTGGCAACAGAAAAACAGAGTTTCATAGTTTCTGATCTTATTTATCCTTTATGGACACTCGTGTATCTCAATCTCTACCCAAAGATCTCAACAAACATATTGCAAAGATCTCCTAAGGACCCTTGCCCTTGAGGGGTCCACTGAGAAGGGTATTGTGAATTTCTTAGAAGTTATATACAAATTATCAGGAGGGTGTTAATTGATTGATTCATTGATGAATGGATGGGTTGATTGATATTTGATGAATCTGTATGTGTGAATGACGTGTGGCTATTTATGTAGGGAGGGATACATGCTACAGCACACATACAGAGCTCATAGGAAAGCCTCAAACATTGGTCCTTGCCTTTTATCTACTTGGAAACAAGGTCTCTTTGAGGTTAGTCACTGTGTACAGTTGGCCAGCTGTCCCTCGAGCCTTTAGGGATTCTCTTATCTCCATGTCCGTCTCACCACAGAGGCACTGGGATTTCAGATACTTGCTACCACACACAATTTATGTGGGTTCTGAAGATTCTATCTCAGACTCTCACATTTTCATATCAAGAGCTTTGCCACTGATCTATCTGACTCAAGGGTTGTTTGAGCAACTGTCTTTCTTTGCTTGTTCAAGGTCCCCATTGGCTTTGCATCTCACTATGGAGCAGAATGCCTGCTGGAAGTTATTGCTGACCACGACATACAACAGCAGGTTGCCAAAGGTGTTGAGGGCAGCTAATGGTCTAGAAACAATGTAAGCTTCGTGGATGTGACTCTCAATGGAGCAGCTGATTGAAAGCAGGCGAGATTCGATCCGAATGACCCTCAAGATGTGGAAGGGTAAAAAACATATATAGAACACAAGGAGGAGCAGAATAGTCAGCCTCCGAGCCTTCTGCTTAAAGCAACTGTGAGTCCGAGGCCCGTGAGTCAGGGTACTGATAATTGTCGTATAGCAAAGCGTCACTATCACCAAGGGCAGGCAGAAAGTGGTGGCCGTCAAAATGAGATTGTACCATTTGATAGTCGTGAGGTCATCTGAACTGGTGAGGTCAAGGCAAGCAGACCTATTGGTCCTGGTGGTTGATGTGATCAGGAAAGTCATGGGCATGACAGCTACCAAGGAAATGACCCACACCCCAGCACAAGCTACCACCGCCCATCGAGTTTTCTGAATAGAGAAACAGCTCATCGGGTGAATGATCACAACGTAGCGGAAGACGCTAAAGCAGGTAAGGAAGAGGATGCTGCTGTAGAGGTTGAAGTGGAAGCCAAATCGGATGAACTTGCACATGAAATCCCCAAAGATCCAGTTTTCACCACTCGCGTAATAATGGATGAGGAAAGGGAGACTGGTCAGATACAGCAAGTCCGTCAAGGCCAAGTTCAGCATGATGATGGTACTGCTCTTCCACGGCCGCATCTTGAAAATGTAGATGGAGATCGCCACTGTGTTCCCCGGGAAGGCCACGAGAAAGATGATGCTGTAGATGACGGGAAGGTACTGCATCTTGAATGAGATTCGCTCATCGGTGCAGTTTCCAAAGGCAGCTATGTAATCCAGGAAATCTGAATCATTGACTGGACTGTCCAGCGGCTCAGTCATGGCTCCTTTCTTTCATCTTGCAAGGAAATGAAAGAGTTTGGTTTGGCCATGGGAGTCCAGTGAAAATAAACAAGCTGAAAGAAAGCAGAAAGCATTCATGAAAACAACGATCAGCTTGTGGGCGTAGCTCTACCACCCTACTATGTCACTCTTTCTTTATCTTCCATCTCTAAAGAAAACCTGTGGAGAAGAGACGGAATCCCATGAACGTACTGGCAGCTCCAAGCCAATGAGATAACCTGACACAAAATGACAAGGTTGATAGTGTGTGAGGAATGACACCCAAGTTTAACCTCTAGCTTCCACACGCACTGGCACACAGGTAAACAGATGCACACATACATGCGTATACACACAAATGCAGAATCACAAAAATGAAGCTGCCATGAATTACAACACTGTGTGGTCTGGGGTTGACTCAGTCAAATTTCAGTTCTCCCAAGCTGTTTTAATTTCTCCAAAGAAGTATTTCTGGGTGTTGATGGGTCCCACAATGTAACGCAGTAGTTAAGAGCCGGGACTCTAAAGTCACACGGATGATGCCACAGTCGCCATTTTGCCACTGTGAGCCCCTAAGAAGGTTCCTTCATCTCTTTAGGTCTACGTAGGATACCGTTTTAATTCCTTTGTTCTGGCTTCTCTGGCTTTGCTTTGAAAAGTTTGACAGCAAGTTAAATATAGCATTAGGATTATTAAAAGAGAAGTTGTTATGAGCTTATTATTTGAACATAAACATCTTGGATGTAAAATAGATCCACTTGCACATTTGCAGGGTGCCCAGTGTATACTAATTCATCAGTTTACCATTTCTACAAGATGAATACCTGCAAACATATTAAACACTATCAAAGTCTGACACAGGAAATGGACACAGAAAATAGAACTTTATCTCAGGCCACAAACATTCATATTTTTTTAAGTAACAAAAACAGTTGTTATATACCCAGTAATACAATAAACACTCAATAATGCTAAATGGTTGTTAACCTGTAAATCATTTGGTAGACCATAGTTCAAGACTACTGAGGTCACAAAGAGAGAGAAAGAAGGAATACTCCAGAAAAGTCACTGATACAGGAATATTTTATCTGAATCCAGCAAGGATTTTTTTCTAATTAAATGTCTCAGTTGGGGATTCTACTTCCATGACAAATCACCATGACCAAGGCAAGTCATAAATGTGTTGAATTTGATGCTTTTGAATTTTCAAGGGTGAGAGTCCGTAAAGTCTGAGTAAAGGAAAAGTGAAGGGTTGGAGTCCATAATGTCGGAGTAAAGTTGCAGCTAAGAGAATGAGCCCTGCACTAACTGGGAAGGCCCCTTTTTTTGAGTCTTTAGAACCTTTAAGCCCAACCCCAGTGACATGTCTCCTCCTCAACAAGAACACATCTCCTAATCCTTCCCAAACATTTCCACCAGTTAGGAACTGATTGTCAAATATATGATTATAAGAGCCATTACCACTCAAACTACCACACTGAGTATGAAAGAATAGTATCTAGTGGTAATAGGTCTGTGTACACAATGGCACAGAGATGCAGCAGATCTCAGGAGGTCCAGGATTCTTGTATTCCAGAATGGCTGTGTGCCAGCTAATTTTTATGTCAACTAGACACATGCTGGACTCATCAGAATTGAAGAAGCCTCAACTGAAAAAATTTCAGTTGAAATTTTTTGATCATGTTGAAAATGCCATTGGACATTTTCTTTATTAGTGTCCCATGTAAGAGGGCCCAGCCCATTGTGGGAGGAGCTACCCTTGGGCTGCCGGTCTTGGGATATATAAGGAAACAGACTGAGTAAGCCATGGGGAGCAATCCAGTTAATAACACTCTCCCCCACTCTCTGCATAAGCTCCTGCCTCCAAGTTCCTCCCCAGTTTGAGTTCCTGCATTGGCTTCACAGTGGACTGTGATTCAGCATAAAAAGTCAAATAAAACCATTCCTCCTGAAGTTGTTTTTGTTCATGGCATTTTATCATTAAAAAAAAAAAAAGAAGTCTTAACTAAGACAGGCTGCTATGTTAGGGACATTAGATGATTCTATGTTAGGGGATAATGTGCGTGCGTGCGTGCGTGCGTGCGTGCGTGCGTGCGTGTGTGTGTGTGTGTGTGTGTGTGTGTATGTTTATGGCTAGGGATTGGATGGATGGCTTGGCAGTTAATAGTGCTCTGTTACTTTTGCAGAGGGCCTGAGTTGGGTTCCCAGAACCCATATGGGTGGGTCACAACTACCTATAACTATAGTTCCAGAGGAATATAACACACACACACACACATATACACAAATGCATGCATATGTACATGTGTGCGCACACATGATTTAAAACTAAAATAAGTCTTTTTAAAAACTGAAAGGTAGATAAGAAAATAATTATGGCTGCAGCGCTGATAGCAGCAGCAGCTAATGTAGTGCTGCGATGGTCTATCATTTCACAGATCAGAAGTTGAGACATAGAGCTCTGAGACGGCTACGTGTCAAGGTCACTGCTAATGGATGGTGAGTCAGGATCTACACTGACACGGATTGGTTACAGGTCCTGGCTGTCTCAGTCAGTAGGCAAGAGGAAATTCTCAAATGCCACACAACAAAGATAGGGCAGGTGTGGTCCCAGAAGACTTTGGGAATCCAAGCATTAAAACTGTGTGACAAAGAGCTAAAAATGAACAACTGGGCTACCTATTTCTCTAGGCTAAGTCTTAGTAGGGTGCCTGGCTCCTGGCGAAGTGGTAACTCTGAGTGTTTGCCATTGACATCACAGTTATCTGATACTGAATCTACTCCATCAACAATTTTCTCATACTACTGTACAAATGTATTGAGACCGTCCCACTTAACAAGAGCAGGAATCAACATAATTTTCCCGTATTATATGGCCTCAATCTTACTCCCCTTGCAGACCTCACTTTGTCCAGGGGAGAGCAGAAGGGAGAACAGGAAGCATTTTTAGATTCATTAATTCCACTCTACATACTGCTAGAGTGAGATTAGTCCAGAGACAGGGAACTTGCCTCTAGTTGGTACTAGGACCCAGAACCGAGGCTGCGACCCTGCACTGCCAGTGGAAAGGGAAGGCGTCTCCTGGGATGGAGAACTCAACCTAAATGAAGAAGTATTTACAGAGTCAGTACCACAGAACCAGATGCTACAGACCAGCAAGACTGTTGGGGCTAGAAAGAAAGACACTGTAGTGGATTTCCTCCTCCATCAAATGTCCTGTGTGGGTCTGTGCACAAAGAACAGGCAGTTACTTAAACCTGGGAGAAATTGATCCCATCTTGGAGCCCCTGAAGTCCCTCCCTCCCTGCAAAGTTCTTGTCAAATGGCCACCAACCTGATCAGGTTATTTCTGGAGCAAATATGTAAAGATGGGTTTTGTAGCACCCAAAGAATCTTCCAGGATATTTCATTCTCAATGCAGTTTGGCTCCAAAGAAAGAGGGTAAAATAATAGAGGAGGAAGAAGACGGAGGGACAGGGAGAGAGTGAGGGAGAAGACAGGAGTGGGAGAGAGAAAGAGAGACAAGAGGAAAGAGGTAAGAGGAGAAAGGGAAGGGAAAGGACTTAGAAGGGAAATTTCTAGTAGCTAACCTGTTATTTCTTTGAACCCAGGAAGGAACACAAGTCACTTCATTTCTGCCTGACAGGAAGATACCCAGAGGGATTCAACAAATATTTGTTGACTACGTTAAAGAGCGATTAGCAATATCAGCAAAACTCATAAACACTGAGGATGGAGGAAGGCAATGACTGTTGCTTAAAAAACAGAACTTGGCTCTTTAATAACTTAAAGTAAAGAACAGAATAACAACTCCTATCTTTGCTAAATAACCCGCAGATGATGTTATGAGGGCATTCATAACAACAATCATATCAGAGAAAGGCAAGCTGTAGGTGGACACAACTACTTTTGTGTTTTGCAAAACAACAACTCAACTTGGCATTTAATGCAGGCTGATTTAATTGTAAGAGAATGGGGGTTGCCTTCTAAACTGAAACTTGTCCATAAAACAGCCCCAAAATTATGGCCTGAGTTTGCAAAACATGTGTTACATTTAAACAGCTCACAGAAACCAGTCCAGGCAGTGACCAGGGTAAAGGTCATAGTTTCTTTTTTTCCCCTAATCTCAGGGTTCTGTACATTCCACTACCGAAATCTGAGGTGTCTGGTGGTCCACGCCCTGGTGTTAAACTTAGAAGATATAGAAAATAAGATGGCAGCAGCCCGGGTATAGGCTCTGTGTTATCCCTTGATGGTAGTTCCCAAACTTGAGTTGGCTATTGGCCACCTGGAACTAATGGCCTCTTTATTACCAGGAAATATTGGTGCAGTGAGTGTCAACACTGTGAATTCTGTCATGCATGGGTGGGTGGGAGTGAATTGAAGCAAACCACCCAATACCTGTCACAATTTTATGGAGAAAAACCATATTTCTTGTATCATTTTCCCTCTTTGAGGGTGGCTAAAAGACACATTTTAGAAAGACACAGCTGAGAAACCAGTGTTCTCATGCCCCGCCCCTGAGTCAACAGATGAGGATTCAGAAAGTCTGTAGATAAGAAAGTTTACCACTTTACCTACACAGTGTCTATCTCTGTGCTGGCACTGAGATTGCTTCTGACGACGACTCAAAATGTCTCTTCAAATCTCGACTCTTCTCATGGTATATATGAAGATTACAGGTCCTGGCTGTCTCAGTCAGTAGGCAAGAGAAAATTCTCAATTGCCACACAACAAAGATAAGATAGGTGTTGTCCCGGAAGACTTTGGGAATCCAGACATTAAAACTGTGTGACACAGAACTAAAAATGAACAACTGGGCTACCTATTTCTTCTCTAGGCTAAGTGGCCATTTGACAAGAACTTTGCAGGGAGGGAAGGACTTCAGGGACTCCAAGATAGGATCAATTTCTCCCAGGTTTAAGTAACTGCCTGTTCTTTGTGCATAGCCCCACACAGGACATTTAATGGAGGAGAAAAATCTGTCGACGACGACAAATAGTGTATGTTCTGCGAGTGACTCTCTCGGGACATACACTAACTCCGTCTCCAATCACCTCAGCTCCCCTCTGAGTCCCCTCTCACCCTGAGCATTTCTAGTGCTGCTCCAGTGTCAGGTGCAGAGCTGACTCTTCTTCATGGAGATCTGCCTGAGGACTAGGCAGGTGACTACCTGCATCATCTGACTTCCTCCACCAGCCTCAGGAACTCCGCTGCTGGGCTCACTGTTGGTTACCAAAAAGAATACACAAAACCGTCATTCATGAAAAATAAGAAAAAAATCATGCACTGTAGTTTTTCCCTCTACACATTTGCAAACTGATGAAAAGAACAATTTTAATCCCCCAAAAATGTATGGCATGGAGTTATCATCCTTAAACTCAGAAGGAATCCCTCTCCTCAACCCTTCTAGATGTTTCTATGTTCTTCCTGCAGTTCCCATGTTTAAATCAAAGTGCAGAACCATGCAGAGCCACACAGCACCAAGCTTGAAGTGCACCCTGGAGGGTGGTGATGGTTGAGAATGGAACATGAACTTTCCCCTGGTCCCCAAAAGATTCCACATTTCCTAGTGATACAAGTACAGGGTGATAGGCAATGCTAATCTTCCCCCAAGCTCTCTGAGATAAATCTCTGACAGTCTTAGGTTTTTGGTCCCCCTCTTATCCCCTCCTGGTCGCCTGCCTCCATGATAGTTCTTGTGAAAGAAGGGATCTCTCTCTCTCTCTCTCTCTCTCTCTCTCTCTCTCTCTCTCTCTCTCTCTCTCTCTCTCTTTCTGTGCCCTTTGTCTACAGCATGTATGAACCCAAGTCAAAGCAGAGTTATGTGACTTTCACTTTGAGGAATACATCCTTCATATATACCATGAGAGGAGTCGAAATTTGGAGATATTTGCACACCTGTATTCACAGCAGCAACATTGACAATGGCCAAGAGGCTGAAGCCACCCAATTGACTCCCAGCGGATGATGCATAAACCTTGCATGCTGTGTAGACAACGGTGTATGTTTTGTCCTTGATAACCACTGACACGTAACAACGTGGAGGAGAGTAAGGTAGTTATGAAAGAACAGATATTGTGTAGTTCTGCTGTTATAAATCCCCTAGAGCTCAGGAGTAAGAGTCAAGAGGAGGTTTCCTGTGACTGGGAGGAGGAAGCATAGGGGATTATCAATGGATTAGAAGGATGGAGTTTCAGTGTTTCAAAATAAAAGTCTTGGGAATGGGTGGGAGGGGAGGGCAGTAACCACAGCAAGGCAGATTTACTTCATATCTTTTTCAGAGAGTTGAGATTAAATTTTATATTATATGTATTTTACCATAATTTTTAAAAATTAAAGCTCACTGTTTATATATCACTTAAGGAAGGGTATTGAAAATTAGAGCAGTCCAATGTGCAGGCTCATGTAAAGCTAATGCACCAAGCCCCTGTTCTTATGATATAGCCATTCTTGTTGCATCTGAGCCATCTTAATGAAACCATTGCTTCATCAGACAATAATGCACTACAATCCAATACTCTAAACTGGTTCCATCAACAAGACAATCACTGTAAATGAATTGTCAGGGATGTCAAAGAAAACCTTTCAATGTTTATAAAAATTAATTCTTATTGTAACTCAAAATTCCCAAGCCATCATACTGCTTTTTTTTTTAACCAGTACAAATTAAAAGAGAAAAATATGATTTCTATATCTTTAAAAAACATACTTTCCAAAATCATTTCACTCTTTTAGACCAGAGACAAAGCTTAAGATTGGAGGATCGACGTGAAGGATTTATGTGAAGGTAGAAGACAGCTCCTATTAAGATTGGTCTCTTGCTCTGATTTAGAGAGCACTCTCTTCTTTAAAATGAACCCCCAGTGGTACAGGATTCCTGCACGTGCAGTCACAGCCCTGTAGAAGCCCAGGTGTCACCTGCCGTGTGCTGAAATTGCTCCTTTGAAGTAGGTCACAGGCTTATCTCCATGATGATCAATAGACTCCAACCTCTCTAATTAGAGAGCAAGGGCATTTTGGTGTCCTCTGTTCCCCGAACTCTGCAGAAAAGGCAAAGTTAAGTAGCCTTCTCTCAAGGGTCATTAATTATCAATCTGGGCTCGGTATGGAAAGAACAGGAGACTAATCCATGAGAAATAGCCTTAGATTTTATTCTGAGTTTTATGGAGACAGAAAGAGAAGGTGGGTTTACACGTGGACCATTCTGCATCTCTCCCCTCTGTCTATTCATACCCAAATTTTATGTGACCTTTAAACATATTTCCAGTGTTCCAACTGTGCCTGGCCATTTGTGGTCTTGAATTTTTGGTAGTTTTTGCTGTGTTTGATGTGATGGTGAAGAAATACTCTTAGGAGACTATTCTTCATGATCTAAAGAACATGATTAGCATTTATTAATATCTTTATGTTGGATACCATGTGAAAATATACTGAATAAATTAAGGGTTTTTTTTTAAATATACTGATTGAATAAATTAAGGGTTTTTTTTTTTTTAATCTACAGTACAGCATAACAGGGAATAAATTCCTCCTTGTAATGAATTCCAAGTTCCTGTGGTAGTTCTCTGGTGAAGATGGAGACACTGAACATAAGGCCTGAGATTTTGTTGAAAACCAGTTGAGCTATGTGGGGAGAATGTACTCTTGTCAGACATCTTTGAATTCACCCAGGAAACCAATGGATGAACGAGTCATGCTCTGTATTAATCACTTTTAATTTGCTGAGATAAAACAATATGCCCAATGCAGTGTACAAAAGGATGGATTTATCTGGGGCCTATGGTTTCAGAGGGTTACAGTCTATAATGGCAGAGCAAAGGAGGCAGGGAGAAGTTCTATCGCAACAGATGATGGTTGAGGAACCACTAACAGGAGGGGGAGACATACTGGGGACAGCTGTAGAGTTTTTAATCTTCACGTCTACCCACTATGATATATTTATTCTAACAAAATCATGCCTGAGATTTATGGGGGGTTGGGGGGAGAGCCCATATTGCTTAAATCACTACACACTCTACAGAGGGTAATTCCAAACTAAGTGGATCCTAGATGTGAGCATCTAACAAGATCTTAAGGATTTGTTTTGTAAGAAAGTGAGTACGCTGTTGCTTTGCGATATGAGCCACTTCTTGTGACTCCATCAGCTTCGTTTGTGTATATGTAAACGTTTCTAAACTGATGTGTCTTTGTGGATAGTTCTTAATTATGGAAAAGGGGATTCATACAAACAACTTAGAATCTACCAGGAGGGAACTCTGTTAGAAGATCCATCCCTGAAGCTGGGAGAGAGAGAGAGTAAAAAGAAAAAGGAATACAGTCTTAGGCTATGGAGAGCTGCAATATAGCCATGGCCTCTCAGGACCTCTAAGCAGGGACACTTCCACACTCATCGCCTGGTCTCAGCAGATGTCCGCAATCACGGAGGAAGATTCTGCAGCTCCCTGATGGCCCGAAGGTCAGATCCATGCAGACAACACGGCCAAATTCAGCCGCTCACTTGGGATGGAGCCTGACCACCTTGAATCACAGTTTCATCACCTTAGATTTATTGTCGCTTTTTAGGGCTAGAAAAATCCTCAAGCCTACCCCTTCCCCAAGCGCAGAAATAAAATGTTAGCCAGGGGATGAGTCCTTTTGCTCTTTCTGACACTAGACTCTGTTCAGAAGATTCTTCCCACTCTATATTCCTGATGAGTCATATGATTTCCCCAGACTTAATAAAATAAAGCATGTTTTCCCTGAAATCCTTTTCCTTCTTCCAAATATTTATTTTACTTAAATTCTGTGCCACAAAATAAAGCATGTATTTGATTTCGATCTGTTTAATATTTTAAACACAAAAATAGTTTTATGAACTTAAGACTCGCCCAGTCAACAAGATGGAGAAGGCTGTTTAGAGTCTCTTCGGTGGATTTTACACAGCGCCTTAAATAAGTGCAACCTGAGCTGTAGAGCTCTCTCCTCCATCTCTATGAGTTCAGATGTTCATGCTTGCAAAAGACCATCACAGAGGGCTTTCTGGATTGTTGATGCTTCCTTATAGAAGGAGGGAAGGCAGTCACTGGACTCTCACCTGAGTATCCAGCTTCTCCTCTCAGTCGTTCATAAGTGACCTTGCTCTAATTGCACATGGCCTCCAGGTCTCTAGGCTGGAGAAGACTGAAGGATGTGGAAGCTCCGTGTGCCCAGGTGTGGGGAAGCCATCCTAAGCGCTGGGTGCAGACTTTCCAGTGTGTCTATTGTATGGTCACTAATGAGCTATAAGTAAATCTAATAAAGTCATTTGTTCGCCAGCAGGAACTTTGGTTGAAATCAAACTTTAGGTTTTTTATTGAGACCTTAGGAGTATAGACATTTCCCAGAGAGAAATTTTCACAACAGCATACAATAACAATCACCCTTCTTTATTAGAAAATAACTAGAACTTAGAATCTTATTCTTTCTTTGTCTTTAACACAAAATTCTTCAGATATTAGTTTCTGATTGACATCAAATAGCTTCCCCCTCCCTGGGCCAATAAGTGAGCAGCTGAAGAAGAATATACACAAAGAATCAAGAACAACTTAATGTGGCTTAATAATTACAGTTTTTTTTTTAAAAAAAGCTTATTTTGTTAAATAAAAGAAACTTAACACAATAAAAATTAAATTTGAGTTCTGAAGAGCTCGCTCAGTAGTAAAGTAGGGCAACTTCCTAGGAAGTACTGGGCTCTTGGTTCAATTCAAGAAGGAGAAGGGATAAAGGTGGGAAGGGAAGGAAGAGGAAGAGAAAGTGGAGGAAGAGAAAAGGAAGGAGCAAAGACGATGGATGGAAGAGATAGAGGAAGGCAGGAGGGAAGAAAAAATAAACTGACATGTTTCATTCATTAGTGACCTTGAAACCATTCATTCATGTGGTGTAACCCAAAGTCAGTTTCTACAGTGAGTTGAGGGATAAAATGGGAAACTACAGTTGGGTGGAAGAAGATGAAATAAGTAAAAATGCTGCTTTGTGGCTGACATGTTTCAAAGAAAAAAAGCTAATTTATTCTTTGCTCTGAATAGAAGAGACTTCAGCATGACTCTACATAGAGGGTGATCAAGAAGTCAGAGGAGGTGGAAAGCCTAAACAGGTCAGATAAACGATGCAGGGTAGGAAACAGCAAGAAGAGAAGCATGATTCCTGGAATCAGAAGCGTGTGTTCAAGCCCCACCTCAAACTTTTACAGGCTCCACAACACCCTCCACTAACTCTCACAGTCACAGTGAAATATGAACAGCATAAGACTACTTCAAACAAGAAAAGCTCACACCCACGAATCATTACTGTTACTAGGTCGGGAACAAAATGGAGAAGGGAGGAATCCCTCCCCTTCGAGCCAGGAGAGAAGAGAGGGAAGGTCTGTAGGTCTGATAGAACCGGTGGCTATTCTATATGCTCCCAACCCTGAAGCTTCACCCTCACAAAATATCAAAATTAGAATTTGATGAGAAGCTTTGGAAAATATCAAATGCTAAGCTCTCTGCAGAAATCCATTAATCAGAACTTTTGAAGGTGGGCATTGTCTTAATATTTGTTATCAGTCACCCAGCTATCACAATTGACAGGCCAAATTGAAAAAAAAATATGATCTAATGGACTACAGATCATAAAGACATAGACATTTTAAAGACTGCTGATGCCAAACACTGACAAATGTTAAAAACATCATATTGAGCCAGAAGCAAAGGGATTAAAATGGTATGATTCCATCTTAATTTTATCATGATGCAGGGTGCTGATCTAGAAAGTTAGAAATGAGCACAGTGATTGCTTCCAGGAGAGGATAGAAGTTGACCAGAAGGAATAAGAGAACGCCTTCTACGTTGATATAATGTCCAATGGCCTGATTGTGGTATGAATTACTCAGGAAAAAAATACGGTTCTCAGTACTCATTGAACCAGGTGCTTAGTATCAGTGTGCTTACTATATATAATTATACAATGATTAAAAAATTAATTCCAAGAAAGATCTGAATTAAGTGGCATGGGAAGTGGATCATGTCCGGGTAGGTATATGGAAGGTTTGAGAACTAGTAAATTGTCTGTGGAGACTGAGTGAGGTAGACTGAAGAAGGGAACCTGTTGAAAACTGAGGAAGGTTTGGAATTTAAAATCTGGTTAAATAGCTACAACTTTGTCTCTTGGGGCATAATTGTGGATTACAGGCATCAGAGAACTCTATGGTGCTTGAAACAAAGGCCAATTCTTAAGACTGTCTGCAGACCCACAGAATAAAAGCCTAGAGGTTTGCATATCAATGAATTCCTATGGTTTTTCTCCTCCTTTAACATTAGTGCACTTACAGAGTAAAGGGCTCACCTGAGGCTGAAACCACAGCCTGTCAGGAGAGAGTAGGGATCAATGGTAGGAGAGCCACAGCCTATGAGGGTCGCCAAGATTTCGAACCAAGACAGAAGTTGGAAAGATCAGTCACATGATGATCAGAACAGACAGGTGTCCACATGAAGCTAAGGAGAGAATACACAACTGTTAAGTGTAAATAGACCAGCTTGGGAAATCAAGAGGAAGAGAAGGAAAGAACTTGGAATCTCTGGTCAATGCATGGACCAATGTATGCACTTTGGGTAGCCTCTAGTGCTTTTTAAGAGATGATTAATTTGAAATGGACCAAAAACAGATGAGAAGATCAACAATTTTTATGAGAAAAATGATCAAAATGTTACACATGTAAGTAGAACCCAACATGCACTGGAGATGGGTCTTGAGGAGGCTTTACAAAAGTGGAGGTGATTTTTAAGAAAGAAATTTCAGAGCTAGGTGTGGTAGCCCACACCTTAATCTTAGCACCAAGGAGGCAGAGACAGGTGGATCTCTGTGCATTTGAGGCCAGTCTGGTTGACATACTATGTTGTAGGAGAGTCAGGGCTATATAAACCATCCCTGTCTCAGGTAGATGATGATAGATAGATGATAGATAGATAGATAGATAGATAGATAGATAGATAGATAGATAGATAGATAGATAGATAGATAGACAGACAGATAGATATCCACATCAAGCTCAGGAGAGGATATAGACCAGCTTGGGAAGTCAAGAGGAAGAGAAAGAAGAAACTCAAGAGTCTGGAGTCAATCCATGGACCAATGTGTGCATTTTGGGTAGCCTCCAGTTCTTTTTAAAAGATGATTAGCTTGAAATATATAGATGATAGATAGATAGATAGATAGATAGATAGATAGATAGATAGATAGATAGATAGATAGATAGATAGATGATAGATGATGGATAAACGACAGATTTATACAACACTAATTTCTACAAAAACGTGAAAGCTTAAAGTCAAAAGAGTGTTTTCCACTTTATGAGAGGCAAGTTCTAAAGATATAATGAAAACCTGAAGACTGATTCTCTCTCACCTCATCCTGGCACTAAATGCTAAACTGTCACGAATCCTTCCACAATACAGAGCACTAAGAGGCAAATCCTTCCACACTGACAGGAACCCAGTTTTAGCCAACAGCTTGACTACAGCCTGGTATGAGCCAGAGTGTCAGTGAAGTCTGCATTATCCCTGAAGTCACAGAAACCGCAAGATCATTAGTGTGTCTTCAGAGAGCCCCTGGTAGCGATGGAGTGGAGACAGGTACAAAGCCATCTCAGATGTATCGAGTACCTCGTCGTCCACTAGCATGTATGCTGGGTGCATTGTTAACGCTAATGTTGTATCAGCAAGTTTCCTCTGAGGAACAAAAATGAAAAAAGGAACTAAGATCCTCTGTCACTCTGAAAATGATTTCTCCATACTTATAATTTTATATGTATACTTCTACTAGTTATATTTTGAGTCATAAAAAGTTTATGTTGTATTTTAATCATCTGTTCAGTTTCTTATCTTCTGGTGTTCTACTTACATTTTTTCTACTTTTTTTTTTTGGATATTTGAAACCATAACACTTGCTTTAATATGAATGACCTGGATTACTTAAACCATCACCTAGTTTAAATGGAAGAAGAACGGATTCAACAGTCAATGCTAAATCTGTCTTCTACATAGGAAACTTGACAAACACTGGCATATCTCAGTCTTCTTTTTTGCCTCTAGAACCCTCTACATACCCAGACATTCACCAGTGTTGACCTGACTCCGTATTCTTTCTGTTGCCAAGATACACGTAATGTGTGACATTCATGAGCTACAAATTACATTACTAACACCACACAGCATGGCAAAGGCAAAAGGGAAACCAAAGCAGAGCTCTGCCCATCCCAGGTTCCGTAGCCCCACCTGTCATGTCGCTATAGGAACAGACACCAAATCCACTGTGCTCTGTGTGATGCTCAGCACTTGAGATTCTCCTGTAGAACAGCCACTGTTTGTATTTGCTACAGTAGTCAATGTCTGCTACCTGACACTGGAATAAGACTTGTTGACAGAGATCCCATCTCTCTTTCTATTGCATTGGCCTCTTTGGAGAGCACGGGGTCACAATGGGCTGTTGAAATGTACTTCTCTGTCCAAGTAACACGTTGTCAGCCTTCTCTGTCAGTGACCACAGCCAGGTCTCACCATCACTACTAACCGTCTTTGCCTCACATCTTTCATTTGGATAAAAATGGTTTAGGGACACACAGAACCTGGTCTGTGGTTTCTTGGTTGGAGGATTTTCAATCTCTTCCTTTGACCTTTTGTATAGCTTTCATGATTAATTTTTTTCCCAGGGCTCTGTTGACATAACAGACTGGTGTACCAACCTATTAACCTTTGAAAAATCAAAGTTGAAATCTGATCTGAGTAAGAAACCCAAAATAGTTTTCAACTAGCCTGGAGTTTATGAACAGTATGCTGGCCAAGTCCATCTCATGATGGGCCCATCTCCGTTTGGGTGTGGATGAGCATATGTGAGCATGAGGTGATTCAAACAGGAACTGGTATAACTTAAGCAGGAAAGATTGCATCCTATTCCGTCTTGCCGTGGTTTGCCTGGGTGTCCACGTGTGGCATAAAAACACGAGTAATTTAATTACAATAGCTATTTATTGCTTTCTCTGACTTCTCCTACAGTCTCCTTCTCTGCTTTTTATACTGACATGTGATTGTTAATTATAATTGTTGAGCTGTTTATTGCTCCTCCCTCCCTCATTGCTTCTGAGTGGTATTTCACTAAACTGGATTGTTTTTAAAGACAATCCTTTTAAATTGTAAATCCTGCTTTGATCCAGATTATGAGTTTAACATGGAAGCCTAGCCTTTTGTTAAATGCCCATGAGTGCGTGGTGATAATTGAAGACACAGTCTGTGCCTCTGTGATGATTATTGAAGACACAGTATGTGCTCCATTTGGCTAATCTATGCTCATAGAACACCAACTCGTGCGCATAAGCCCATTTCCAAAGATGGTTTATTTCTGGCCACTGCTAACCTCTTCCATGTCAGAGCAGTGGTCTCAGAAGTCCTCCCGACTTCTGTACTTGGGCTTTCAATCTTTATTTTTAACTAAGGGCCACCGGGTCACCGAATCTCCAAAGCATTAGTCTTTGAAGAAGCAGATTCCTATTTGTTACTGTATTATGTATTTATTTGAAAAGGGTTACACGGATGCTCTGGTCCCTTGGATTTGCTTTCAAGCCTGGTTTTCTGTAGCTCCTGCGGTTCTGTCCCCGTGACTCTCACAAGGGAGGACAGCAGTGGGCGTGAGCGTGTATGAAGGTGAAAGGGAACACGGCAAGAGTGTCCTCCTGAAAACCAACCTCCCAGAGCAATTATGATGAAAGAGCAGCTCCAGGGGAGCACGGGTCTGTGATGTTGGACACCCTGGGCTTTCAGCCACTTTCCCTTCAAAGGAGCTGAGCTCTAGACAGCGTTCTCTTCTGACATTGAACTTGGACTACACAGATCTTTTGGACCATGGACTTGTGCACTTACTTAGGCCTTGAGCAGGGTCAGTGAAGTAACTGCAAAATGAAAATGCAAGCTCCTAGGTTGAAATTCAGATGAGTATCTTCATAGAATTAAATACAGAGCTTCCCTTCATCACAGTCTGTCTTAGCACCTGCCACCATGTGCTTTAGTCTCCCATTTCAGCTTATGTCATTCTAACATAAAGAACATTAGCATTCTAAATTATTAACATTCAATTTACTGCCCAGCTCTCTATTGTGCTATGCTGCCTTTAAATGTAAATATGAGACCATTTGTTTAACCTATAGGAAATACTCCCAAAATGATACAAGTAATGTTTCTCTTTTTTTTTAGTATGTGTATGTGTGTGTGTGTGTGTGGTGTGTGTGTGTTGCATTTCTGTGTGCACATGCACATAAATGTATGGATACATGTATACATGTACATGGAGGCCCGTCCTCAAATGTCGATCTCAGAAGTGATCCTCCTTTGACACAGAGACTCTCATGGATCTAATTTCCCTGGTAGGTTAGATACACCACCATTCTAGAGAGCTCCAGGGACCCACCTGTCTTTACATCCCCAGTTTCGGTGCTGCAACCATGCACCTCACCTGGGGCTCTAACACAGACCCTTGTGTTGTCAGGCAATCATTTAACCAACAGCCACCCTGTTCCCATCACTGCGAGTCTTTCTACAAAGTCCATGCATGTATAATGGAAAAATTATGCAAAATTAATGCTGATTTTTTCATTTTCCATATTCACATCCCCACTAAAGCCATCTTTGACTTCTAGATGAGTAAATAAAATCTGAACACAACAACAGCTATGGATTGCCCCACTCTTCCTTTTTCTTTTGCACCACCATTATTTTTGTAAGTTAATGCCCTGTCCAATCAGGGAACTCACAAGGCAGGCTACAATATGGATTCTTGCTCACAAAGATCTCTAGGATGACATTAGCTTCTTTCTTTATTCAAAGAAAGTACTGGATTACAGAGAAAACATAACTTATGCAGACTGTCTGTGTACCTTCTTAAGTCATATATTTACCTAGGAATCACTTTGTGTTTCCTTTAACTCTAAAGCATTGTGGGATCAGAACTCTTTGCTCACTGGGCTCAGTAAATGTTACTTGAGAACAAGGCACAAAAAAATCCCAACCAACTACCAACTAATCAAACAAACAAACAAAAAACAAAAACCGAGTTAGATACACACATTGAATATACTGCTCTCTCTACTCATGCCCCACTGTCCCATCATATTTAACTTACAAACCTATGTTCAAAGATGGCATCATGTAGAATTTCCGACAACAGTATCAGAATGTTACATCAAACAAGGAACCATTTTACTCATAGTGCTTTGGGATCAGGTTGCACAAGCAGAAGTTAGACCTGGGCTTGAGTTAAGGAATCAGGTTTGACCATCAAAATGAAACACACTTTTACCTTTTCATAAATATCAAGTAGGAAAAGCAGACATCACTGTTTCTACAGTTTGTAGACCAAAAAGACATAAAATGGGTCATCATTGAGATTGTCTGGGTAGCATCTGTCACCTCTGGTTCCTTATCTTATGCTACGGAACCATCTGAAAAGCTCTGGCCTTTTGGAATGACTGACCACTGACTTCCCAGTGCACAAAAGCTTCCGATGCTCTTATTTCAGGATGAAAAGCTGACACACTACGGCTACTTCACTGAAATCCAGCACAGTTTGGTCCACGACTGTTTGGAATATGGCAAATAGACGTATGCACAAAAGTTGGCTTTAACCAAAATGGATGGCTCCACTCAAAGGGATTAGCATAGGTAACTATGGCCTGAAACTAAAATCGTAATAGAGACCTTTGAAAGCAGGGTGTAAATATCCCATAGCCAAAGCAGGGTGAGTCTGTGACAAAGGGAATTTTATAGTCCTTCTTTGTAATATATATATTACACACAGAGAGACATGGTCTAGCCTGTCCTTGAACTCCTATGTGTCAGTGGCAGCTATGTGTTATTGGTCCTCCTTCCTCTGTCCCTGGAGTTCTGAGGATGCAGGTATGGACCATCACACTCAGCTGTGATTCACGATTTTAAAAAATAAACACCTCAAACCAAGGAAGACGCTGTGATGTAACAACAGTTCGCAGACAAAGTGGACAGTCACCAAGGACTCAGTACTGACAGTCATTTCACAGAATATCCTCAGTGCATATCAACAGAGCTAATCAGGAGGGATATGCACATGTTCCTCCAGGGAGCTGCATTCCATCTCTATCTTTCTCTCCGGGCACCATGGACAGTTAGACACAAAAGCTCACCCCTTCTCAGACGCTCAGGGTAGTAGGTCCCAAGATGGAAATCCTACTGACCATCCTTCTTATTGTGCCTGTGTGCACTGACTCCAACTACACATGCATGCAGACACCCCTGCTACCCCTGACACATCTCCCTGTGTGACCTATAGTTTGTATGGTCAGGGTACCAAAGATGCCTTGCCTGAAACAGGGTGAGTTCAGCGGCAGGGCTGAGTCTGTGACATTCCAGTGTATCTGTATTCTGTCTCCGGAACCCACTGGGAGAAACTTCCCAGACACCTTTTATTTCATGCCTAGTGTCCCATAGATAAAGCGGGTCATGTATATTGATTCTGCCAAAGAGTAACTGTTTAACATGGAGGTTGGGGGGCGCTGAGTTGAAAATGCTGCCTGCTGCTGAGTTTGGCGCTGTATTTCCTAGTGGGATGACCTTAGGCAAGTCATTTAATCCTGGACATTTCTGTTTTCTTAAGAAAAAACTAATTTCTTTCTGCTTTGTAGGGAGATGGAACAAATTTTAAAACCACATATATTCAAACAAGGGAAACTGTTTTAAGGGCCATTGTAATGAGAGGTACTACCACCATGTGTCCGTAACCAAGCCAGGCCACAGGGGATCAAAGCATGCAAGGTTCCATGCCTAGCTATAACAAACGCACAGCTTAGTTGTCCAGAAATATCCAATACATGGCACAATTTTACTTTATATCAATATAGTATCTATTATTAGCCACAATACAGTTTTCATTGTGATATAGGGTCTATCTTTGTTCTCATCTTACATGTAAGGTAGATAAGACACAAAGAACTTGAGTAAACCTCACACTGGTATTAAAAAGGACAGATCTAACCTATGAAACTGTGAGACCGAGTTCAGAGCTCAAACGTCACTTTGGCTTTGTGACTTGCCCTCTTCCTGTCACTAAATGTATGATCCAGAAGATGGCTGTCGGACTTGCTTCTGAAAGGAGCAGTGTGATAACCCCCTGAGGCTTCTGTCTGAGTTTCTTCCCCTTAGGTGTCTTATTCTACTGTAGGCTGAGGCACTGCGGTAGTAACCCAAGCATGAGAGCTAATCCTCACTAATGTTTGCCTTCTGGATTTCTCTGCGTCTCTCAGCCTTTTCATGATGTACGGATCTGTGTGTACCCTTCATGCAACACTGAAGGTAGAGTGCTCTGACACCTACTGGAGATGACCGCTCTAAGGAATGCCTCCAAACTTGTGATATAGACAACATAGCCCGGCTATTCAGGGCTGGTGGTGTCAACTCACACCATATTTAGTAGATTATCCTATAGGGACTTGCTTTATCATGAGCTCTTACTCAAACGTTCTGGACCATTGCATAGATTCTATGAAATAGAATTTGTGTCTCACATGAAGTAGAAACAAATAAACCTTTTTGACTGACAGGACTGGGACAAAGGGTAAGACAATAGGAGGGATTTGAACACAATAGCCATACAAATAAGAACAGATGAACTGGGCTGGAGAGATGGCTAAGTGTGTAAGAGCACTTGCTCAATCTTTAAAATGACCCAGGTTCAGGTCCTAGCACCTATATGGTGGCTTACAACCATCTGTAACTCCAGTTCCACGAGATTCAACACTCCAATCTAACCTTGGAGATTACTACGTGGTACTATTTGCAGGCAAAACATTCAGATAGATAGATAGATAGATAAGATAGATAGATAAGATAAGATATAGATAGAATAAAACCTTTTAAAAAGAAAGAAAAAATGTCAGTTGACCTAGTAAGACTTACCTGGAGTAGGACGTGACAATGTCTTCTGGAGACTTCTGCTAAAATCAGCACAACCTTGACATGATGCCCCATTTTAGACTCCCCTGATGACTATCTTTATCTCTGCTCAGTCACGCTTCTGAACATCCTAAGAACTTGGACAGCGACTTTGAAACCCCATAAAAACGCCTGATATGAGAAAATGGAACATTTTCTGCCAATGTCTTTATGTGGTTTGTCTTGAGTTTTCATTTACTGTTGAGATACTGGAGACAGGTCTGTTCAATCAGGCTCCCAGAGCTGGAAGCAGCTGACAGCAGATCCCTGTGGCTCTTGACCTGGCCGGTGCCGTCTAATCAGGGAACCTGAGGTTGCACTGAGAGACATTGTCTATAAAAAATCAGTAGGGAGAGCTTCTAAGGGGTACAGCTGAGATTGATTCCTGACTTCTACACCACACGCATGATGCGTGCACACACACACATGTCTGTGTCTTTACCCACATAAACACACACGCACACACAGGGAAGGGGAGATGGAGGGAGAGAAAGGGAGGGAGGAAAGGAAGGGATGGAGGGAGAGAAGTTGGAAGGAGAAAAAGAAGACAAAGATTAGGGTGAGCTCATGCTATGATCAGTAAAGATTTGTCTGGCACACTGGTCTGTGTTTCTTTTCCTTTGCCTGTCCCAATATTTAGCACTCTCTAGTCATCCAAGGTGGGGTAGTTAAAACAGGGAGTCGGGACATCTTTGGCGATCAGACTGCTTAGGCATCAGAAAAACCCATCAATTGCCTTGTAATTTTGCACAGTACCTTGGCAGAATTCTGGCTTTCCAAGTCGCTGCTCCTCTCCTTCTGACCAACTCTTGTGAATTCGAAGAACCACTGTGCTTAAAGAAATGGGACCGCCCTGTAAGTCAGCAGCCCCCTAAAGACCATTTCCTGGAGCAGTGGACTCCGGTTTAGTCTGGCTGTCTTCTAGAATGGATCCTGGTTTATATTCAGTTTCATTATTTTCATTCTAAAACCAAGCCTGTTAACAAACGGCATAAATTATCCCCAATAACCCTTAACTTTGTGTCGCCAGAGAGCAATCAAAGCTTCCAACACAGACAGGTTAGAGGCGGCCGAAAGCGCTCGTGTGCGGCGCCGCAGTCCAGGGTTTACTGCTGGTGCTGTTGATGCTTGACAGGGAACATTGTGCTATAACATTCCTTTTAACTGCGTGGTCTGTTTTCACTTTCAGACTCAGTGTGTTTCTAAGGATGCTGGAAATATTAAGCGTTTACATTCCTTTGAATTTAAATTGGGGGAATATTGAAAGTGGACTCTTACCGGGCGGTGGTGGTGCACGCCTTTAATCCCAGCACTTGGGAGGCAGAGGCAGGCAGATTTCTGAGTTCGAGGCTAGCCTGTTCTACAGAGTGAGTTGGAGCACAGCCAGGGCTATACAGAAAAACCCTGTCTAAAAAAAAAGAAAAGAAAAGAAAGAAAGGAAGAGAAGAGAAGAGAGAAGAAAAGAAAAGAAAAAGAAAAAAGAAAGTGGACTCTTTGATTTGAGTTTATGGGGATTACAGATTTTGTTTCTGATCCCCAGGTGAAGGCTAGTATTCTATATTACCCTGTCAGTGGGTCAGCAAACTCCCCCTTTGGTTTCATCTCTGTGGAAACAGTAGGCATATTAATGGCTGTGTACTATGTGCTATCTTTTCAGGGAACAAGAATAAGCAAATTATTCACATTTTCTTATTTACCTTCAAAACACCTCTGGGAGGCATCAGAGATTAACACATGTTGTACACAGTGAGGCCCAGTGTTGAGAAAGTGTGCCCAGTTGGTCACACAGGTGACATCAGTTGTTCTATATGCCACAAGTGCCACAATATCTTGTTCTGACCTCTGGGAACCGCACACCTGTGAGTCCTCTGCATGCAGACAGGCACTCTCTGCACTCTCCTCTGCCCTTTCTGGTATCTAGTCATCAGTGACATTGTCAATAATTCTGACTATGACATTTCCCTCCACCAAAAGATTGAGTCCTAGGAAATTCCCAAGAAAATGTAAGAAAAGCCCATGATTTGGGGCCTTTTCTGGGCCAAGTTCAGAAAGTGTTACCTTATGTGGTTTATAACAAATGTATATATAGCATATTAGAACTCTAGACGTCTCTAGTGTATGCTTATTTTTAAAAGAGAATTCTATCAACTGTCTACTAGTAATTTATGTAGTATCTCCATGTGCTACCTTTCTTTAAATTAATTAAATCTTAGTAAAGAAAATTTTAGAGGCAGACAAAACAAGCACAAGAATGGTGGACTGGGAATTCATATCTGTGTGTCTGAGATAAACATCTGAGCGGGGTCATAGGAGAAAGCACACTGGCAAGTGACATGAAGAACACCCCCACCCTTGCTAATTTGGAAGCCCCATGGATCAAATAAATTGTAAATGCTCCTCTCAGAGTCTTATCCATCGTTATGTACAGCCCAGGGCTGAAGAACAACACCACTCTCTCCTCATCCATACCCTAAAATATTCTGAAAAGAATATTTTCTAATTCTTTTTTCCATACCTACAGAATTTTCTCGATTTCATTGGTTGGCAACAGCATCCACTCAGTTGTTCAAGCCCCAAACTCAGGAGCTGTTTTTGTCTCCATTCTTTAAAGAATGGAGTGACAGCTTCCTTGTGCTCAATACTGCCATTGCCAGGGCTTCCAACACCACTGACGTCATGGCGTCTTTGGCCAATGAAGGAAGAACATTTCCAAGTAGAGCTTTATCTCCTAACAAGTGACCATGTACACTTCCTGTCTTGTCAACATGACAGCAATGTCTAACGAGAGGTTACAGGGAGCAGAACACACAAGCCACCTGCACTGTGCACACAGATTGAAGGACACACCTGACTGCTGGCTCTGTTGTTCCCGCCACATACGGGCTTCGTTAGCACACGTGGGCCACGCCCTCAGACATCCTCCAAGCCCACGCCTTTCTTCCGTCTTCTCAGAAATGGGCTCAGCATCATTGACTTTGTCTTTGCAACCTTTGGGTCCTTCTGAGGCTCTCTCACAGCTGACAGGACTCAGGGTTAGATCTTCAGTCCTCTCCTCGATCAGCATCCCATCTGACCCTAGGAAAATCTCACTGTGTGAATGCACTTTTCTAGGAAGTCTTACTTAGTTACCGAACACACAGGATTGGCGCATATTATCTCGATGTCGATGCCTCTAAAAATAACATTTTCTAATTTTTTCCATACCTATGGAATTTCCTCAGTTTCCTTGGTTGGCAACAGCATCCATTCAATTGTTCAAACCCCAAACATAAGAATCACTTTTGTTTCCAGTTGTCCCATCCCCATCCAATCCTCCCTGAAGCTACACTGGCTCCACTGTCATTTTGTTCTCCAAGTCCGAGGTCCCGCCTCCCCACTGAACCTCTTCCTCCTCCTCCTCCTTTTCCTCCTCCTCTTCCTCCTCCTCCTCCTCCTCCTTTTCCTCCTCCTCTTCCTCCTCCTCTGAGCCACCCTCTCCCGCTCTCACCAGGCCTCCCTGCCTTCACTTGCAGACCGTGAATCGCCGTTGAACAGACAGCAGCTAGCATTCTCTTTAACATATGGATTGTATCATGCTGCTTTCTGGTCTCTCTCTGATGCACTCGGAATATGACCAGATCTCTGGAGAAGGACTGTGATAAAGCGTTCATGTCTGCTAACCCTGAAAATGGAACTGACGCTGGAGCCATTGATCTCTCAGAGTTGGATAAGAGATCTTGGACCGTGGGAAGAGTGTTGATGTGGTTGTGTGAAAAGATTAGCAGCTCAACTAATGTCGCCAATGGTGAGGAAAATACAGCAATGTATGGATATTGGATTACCCACGACTATAAGTGAAATCTCTGCTTTTGCACCCATTAAGTGAATTTCAGGACTTTACAGAAAAAGCAATTTGACCTGGATGATGTTTTAAGCGATTTTAAAATTAAGTTCCAAAGACTTTTGATGTGTGTCATTGAGACAAAATACTTCTATTAGAGAAAATCATATTAGCACAATTGTTTGTTATATGGATAAAACGTGTGTTCACCTAAAATCGTTAACTAAGTGTGCTATGGGATACTGAGTTTTTCCCAGAAATCTTGTGATAATTACTTCGTGATGACTTCCCCATCTATTTCTATTTTTAAAATAATATATTTTTTATTCTTACTCTAATATATCTACAGAATGTGACTAGATCATATCTATTCACCACTCTCTCACTCCAACTCCCCTTAGTTCCCCCAAACTCCTCTCTCCTATGACTGCATCTCCTCTTTTCAATTTTGCTTTCACTATTAATAAGCATCTGAGACCAATCAATGCTGCCCATATGCACCCGGTGGCTGTGCTATGAAGCATGAGTAACCTATCAGTGGCCACACCCCCTAAGGCAAGCCACGCCCCCATTCACTGCAGCCATAGCTTGACCATCAGTCCTCCAAGGCCCCCTCCTGTCCATGGTAGGTAGTATTTTGACTGGTTTCATCTTTTTTCCTCATCTAACTTTAATAAATCCAAGTAAACGAACTTTGCAGATAGGCTGTGGTGAGCCCTATGCACAAGTACCTAACAATACCAAATGGGCTCAGTAGGCGAAGGGCATGGGTGTGGGTGTGTGCACACAACAGTATTATAGGAGAAGAGGTCATGACCTGAAGAGAATTTGGGGATACTAATTTTTGAGGAGTTTAAGCAGAAAAGGGAGGGAGAGAAATGACAGAAAAATAGAATCCATGATTAAAATTTTCAAAAGTAAAATATTTAAATTTTAAAAACGAGGAACAAATATAAGAATCTTATCTTCTTTGCAATAATTTTTGAGGAGTAATAGGTTGTTTTAGAAACACATTAGGGTTAAGACACAACATAGGGCCTGGAGATGTGTGTCAGTGGTAGAGCAGTTGCCTCACATGCACACAGTTCTGGATTCAATCCCAGCAACACACACACACACACACACCACAGACATACCATATACACCCCACAGACACACACACATACACACAGATACAAAGTACACACACAGACACACACACCACACACACAGATATAAACCACAGACACACACACATACATACAGATACAAAGTACACACAGAGACACACCACACATAGACACACACACATACACACAGAGACACACACACACCACACACACACAGACACACAGATATAAACCACAGACACACACATATATAGACACACACATATACAGAGACACACACAGACACACAGTCATACACAGACACATGCACACACATATACACATACACAGCACACACACATACACAGAACACAGGCACACACACACACACACAAGTGCAGTCTCTCACAGCATTATTTCCAAGGCCTGTCATTGATCCACCCTCTTGTCTCTCTGAAGGATTTTCCTCTCGCTCTTTTCGTTTCCTCTTCTCGCATTACTGAGTCTCCCCCTACATCTCTCTTATTTCCCTGTGTGTTTGATTGTTTTTGTTTTACCTTAAGCATTATCTGAAGTTGTGTTACTGGTTGCTGTGCTCACTTCTCTTCCATTAAGATGTAAATATCAGAGGGAAAAGGACCTCTCCCAAGTTGTCCGTCCTTTACTCCCTGACTTCTTGATCTCTTCTCTGGTCTAGGACTGGTAATATAAAAAGATTGAATGAGTAAATGTTTATAACTTCAAAAGCATCTGAATGGTTAGTAATAACACGCATTCTCTGCTGTATCAGATGAATCGGGTCCAAGGACAATCCTATAATAAGAAAACTGCCTGATTCAGACAACGGAGAACATCTTTTGTGGCCACAGTAAGTCGGCTAAAGTAGTGCCTTGAGAGTTGTCTGTATTGATCCACATGTGAATTAACCAGAACTCAGCCGGCAAAGCCGCCAAGGGCTGCTGCCATGTATTTGGAAAGGCTGGCTGAGCCGGCACAGCTAGCAAGAGCAGCCTATTGCATATAAGTAAAGCCTTCCCACCTCCTGCCATCTCCGTGTGCAGGTCGGAAGGCGCCAGAAGGAAACCTGGTTCTGGGCTCAGCCACTGGCTTTGATCCTGTGTGCAACTAGACAGCCCAGTGTGAACCAGGCCTTCTCCTTTATCTGGAAACAAAAGTCCAGAATGGTGTCAGGCTTTCTGATCCAGATGCACCGGCTGCAGGGAAAACTGAAGCAGCCTTCGACACCAGCTGTAATTCATACCATTCGTGATTTCTAGCAGAGATTCAAAGGTGGCTGCGTGGCACCGTGAAAGTCATACTGATTCTCATTTGTGGAAGACGGTGATTATTTGTTCCTTAAAACTATCCGAGACACAACTCTGCAGGTTTTGGCCGGCGGCTTCTGGTTATTACAACATCAATTTTCGAGGTGGCTTTCGGTTTATCTGTGCTTTCAATTTCAGATTTTTATTGTCAGTTTTGCTGGAAATGTATCTTTGACATCTGATTTTTCAGCTGATGATGATTTAAAACATGCACATATAAAGCTCTGGAGTCTCGGCTACTGCTTTGGCTGTTCTTTTTTAATACTTCATCATATATATTTGTATCTACTACTTGTCTCTCATCTCTCTTGTAAAGATTTTTTTATCATTTTTAATGTTGTGTGTGTGTCTACTTGACTCTCATCTCTCTTGTAAAGATATTTTTTATCATCTTTAATGTGTGTGTCTACTTCTCTCATCTCTCTTGTAAAGATATTTTTTATCATTTTTAGTGTGTAAGTATGTACCCACGCACACGTGTGCGTGGTCGAGACTGCCAGGTGAGTGCTATGTCCATGGAGACCAGTAGATGGTGTCTGACTCCCCAGGGCTGTAGTTACAGTCAGTTTTGAGTCACCCAAAGTAGGTGCTGGGAATACAAGAGTAGCAGGCATTCTTACCACTAAAACTGCCTCAGCACCAAACCTCTCCCTTCTCTTTATGCATTTGGGAGGCCAGCTAGACATACAAAGGAGCTGGAAGCCCCGTACATAGTCAGGTATTTCACTTAGGGATAATTTTATTTGCTTCTTTAGAAAAAAGCTTTCATCAGTTGTCTGACACATATCAGCCATTTGTTGTTCTACAGAATTAAGAGGTTTTCTGCTGGATGAAGCAGTGACCACTAAGCTCTCAAGTCAGCACTTGCTGCTGATCTTGTATCTCCTTCTTTCCTCCACTTGAGAATGTGCCATCAGAAACAACTCACAAACTAGCATGCTTCACGCGTTACCGTGAAGTACTTCGCAAATGCAATCACTATATGTTTGTATTGAATGTAGACAAAACAAAATCCCTCACAAACACAAAGACAGTAAAGGACTAAGTTCCCTATTACCGTGCCTTTTCTGAAGTTTATAAAGACTGAATAAACTTCAGTGTGTCGTGTCAGCTTGTCCTTGGAGCATCAAGGTTTGTTGCTGCTGTTGTTTGGTTTGGGTTGGGTTTTTTGACAGGGCAAGTGTTTTTGATAGGCCGTCTCTTTTAGTCCCGGAGTCAATTTGAAGGTATGAAGGTACAAACATGTATAACTTTCTGCTGTCTTCCATATGACTTTAATGCTCAGTGTGACTCTGACCGATGGCCTCAACCGCTCCACTGAGCAGCAGCAGTGAGTTCATGTGTACAAGAATCACGTAGTGGCCAGAGGACAGCATTTCACATTGTCACTCTTTCCCCCCTCCAGCTATTTCATTCCTTCTGTCTTCTTCTCTGTGACATCTCTGAGTGATGTGTGGGATGCCCCATCTGTGTCTGAACACCTACAGTCACTTATTTCTGACTGGTTGTGAGTCTCTGCATCAACCACTCCTCTACAATAAGAAACCTCTCTGATGGAAGTGGAGAGCCGCTCACACATGCAGACAAACATAAATATTTAGAAGGCAGTTGACTACATGACCACTTAGCAACCCAACCTCAGAAGGTTCTCCGATGGGGTCTATAGCTTCCCTAGAGTTGCGTTTTGACCCTGTTACAGAACCAACCACATGAAGCCGGTCTCACACCCTATCCTCCCTGGGTCTCTCATGTAACCTGTGTTTTAATATCCTTGTCTATGTTGGTCTTGTCATCCTGGAAGTTCATTTAACAAAAAGACAAGAAGAAAACGTCCTCGATTCCCTGAAACCTCAGTGTGGTTTAGATCTCTGCCCATGAGCAAATTTCCTGGGATTTAATAGAGCCAGGTCATTTAATGTGCTTCATCATGATGTTTGCTTGTCATGGGGGCGGGCAGAATGAAAAGGCTTCCCTTCCTATTAAATCCCATGAAGGAAGGAGTCATACACATCTCATTACATCTTTGGTATTCCCAGGGCCTACCCAGGGAGCCTGGCATATGAGAAAGTATGTACTTGTCTCTAAACGCAAAGAAAGGGACTATAAGAAGGCCTCCGGGCAGAGCTGTCAGCTTGCCCCACAGACAGTTCAGCTGGAATCCTACTTAAGTCCATACACCCTGACTGCTGTCACTTCTCCATTTGCTCCTCCCTCACTGAGGAAGTGTTCTTCATGCCCTGCGCAGGACAGACATCCTGCAGGCTTTGTTCTACATCACCCCTGCTGTTTACCTCCAATCACCACATCCAGTTGCTTCTGTAACCTAAGCAAACTAATGGTTTGCTCACATTGCCTCTGAGCTGACACTCCTCACGCCTCAGGACAGCATGCCTTCCTGCTTCTACAGGGACAACATGCCAACACCTTCCTACGTTCTCCTCCCAGCGTTCCTGCCTTTCCTACACTGGCCTTCGTGGGGATCAGTTTCTACTTGTAGACAAAATGATGTCTTGTTTTTTTTTTCCCTGTTCTTCTCTGAGAGTGTATTGAGTGTGTGAGTGTGTGTGTGTGTTCGTTTCTTTTGCATGCTTTGTGTGTGATTGTGGTGTATACATGAATGTGTGTATGCATGCTTGTCAGGGGCAAAGTGGGTTGATATTAGGAATTATCCATAATCTGGATACAAGTTCCCTCAGTCAAACCCAGAGCTTTCAGAAATGGCCAATCTTACTAGATATCTCATTCTGGGAATCCATTATTTCTGACTTCCAAGCCATGCTCTGAGGCTCCAAACTGGTCCACATGCCTACATTGCAACCACTTTAACCACTGAGCAATCGCCCCAGCACCCAAGGAGATCATTTAGAAATAACTTTTTTCCTGCTTAATTCTCTCTTACTGCCTTCTCATCTCTGGGTTCTCTCTCTGGGAAGTCTTCTCCTGATGTTTTAGAGCTGCACAGTATGCTCCCGTATGCATTGTATCTACCTCTAAATATTCACTTAGAAGAGACCCTGGAATTCCCGTCATCATTGTATCTACCTCTAAATATTCACTTAGAAGATGACCCTGGAATTTCCTGACTTGTTGGTTTCTTCCCTGCTCTTCGTTCTCTGATGAGAGACTTTGCATCTGAATACCCCATGCCCAGTGTGAGCATCAATAAATGTTTGCAGGATGTCAATGCATAGCCTTTTGATATAGCATATCCACTGCTTATCAATGAATTATTCACATAAATGCTATGGGGGAAAGCAGAAACAATATTATGATCTATCATATTGCTTAGCACTATCAGGCCTATTATTTGGATTCAAGTGGAAATAGGATTTGCCAATCAATACTTACTTACAAACACAAATAATACAAGATATAGCATACATTTATTCTTATTTTAACTCTTTCGGTTCTTCTTTTTCCTGTGTGACTTACAAGGAAACTATATAAATCAACAATTATATGGCTGTTGCAATGGGTATTCCGTGTACAAAGTTGTAATTTTTTTCAATACACAATGTCAACGAGAGTAGATAAAGCAATATGAGAGCAAGTTTTAGTACAACATTGAGATCAATTTTGCCTGTATTCCAAATGCATCCCATGGCGTCTGCTGCACTCAGAGCCTGGGCTACAAGGATGTGTGTGATGCCCACCTTGTTATGTGGATGGGTGCTCGCGTCCAGACTCTTCCAGTCCCCATGATTATACAGTAAACACCTCTAAGTACCCAATCACCTCTCCAACCTCCAGAGAAAAAATTGAAATGCAACAAATCACCTTATCCAAAGCTGCACTCTCAACAGCCAGCATAGCTAATACTATAACCCTAAATTCTATTTAGGCATTAACCCATGGCTTTCTATATTTCTTCAGATAGGTGATGTTTATATTTTCATGTTTTTGTCTTTCCAATAGATACATGGTTTTCACCATCCTTGTAGATTTTAGATCTAAGGTTTCAAAACTGAAGTCAAGTTATATGGGTAACCATCCACATTCTGATACAATTTGAGGCATGGTTGATAGGAAGAATTCATGATGGATACTGTAGACCTAGTCAAAAGCCTATCGAGGAGGTATAGACTTTACTACATAGGAAAAACCTACTATTGTTATTTTTCCCCCCAAAAAAAAATCAAGTTGTCAAATTGTGTTCTACATATGTATGGCCACGCCCATACATCCATGCAGCTTTCAACTCTGGTTGGAGGCACTTTGTTCTGCATTGTGCAGCTGTTCAGCCCTAATGGGGTATTTAAATCCACCTCTTCCCCCAAAGCTTGGGAGACATACTGGAGAAGAAACAGAAATAATTAAGAGGCAGAAGACAGCAAGGGGTGTTGGGAGACCCTGTAGTGTAGATACGCCAAAGCTGTTGTACTCATGAATTCACTGTCTCGGTGACTGTTCTATTGCTGTGAAAAGACACGGTGACCAAGACAACTTATAAAGGAAAGTGTTTAATTGATGTCCATGCTTGCAGTTAGTTCTTCCATTGTTGACAGTTCCCTTTGCTGCTTAAGCGTTCCTTTACTTCCTTTTCACAAGCTGGAAGCTTAGCTGAGTGGAGTCTTGCCCTGAGAACCCTGTTCCCTTTGTTCCATTTTAAACCAGGCCTCTCTTTAAACTTTATCTCATAGAGCACAGGACTTGGCTCCAACATTAGATTTCCAGATGGTCTTTTATCCTCAAATGTCTATTTTGTATTTCTCTTTGCCCTGCTTGATCCTTTCTGTTGCAGATCTATTGTAAGAGTGGCCGCTAATAACCATGGAATAGACTCGATTTTAGGCTGTCTTGAAATCTCCTCTGCCAGTGCCATTAATCCAAAACTCTTCAATTTAGGCTCAGGCATATTTTTAGAACAAGGGCAAAAAGCAGATATATTCCTTGCCAAAACACCACAAACCCACAAACACCGCTGCTACCGTGCTCCCCCCCTTGATACCCCTTGAACAAGGCCTGCATTGTCCACATGGCCCTCAGCTATATCTTCCATGCTGCTACTCAAAGGACTGATAAGTCCTGTTAAAGTGTTCAACTACTTCTCCTCTCTAAAATCCCAAAGTCCTCCATATTTCTCCCAAAACCAGCATGGTCAGGCTTATCACAGCAACTACACCAGGTCCTGATACCAGCTTCTGTCTTAATTCCTCTGCTGCTGATGGGAACTGTCTTCGTGACCAAGAAAACTCTTGTAAAATTAATTGGGCAGTTGCTGACAGTTTTATAGAGCTATTTCATGATCATCCCGTGGGAAACAGACTCACATGGAATAACTGAGGGTTTTACATGCTGATCAGAAGGTAGGGGAGAGAGAGAGACAGAGACAGATAGAGAGAGACAGAGAGACAAAGATAGACAAAAGAAACAAAGAAACAGAGAGAAAGGGTGAGAGTATGGGCTTTTGGAACTCAAAGCCCACCCCCAGTGACATATCTCCCCCAGAATACCTAATTCCAATATCCTCTGATGACTAAGCATTTGAATATGTGAATCTATGGAGGCCGTGCTCATTCAAACCACCACACTCACAGCAGTCCTACCAGACCCTACAGGATCAAGACAGCAATAATTCAAGCATAATAATTTGGAAGCCCTACTCCTACCTATGGAGCTATTTACAGTTTGTGATTCCTGGAAGAGAGGAGTGGCTTTGGCAATTTCCACATAGAGCACAATGTTCAGAGGCTCCACACCATGTCACATAAGTAGCACTACATGTTTCAGAGGCTGGCCCACACCCATGTGCACATAAGTAGCACTACATGTTCTAGTGGATGGCCCACACCCATGTGCTCATAAATAGCACTACATGTGTCAGTGGATGGCCCACACCCATATCTACACAGGTATCACTAATTGAACTCAGTGGAATATTATAAAATCAGAACAGGACATACAGAATAGAAGGGGATATGCTACATGTTGGAGGCGTCTAGGAGATGTTGAAGGATAGATATGATCAAAATATATGTATACATGTGTGAAATTTTCAAAGAATAAATTAGAAATATTTAGAAAAGAAATAAAGTCAAGAGAACAGATCCAGTGTCCAAATAAATACAGCCCTGGAAAAGTATCTGGAAAGAGTCAGATTTCCAGGGAACTGTCAATACTTGGTCTTTAAAGAAAAAAAAATGATAAAAGTTCTGCAGATTATAATTTTCTCTACTTGAACTTTTCCATGAATCCCAAGAGAAGAAAATAGCTTCAGAAAATCAAGATGATAATAGAGAAAACTTGTCTAGAGAGAAAAGGACATTTCTATACAATGACTTTAAAAAATAATAACTCTGAAAAACTATTACATTTATCTTTTCAAGGAAAGAAATTTTAAGGGAACTTTCTAAAAGAGGCAGAGTGAGGAAGAGATCTGGGTGGGAGGGGGAAAGGGGCAGAGTCAGGTAAGGGGGAGACAGGAAGAAACCCAGAGGGCCAGGAAAATGAAAAGAAATATGCAGCAGTGTGCAGTGGGGCAGGGGAAGGCAGAGGGAACCTCTAGAAAGTCCCAGACACCAGGGATGTGAAAGGCTCTCAGGAAACAATGGGGATGACATTAGCAAAAATGCCCAACAGCAGGGAGATGGAACCAAAAGAGGCCATCTCCAAGAGTTAGACAAGGACTCAGTTGAAGGATAAGACCACCCACTCGTCTTCAATAATTTTGACCCAGGATTATTTCTGTCTAAAGAAAATGTAGGGATGAAAAATGAAGCAGAGACTGAAGGAAAGACCTTCCAGAGACCAGCCCAACTTGAGATTCACCCTATGTGCAGGCACCAAACCCTGAACGCTATTACTGATGCTATGTTGTGCTTGCAGACTGGAACCTAGCATGGCTGTCTTCTGAGAGAATCTACCAGCAGTTGACTGAGACAGATGCAGATACTTACAGCCAATCGTTAGACTGAGGTTGGGGACCTGCAATGGAAGAGTTAGGGGAAGGACTGAATGAGATGAGGGGGATTGCAACCCCATAAGAACAACAATGTCAATTAACCGAACCCCTTAGAGCTCCCAAGGACTAAACCACCAACCAAAAAGCATACATGGGCTGGACCAAGGCTCCTGCTACATATATAGCAGAGGACTGCCTTGTCTGGCCTCAATGGAAAGGGTTCGCCTAACCCTGTATAAACTTGATGCCCCAGGGAAGGAGGATGCTAGTGGGATGAGGTGGGAGAGGGAGGGGAGCACCCTCTCAGAACCAAAGGGGAGGAGAGAAAGGATGAAGAACTCATGGAGCAGGGACCAGGAAGAGGAGCAACATCGAAATGTAGGTAAATAAAGTAATTAATTAAAATAATAATAATTTTGAAAGACTAGTATGAAAAGACATACTTGGGACAAATGAAACAAAAAATTTAAAATAAAGGGACAAAAATACAAAATAATTCAACAAAAAAGGAGGCAAGTGGCATACCATCCTCAATAAAAGAGTTTGTGGCAAATAGAATAATAACCTCCAGGATGTCCCTGTTCTAATCATAAAGAGCTCTGGATGGACACAAATATGACTGGTTACAAGATAAGGAGAAGATTCTGGGTTACCTGGGTCAGACCAAGTTGGCTATCTTCACAGAATGGAAGCTATCATCCTCAGAGCACACAATGGCAGATCGACGTGCAGCATAGTCCATGCCTGTGTGCTTACAGCCAGCAGTGCAACTCCCAGTCAGGAGGACATGCCTCCAATCCACCTCGCTGTCTCCTTCTCTTCCTCGCCTTCCACCTCTCATTCTTTCCCCTCTCTCCCCCTCTCCCTTGCTCCCCTATACACGCACTGGGATCCTACTGATCTGTGTGACCACAAGACTTGGTTTATACCCTCTAGGACCTCTAAGTGATAAAATCTTTATGCCCTCTTGGTGATTTGAATAATGAGAATGGCCCTGATAGGCCATTTTGAATACTTGTTCCCCAAGTAGTGGAACTCTTGGGAAGGATTAGGAGGTGTGGCCTTGTTGGAGAAGTGTGTCATTCAAGGTGAGTTTTGAGGTTTTAAGACTCTGGGTCAAGCCCAGTTTCTCCTCTCTCTCTCTCTCTCTCTCTCTCTCTCTCTCTCTCTCTTTCTCTCTCTCTCTTTCTCTCTCTCTTTCTTTCCTTCACTCTCTGCCTGTACTACCCTGCCATGATGCTAACAGACTAATTACTTAATGATTCAAGAAAGTCTCTAATTAAATATTTTCTTCTATAACTTGCCTTGGTCATTGTGTCTCTTCACAGCTAGAGAACACTAACTAAGTCATTCTCTCCTTAAAAAAAAAAACAAATACAGTGATGTGGAGCATGATCAATAAGTTCTGGCACTGATTAAAAGTTGAGAAAGGGGAGGAGGTGGAAAGATGGATCCCCAGAACCCACATGGTGAAAGGAAAGGAGAGACTTCTGAAAGTTGTCCTATGAACTTCATTTGCATGCAAAAACCTACTCACATACATGTGCACATGCACACATACACACACAGGCACACACAAATACACACACACACACAGACACACACACATACATGCACACACAGGCGCATACACACATGCATACACACAGACACATGCACACACAGGCACGCACAGAGATAAACACACACAGACACACACAGGCACACACACATGCATATACAGATAAACACACACATACATACACACACAAGCACATACACACATGCACACACATACACATGCACACACAGGCACACACATGTACACACACACTTTTTTGACTTTGACTTGAATTTTCTTGGTTGTTGGTTGGGGTGATTAATATTGCTTGTCAACCAGATAGGATCTAGTATCACCACAGAAACATCTTTGGGCATAACATCCGTGTTTACATTCAGCTGACTAAGGTGGGGCCACCTTCACTGTGGGCATCACTAGTCCATGGGTAGAGCAGGGGACACTCAGAGGACCTGACTAAAGTGGAAGCAGAAATATGTCTGGGCAGTAACACTCAACCCTTTTTCCCAATAGCAAACCCAGTGTGAGCAGCCCCCTCACTGCTGGTTGCCATAGCACCTCTTCATGAAGAACTGTACCTCTGAACTAAGCCTTAACTTGCTTTTCTCAGCTATTTTGTTTAAGCAAATAGACAACTAATATTTTCCCTGTTTACTGATTTCTGCTTTGTACTATTTCATTTCTCATACTTACCATGGACTGGATATGTTCTGTTTCTAGTTTTGTCAGATGCATTCGAAGTATTGGTTTTAAACCCATTGCCTTTCCCAATCTTACTCTTCATCACCTTGCTTTCGGTTTTTTGTTTTTTTTCTTTTTTTAAGTTTGATGTTCCAAACTTTTACTTTCTCAAAGGACTTGAGTGTGGTCTATTTTGCTGAACATTTTACGCATCTGTTCTGCAGAGCCGGGATTCAAACCCGAAGCCTCGAGGACTCACAGGCACTCAGCCTCCGTGTGTTACACTCGAGCTCCTACAGGATATGAGGCAAGGTCACTAACGTTGTTAAGAGTTTAAGTATGTTTACTAATTTTTTGGTCTGGTTCTGTAAAATTCCAAGAAAGCGCTGTTAATTATTGAATTTGTATTTTCTATCACTTGCTTCATTTAATGTATTTTGAAGATCAGGTATGTAGGCCTGTAAGTTTATCTACCTTGGTAGCCTGATGAAACGGGTCCTGTCAGTGTGACATGCTGTGGTCTTTGTCAGTGTGACAATGCTGCAGTCCTTGTCAGTGTGACATGGTACGCCATAACTCTGATGACTCTGCCCGGCACTCACATAGTTACATGAGCTGTCTTATTCTTTCTTCTTTTTTGTATGATTCACTTTCTTATTTATATATACACGCATGCATGTAGGTGCCTCAGAGGCCAGATGAATGTCAGATTCTCTAGAGATGGAGTTACGGTGACTGTGAGCTGTTGGTGCTGGAAACTGAACTCAAGTCCTCTAAAAGGGAGCACCGCTCTTAACCACTGAGCCACCTCTCCAGTGCCACTGCAGCCATAGTGACTTTCCTGTTCTGTGACCAATCTCATGGTCCCCAGTCCCAAAGGATTGTCCTGAGGTTCACGAAAGTTTCCATGCAGCAGGACAACAAATAAAACAAAACAAAGCAGGTATTTCAACATTTGCGACCCTGGATGACAGGATCTCATTAGACTCGACTTGGATGACCTCTCCAGGCCCGCATGGGTACTCTGCCCTGAGATTCTGTCTTGGCCACATCAGTTTCACGCATTAGACCTTCAGGCACAGTGCCATGCTGTGCTGCTGAGATGTCCTTCAGGTCTTTTTCTTCATAGTAGGAACAAAGTAAGCTTGTCAAAGAGCCCTTATCTCCTCCATTGCCTAAAACACTTCCTTCCAGTTATTCTTCACACTGTGTCTTGTTCATTTTGTTCACTATTGTAATCTGAGTTATATAGACACACATATATACACATATGCAAATATGCATGCCTATATACATAAATTTCTCATTCTCTTTTTCTTCTTCCAGGTTTTAAGCCATGAAGAGGTGAAAACCTCATTATAATATGTCCTGACACTTTGAACCTATGGAAGTTCAATCAATGGATAATTTTTTGAGTGATACTAAAGGGGGAAATTACCAATACAGATATTTCTCTTGTCCTTGTGACACTGTATCTGACAGAAACAGCTCAAGGGAAGAAAGATCTATTCTGTCTCCTAGTTTCAGGAAGGTCCGTCCATCGTGACAAGGAAGAGGTGATGAAGCAGAGTAGCTATCGTTGAGAGGCCTGGGAGCAGAGGAAGGAATACAATCTGTTATCTTTGTCCTGTTCCTCCCTTTATTCTGCAGAGATCTCCAGTGCATGGATGGTGTTGCCTGCTTCTCCCTTCTTTAATTATCTGTGGAAAAGCCTTGACAAACATAACCAGCTGCATCCCCTTGCCAATATCTTCAATGATGCTACATCCAGCCAGGTCAACAGTCATAATGTCTATGAGTGGTTCGATTTGTGTTTGCTTTATAATAGTGTATGTCTTAGTTGGGGTTTTACTGTTGTGGACAGACACCATAACCAAGGCAACTCTTATAAGGACAACATTTAATTGGGCTGGCTTACAGGTTCAGAGGTTCAGTCCATTATCATCAAGGCAGGAACATGGCTATTTCCAGGCAGGCATGGTACAGGAGGAGCTGAGAGTTCTACATCTTCTTCTGAAGGCTGCTAGCAGAATACTGGCTTCCAGGCAGCTAGGATGAGGGTCTTAAAACCCACAGCCACAATGACACACCTACTCCAACAAGGCCACACCTTCTAATAATAACACTCCCTCGGCTGAGCATATACAAACCATCACAGTGTGAAAGAAGAATGTGTTGAACAGAAACAAGGTTTCAGCTTATGAAATGTAATCATTCCCAGACTAGTCATGTGTGATTAGTTACTCTTTAGCGAGGCTGGGTAATGGGAACAAGCCATGGCTAATGGTCCACTTCTAGATCACAGGGCTAAGCAACACATACTCCACAGTACACTGTGTGGCAAGACTAGGAGGTTAGAAATATTCAATGCATTTTGATATACAACATTTCAAAATTTTTATGCAACCCATGACAAGTAGAGTATTTATATATTTAAACAGAATAAAGATTATACATATGTGTTACATACACATAAAGAATCTACCTTTTTAGAGGACAGCTACATTTATGTATGGGACTTTCATACAGTTATCTAAAGTGCTGTTCTGTCCTCATTGGTCACCGTCTTGAGTGTGAAACTTCTGGAAGGTCAGTGTTTGCATCTCTTCTTTTCAAGCGGAACTTCCAGTCACACAGGCCACTTCATTGGGATGTTTTGCTCCCTGCATCCATACAAGAATGGCCAGCAGCGTGGCCGGGGGGTTTTCACTGAACTAAGCTCAACCGCAAGCTCTCAGCCATCTTTTCCACTCTTGCTCTTATTTTAAGAAATTGCCGGGTGAGAGGAAGTTGGTTTTGAGCATTGAGGTTTCTGTTATTTGGTTAGTTACTTTTGGGTTTGTTTCTGAATCATTATCAGGTCTGTCTGCTGAATCTGACTTCCATCCTGGTTCCAGAAGGCTCAGTTGCAACATTAGCTTCGCCTGCCCCTTGTGGCTGCCTGGTGATCCTGGCAGAAGTTTTTTAATTATTCTCTGTTCTTCGATGTACACAATGGTTTTGGTAAGACTTACCCCACTACCCTTTCCAACCCCTCCCAGGCTCTCCACAGCATACACTTTCCCCGGCTTCACAGACTCTCTTTTTAATGGCTGGGGTATATATATATATATATATATTACACCACTTGAGGAGATAATGCTTCCTCACAAACCACAGACTGTTTAATAAAGCCCCCATGTCAAGCTTGAAAAAGATCCTTCCAAAAAAGAAGATGAGAGCCTCTTGCTGAAGACAGGACGCACTGTGAACAGGATACTAGGGAGAATCAACCCATATCAAAACTACAAACCATCTTCCCTGACAAATAACTCTCATAGTGTCTGGAGCCATGTAAGCTGCCATGGGACAAAAGCAATCAATAGCTCTAGCCAGCTGTAACACCTACGAACCAGGACAGTGACAGAACAGCAGCATATTCTGAAAGATGCAGTAATGACACTTACATCCTGGGGAAAACCAACGCCCTCCCCCCACTTGTATTTTAAGACCTTCTCGGTAGGAAGAAATTCATACCTGATACTGTAAGCTTAGCCAACTACCCATAGCCACAGAACCTAGAGGAGGACCTAATACTGCCATTTTCCTGAATCAGTATAGTTTATCTGTACTATATAGACTTATCCTTATACCTGAGGCAAGGTGTAGCTCTCACCCATTGTATTATTAGCTCCAAGTCAGTGGTTCCCAACCTTCCTAACACTGTGACCCTTCAATACAGTTCCTCATGTTGTGATGACCCCCAACCATAAGGTTATCTTTGTGGTTACTTCATAGCTGTAATTTTCTACTCTTATCATTTGTAACATAAATATATATTTTCTAATGGTCTTTGGTGACCACTGTGAAAAGTTTGCTCAATCTCCCAAAGAGTTCTGACCCACAGACTGAGAACAACTGCTGCAGAGGAACACGAATGATAGTTGTGTGTGTGTCTGTGTGTGTTTGTGTGTATGTGGAGAAGAGGGGGAGAGAGAGAGAGAGACAGAAGACAGACAGAGAAATAGATACAGAGACAGAGAGACAGAGAGAGACAGAGACAGAAAAAGAGAGAGAGGTAGAAAGAGAGATTGATATTTATAGAGTGGCTTACAGGTTGTGCTTCAGCAAATCCAACAATGGCTGTCTACCAAGAGAAATTCCAAGAATCTAGTAGTTGTTCAGTCCATGAGGCTAAATCTCTCAGCTGATCTTCAGTAGATGTCAGAATTCAAAAGAAGTGGACTATGATGTGAGTAGAGGAATAGACTTGCTAGCAAATGTGAGAGCAAGGGGGAGGAATGAGAGACAGAGAGAGAGAGAGAGAAGAGGAGAGAAATTTCCTTCTCCCTTATCTTTTATATGGCTGCCACCAGAAGGTGTGGCCCAGATTAAAGGTGGATCTTCCTGTTTCAAAAGATCTGTATTCAAGTATATCATCCCACCTCAAAGATCCTAAAAGATCTTTTAAGAAGATACTCTTCATTTGGAGGAACGAACTGATGCTCTTTATCCTATTCAAATTACTGGGAGGCAGTTCAGAATTTATGGGTAAGGAGCCATCTTGAGTGTCAAGGCAAATACCACTGGATTCATGTTAGTTCTAAAATTTACAGTAGTGGTCATTATAATTAGGAAGAGTTTAAAGACACTTTCAGTGTATTTGGCATAAATCTAACACCTCTCTGGAAGTTTTAATGATACATTGGGAGCTTATGAATTTCAAGAATGCTGCTCTACTGAGTGTTGATGCGGTAGATACTGCAGATAAAATCACTCATGGCCTGAAGTCAATATTTCTATCTTGGTCAAGCTTCAAAAATGGCATGTGTAGCTTGATCATGTTAGCCCTTTTCGTCCTGAGAATACTTTTATTCCTGCCCATCATGTTAAAGCTTTTCTTTAACAACATCAACATGTTGGCAGCCAAAGTAAATGACTTGAACCTGAAAATGGACCCCCAGACAGAGTTATTAAATTAACAGTCTGGCAAGCCAAGGACAGGTAAGATTCTGCACAGAGCCTTACCAACCTAAGACAGTAGTGCATTGCTTTTAATAATGCATATTCCATGATGGGTAAGGAAGGCATTCTTGTCAGAATGACCTAAGACAGGCTCAGTCTTGTAATGAAATAAAAAAGGGGGAGAGGTTAAAAGCCTTTGGGGCTGCTTGGCAAGAATCTGACATGGGCCAAGGACAAGGAAATGGGCTGCTTGGCAGGAATCAGACATTGGACAAGAACAAGGAAGTAGCTTTCAGGCAGGAATCAACATTAGGCTAGAACAAAGAAGTAATTTCAGACAGGATTCTAAATTTTAGGCTAGAACAAGGAAGTAGGCTTCAGACATGAAAATCACCTTGGGCTAGGACAGGGAAGTAGGCTCAGATACTTTGGTCATCCTGATAAGACCTTAGAAACAGTTATCGAGGGATGTTCACGTAATTGGGTTTAATGCCTTGCTTTTTCTTTGACTATTTGTGTTTATTGTCTTGTTTGTTCCTTGACTATTTGCATCTATTGTATTGCTAGACCTCAACCTAGAACTGACCTTAATACATGCATGTAATCAAAATGGTATAAAAGCATAAAGGAGGAGGGGGAATGAGATGGGGGTTCTAGGAGGGGAAATGGGGAAAGGGATGGCATCTGTATTGTAAATAAATAAAATATCCAAAATATTTTTTTAAAAAAAGAAGAGTGGAAAAAAAAAAAAAAACAGAAGATGCCCTTAAAAGTAGATCTTCCCACTTCAAATGATTTAAGAAAAAATTCTCACAGGTGTAGAGCAGAAGCCCTTGGGTTTTAGTTGATCCCAATTGTAGTAAGTTGACAAACAAGAACAGCCACCACAGGTCCACTCCTTGTCAGTTGACACACAGTCGTATTTCCTTATGTCTACTTAATTTGCAAATGAAAACAATAACCTGGTCATAATTATGTCTAATGTGATAATATATATATATCCCCCATCCCCTGTACATCTACAAATACATGTATTTTACATTAAGTCTCAGTTTCCCATGAGGAACATTCCTTTGGTATCTTAAATACTGAGCATTCTATATCTCCTCTACCCACAGCAAGCACCTCAGAAGATATTGGCTCTTTTCCTGGAGAAGTGGCCCATACCTTCCTTCCAAAAGGGTCTGTGCTCTTTGTCATCTTGCCTGGATTAGGTTATTGTAGTTTCCCATTGACTTTAATCACAAGAAATGGTAGCACTAAGAGATGCCCTAAGGGATTTCCTGCACATAAGACATAATCTTTCTTACCTCCTCTGTGGAGAAGCAATCCAATTTCTCCCTGGTAATCTGGATCAGTCTTCCCTCCTGACCCTGTTATTTCCTTCTTACCCTGTTGGTTTAAGGGCTTAAATGAGTTCTTTGGTCAGAAGCAATACTGTATAGAATACTATAACGTGGATAAGGCATTCTGTAGTCCATACATGCCACTTTGGGCAGAATATTATGTGTAGAGGAAACCATTTGTAACCAAAATAAGTATGGACAAAGGATTGTCTTTCCCACAAAAGTAGTCAAATGTATAATCCAGCCACTAAGGTTCTGGCTGGGCACCCCAGGGAATGGTGCCATATCTGGGACTCAGTGTTGGTCTCTGCTGTTGACAGATCTGCACTCAGTCACAGATGTAGTCAGGTTATCCTTGGTGAGTGGCAGTCCATGTTGTCAAGCCATGGACAACCTCCATCTCTGCCACCATGCCCACTTTGTTCATGTGCCCATTTGGCAATGACAGAGATGGCTGGGGAAAGAGTCTGACTGTCCACAGAATGGATCATCCTATCTACTTGATTATTGAACTCCTCCTCAGCTGAAATCATTTGATAAGTATTTACAAGGGACACAAATATCTCCACATCCTTCAATCATTTGGTGATATCTAGCCACACACTTCTTCCCTAATATCTTTCACAATAATTTTTAATCATGGTTTTTCCAGGTCCTTGACCATCCAACCAATCCATTGGCTATAGCCCATGAATCAGTGAACAGTCACACATCTGGCCATTTCTCCTTCCAAACAAAACGTATGACCATGTTTAGTTGCCAAAACTTGCCCTGGTGTGGAAAATTTCTCTTCAGCAGTGTCTTTCAGGGTTGTACCCCCCAAAAACGTGTTCTAATGCTTCAACTCTCCATTTTTGGGTGGTGCCTGCATAGTGTGCAGACCATCAGTAAACCAGGCCCTAATTCCTCTTCCTCAGTCAACCGATCACACAGCACGGCCCATGAGACTATAGGTGAATGCTTGGTAGCAGAAGGCATGACCAGAGTAGAAACCATAGGCATTTGGACAACTTCATGTAACATGCTTGTGCCTTCAAGACCTGTTCAGGTTCAGTCACGTACATACCACTTCCATTTGAAAATGGATTGTTGCTATGGACGTCCTATTTTATGGCGTGATGAGTCAGATAACACTCAGCTCATGGTGTGCTATCTCCAGAATCCAAATAGAGATACTAAATATTATGCTTCTTTCTTAGTGTTGGGAAGGACAAAGTATAATAACTTATTCTTTACCTTAGAAAAGATAGCTCTGCATGCTCCACACCACTGGACTCCTATGAATTTCACTGAGACAGAGGACTCGTGAATTTTGATTGGGTTTATTTCCCATCCTCTGATATACATTTATGTTACCAACAAGTTCACAGTGGTTGCTACCTCCTGCTCACTTGGTCCAGTTGGTATAATGTTGTCAATATAGTGCACCAATGTGATATTTTGTGGAAGAGAAAGATGATCAAAATCCTAAGTTATGATACAGCTAGAGAGTAATGTATCCTGAGTTAAAAGTGTAAATATATCCTGCTGGCCTTGCCAACTGAAAACAAATTGCTTCTGGTGGTCCTTATGGACAGGTACCAAGAAAAACTATTGATTTACTCTCAAGGGTTGCATACCATGTACAACGAGATGTGTTAATCTTCTGAAGTAAGGACACCACATCTGGTATAACTGTAATTGGAATCACTACTTGATTAAGTTTTTGATAGTTAACTGTCATTCTCCACAATCTATCTGTCTTCTGTCCTGTCCACATAGGAGAATTAAAGGGAGATGTTGTGAGAACCATCACTCCTGCATCTTTCAAGTCCCTGATGGTGGCACTAATTTCTGTATTTCCTCCAGGGATGTGATACTGGTTTTGATTCACTATTTTACTTGGCAAAGGCAACTCTAAAGGCTTCCATTTGGCCTTTCCAACCAAAATAGTCCTCACCCCACAATTCCGGGAAACAACAGGGGAGTTCTGTCAACTTCTAAATCTATCTATCCAAATTATGTACTCCTGGATTAAGGGAATAACCACAGGATGCATTCGAGGACATACTAGAGCTATTTGAGTCAGCCTTCAACCAAATCTCTATCAACTGACCTCCACAAGTCCTAACTTTAACTGGAGGGCCACAATATATCTTGGAGTCTCTCAGAATCAGTGTCAATTCAAGAAGTGTCTTAGTTATTGACTTACCATTGCTCTGATGAAACACCATGAGCAAAGCATGGTTTTTTTGTTTTGTTTTGTTTTCTTAGATTATACTTCCATATCACTGTTCATCATCAAAGAAAATCAAGACAGGACCCCTAAAAGGGCAAGAACCTGGAGGCTGGGGCATGAAGAAGCCATGAAATAGTGATGCTTACTAGCTTGACCTGCATGGCTTGCTTGGGATGCTTTCTTATAAAACCTAGGACTACCGGACTGAAGGTATTGTCTTAGTTAGGGTTTCCATTGCTTAGAGGAAACACTATGACCAAAAGCAAGTTGAGAAGGAAAGAGTTTATTTGGCTTACATGTCTATATCATTGTCCATTACTGAAGGAAGTCAGGACAGGAACTCAAATAGGACAGGAAATTTGGAGCTGATGCAGAGCCATGGAGGAGTGCTGCTTACTGGCTTGCTTCCCTGCTCAACCTGCTTTCTTATAGATCCAAGGACCACCAGCCCAGGAATGGTATGAGACCTTAATGGCCTAGGGTTATAGAGGAAGTGTTGAGGTAGCTTCAACCCTGGATACCTCAAATATGATGATGGCAGGAATTGGCCACCTCCCTACTCCCAACCTGGTACCATAAAGCCAGTTCCCTCACCATCAATACTATCAAGAATTTATTACCCTGACCGTTATCAGGACAGGCCCTGGCCAATGGTTCATGGCCACATGAACCTTGCCCTAGAGACCATGGCCACCTCCCCAGGGGCATAAATACCCCTTCCACTCCAGCAAATGGAAATATTTCTCCAAAGCTGTTTCCACGTGTGCGCATTGCTAGGGTAATGAGACTCTGCACTGCACTCACCCTTGCCCAGTTAAGCTTCCCTCCCTCCAGTCCAGCTTGGTGTACAAGGGTCCTGGCTACCCTGAGGGCAAACCAAACACAGGGCAGCAGAGTGGGCATCACCCACAACGGTCTAGGGTCTCCCCCATTGATCACTAACTAAGAAAACCCCCTACAGACTTGCTTATGAAGGTGTTTTCTCAATCATGGTTCCCTCCTCTCAGATGATTATAACTTATGTCAAGTCAACATAAAACTAATCAACACATTCCTCGCCAAAGAAGCTTTTTTTGGCAGCAGACAGAAATTATTACATATAGCCACAACTGGCCAAAATGCAGAGATTAGTCGGCCATGAGTTCTACTTCTAATTAATGCATCTGTAACATAACCCTTAAGCTTAAAACTTAAGACACAGTGAGCAGTATAAAAGGGGGTAGATTGTCAGAGCCAAGCAGACTGAGACATCTATTTTATGATAATGTATGAGAAAGAGAGAGTGGGGGGGGAGTGGATAGGGAGAAGGGTGGATAAGACTGGGTGTAGCTGAGGGAAGGAAGAGGGGGGAAGCATGGTCAAGGTACATTGTACAAAATTATTAAAGATTCAATTCAAAGTTATTTTAAAAAATATATTATGGGCTGGGAAGATAACTCAGTAAGTCATCACTGTATACTCATAAGGATCGGACTTCCAATCCCAGAAACCATGTAAATGCTAGGCAGCTAGCAACCTGTACGTAATCTCAACACTAGGGAAGCACACAACAGGAGATCCTTAGACCAAGCTGGCTAGCCAGTCTAGTGGAGTAGGCAAGCTCTGCTTCAAGTAAGAGAGCCTTCTTGAATATATATGGTGACGCCAGATCAAGGGAGACACCGGAAGTCAACCTCTGGCCTCCGCAGACATGCAGAAACATTCATACGTGCAACCAGCACGCATACCCACAAATGTGTTAAAATGCGTCTACAGGAATGAACACAAACCAAAGAACTGTGTTGGTTATCTGTCTTCCCAACCTTAAACTACTCCGTTCCCAGCACAACCCATCGCAATATGTAATTCAGTGACGATTGCTTTAAAGTCTAGGTCACTGGTAAAGTCGGTTCCAGCCTTGCTGACCTCAAAGGGTGCCACGGATGGTGCGAAAGTAAAGGTATGCTCATACTCAGGAATCACGAATGATTCGCCCCAACATCTCTGACATCTAAGAGAAACGGGACATTGCATGTTATTTAATATACTTGTGACGGTTTGTATATGCTCAGCCCAGGGAGTGGCACTATTAGAAGCTGAGGCCCTGTTGGAGTAGGTGTGTCACTGTGGGTGTGGGGTTTAAGACCCTCACCATAGATGTAAATATTCTGCCAGCAGCCTTCAGATGAAGATGTAGAACTCTCAGTTCCTCCTGCACCATGCCTGCCTGGATGCTGCCATGTTCCCACCTGGATGATAATGGACTGAACCTCTGAACCTGTAAGCTAGCCCCAATTAAATGTTGTCCTTTATAAGAGTTGCCTTGGTCATGGTGTCTGTTCACAACAGTAAAACCCTAAGACAGTACTGATCACTGAGTAGGTGGGCACCAGAATAGGCTGCAGTGATTTCTCTGCATGATGATTCCTGCCACTTGAGCTGTCTCTGCCATTGTCCTGGGACATGGGAGATAACTAGAACACTCACTGCTTGCTGTACAAGCCGTTAGTAATGCTTGTAGAGCTGAATTTTTAAATTTTAGTCTTACCCACAGCTTTCCAACAGAATTTCATGGAAATCAGAGCATCACCAGCTTTTGAGGAAAGTGAAGGTTTCAGAAGCTCTGACACTCAGGTAATCCGTCAGTCAACTGGGTCTCCTCGAGGGAGGAGCGAAGATTGAAAAGAAAAAGACAATTAGACAAAACAAGGCAATAAACACAAATAGTCAAGGAAAAATCAGGCAATAAAGTCCTGTGATCACTATTTCTAGGGGCTTATCAGGATGACCAAAATATTGAACCTACTTCCCTGTCCTAGCCCAACGGGTGCTCTAGCCCAATGTCAAATTCCTGCTAAATTCCTACAAGGCTGTCCCAAAAGCTCTCCACACTTTTGTATTATAAAAGGGATGAGGAGAAACCACGTGTGATAGTTTGAATGTGAATGCCCCACATAGACTCATGCATCTAAACTCTTGCTTCCCTGTTGGTTTTGCAGTTTGGGAAGATTATGAAACTTTTTAAAGCTGCTTCTCACTAGAGGACTTATCCTGCTGAAGGTGGGATTTGAAAGCAGTGGTCCTCAACCCGTGACCCTTCAGTACAGTTCCTCGTGATGTGATAACCCCCTCGAACATAACATTATTTTTGTTGCTACTTCATAACTGGAACTTTGCTACTATTATGAATTGTAATGTAAATATTTTGGGAGATAGCGGTTATCCAAAAGGGTCAGGACAAACAGGTTCAGAACCACTGGTTTATAGCCTTCCTCCACTTCCTGTTTCCTCTCTCTGCTTCTGGCACAAGGTGAAAATGTGATTTCCCAGTGTTCTCCTCCTGCTGATGTCACTTGTGAACTGACTGTGATGTCACCACTGAGGTGACCACTGACGGATCATAGACAGCCCTCTGGAACCAAAATCCAAAATAAACTCTTGTTTAAGTTGCCTTTTGTCATGATGTTTTATTACAACCACAGAAATGTAACTAAGCCACCGGACGACCAGGAAAGGTAGAGACGAGATGTTTTTAAGGTACAGTTTGGATTTTCATTTTTCAGATCACAATAGGTGAAGACACAAATCTTAGCCCACGGAAAATTTGAAAAGCTACAGAAACGAAATCCTCAGTAGTTATTGAAACCATTTGTGTGTGTGTTCCCATGTATGTGCATGTGTCCAGGCGTGTGATTCATGGTGTAAAATGTGATTGTAAATCCTTGTGTTAAATGTTATAGATTGTGGCCACAAGGTGGTGATACAACATAATCTTCACCTTTTCTCAGGCTGATAAAAATAAAGTAAAAGAATCAGGTTATAAATCGAGGTAAATCTCTGTGCATTCCTTAAAGGCTGGCCTTTAGTCTTCTTTCTTCTTAGAATACAATGATAACTGTGACCATAGTAGAGAAAATATGCTTGGCAGTAAAAGCATATATTTTATGAAAATTGTGGTCGGTAAAAAATAATTTATACAACATTGCAATGCAAGTTTGTTTACCAGGTCTAGAGTCCTGATATCTGCATGTTCTGAGTCCTCTGCCATACCAGGTATGGAGGCCTTCTGGTCCCTTCCAGTCCCTTCCGGTCCCTTCCAGTCCCTTCTGGTCCCTTCTGGTCCCTCTGACCTCCACTTACCATTCTCATGGTATCAAACTGAGCCTTTATATCAAGTGGTCCTTCAGTCTTTGTCTGTTATTTCTCTATTTTATTTATTTATTATTTTTGTTTGCATTTCTCATCTTTTATGCTTGTGTTTAATTTAAGAATTTTGTGTAATATTTAAGAAGTATTTCATAATATAACAGTTGTCTTCTTACCACTATGACCTCCCATAGTTAAGTTTCTAGAATATAGTGACATCTCTCATAACCTGTTAGAATGCTCATGTGTATGTGCTGTGTCTGTGAAGTATCTATAGACATACACATGCTGAGTGACAGCGACCATCAGAGAGAGTTCAGTTGCTTTTAAAGGAATCCTCAGAGCGGAAGTGCCGGTTACTAGGGCTCTTTCCATAACCCGTTTTTCTGTTTGTTCTCAGTTTTTCCAGAAAATATTTCTCATCATAACTGCAGTTACATAGCTTCTTCGTCTTTGTAATATGCATGAAATCAATGTTTAAACACAGATGCGATTTTTTTTTTTTTTAATTTATATGAGTACACTGTCACTGTCTTCAGACACACCAGAAGAGGGCGTCAGATCCCGTTACAGAGGGTTGTGAGCCACCATGTGGTTGCTGGGAATTGAACTCAGGACCTCCGGAAGAGCAAATGATGCTCTAACAACTGAGCCATCTCTCCATCCCACAGACGCAATTCTTATGTAAAGCTACATCAACAGCTCTGACTTAAAAATATATGAAAGCGAGCAAGAAAAAAACTATCTCGGCCACGTTAAAACAAGCAAACAAGCAAAAGCTATCATAAAATGAAGAATCACTGAGCATTGGCCGGCTTCCCAACAGCAGAGGCCAGCAGACAGTGAAATCCATCTTTCAGCTTCCACAGGCGTGAGCTCCAGCCTTGAATTCCATGCCACGGCTACCTGAAGCAAACAAAGGAAGAAGAAACGAGAACAGAATTCATCACGCAAAAGAAAAAAAAAAAACGCTTCTTCACCAGAGCTGGAGAAATAGAAAACTACACCGTTCCCCGTCTCCCCTCCCCCCACTACACCGTCCTCCCCCGTCCCTGGAAGGAAAAGAAATGATGTCTCAAAAAGAATCACCATTCTCATGGAGGGTTTAAAGGAAGCGCAGGAGAGGAAACACACGGCTAACGCAGCAAATAAATAAATAAAAATAAATAAATAAATAAATAAATAAATAAATAGCAAAAATAAGGCATTTTTAACCACCCAGAAAGACATGTAAACAAAGAACAGCAGAAATTGGGCTATGTGGGTAGGTCAGCTGTGATAAGGCCGAGCATCTCAGAAGGAGCCATGCCACCTGACTCAAAGAGAAACAGGATCCAGTATTTGAATGTACCCTGAGAGGTGGTAGAAAACTACGTTTGAAGATTTCATAGTAAGAACCTATAGTTTTCTGAACTTTTTTTTTATTAAAAAAAAAAAAAAAAATGAGGTTGTTATCCTAAAACATGAAGCAAACTCCTAAGACGAGCTAAAAGATTACAAGACTCAGAATAAAAATGAGAAGTCCAGAGCAATAATAACAGGCTTGAGCCTGTTAGATGTGGATACAGCTGAAGCCAGGACACCCCCTTCTCCCTGAGGGACCGGCACCATCAGAGTTCTTTCAGTTACAATAAAGGAATCCTCCAAGCAGATGTGCCAGTTACTGAGACTCTTTCCATAACCCGCTTTCCTGTTTGTTTTCAGTTTTTCCAGAAAATATTGGTCATCAGTGTGAAGCGGGCCTGCTAGCTCCTGCCATAAAAGCTTTCGACTATTAGAAAGGCTTCTGCCAGAGAAATGTGAGCATCAGGAAGAAAAATTTACCGGAAAAAAAATCTAAAGAACTTAGCAGTCTGTGTAGGAATGTCCTCCTTACCACTGTAAAATTGTGTGTGGTTTCTCAGTAAAAGAAAAAAAAATACACTTCATGACATCTTCTACTTCTATTATTTAATAATTTGATAGAAATAACTCTATAAATCATATGAGAATTCTCGCTAAGTGCCGCTTTCTCTGGGAAGGGTTTTTAAAAATTAATATCATTATAATATAGTAGTCATTTGTATGTTTAAGAATTTAATATTGAAATTGTGACTATGATAAATCCAGTGCTCATATATTTAAATAAAGTATATTTCACAAGAAGGACTGAAGTTATGTGTGTGGAATATATGCATGAATAAGGCAAATAATTCTAAAATTGGTGGCTTTCAATTTTAATGAGATGGAAGAGTCCCGGATAAACCTTGCATGCCCATGTCTTTATATCAGCAGAATTATTGTTGCAGACAAGTTCTACCCAGAGTCAACCTATGGGCAGTCCCTCCTTCTCTTCCTTGATTTTTGAATTCTTCCCTCCCCCCGCTTTTATGTCCATGTAAGATCGAATGTTAACTTTGTCCAGACAGTGTGTTCAATAACAGGCTCATGAAAAGAACAGCCACATTGATTATCTCTGTTAATTACTGCTGTGCTTGGGATGTTGAATGTACCCCGAGAGGTTTGCATGTTAAAAGATTTGGTCCCCAGAGTTATACTAATGGAGGCGGAACCATTACAAAGAGGGGCCAATGGGGTTGTACTAATGGGAGGCGGAACCATTACGAAGAGGAGCCAATAGGAAAAGCCTTAGGTCATCAGCAATGTATGCCTTTGAAGACCGTAAGGGACTGTGGGATCTTTAGGACTCTTGCCTTTTCCTAAGATGTAACTGGTAACTACACAATTCTCCACAGGTATCCTGCTGTCTGCTACCTGTACCAGAAGTGGGATTTTCAACACTGGACTTTAAACCATCCAAACAGTGAACTAAAAAAAAAAAAAAAATCATTTTTTTTTTCTTTACAATTTATGTGCCTCGAGTAGTAACAACACGGCGACTAATGCAATGAACTTAACGAATGGGTTGGTGATCCCAGTTATACCTCTTTTGAAAAAAATTACTTGTTCAAGGGACTGGAGATGTGGCCAAGCAGTTAAATGCACTTACTGCTCTTGCAGAGGATCTGGGTTCAGTTCCCTGTTCAGAAAACGTTGCCGTTCAGAAAAATAGGTAGCTTCAGCTCCAGGGGAGCTGACTCCTTTTCTCCATGAGCACTAGGCATGCGCATGGTACCCAGCCGTACATGCAGGTAAAACACACATACACATAAAAATAATTCAAAGCTAGACCTGCATAATTTCTCATGGGTTATTCTCTGTCTGGGTAAGTATTCTCCCTCCCTTGTCTACCTAGTACATCACCATCTTTTCAAAGTGGCTTTGCAACAACTCTTCTGCATTAGGTGGTCTCTCTTGCTCTTCTGCCATTGCCAGACCTAGCAACCCGACATCCCCTGCACTTGGTCAGATGCTTCAGCTCACCAGCAAGGACTTCTGCTGGGTTGTTTTCAGGATATGGCTTCTTTCCATCAGAGCATTGTGTGAGTGGCTTCTGCTGCCAGATCAGTACAATCTGATTAAATCTTCTACCAAAAAAAGTATATAGTAGAAAACATATTTCTTTGGAAACTAATTCAAATCTTCTTTTGAGTCTTGAAGCAGGTTAAATCTTATCTGAGGGGAACAAAATGGCAGAACTGGAAAACTAACCAACAGAGAAAGAAGCAGAGAGGCAGACAACAGTCATGAATCTCAAGAGTCTGCTCTGTTCACACACACTGAAGCCCCAAATAGGACAGACTTTATAAATGCTATGTGAGAAAGAAGCTTCAAGGAAGTCATTGAAAATTATTATAAATTCATAATGTTTGTGTGTGCCTTTTTAACTTGAAGCATGCAGTTAACTAAGGTCTTGGGCTAGCCAAACATCCATGATAACTTCTGATTCTAGAAAAATGACCTATACTTCTCCAATCACTCCTGTCTCTCAGTACTTCTCATGGTCTTTGTGCTGAAACACAATGGCCAGAGCAGTAGATCAGCAGTGGGCCTCTGAGAGGACTGCATTATGACAGTGCCCTTCCAGAAGCCCGAGGAAACATGTTTATTACCTGACCATAACCGTGATGGAAGTGACATCTTAGGAGCACAGAGGCCTCAGCAAAGCTACTGGTACCACTGTGGAAATTAATCAAACAAATTGTTATTGTCTCTATGCCACCTTACTGGTATATTTTGCTTTAGTGATCCAAAGGAAATAATATAAGCTCATTATGCATTCAAATTACGCAGTACTTTATATTGGGCTAAATTCTGAGAATGGTTTTGTAAAAAGAAAATATAAGTTTAGATATGGTGATGCAGTCATGTAACTCAGGACTGGGGATGTTGATCATGAGTTTAAAGCTAGCCTCTGCTTTACAATGAATTTGAGACTAGCCTGAGATATTTGATGCCCTATCTCAATAAATATGCCCATACACACACATAACACACACACACACACACACACACACAGAGAGACAGAGACAACAGAGACAGAAAGGAGGAGGAAAAGTGGGAAGAGGAAGAAGAGGAGGAAGAGGAAGAAGAGAAGGAAGAGGAAGAAGAGGAGGAAGTAGAGAGAATGTATCCTGCCTTGTGAAGCTTAAAATTGTTCATAATATGCTACATTTTACCATTTCATTGAAATAAAAATGTTTACTTACGTGTTTTCCTTAATGTTCGGACAGCATCTTGAATATAGAGATGATAGGTGCCTCATTTATATTTTCAATGCCTTACAAAGTACTCAGAATTTAGGAAGAACAATATAGATGTTGGGTAAGTTAAATTAACAAATAAAGCAAAAATCTTTCAAGTTCTCATATCTATGGGCTTATCTAGATCCATATTAGGAAGTAATATGTCAATTTATCTCTACTAGACAAACAACTATAATTGAAGCATTAGTACAGCAATGATTTTTAAATGAGAAAACTGGGACTCCATGATCAAACAATTATTTAATAATTGGAGCATGTGCACAGGCAGGGACTACGATTGGAAATTTCTCCATAGTTTGTGCTTAGCAGGTCCAGAGCCAGAGTTTAACTATGAAACACACTCCCAACCCTCCGAGAGCTTTGTAATGAGTGTGGTCTGCACAGAGGATACCTTATGTGAGAGTTCCTTCCTAGCAAGGATGGTCCTGCTACGCCAAGACGCTGCAAATTTTTGTTTCTCCTTTGCCTGACACACTCATTCTGTAGAACAGCCTGGGACACTCAGAATTATTCTCTGGAGAAACTATCCATTTAACAAGTAGTTTAAAGTGCCTTGTTCTCATGTTGAAGAGAAGAAAACTACAGGAAATGTTGTATATAAAACAGTCCTGAGAGACTCATCGGTTTGAGAAAGCCAAAGCATGAGGCCACTGTCTCCCTGCCTTGCCATCTTGACACCAGAGCTTCTACGCTGTCCCTGAGCATCGGGGTTTCTCTAGCAGACATCAGAGTTTCACACTTCCTGTTTCTCTGTATTACCTAGGCAGATATCTGGGCAACATATAGCCAGAACTGACTAAAAGTACAGTCACCTTACTGTGTTTATTTTCTTGAGAAATGTAAAAATAAAGACAAGCAAAAATGAAAAGTATGAACCTACCTATCACTCAGTGTTGATCGAAAGCTGTTACTATTTTTGATATATTTAATCCAAATATTTTTGAAAAGGAAATGCAATAAGTCACTCGTGTAAAACTGGAAATCCTTCTGTTTACGTTCTCCAGTCTACATTGTGTCCTTCCCTCTCCAAATATAGCTTTTGCCAGGAATCTCCTGTATATTTTGTAGTATAACAAAAAAATATATCTATACATATAAACAGAAACATCGTCTTTATGAAGAATGCAATCTGTCTGCTATTTTGTATCTTTCTTTTCGTATTCAAACCTTTGAGTCCTCTGAGAGCTCCGTATGAGCAGGCTCGGCTCGCACGGCACTCCTCTCACTGGCTGTGCTATATTCTATCAATCTACTATTCTGCAGTTTGTTTAGTCACCCATCCATCTATTGATGAATCGATTTTCCCCACCCCAGCCCCAGTATAATATAGCTTAACTGTTTGTGATGTTCCTTTGTATATAGACTAGTTCTTTCAGACTGGTGCCATTTACAATATGACCCATTCATTACACACTGCTACCACCTGTTGTCTGTGCAGAATAAACACAGTTATGTCACATAGCTCAAATGTACTTCCACATTTTATAGCAAGACTCCCTCAAGAGAGGGATCATACAATAGTTTACATTGAGGCTCGTCTTTTTAAGTCTGGATTCAGGGGATCACATGGAACATGAATTGGGACATAGCTGAGCTGCTGCCACACACCCCTGCTGTCACCGAGGGCTCCATTCCTGCTGCCACGTCTTCCCTCCATGATGGACTGCACCCTAAATCATCAGTTACAACAAACCCTTCCTTCCTTAAGCTGTATTTTGTCACAGCAACAACAACAAAATAACAAATACATGTTCTTCTGGTAATTCGGGCCAACAGATGGTTTTGAGATTCATTTTAGAATCTCATTTAGGTGGTTTTAAAACACACTTATGTGGGGAAGCATGGAGGCTTTGACTGAATGTATAAAGAGCAGATGAAGTCCTGAGGGAATGTGTATCACTGGCGGAGGCAAGGGAGGAGGTACAAGGCTTCCTCAGAAGACTCAGAAGGATGGCGTGAAGCTCTCTGGTCCAAATGCATGTTAACAATGTAACAATGTAACAATGCAGTATTTACGAATGATTGACAAGTGAGAGCCTGGAAACCACAGCTTCTTTCCAGCCAGATAGCAGCAACCAGAGGCTGCTCCTACACAGACTACCTAGCCCTCCCACTGGCGTGTACCCAGAAGGTCTAGGTTGCGGCATAGTAAATACACTCTAGTAGAGAATACAGCCTACCCAACCCCGGGTTTTCTGTACTTGTGTCTGTCCTGTCTTCATTCCCTTGCCACAGCTAGTCAGGCCTCCAGGACCAAGTAGCACAGGCTGTGGCACCCTTTACACTAGGATTAGCTTAGGCCCAAGGATAAAGATACATACTTTGAGCATCTTTATTGCAACCCTGAATGAGAAGCAAGGGTCTCCTGCTCTGGCATATTTTAATTTGTCATGTTTCAATATCTATAAGCTCTGAGGTTTGGAAACCTCCACACTCTCTTTGCCAACTCGTGTTGTTTCCTGGACACGCAACCCAACATTCTGCCTCAGAAGCCTCCCCTCTCCCCCCACAACCCCCTACTTCTCCCACAATCCCCCCGCATTGATTTGGGTCTCCTTGCCTCAGTAGGTTCCTGGTGCTTCCTTGGTACTCAGTGCCTCAGTAGGTTCTCGGTGCATCACTGTGGTACACAGTGCCTCAGTAGGCTCCTGGTGCATCCTGTGGTACTCGGTGCCTCAGTAGGTTCCCAGCGCACTCTGTGTTGTCATTGATCCTACACAACACTCTCCTCTGTTCGCTTCTGTATGACAAGCTCTGCGTGCTTCACCTATCCCACAGTCGCTGCTGCCTTACTTCTAGGAGGACAGTGCCCCTCTTTGGGTCTCTTTCCGTGTCCTGATATCCAAGCCTTCAGAAAGAAAGCTGCTGCTCTGCCATCGCTTCCTCAGTGCAGGAACTACAGTTACCTCGTTTCTTTCATCTGCCTGGCCATTTTGTTTATAATGAGAAGAAAGTCGTTCACTCCCAGCTTTGTACGCCTGGAACGGAAGTCCTTCCATCAAATCCAGATGAGTGTCACAATAGGAAACATACAGATAATATTAGCATGGACCCTGTGCAATGAAGGTATTCACATTTGTGAAATGTGACATGTACACACACACACAAGATGAATATAATACTAGTGTGTGTGAATGCCTGACTCACAGGGAGTGGCACTATTAGAAGGTGTGGCCTTGTTGAAGGAAGGATGTCACTGTGGGATGTGGGCTTTGAAATCTCCTAACTCAAGCTATACCCAGTGTAGCACACAGTCTCCTTCTGCTGTTCTCAAATCAAGATGTAGAACTCTCAGCTCTTTCTGCAGCACCATGTCTGCCTGCATGCTGCCATGTTTCCTGCTGTAATGATCCATAATGGACTGAACCTCTGAAACTGTAAGCCAACCCCAATCAAATGTTTTCCTTTGTAAGAGTTGCAGTGGTCATGGTGTCTCTTTCACAACAAGAAAATCCTAAGACAGGAAGGTTGTAGAGTCTTTAAGAAGAGCCTTACTTGAGGGTTACTGGAGGCTGTATAGCTTGGTCCCATTTCCTGTTCTATCTCTGTTTCTTGACTGGGGATTTGATCTAACCTGTGGACCTGCCCCTACCTCGGCTCTCACTTTCCCTTGCACTCCATGCCTTCCACACTCTGACAGAATGAAACGCTGAGCTGTAAGCAAAATAAATGCAGCCTCCTTTAAATTGTCTCTTGTCGGGTGCTCTATTGCAACACTGAGAAAATAATAAACACACTAGCCTACATCAGGACCTAGAAGAGCCTGTCCCTTCCTCTCCTGCAGCGCCTTCTGGTATACTATAAGATCCATCTTCAGTGAAGAAGACACTGCTGGTTTCTGTTGCCCTCAGTAAGAAGGGGAGGCATGACCATTGGTGAACCCCCATGGCAGCCGTTGTCCTTGGGGATGCTATGACATCACCACATTCACGAGAAGCTCAGGGTCTCTCCACGCCAGACATGGATTGTTTTTATTTAGCGACATGCCCTATCTATACCACAAAATCAACTTTAGTAAAAGTCATGAAGTAAACTGAATATGTTTCACATGTGAACTAAAACTTATCGAAACTAAACAGGGTGCTATTCATTGAGCTTTTTTCCTGACATCTATTTCTGACTTGCTGTGGACCACAGGGACGTACACTAGCAGTGATGTTGATGATAAAGACGACCAACTCAAGCCTCTTCTAACCGTTAGAGCCTTCCTCTCGGGCAGGTCCCACAGAAGCCCCTCCACACACACTGAGGGCCTGACTGCACACTCTGAATTCACTGCTGTGTAAAGTGTAGATGTTATTGAAGGACGAGTAATAAATGGTGGCTTTCAGGTTTGAAAGGGAAAGGGGGAAGCCAGCTGAAGGGACTCAGAGGTGTGTTGTCTGGGTTACTGATAAATTAATCAGGTACTATGTTTCCAAATCACTAATGAAGCAGATCTACAAAGTTCTCATCATAAAGATGACAAGGGCATGTAGGATGAAATATTAATTAGCTTCAGTCAATCATTCCATAACATACAGTATAAATATATCAAAACAAAGACATCAAACATCGTGTTGCATAACAAAACATGACAATTTTCCAATTAAAATAAATAAAGGACAAATCAGAACATAAAGATGATTTGGGAAATGTTAAACTACATACTCAGACATAGATAAGCAGGAAAGATAATGTGTTGGGTAGTGTGACTAGATTCAACAGCAATGTGTGTATACATGCCAAAATATTATGCTGCCTATCGTAAGTATAATTTATGCTATGGAGTTTGAAAAACAAATAAATTTGGAAAAAAATTGACATGCATGAAATTAAACTGAGAAGGACTTGATTTTTTTCCCTACAAAGTATCACTCTAACTCTAATGTTAATTAGAACTAAGACACACAAGGATACTATAAAGAGACTAAGGGTCAGATTCCTACTTTTTTCTAAAGCTACCAGTCCTGTGTTGTAAACTTTAGGTGCAGCTACACAGTACCCTTGTGATTGGATAGACTTTAGGTGAGCAGCTACACAGTACCCTTGTGATTGGATAGACTTTAGGTGAGCAGCTACACAGTACCCTTTGTTGATGCTTAGTGAGCATAACAGACTCTTGTGATTGGAGATTAGGGAGCAGCTACACAGTACCCTTGTGATTGGATAGACTTTAGGTGAGCTCATTCCAGCAGCTACCTCCCCAGTACACTAAAAACTAAGACACCTCTACTAGACCTTGAGCCATCCCATCCAACCTAGCTAGCTCTTGCCATCAATGGCCCTCTCGTGGCCAGGGCTCTCCACTTTCTGCAACCCAGAGGGTTGAGCTCGGGAGCAAACAACTCCATCATGCCAAAAGGGCAAAGCTTCTCTCTCTCTCTCTCTCTCTCTCTCTCTCTCACTATTGGTGTCTGCTGTCTGTCTGTCTGTCTCTGTCTCTCTCTGTCTCTTTCTCTCTCTCTCTTCTTTCTCTCTCTCTCTCTCTTCCTCTTTTCTCTCTCTCTCTCTCTCTCTCTCTCTCCTCCTACACACACACACACACACACACACAGGCTAAATGAGATATTGCTAGCTAGACTGCTGGGAACATTTTACTTACCACATCTATTTATCTGGTTTTAAAATAATTGACGTCTCTTTATTTTAAAAAGTTGTCACATTTCCGTATCAATGTCACACTCTAATATGAGCTGGAATCTCTCTAGATCCCTGTACCTTCAAACAATGTCCGTACAGAAGCAGAAGCTCTTGGAGTTAGCAATGAATACCGAGAACTAGTACCCTTTGGTGTGGTGGGAGTTTCCCTACTTTTAAAACATAAAATAAATTTAGCTTCTGAATTACACAGCCACTTATAAAGAACCCCATGCATATACTAGAGGCAGAGATGAAAGTCATATTCTGAAATGCTATTACCTGTGACATAATCAGCAACACTGATTTTCATGGAAACAGAATCCTGTACTTTTCAATATAAAGTACTAAATATAATTTGTCTGAATTCAATGAGAAAATAATAAACAGAAGCGGGATCTGTGAGATCACTTAACCTTCACGTACATGTTTCTCCCTTCGGTGAGATGTTTCCCAACCAAAGGCCCCTCTAAAATTAAGAAAAGCTACTGAATAAAACATTGCAAGTAGGGAGTCATTATCTCTGATTAAATGCACAATGCGATTTTAGACAGTGCCAGCCAATTACCTGCAGAGACAGATAAATGCATTAGCAAGACCATTCTTCCTATTTGCATTAATATCCTGCAGCCATAATTTCCAATACCACTTAGCATTTGTTTCCTAAGTTGATATACGCAAGGCTTGCAGCACCAGAGCTAAGTCTTCATCTTCACATTCTGTATTTGTCCTCCCCTCTGCTTTTTGTCCCCTTAGTGATTGCTGCACAAGGCCGTACCAAGTCTGTGGGCAAACCTCACTGTTGGCTTTAGATTTGGAAGCGGGATCAGCCCTGCTATAATACAACTTGTGTGGCAGCACTGGGTCTCACACTGAGAAAGACCTCCCACTTGGGTTAGTATTCAAATGTTACTGTCTTGAAATTCTCATATTTTTAAACCAAGAGCATCTTGGTTTCATTTGGGCCCTACAAACTATGGGGCCACGTTTGTTTGGGAGATGTTTGGATGTAGCAGTACTCCATCACTCTTTCCTCCATCAGAACACAGTTCTAATACCTTCAGGAATTCAACATTACCAAGAGGAGTTGGAGGTCAGCCGATGCCCCTCCCTGTTTATGTCATTTGAGATTGCTGCCTGATGCCCGCAGCAATCCTTACCGTTGGAAATGCAACTACTTAAGCAGGTCACATCTGTGTCCAGCGTTCTATATCATGGGTTTTGAGACCAAACATGTTCCAACCTCAATCTGAAAATGTATTTCAGGCAATTATGCTTCTGTAATATATTTAGGGACTTTTTTTGTTTTAGGAAATAAAGAGGCTGACCGATCGCCATGTGTTCTTTATTAAAGCAGCCTTCTTCTCTTGAATCTCAAATCTCTTTCCTCGGGAGCTCAAACATCTCCCTCCAGAGCAAGCAGTGAGATCCCCTAGAAAAGCAAAACAGAACCCTGACCCCGAGTTCCTGTCCAGTTAATTTATGGTAGAATTCCTTGAAACGGCTTTGCATTCTTACCGCCCTGGCTACAGAGTACTGGTGGCTTCCCGCTACTCCTAATCTCTTGGCGCAGCGATATCCATCTGTCAGTGCAAATCTTACATCACACATGGAGCCAATTTCTACTCTAAACCCCCCACTACTCCGGTTTTAAATAATTAAAGTGGGTTCTTTTCCCTTGGCTGCCTCTTGCCTGACACAGGCAACCATCTCAGCACCAGTGGTTTGCTTTGCACATACTGTTTACATGATTTAAAACCAGTGTCTTTTCTGTCTCTCAGCATAACAACCTATCTGTCAATTGTCCTTATACCTCTGTCACTTTAAAATACCTTAATGTTTACTAATGTATTATTCACAGCTAAGATTGAAATAGTTCCTTCTGGAACTCTAAGCCCATTACTACACAACGAAAAGTGGGATCTTTTCCAGCTTTCCCAGGGGAAAGTGTGGTTTGGGTCTGCACACGTCTTTCTGTGCGACTGTTTTTCTTCTCTGGTTTCTCTGCCCTCCTCATCCTGTCTGCTTTTTCTTCCAAAATACTTCCCCATTTTTCTGGTCTCTAGTTCCACACTTCATTTTCCCAGTAAGAAGCAAACAGTCTTTCTCATGATGTCTGTGCATGTGAATGTGTTTGGTCTGCATATGCATAGATCTCCATTTCTGTGAAACGTGTAAAGTGTATTTATAGTTTTCTATTTCTCTGTCTGTTTTTGTGCTTTTAGAGCACTTGCTGGTGAAATCATCCAGAAGTGTAAGTTCTAGTTACTATTTACAAAGTATCAGTTCAGTTACTATTTATAGTTAAGTGTGAGTTCTAGTTACTATTTTATAAGTGTGAGTTCTAGTTACTATTTATAGTGAGTTCTAGTTACTATTATAGTAAGTGATGAGTTCTAGTTACTATTTATAGTAAATGTGTGAGTTCTAGTTAATATTTATAGTTAGTGTGAGTTCTAGTTACTTTATAGTGTGTAGTTCTATTTACTTTTATAGTAAGTGTAGTAGTTATAGTTACTATTGTATAGTCTTAGTAGTGAAGTTCTGTTACTATTTACAGAAGTGTGAGTTCTTACTTTTTATAGTAAGATGAGCTTTAGTTACTCTTTTATAAGTGTCAGTTCTAGTTACTATTTATAGTAAGTTCTGATACTATTTATAGTGACAGTTCTAGATACTATTTATAGTAAGTAATAGTTCTAGTTATTATTTACAGTAAATGTGAGTTCTACTTAATATTTATAGTAAGTGTGAGTTCTACTTACTGTTTATGGTGTCAGTTCTAGTTACTATTTATAGTAAGTGTACTTTCTAGTTACTATTTATAGTAAGCATAGGTTTATTTACTATTTATAGTAACTGTCAGTTCTAGTTACTATTTATATAAGTAACTATATTATAGTAAGTTATCTAGTCACTCTTAGGTTGTAATCTACTTCTATTTATATTGAGTGTAAGTTCTAGTTACTATTTATAGTAAGTGTGATTTCTGCTTACTATTTTAGTACAGTTACAAGTTATATCTAGTTACTGTTTATAGTAAGTATAGATTAGTTAGAAAGTATTTCCAGTTATATAGTAAGTGTAAGTCTAGTTATATTTATAGTAAGTGATAGTTCCAGTTACTATTTATAGTAAGTGTAAGTAATAGTTACTATTTATTTGCTTTCTACTTATTTTATTTAATAATTCACTAGTTCTATAGAAGTGAATTTTATGGAGATTTTCAGATTTTCATTGCTGTTATCCTAATTCTGATTTCATTCGAATATGAAACTCATCCCAAGTTTTCTTCATACACAAAATCTGCACAAAGGTTATCCTATGTGGTTTTAAATCTATATTACCGAAGCCATCCTAAGCACATAGCCAGAAGTCTACATTTTTCTCATTAATATTTATTACCAAATTACTTGAGTGGCAATTTAAACTTTCTCCAATGGTGCAAAATAATGACCCTTCTCACAACCCCTTCAGCAGTGACTATTACCAATAACTTTTAATTGGTACCAATCAGGAGCAGAAATGATATCTCAGTATTTAAACACACATTTATGTAACTACTAATGATACTGACCTTTCTATTCGCAGGACCCATTACATTTCCTCTCTCGTAAATGCTCTGGGCCACATTTAGTTCCTTGCCTCATGGGGCAGCTATGAACACTGGATGTGTTCGGCACATAAGCATTTTCACTTACTGTTCACTTCACTGTTCACTTACGTCCACGAAGCAGCCACTACTGGCTTCATGATGAACAATACACACGCCGTGCTCTTCAGCACATGTTCCAGAGGCAAGAGTCAGCAATGCTAATGCACAGAATCTTCAGCACATCAAGAATACCGGTAAATATCAACACATAGAAATACAGAAAATGGCAGGGGTGGAGGATCTCAACCGAGTTGCTCAGACAGCCTTATAGGAGAAAAGCATTGGCAACATTTCCAAACGATGTGAAGGTAAAAGTCATGGCATAATCTACGGTATGCATACAAAGGAGGAGCAAATAGTGAGGACTGAATCATGTGTTTGAAGAACAGCAGGAAGAACCCTGGGAGGTAGGAAAGAGGACCAGCAGGTGGGCGGATGAGTTGTGGGAGAGAACTGGCAAAAACAAAAGTATGTACAAGCCTGTCAGGATGAAAGCCATTGGTTTCTATGCTACTTTTAAGAATAATAATAGTGACTATGACAACAGTAAAAAGCAACACACTGACCCAGTGTTGAAAGCGGGAGTGATGGGCGGGGTGACGACGGAAAGTGATGAGGTCAGGACACGGACTGTCTAGGTCACGTAAAAATGATCAGATTTTATTGTATGTAAGACAGATAGGGAGATGAGTAACATGATCTTTTTGTATTTATGTCAATCGTGTGGATAGTACGTGGAGGACACCAAGCAGCAGGTGAGACGTGAATTGAAGAGTTTGGTGAGAAGCACGTGACTCATTATGATACCCAACCAGCAGGATGCTGGCAGCCGGACCCGGATGTAGGTCAATGGTAGACTGCATCCTCACCACACACAAGGGCATGGGTTTGAGCCCCAGTGCCACAAAAAGAAAATAGAAAGATCTGGTAGATACATGTTGATCCAGGGTTGAGAAGGATGCCACTTGGTTAAGCAGAAACTAGAACATGGAACAGGGTAAAAGCAACGGTCCTGGATTGGATGTAAAAGGCAGGATTTTTACAGCAGTCAGGGTATGTCTTGGGTTTGGGATTTAGACAAAAGCACATGCTAGTGACCAAACTGGTGTGGGATAAGAAAGATCAACATCAAAAGCTTTTTCAAGCTCAGAGGCTCAGTGCCCGTAGGAAGGTGCCAACTGGTGATTGGAAGGATGAATCTGTCTCTCAGGGAACAGCAAAGGTGGAAGTATTTAGTTGGAATAATAGAAGCATGAAAAAACATTTGGTGCCACGGGCTTGGGGCACTTGGAGACACAGGGGCTGCTGAGAATGAGTTCGTGGGCTCTCTGACAAGAGAAACGAAGACGTGGATCTGGCTGAGAAAGCCAGTCAGCGAAGTAAGAAAGACAGCAGAAGAGGGTCACACAAAGAATCCAAATCCTAGAATATTCCAAGTGTGAAGGTGCAGTGAGTTTCAATAATTGCAATATTGATTTACGATGTACCTTCAGGGTAGATTCATAGTATTCTAAAAGAGTTATTTTACCATTATCAGAACACACATATATACATATTTAACTTCACGTTTTTTGAATTCTCTTGTCTGAATGAGTTCCCTCCTAAACAATGTCACACAAATATGTGGAGTATCTTCTTGTACATTTATCTTATTTTCATTAAGTTAAATCTTCACAGCTCTTTCCTGGGGTTTCCAGCTTCATCTCTTTTAGATGGCAAGCCTGTTATGTGAGCACCACTAGCAGAGTCTCAAGCTATAGCATGAGTTGTGGTACAATGGCTAGAAATTCAGTATCACCAAAGAAACAGCACGCACTAAATAAGGTGCTCTCAAATGAAACACCAGCAGAAGACGTTACGTTCTGGTCAGCTGACAAATGTGTCGTGAGAGAAGAGGTTCACGGGAACCTTAAGCTGTGTTTCCCTGGTGAACAAAGATGCAGTAGCTGTTAATCTCATGTACACCCCAACGTTATAAATCATCACTAATGTGGACAATAATAATTGACTCTGTGTCAGGAAGGTGAACACTGTAGGAGCTTTTTTATAGCTATATCCACACAGAACAGATAAAATGTGGTCAATTACTCCCCCCAGACAAACACACAACAACTCATTATCAAGTTGGTGCTTTAATGGCAGGGGCCAGTGTTCTTGTTATATGATTCTCCTCCTGCTTCCCCGAGCATGAAAGCACCTGTATTTTCAATAGTCACTTGTGAGTTGAACTGAATTTTGATTCCTTGATATAAGCACAAATCAAGGATGTGATAACCAAACTAGATCCAGGGTTACTTTAGAATGGAGCATAAGGAGAATAAGAGATTAAATATAAAGTGTGGTATTTATGTTGGGACCAGCTGGGCTTCTGTGTCTTCTGTAAGATCCCGGTCCAGCGGGGAGTGAGTACTTGGGGGATGCGTCGTGTTACACCTCGTTTAGATGGTACTCAATGAAACAACTCACCTAGCTGATTTTCAGTGAAACATCTAGTGTGCATACCCTTTATTCCGGGTGGCCAAGAACTACATATGAACCTTGGAGAGTGGGAAGGATTTTTCAGTGAATGTAAAATCATTGGCTAGAGTTTAAAGTCATGTGAATGCCATATTTGGATAGAGAGGCAATCCAGGAATCCCATATAGTTGCTGGGTGGGTTCTTTTCTGGAAAGAGGAAGTTGAACTTGTAGATTTGCCAAGGACTACACGACCTTCCTTAGGTATAATATTGGCGGTCAGGCTTCCCATACAATGTCAGAGAAGGGGGAGCCCTGCTGGAAAAAAGTAGCCCTCCATTTTACACTGAGCTCAGAGGACTTATCTCCACATAGTAGACTTTGACCTTAAATAGCAGGGTTTCCCAACAATAAACACTAATTTTGCTTAAATTGTTTTTCCCATTGTCCTTCTCTGCCTTTCCTCCCACCCCATCTCCATTTTGTTGTTGTTGTTGTTGTTGTTGTTGTTGTTGTAGGGATAATTTTTTATGGATTCTGTGGAAGCATCACTTGCCAATAAATTCTTATGCCCAATAAGCTGAGGCAGGATTAGAAAGCAGGATTCTCCAGCAGAGAGAAAGGAACTCTGGAAGACAGTCAGACTCGGGAAGATTCATCACCCAGACCCTGAGGAAGTCAGACATATGAAACTAAGGAGAGGTAACCAGCCATGTGGCAGGCATAGAATAATATAAATAGGTTAAATAAGATAAGAGCAGTTGGGGAACAAGCCTAGTTTAAGGTCTAGGCAATTGTTAATAAATAATGTCTCCAAGTCATTACTTGGGAACTGGGGCATGGGTGGAAAAACCTGTGGTTACAGTTTGTGTCACCTGCCAACCCACCGAAGCACTCTATACCACGACCCCACAGCCAACTCAGGAGACTATGATCCGGAGTAGGCAACAGCAACCAGGGAACAAAGCACTCACCAAAGACAAGACTAGATATCCATACCAAGAACACCTCAAACATCACAATTCCAGATTCCTAGATCCCAGGTCAAAAACAGGAACATGAATATCCAAGGTGATAAGCCTCCTCCAGAAGCTAGAAATCCTGCTACAATAGGATGCAAGGATCCCACTGCAAGAAATGTAATTGCAGAAGCACAAGACAAAGACTTCAAAATAGCAATTATGAATATGTTCACGGACCTTAAAAGGATATGAATAAATGCCTTACAGAAGGCCATGAAAAAAGCAAGCTAACAATTGAAAGAAATAAAGAAGAAAAAATTCAAGACATGAAAGTAAAATCACTCCACTAAAGAAAAACCGAACTAGATAAGACTGGAAATAAAACACTTGGGATATCAAACCAAAACCTCAGAGGTAAGCCTCGCCAACAGATTACAAGACATGAAAGAGAATTTCAGGTATCTTGAAGACAAGGTAGAAGAAATGGATAGCTCAGTCAAAGAAAATATTAAGCCTAGGGAAAAAAAAAACTCAAGCACAAGACATCCAGGAAATCTGGGACTCTATGAAAATACCAAACATATGAATAGTTGTAGTACCAACAGCAGCAGAAGCAGCAGCAGCAGCACTAATCAGAAGAGATAGAGAAGGACATTACATACTCACCAAAGCAAACATCCACCAAGACAATTTTAATTCTACACATTAAACATTTATGCACCAAACACAAAGGCACCAAAGCTCAATAAGAAACACTACTACAGCTAAAAATCACAAATTGATCTTCATACAGGGTTAGTGGGTGACTTCAATACCCACTCTCACCAACAGGTTGGTTATCCAAAAACAGAGAAGCCATCCACAGAACATTCCACCTAAACACTAAAGTAAGTATATACCTTCACCTCTTAAGTTGAGGTCTTTGATCTATTCAGACTTAAGTTTTGTACTGAGTAATAAATATGGATCTATTTGCATTCTTCTAAATGCAGACATCCAGTTAGACCACCACCGTTTGTTGAAGATGCTTTCTGTTTTCCATTGTATACTTTTGGCTTTTTTGTCAAAAATCAAGTGTCCAAAGGTGTGTGGGTTTCTTTTTAATGCATCTTTGATTCGATTCCATTGATCAACTGTCTTTTCCTATACCAGTACCATCCAGTTTTTATCACTTTTGCTCTGTAGTACAGCTTCAGAATAATGATTACTCCTGAAGAATCTTTTGCTATTGTTTTGGCTTTCCTAGATTTTTTATTTTTCCATATGAAGTTGAGAATTGCTCTTTCAAGGTTTACCAAAGAATGTTTTGTAATTTCGATGAGGATTGCATTGAATCTGTGGACTGCTTTTGATGAGATGGCCATTTTCACTATAGTAATCCATGAGCATGGGAGATATTGCCATCTTCTCGTATCTTCTTTATTTCTTCAGGGACTTGAAGTACTTGTCATACAGATCTTTCACTTCATTGGTTAGAGTTTCTCTTGTCAGGGTTTCTATTCCTGCACAAACATCATGACCAAGAAGCAAGTTGGGGAGGAAAAGGTTTACTCAGCTTACACTTCCACATTGCTGTTCATCACCAAAGGAAGTCAGGACTGGAACATAAGCAGGTCAGGAAGCAGGAGCTGATGCAGAGGCCATGGAGGGATGTTACTTACTGGCTTGCTTCCTCTGCCTTGCTCAGCTTGCTTTCTTATAGAACCCAAGACTACCAGCCCAGGGATGGTACCACCCACAATGGGCCCTCCCACCCTTGATCACTTATTGAGAAAATGCCTTACAGATGGATCTCATGGAGGCATTTCCTCAAGGGAGGCTCCTTTCTCTGTGATAACTCCAGCTTGTATCAAGTTAACACACAAAACCAGCCAATACAGAGTTACACCAATGTATTTTATATTTTTGTGGCTATTGTGATTGGTGTGGAGCTTTTTGTCCATAATTTCTTTCTCAGCCCATTTATTATTTGTATAAAGTAGACCTACTGATTTTTCAGGTAATGTTGTATCCAGCCACTTTGCTGAAGTTGTTTATCAGCTGTAGGAGTTCTCTGGTAGAATATATTGCTTACATATACTATCATAGTATCTGAGAATAGTGATACTTCGACTTCTTCCTTTCTAATTTGTATCCCCTTAATCTCCTTTTGTTGTCTTATTGCTCTAGCCTGAACTTCCAATACTATATTGAATAGATATGGAGAGGATGGGCAGCTTTGTTGTGTCCCTGGTTTTAGTAGAATTGTTTAAGTTTCTCTTTATTTAATTTGTTGTTGGCTATTGTCTTGCTGCATATTGCTTTTATTATGTTTCAGTATGTGCCTTGTATCCCTAATCTCTCCAAGACTTTTAACATGAACAGTGTTGGATTTTTTCAAAGTCACTTTTAGCATCTAGTGAGAGATCATGTGATTATTTTCTTTTAGTTAGTTTAATATAGTGGATTATGTTGATGAATTTTCATGTCTTAAACCATCCTGCATTCCTGAGACAAAGGCTGCTTAATCATAGTGAATGATGGTTTTGAAGTGTTCTTGGACTCTGATTGCAAGAATTTTATTGGGTATTTTTGCATCGATGTTCATAAGCAAAATTTGTCTGAAATTCTCTTTTATTTGTTGAGTCTTTGGGTGGTTTAGGTATCAGGGTGACTGTGGCCTGAGAATCAATTTAGCAGTGTTCCTTCTGTTTCTGTTTTGGGATTAGTTTGAGGAGTGTTGGTATTAGCTCTTCTTTGAAAGTTTGTCAGAATTCTGCACTAAAACCATCTAGCCCTGGGGTGTTTCCTTGCTGTTGTTGTTGGTTTTGTTTTTTGTTTGTTTGGTTTGGTTTTTTGGTTTTGGGGTTTTTATTTTGGGTTGGGAGACTTTTAATGACTGTTTCTATTTCCTTAAGGGTTGTAGGGTTGTAGGTCTCTTTAGATAGTTTACCTGATCTTGATATAACTTCGATAAGTGGTATCTGTCTTGGAAATCATCCATTTCATTTAGATTTTCCAATTTTGTGGAGTACCAGCTTTTGAAATAAGACCCAATGATTAAGTCTTTTGTTATGTCTCCAATTTCATTTCTGATTTTGTATGTTTGGAAACAACAAAAAACAAAAAGAGTTTGCTTGGAAATGGTTTTTCTAGACCTTTACTCTGAAGTACTGTCTCTCTTTGTTTCTAAGGTATGTTTCTTGTATGCAGCAGAATGATGAATCCTGTTTACTTATCCAGTCTGTTAGCCTGTGTATTTTTATTGGTGAACTGAGTCCATTGATATTGAGAGACATTAATGACCAATGATTGTTAGTTCCTGATATTTTGGTGGTGGTAGTGTGTGTGTGTGTTTGTGTGTGTGTGTGTGTGTGTGTGTGTGTGTGTGTGTGTGTGTATGATTATCTTCTTTTAGTTTTTCTGTGAGATGATTAATTTCTTGTGTTTTCTTGGGTGGATCTTGTGTTGGAGTTTTCCTTCTAGTATCCTCTGTAGGGCTGAATTAGTAGAAAGATATATTAATTTTGTTTGCCATGGAATATCTTGGTTTCTTCACCTATGGACATTGAAAGTTTTACTGCATTTAATAGTCTGGGCTGACATCTGTGGTCTCTTGGGTTTGCAAGACATCTGTCCTGGATCTTCTGGCTTTTAGAATCTTTAGTGAGAAGTCAGGTGCAAATCTCATCGGTCTGCCTTTATATGTTATTTGGACTTTTCCCTTGCAGCTTTTAATATTCTTTCTTTGTTCGTACATTTAGTATTTTGATTATTATATCAAAAGAGATTTTTTTTTCTGGTCCAATCTATTTGGTGTTCTATAAGCTTCTTATACATTTATTGCCATCTCTTTCTTTAAGTTAGGAAAGTTTTCTTCTATGATTTTGTTGATGATGTTTTCTGGCCCTTTGAACTGGGAATCTTCGCCCTCTTCTATTCCTATTATTCTTAGGTTTGGTCTTTTCATTGTGTCCCCGATATCCTAAATGCTTTGTGTTAGAAACATTTTAGATTTGGCATTTTACTTTGACTGATGTATCAATTATTCTATTGTAATAAGTTTCTGCACCTGAGATCCTATCTTCCGTGTCTTGTATTCTGTTGATGCTTGCACCTGTAGCTTCTGTTTGCTTTCCTAGATTGCCCATCTCCAGGATTGCCTCCATTTGTGTTTCTTTATTGCTTCTATTTCCATTTTTAGGTATTGAACAGTTTCATTCATTTCCTTATGCCCTTCTCCTCCTTGACTGTATTTTCCTCTAAATCTTAAGGGATTTATTTATTTCTTCTTCTTTCTCATCTCCCAAATTCTCAAAGGCCCTCTTCCTCCTTATCCACCTACCTTCATGTTCTTTTTCCTCTCTTTAAAAGAGAAAAAGGAAGAAGAAAGAAGTTTAGTAAAAAGCCACTAAGATCACTAAGTCTGATCTGTTTTGACTCCTGGGTGTGGGGCTGACTGGAATGTGGTTGTTAAAGATGGGGTCACGCCACTGAAGCAAACAGATTTCCCCTCTCCTGGCCAAGAAGTTAGTCATGGGACTTTGTGCCACTTCCCCTCCTTCACACAAGGATTTAAATTCTCCATTTCTAGTGAGTTGTTTTAGGGGGCTAGGGAGACAGTTCAGTGGGTAAAATACATGCTACACAAGCATGAGACTGGCTCCCCAACACCCATGTAAAATCGAGGTCATGTGTATCTGTAAACCTAGTGCTGGAGTCCTAGTCCTGGACTAGCACACACATGGAAAAATCCCAAGTGTGAGTCTATGATATCACTTTTATTGAAAAATAATTTCCCAACTTTGTGCATCTCCCACATAGCCTCCTGTCCTCTCTCCTGTTATCTTAAATTAACAATGTAACAAATCAATAATGTTAACAATGTAAATTCCCGCCCCCTCTGAGTGCGTCCTCTGCTGAGTAGTCAATGCAGAGAGAGTCTGGAGACTCACATCGTTAGGAAATCATTTAGCTGCTGATCTCTTGTGACCTACTCCCTCTCTGCTGCAATAAACCACCTGCCTCTTCAACACCTTGAGGGTTCATGGAATGTGTGGTCACGGGGCTCTTTCATCCTTGCTGGCCATAAAAACCCCATGGGTGGGGTTTTCTTCCCAGGTTCAGTTTGCTTTTGGAACTACAAATGGGTAAGAGGAGTGGCTAGTTCCTCTTTGGGGTCTGTAACCTTCTGAGTTCCCCCAAGGTCAGGGTTGTGGCAACCAGAATAATAAACAGATGAATCCTGTGCTTGCAGGCATTTTATGCCTACAATTTTGTTTCCAGTTCTGCCTTCAGTCTTTATGGGAGTAAATGTCCCAGGACAATCAGGGTGGACTTGGTAACAGTCAAGGCCACACAGACACTACGCCAACTTAAACAGCTGTCACCCTTCACCGAGAGCACCCCCCCCCCCCGCTTCCTGTAGACTGATTTCCATCCTTTAAGTGGACCCTGCTTCCCAGAGAAGAGGTACCAAAGCCCCAGAGATTGTGACCTGTGGGTGTAACGGCCAAATAAAAATTTCCAACAAGCCAAGGAGTGCACAGACAAATTACCCTCTGTTTCTTGCTAGGGCAAAGTGTGTCACCTCTTCATGGAAATGCCCTGATCCCATTTCAGCTACTCTCCAAAACTGCCCTTTCTGGCTTCCAGGCTAATCTGCTTTAAGCAAAGTGGTCTGGGTTGGATACTAACTCAAGACTGGACTTTCCCTGCAGCAATTAGACAGAGGAAAGGAAGCATGCTTTTGGCACGTGAAAGAAATGGATTCCTGCCCCAGCCCCACCCCCAGCCCCACCCCCAGCCCCACCCCCACCCTATGTGAGATCTATCCTGCCCCACCCCCACCCCATATGAGATCTAAAAGCCTAAAACATTAATCTCTCCAATGCCACTCCTTCGTTGCCCTAATTGAGCTTTTATCTTATAGGCAAACAGTTTAGCAGTGAAATCAAATCACTAAAAGGTGACTCTGGAGAGGGTATCTCGGGCATAGTGATCTTCTTATCCATTATCCACTTAAAGCACACTTTTCTATTTTGGGCCACATTTCCATTTCCCCTCTCTTCCCATCAGGCTTCTGTTCGACTCCTCGCTGTAGCAGCAGCCTCTGGAACTTCTGAGCTTGGCTGCTTGCCTTCCCTGAAGTCAGCTCTCTGAAACTTGAGGGTATCGCTCCTCCACGTAACTCTTGGTGAGGTGGGAACGTAGCAGGTGGCGTTCATTCGAAATAAACTCCCCATGACCACCAGGAGGCTCAGAAGGTAATATTTACTAATAAAACAAGTTTGTCACAGGAAAGAAGTTTCAAAACCCCACCCTATTCACAACCAGTTGCAGAAAAACAGCTGTCTTTCTCCTGCCTGACCGCCATCCCTGCCAGTAACCACACATGCCTCTGCCTACTGCTAATTAGTCGTTTCCCTGACCTAGAATATTAGTCATGGGGGAGGGGTACAATAATAATGGGGAAAATATTTTTTCTGGGGGTAGTGCCTAGTCTGGCTTGGCCACAAAAGGACAGAGTGACATGTTCCATGGAACAGAGCCAGCAAGGTGTGAGCCTCCACAAACGTTGATGGTTACTGTGGGCGTAAGGCCTGTTTGTATAAAAATATATCTATTTTACTTCACGATCCTCTTCAGGAAATATTCTCCCTACCAAGGTTACTGGGGCACATTCTCTCTGCCAAGGTTAATGATTCCATGATAATTAGAAACAGCACAAGTCCAGGAGTCAAGAATGTATCTAAAGTATCAGTAAAATGGTAAATACTGAGACCTTTAGGGCAGCCCTTAAGGCTGTGGGAAAGAATTCTAAAGACCTGAGTTCAAAAATATATAATTTCTCAACTATGCCAATATAAAGGCGCAATATGAATTGTATAAGGAGCTTCACAGAAGTAAAGGAACAGAGGCAGCTGCAGTATGAGCCAGCTTGTCAGAAAGATATTGAGGAAGGAGACAAAGAGATTTAGGGAGTGGTAATTGCAGGGCAAGGTCTCACCCAACTAAGTTATTTGTTTGTACTTACAAAGACAGGTAGATTCCCGAGTTCAAGGTCAGCCTAGGTAGGACAGAAGGAGTTTAGGTCCAGGCCCAGGTGTGGTAGGAATGGTAATTTCAGGGTGGGGGTCCCACCCAGCTAGCGTCTGTGCTTTACAAAGGCAGGTAGATCTCTGAATTCTTTTGCAATGTTAAAAAATGTGCTTGCTGTGTCCTGCCTGGGACACTGATTCATGGGATGCTGATAGAAAGAAAACCTGGTGTATCGACTGAATTGATCTGTAAGTAAAAGACTGGGCTTTTGATCTGCAAGAGATGAACTATCCAGATAGTTTTGTAGAATTGCAAGAGAAAGCTATCTGAAAAGCTCTCTCTAGCAGACTGTCCCATGATTTGAGTCATTTGTTTCACTGCTCCCAGAATCCCCTTCTCTCAGGAACCCCTCTCCAAGCTGAGATCTGTCCTTGGTAAGGTAGCCCCTGCTAAGTGCTTGCCTTCTGGGAGGCCTACATTCTTTGAACACATCTATTGGAGCCTGAATGCCTGCCTTGGTCAGAGAGAAAAGTCTCAGGCTAAGTCTTCAGTCCTCATTCTCCAGTCCTTACACAGTACCAGTCCCATTATGCTCGCTGATCCAAAATTGACAATTTCTAATCCTTTCATCCCGTGTGAGTCTGTTTTTCCGATTTTTATTACTTTAGCAAATGGCAGTGCCATGCTAATCACATTGGAGAAAAACCCACGTTCGTCTCTGATTCATATCCCTTCTTTCATGCTTATATTTTCCTCTATTAAGCAAACAAACAAACAAACAAAAACCTCTTGTAGCATTGAAATATATCCAAAATGTGTGAACTAGCTTCTCACACCGAGACTTTTATTATCTGATCTGGAATGGTGTTACCCACTATGTTGAAAGGGATCCATACTTGTCGGCTGAATAGAGAAGCATAGATTGTGAAAATGGATTGTGTAGAGTTATGTACATTGTTAGAATGTTCTTCTCTCCACGGTGCGATGCGTCTATTGGTAGTTCCATAACTAGGCAGCTGTCTCTCAACCCGATCAACTGATAATTACATCCTATCAAAGGACAGGTTCGTCTATGTGAAAACCTTCTATTTTGATCACATAGAATCTAAACTTCTGGTGTTAACCTGAAAATGTTAAAAAGAAAAAAAAAAAAAAAGAATGGGTTATAATTTTGAGTTCACATTCTTTCCCATCCCTTATCAGATACCATTTACTCCCCTACCCAAATTTTACCACGAATGAAGATTTTACTGACAAGAAGACTATAGAAATTTAGACTATGAAATCAAGTTCAAAATTTTCTCTCTACTGTTTTTCACTATCTCAAGTAATCCCAAGTCTTTAAATACTTAACTCTTCAGCCTTTATGGTCCACTTCCTCCCCCATACCTTGTCCTTTAAATGATTGGTCAAATGTTCCAAACGTTGATACATGCACAACAAAGTATATTGACATTGCTTGCTTGCAAATGTTTTATTGATTCAGGATGAAGAAAACATATAGACAATTCATAGAAATAAAATGTATGTTTGTGGAGAATAAACATGTTTGGGTAACCAACAACCCCATCAGGAACGAAAACCATCCCTAACTCCTGACGCAGAAACTTCGCTAAGCGCACCCCAGGCGGAGATCTCTTCTAAGTTCATGTATCATAAACCAGTTTTGTTGATTTTTGAACTTTTTCTTCTTTTCTTTTTTTTATTGGATATTTTATTTATTTATATTTCAGGTGTCATCCCCTTTCCCCATTTCCCCTCCCTAGAACCCCCTATCCCATCCCCCCTCCTCCTTTTTGCTTTTATACCATTTGAATTACATGCAAGTATTCAGGTCAGTTCTAGGTTGAGGGACTAACAATACAATAGATGCAAATAGTCAAGGAACAAGCAAGACAATAAACACAAATAGTCAAGGAACAAGCAAGGCTTTAAACCCAATTCCATGAACACTCCCATGATCACTGTTTCTAAGGGCTTATCAGGATGGCCAAAATATCTGAGCCTACTTCCCTGTTCTAGCCCAAAGTCATTTTCATATTGGAAGTTTACTTCCTTGTTCTAGCCTAATATTTAGATTCCTGCCTGAAACCGTGTTAAACCTTGTCTTTAACAACATCAACATATTTTTGAACTTTAAATATATGAAACTACACCATTCCCAGTTTGTATTGTTTTCTGAAAGCCTGTTAATCTTATCCAGTTGTGGAGTTGCAAGCACTCATCTGTCCGCTCAAAGTGGTCCATTATGTGGGTATTCCACACTTCCATCCACCACTATCCATGGACCTCGTGGCTGCTTCAAATCTAGAATGGCTATGAATGCAGTTAAAATGAAAATTTCTGTAATTGTCTTTTCTATGCTTATATAAGCACATTTGGGAGTAGAATTGCTGACTCATGGAGTGCACCTACATTAAGCTTTTATAAAAGCTATCATATTGATTTATTCTCCCATGAGCAGTTTGTAAGAATTACTAACATTCTAAAATTCTACCAACACTTAGTAACGTCAGGTTATTCTATTATAGCTACTCTATTAGATTTATAATGAGATCTTACTTGGTTTAAGGGATTTGGAAATGTGCTTGTTCATATAGTACACATGTTTGAGTGTGAGCATGTGTGTGTGGGTTAGAGGTTGATGTTAAAGGTCTTCCTTGATTACTCTTCAGACAGGGTGTCTTAGTTAGGGTTTTGCTGCTGTAAACAGACATCATGACCAAGGCGAGTCTTATAAAGACAACATTTAATTGGGGTGGCTTACAGGTTCAGAGGTTCAGTCCATTATCATCAAGGCGGGGGAGTATGGCAGCATCCAGGCAGGCATGGTGCAGGAGGAGCTGAGAGTTCTACAGCTTCATCTGAAGGCTGCTAGTGGAAGACTGGCTTCCAAGCAGCTAGGATGAGGGTCTTAAAGCCCACACCCACAGTGACACACCTACTCCAACAGGGCCACACCTTCTAATCATCTCATTTCCTGGGCCAAGCATTTGCAAACCATCACATAGGGTCTCTTGTTAAATCTGCAATTCAGTAATTTGGCTAGCCTAGCTAGCTAGCTTGCCCCAAGAATCCCCCATCTCCATCTACCAAATGCCAGGTTCTGGAAATCCAAACTCTAACCCTTACTGGCTCATGGCAAACACATAATATGTTACCTCTTACTTCAGTTGTAACCAGCATTTTCCTAGTGGCTAACAGTGTTTGTGAACTTCTCACTTTCATTCAGTTATTGGTCTTTGGGATGTCATGTGGGGGTGTGAGTGTGGGGGAGTGCTAGTGAATGTGTGAGTGTGTGTTTGAGTGTCTGTGTAATATATGTTCTAATTCTGCATTAATATCTTGTTTAGCATGTGTTTGTGTTCCTTATTAACATGTAGAAGATGAGAGTTCCTTGTTATTAGAAGCATTGCACTCTTCTCGGTGAAGCCTGTCTTTTCCCTCTATAAATGATCTCTTTAAATGGGAGAATTTTGCAACTTATTAATGATTTCCTTATAAGCTGTGCTTTACGTGTGTGTCATGGAGAACCCCTTGCCTGCTTTGGGGTTATGAAAATATTCTCTGGCAGCAGAAACTCCCACTGCTTTCTCGTTCACAGTCATATTAGTCTTTAAACAGTCTGAAACTGGCTCATTGATTTTTGAATGTGGGGCATATAAGTCAACTCTCTCTGGTACAATATTACGAGTGTAGGCCATCTAAAGGTGAAAGCCCTAAGCATCATGTATTGGAAAACTGTGTCAATAGGTTCCAAAACAATTTATTAACTTGATAATTCAGTATCATTCTGACTAACTAGGTGAAAAAAAAAAATGTCTTTCCTGAAATGATGCAATTGCTTTTCCACTCCCCACTCCCACTCCCAAGCCCAGCTTTGTATGAGCAAAGGACTGTGCATGGGCTGCTCAGACAAGAGGGCTCAGTGCTCATGAAGCTGACCTCTGGCTCCAACATCATTTCTAGCAAGGAGACCTGCTAATAAAACCAGGTTTCTTAGTCACCTCTCATTGTGATTGTACAGTAATCGTTTTCTCTGGCAGGGTGCTGAATCCAACATAAGCTTCCTCTGGTTTCTTGTCACCAGTGACTTGCTTCTGTGCCATCCCACACAAGTCACAAATGAGAACTGAAAAGTCTTGAACAGGAAGTTTCAAAACAGTCATAGTTCTCAGTAGATCATATAGGTTTGGGGAGGAAGGCACAGTTTCATTTTCAGGTCCTTGGAGCCTTGGGAGTTTATGAGTATATGTTAATGTGTACAGACATACAAACATAAATATAAATTTGTAATAGACACATTGTGTGTTGCATTATATATATATGTATATATATGTATATATGTGTAATATATATATATATATATGCCTTAAGAATTATTCATCAATAACTATGAACATTTACTTGTGGGAGAGAATCAGATTGTTTTGTTATTTAAAACTTTACCTGATCTTACTAAAGCATCCTAACAGTTCATAAAAAATTAAAGACAGTAACTATTTCATCATCTAAAATGACCAGTTCTGTAATTTTAACAAGAGTTCTCATTAGGCTTTTCAAGATGTTTCATAGAAACATCTCTCTCTCTCTCTCTCTCTCTCTCTCTCTCTTATATATTATATATATATATATATATATATATATATATACACACATATATATTGTTGTTGTTGTTGATCCAATTGTGTCAAAGTTGAAAGATGGCCAAGGGGAAGTTTAATTTTAAATACATCATGAGACATTCCCAGAATTCTGGTTAATCTGGTGTTAGGGTGCAGCCTCTAAGAACAACTGAAAGCCCTTTCCGCAGAACAGTTGACACCGAGGAGAAAGCAAGTGAGGTGATGCGCAGTTGACTGGCTAGCCTGAGACATTCCAAGACACTGAACAGAGCAATGGCATTGCCTTCGGATATACGCCACACTTGGAAGTCACGCATGCTCATTGAGGCTTCAACCTCCGCGGCCTCTTTGAACATCCCAGTCCACAGCTCAGAAGCTACAGGAAAGCATTTATGCACTCAGGGGCTGTTAAAACTTATGCTGAGAGCTGCAGGCAAGAAAATGAGACACTTAATTGTAGAATTAGTTAAAACACTACCAGCAGTCCGTGTTTTAGTTCTTACTTGATGCCTCTTATGGCTGAATTGGACCAACAATAGCTTTAGAAGTAATTGTTAAGGTTTGGAAGTCTGGGACGTAGCTCATTTGGTAGAACGCTAGCCCGACATGTGCAAAACCCTGGGTGCCACCTAAGCTGAGCGTGGGGTGCTCACATATGAAGCCAGCACATAAGAAGTGCAGCAGGAGCCTCTTGTGAAAGAATTTTAGGACTATCCTTGGCTCATAATGAGTTGGAAGCCAGCCTGGGACACACAGGACCTTGTCTCCAGCAACACCTGCTATTTTAGAATAAATTTAATAGACTTGACATCAGTCCCTGCTCTTACCATGATGCTCTTGGTTCCACAACAGCCAATTTATTTTTTATTAATTTCTGCCCCTGACTTTATCATCTACTCTATTACCTTAGATGTTTACTTTTTATTAGTCTACAATTTAAAAAAAAAATTTTAACTTATGCTTATGAACAGCTTGCCTGCAGACACGTATGTGCACCACCTATGTGCCACTTGAATCCCCTTGAACTGGGTTGTCGATGATTGTGAGTCTCCAGATGGATACTGGGAATCGAACCCGAGTCCTCTCCAAGATCCAGTGTTCTTAACCACTGCAGCTTCTCTCCCGACGTTTAGTCTTCACATTTTAAGTTGACGGCTCAGTCTATCCATTTACCATTTATTTTTTAACAGGGTGTTTGCTACTTAGCCCAGGCTGATCTCAAACTTATGACCTGTCTACCTCAGCCTTGGATTAAAAATTACAAGCGTGCCCTACCAATTCTACCTTTCAATACATTTATTGAAAGAACAGAACTTTCCCTAAGCGATGGCTCTCAGAATCATAGTGTTGTGGTACTTTGTCCTCTCGTGCCATTTAGACATGTCTCTTGTAAAGATATGTATACACACTGTTGGGTTTTTACATATACTTGGGTTTTGTTCTGCTTCAGTTCTGGGTGATCTCATCTCATCTCATTTATGGTTAAGTTATTCCCGTTCAAATAAATGAGCAGCTAAAGTCTAGCGGGGTTAAAATCAACATCTTATTTTGTTTTTCCTGATCTTGCTGTATACTTTTTATTCCCCTTTCTCGATTGCTCTTAAACTGATTGTATTTGGCATATCATAATTATCTGTATTTTTAGAAACTTAAAATCTATTTCTATTCTTAACCTTTTACTTTGGAAATTGAAATGCAGATTAATTCACCCAGCTCTAATGTTATTTGATACTTTTATTCTCATCTTAATACAAAGATCTTTTTTAAAATTTAACTATTTACCATTTTCATCTCTTGCCATTTTGTCAAAATCATAATTATATAATTTTTAAATACCAAAAGCACTGCCTTTTAATTTTGACAGCTGAATTTATCTGTGGAGTTACCCACGTATTTCCCACTTCCTCTGCTTTGTATCTCTTTTTACAATTCAGCTCTTCCATCTGGAATCATTTTCTTCTACATAAAGTACAAATTTTACCATGGCACCTAATGCTACTTTAAATGTGTCTTAAAACTTGTTTCATCCGAGTCATCGAAAATATTTCAATAGATGAAGAATTCTAACTTGCAAGTTATTTCCTTCGTGTATATGGAAGACAGACTACATTGCACAAACGCTCCGTTTCTCCCTCCATCCCTCTATTCGTCCCTTCCTCAGTCCATCCGTCCGTCCATCTCTCCTCCTTCCCTCCCTTTTCCCCAGTGCTGCTAAACACAGAAGCCAGGTCTTCAGGCATGCTGGTCACGTGCTCCACCACCGAGCCCACTCCCACCGTTCTATGTCTATTGTTTATGTCCAGAATTTGACCGTCAAGGTATCCATAGCTTCTGTGAGGATGACTGTCTTTATTCTCTGCCTAATTTCGAGATCCTCCCTGTCTTTAATTTTCCCTATAATTTAATTTAATTTTCTCTGTAATTTGTCTAGGTGTTGACCTCTCTCCATGTATCCTGTTTGGGGGTCGTAGATTCTGTGGCACCTGCGCACTGGAGGTTTTCTCCGCCTCTGGGGCACGCTTAACTATCATCTCTTTAAACAAGATTGTGTCTCACAGATTTGCAGTCCGGAGTGACAAAGACATATGTGCTACATAGTCACCCTCCGCCCCACACGACCGATGCTCCGTTATGTGACTTCGGTTCTTCTGTTCCTTTGTGGCTTTGGTTCGATACGTCTACCCGTCACCTTATTCAATCCTGTCTCCACCACGTCTAACCTGTTACTGAATTCGCATGCCCACTCGATGCTTTCTTCTTGACTTCTGGATCTCTGATGTTACATCTCACTCTGTCTTCTGAAACTGTTTTCTCTCCTTATCAGCCGTGGTTTGGGTCCTGTCTGTTATACTCTACTTTATATAACATATTCTAATTTATCTTCCAGTTCAGGAATTCTCTTTCAACCTGTGCCAGATTCGTTCTTAAAGTCATCTTTAAAAAAAAAAAAAAAAAAGTCCGTTTCTTTTCCATTTCTGAAACTCTCACCTGCATTGGGTCTTCACCAGCTTCGTCTGCGTCTGTGGAGAGTTGAGCTGAAGCAGCGCCTCCTTCCAGTTCGCCCACAGTCCACCTCTGTCCCCACAACTGGCAACAACAGGTTCGAAGCCACACACTCTCAGAATGGAAGTGTCTTCTGTCCTTCCTTAGCTTCTGAATTATTATTCCCATAGGACTTACTTAAAACTTCTTATAATATGCTTTAAAAATGTGTCCCATCTTTTCAGTGTTCTTCAGCTACTATTGTAATGATGCAATACCCTGTGAAGTATATTCCTTTTCCCCATGACATTAAATAAACTAACTTGGATATATGTGAGGATAAATATAACTATACAAAAATTCTGAGGAAAAAATTTTTAATTTAAAATTGAAATCGTTTTCTGCTTGTTGCGGATAATGTGATATCCTATCTGGAGTCATCCTTGCTTCCCCTAAAGAGAGACAAAGGCTCTTGACTGTCTTTGTCTGCTGCTGTTTTCCTATGGAGAACTGTAACTGCCCTGCTACCTTACATACTACCTCTTGGATTTGTTCTTTCTGCCTTTGTGTTTTCTCATAGTGTTCTCTTTGTTTGTCTTTTTCCCTGTAAACTTGCAGGGTGAGCCAAGCTGATGACTGACTGCTCTTCTGTTCTTTGGGGTCCCCTCTATTGTCATTTTTAGTTTCATTGTCTCTCTGAAAGTAACCTTCCCTGTGTTCAAATTGTCTCTTTTTCATTTATATAATATCTCATGGACACTATTGGGACTATAAATTAAATTTCAGATGCATGTTTCTCCTGGAGCCTCTCGGTAGGTACCTGGGGCATCACAGGCTCCTCCCTCACAACTCATCACAGCTCCTCCCTCACAACTCATCACAGGCTCCTTCTCACAACTCATCACAGCTCTCCTACAACTCATCACAGGCTCCTCCTCTCACAACTCATCACAGCTCCTCCCTTACAACTCATCACAGGCTCCTCCTCTCACAACTCATCACAGGCTCCTCCCTCACAACTCATCACAGGCTCCTCCCCTCACAATCATCACAGGCTCCTCCCCTCACAACTCATCACAGGTTCCTCCCCTCACAACTCATCACAGGCTCCTCCCCTCACAACTCATCACAGCTCCTCCTCTCACAACTCATCACAGGCTCCTCCTCTCACAACTCATCACAGGCTCCTCCCTCACAACTCATCACAGTCTCCCTCACAACTATCACAGGCTCCTCTCCAACTCATCACAGGCCTCCTCCACACTCATCACAGGCTCCTCCCCTCACAACTCATCACAGCTCCTCCTCTCACAACTCAGGGACCTGGATCTGTTATTGTTGTACAAATACAGGATTTCCCTACACATTATTTTTATGTTTTAAAATCTATTTCATATGCTTATTTGCATACAAGACATACAATTCAAATACATTGTCTAGGGCATATATGTGCTGTTCCTTACATAATAAACTTATATATTCAAATATTTTTAGTCTTGTGGAAGGAAAAAAAATCTATGTGGTTTTTTTGTTTTTGTTTTTGTTTTTGTTTTTGTCCACATAGGGTTTCACACACCTGTGAAAGTAGTAAGAGTGTCCAAGAGAGAATTTCTCTGCTCCTGGAGACTGCCTTCAATGCATTGCCCTGTGTTGCCCTGTGTAGTAGTACTTGGTCTGTCTGCAAGATCTCCAGGTTTAATGAAGTCACTTCTCTCTCAATGCTGCTAAAGCGGGTTGGCACACACTGAGCAATCTGACAAAGCCTTACTCTGTCTCCCTTCCCAACAAAGAAGAAAATCACCCAACTTCTTGTTCCTTCTCTCTTGATTTTTCAGATTTTTTTGTTTTGTCTTTTAAGATAGAACAAGGTTTTTTGCTTTCAGCTGTATAGATATTCCCTAGGCATAAAAAAATTGTACTTGATAAGAGATTAATATAAGATAGCACATGCATCTCAAATCTTGAGAAACATAGCTGACGGTGACTGACTGTCAAGTGTAAGTTCCATTGCATTCTTAATTCCTAAAGGAAAAAATTATATATTGTATATAATGTATGTACATATACATATATTATATCTTGATCATTAGGAAAGCCAAGTTTTAATAGGTTCATGACATCACTATTAAAACCTTCAGGAAATAATGACATCATTGGAAAAAGACAATACATGAAAATGCTTCATGTTCTATACATACATCAAAACTCATGAGGATAGGTGATGTCACTTTTCTGTATTTTCTGTTAAGCTTAACAAAGAACTGTTTGTATAGATAAACTGCTTGTATAGATGGTACAGAATGTGCCCACTGAAGACCAAGGGACAATAGGTACCATGATTTTAATATGTGAACAACTCTACTTCCACCTGTTTCTGGGACAGAACAGGAAAGGGCAAAGTTGGAGGAAGCCAAATGCTAAATTGGGCAGTTCAAATCATTTCAAGTAGCAATATGCTGGATTTGGCTTCTTGCATTCATTTATTTTTAGAGCTTATTCACTGATCTTATATGTATATGTGTGTGCCTGAGTATATGTATATGCCTAATGTAGGTGCACCAGGCAGCTGGGATCAGAAGAGGCATGGGACAGCCCTGAAACTGGAGTTACAGACATTTGCGAGCTGCTGTTTGGTAGCTGGGAACTGAACCTAGCTTCTCGGAAAGAGCAAAAAGTATTCTTGGTTGTCAATCATCTTTCTAGTCCATCATGAATCTATTCAAAATGGAGGTAAATCTTGTTTTACTACATGATATTTTGTAGTTATAAATTCACCTTACAGATTTAGAGCAGTTTTGTTAATTATTCAGTATAGGCACTGGGACTCAATGCACATCAAATACATTTGTCAAAATACTTGAATTCCAAACTAACTTTGGAACCATTATACATTCATAAAACCACCATTGCAGCCATCAACATCATGATCAGAAAATTTTAAGTAAAGTGTGAGAACTCCAGTGGATAATAGTAACAGTTGCAACTTCCTGGAGGCTTTCTATAAACAGATAACACACTATGATATTTTACATTTTGTTTGTTTTTCAAGACAGGATTGCTCTGTGTAGCCTAACCCCTTGCTTGCTATTTTATGACCTAGTTTACAAAGGAGTAAACAGAGACTTAAAGAAAGTAGATACATTAGCAACCACCAAAGCATAGATTTTTGAACATATCTTCTTTTCTGATTCTGAAGTAGGCAACATCCTCATTGCACTAGATTGCTTTATTTATAGACATTCTTATAATAATCTCTTGCTCTATATCTTATTTACCCTGAGTCTTTAATCATCTAAACTCTAATTAATTTTAAAATGGGCAATAAAAGATTGTACAATGAATGTTCACATGCTATCACGGATAATCACATATAATTACTCTGAAAGAAGGTAAGCTACTGATCATATTATGCTTACAAACACTGAGAGTGCTTTTCTTTAATGTATGTAATAAGTCTAAGATAAGATGTGTGTTACAGCTCACATGTATTTCAAGTTTAAATGCTGGCAAACTTATCTATTGAGCAGGATGCATGACTCGAGAATATTTAGTCTCCAATAATCCTAACTGCCTCAGGAGAAGATACATACATCAACGACAGACACACTCACAGTCTCTTTTCTACTGCTATGATAAAACATCATGACCAAGGCAACATACGACAGAAAAGGTTTAACCGGGCTTACAGTCCCGGAGGGTTAGTGTGTATGATGTTGGGATGGAGGCAGGGCAGCAGGAGGCAGGCGCATCAGCTGAGAGCTGGCATCTTAATCCACTAGCAGACAGACCAAAGTCTGACCCCAAAACACACCTCCTCTAACAAGGCAACAGTGTCTTCTTCTTCCTAAACAGTTTCAACTAAGGATCAAATATCCAAACATATGAGCTCTGGTTCATACATAGCTACATTTTCTACTTATATACAGTATCTACTTATGTATAGTATCTACTTTTATAACAGTATCGGAGGAGAACATTGTATGGGATTGAGTGGTAACCTGGAATAAACCCAGACGCCTCAGGAGACCAAGTTACCAAATGCTTAGGAAGTTTGTGTGCACATTGTGTGCACAACTATCATTAAAAATGAGTCATGCACTCTTGCAATTAAGTTGCACTGGGATTAAGGTGATAACGAATTCCTGGTTGTTTTACTCCATCTCAGTACTGTCTACACTCATGCGGGTATTCTGTTTTCTCTGTACCGTGCACACTGTACATGGTGACATGCATCACGTGCCTCTTCTAAGCTCCATATTAGGTGACATTAGCCATGGTGAGAGTTTATATTTGGCCAGTTTGGCAAACCCACAAAATAAGAACTGGACTAAGGGATTAACTTGCAAACTATAGACTATGGGTCATTTTATGAAGTAAAATTATAAATTTAAACCCCTTGTGAGTTATTACAGTTTCATTAGAATATCCTCTTATTTCCTGGTGTCTATGCTGGTTTTATAATAACTGTGCAGAGCAGCACAGACTCAACAAATATCCATGCCCCACTAATCCAAAAATAATTACAATTTCATCGGTTAGAGAAAAAAATTGCTGATACCTAGTCTAGGTTTAAGAGGCTAATTGACAGAATGTTAATTTTATATGTTAAATATAGAAAGGGTATGGTGTATGCAGCTATCACATTCTGGCTAGCATAAAGACTTAGCAAATTTTTCTTTCTATACTCAAAACTCAGCAACTCAGTAACTGGCAAAACAGTAACTGGCAAATAGTAAATGGCAACGTATACAAATGTATACAATGTAACACCAGATGTAAAGACATTTTGGTTAATTAGTGTAATTTGTTAGAGGATGAGAAGTAGTTTAAATGGGCCGCATGTTAATTTTAATGTTGACAAATGGATTACAAAGAAGTAGTCAATTTAGGATGCAACTCTATTTGTCAAACCAAGGTTGAATGGCAGTAATGGGTTGGATATAGCCACACAGGAGTTTGGCAAAAATCAGTGAAAGTTTTCTGTGATTCAACTGTCTAGGGAAACTCAAAGTGCTGAATGGTTTATCATTATCTATAACTCATGTGCCAAGGATTGGCATCAGTAAAATTGATAAACACACTCATGTGCTCATGTACACACACACACACACACACACACACACACACACCATCTTCCCCCAGAAAGCTTGTCTTTAAACAACAAAGTCAATCAGGTACAAGTGTGTAATTTCTGTGTGTCTTGGTGATATTAGGACACTCAAGTTCTTCTATTTCCCCTGGAAAACAAGATTGGAAAGAAGACGATATCTTAGGCAATGATAAAGCAGAACAAAGTAAAGAAACGAGCTCTCATCCAGTTACACCCAACCTGAAGGAGTGCCCACTCTGAGTAGCCTACTTCAGGGCCAGAGATAAAGAACATTGGGTACTAGGGGGATAAAGACTGATAGCCTGAGCTTTAAACCACTCTGGAGGCCATGACACATGGGCTTGATTCTATACTCAGAGCACTGCCCAACGCGGTTTTGTAGATTGGAGGTAAAGGCTCTGTTCCACATTCAAGAACGGACCTAAGATCCTTCCACTTAGGGGCTAGACCAACCCCAGGCATCTTAGAGGATCATGGGATGTCTTGTTTATGGGTGACCTCCAGGAGAGTGTGTACTGATGATAGCACGAGGTTTGGGGATAGTTCTGGGGGATCTGCAGGAAAGGAAATGGTTATTTGTCAATACAGAGTATTACCTGACTGAGGTTCCCATCTCTTCCTTTGTGAACTGGAAACTTTGTAGTACATGAGCTCCCCTCTTTAAGGGGCATCCTAGTAAACATGCTGGAGTCAGTGAACATGAAACAGCCCAGGCAAACTTGCCAACAGCGGTCTGCTGCGGGTCTGCAGGGCTCAAGCTGGCTCCGATCGGAGATTATGGGAAGGGTGAGGGAGATGAGGTTAGAAGATCCTTCTTTCTCTGGTTTAACTACTATTCCACCTTAATTTTACAAAATAGTTACTCAAATGCCTAACTGCTAGATGTTATTAACCTGAGCTCTTTATGCGTGCTTTATGTTATTGGAACTTTTCTAAAACATTGTGTAAGGAAAAGCAGGTCTCATAGGCGATGTTAGGACAAGTAAGTGAAAGTATAGGGAAGACTGAAGAGAAAAGCAAAGGGAAATCCTGGGAATGGAATTGCACAGAGCAATTGTAAAGTTTCAAAGACCAGTACCAAACGGTGAGAACAGAATGGGAGCCAGCAAGTGCATGCTGCCTTACTGTGTGCATCAGGGATGCCTGCAAAGCACATGCTGCCTCACTGTGTGCACCGGTGGATGCTGCCTTACTGTGTATTGGTGGATGTCTGAGAAACTTGCCAAGCTCTATTTCCAGAACGTGATTCTAAGGACAGCAGGCAGGAATTTGCTCCTGGAACGGTGTCAAGCAAGCAGGCCACCTTCCTCTCGCCATCGTGGGTGCCAGTAGTGACATACATGTGAGGGAGATGCTTCCACACACCTCTCCATCTGCTTCCTGGACTCTCTGAACAGAATGGAAGTGCTGAGAGCCATGTCAAAGCCAGAGCCACTGCTGTCAGTTGGCCCGGAGACACCTCTCGTGGAGTTTGGCACACTTCACGGCAGGTACACACTTTGGTGACAGCCACAGTTCAGTGTCATCTATAACATGCGTTAAACATTATTGCTCACAGGTCCCCGTTAATAAAGCAACAAGGACAGGAGGATTAGAAGAGAGAACCCAGAAATGGACACGTAGGCTCTGCCCATCATGTGACGGAGGCCTTCCTGGCCCCTGGTGTGTAGGAAGGCTGACACCTGTGGTGGCCTTGCTTGCCTTCTTCTTTTGGGTGTTTCCTGGTGTAACTCTGCCATCTGTCATGTGGAGTATTCTGAGAGAGGCCCTCCTATTCTAGCAACCTGCAGAGGGATGACAGATGAGCGTGGGGGAGGGGAGCACATGTCCCCCTCTCTGAGTGGGCTTGTGTGACTTCACGTCAAGCAGAGCTATAATTACAAATGAGCTTCTGAGAAGAATGCATTTCCAAATGTCAAGGGTTGTGGTTTCTTTCATTGTCTTTCCATTTCTCATCTGTTTTTCCCCATAAATTTATTGTTTGCTGAAGAAGAGACAAAATCTTAGAGCCCTTAAGGCCCCAGAAAGGCAGCCTTTTCTTTTTACAAAATAAAATTAAAACCTTAAGAGAATCCATCATGATAGTAAACATTGTAGCCCCTTTATGAAGAGAACAGTGATGTGAAAAGAATGTGCTTCTTTAAGTTGGGTCAACTGCCCTGTGCTGTCCAAATCCAATATGGCAGCCCACAGTCTGATTTGACACATCTTGGAATGGAAGGATCACAGACAGCTCTGAGGACAAGATGTACAGGCCTTGTAAGCAGACTCCATACAGAAAGAAAATGTAATCTGTTCAATAATTTATATTGATTTCAGGTTCAAATAGTTAACTGTTTTAGTTACAAGAGACTAAATAGACTACCTAATATTTAAATTTTTATTAAGCGTTTTAAGTTTTTTTTTTAATGTGGTTGCTAAAGAGTTTCAAATGTATTTGTGGTCCACATATTTCTACCAGACACTGGAGAGAGCCAGCAGAGTAAGGGAATTATGACACGAATAATTAGTTTACAAACTCCCTCACTGGTCCTCTCTCAAGTTCACATCATTACCCAAAGCTCACAACTGGGGACTGCTATATTTTCTTCTTATTCCACCTATTGTAGGAAATGAGAAGCATTTTAAAAATGAGAAGCGCGACTATAACAGCATAACTCCTAAACCAGAAATTTCAGCCTTTCTCTGTCCTAATGTATCTCTATACCCTCTCTCCAAAGAACCGGTGTGGGTGGGGCACTGAAAGTGGAGGTCAGAGGACACATCCCCGGGGAAACGGAGTAACTGAGTTATGTTAAAAAGCAAATAATTCAAAATCCTTCCCATGAATATGTAACATTTCAAAACAGTTCACGAAAGGATTAAACACTGTTCAAATTTCCAAACTTGGCTGGTTCTCCTGCCTGGAATGACTTTGCTATCCTGTGATCCATTCTTTATCCCGTTCCAAGATGACATCGCTTATCCTGTTAAGAGTTAACGTGGCTGTAAGACACGATTTACAACGCGTCAGGAGGTTGATGGGAGGAGACTTGAGGAATATAACCAGTACTTAAGGAGGTGGCTCTACTCAGAAGACCCACATTTCCTGTGGGTCGTAAATGATCGTGGTGGGGATTTAAATCAGTGCTGCACTTCTGGTCCCATTTAGCATGATGCAAGGTATTGAAAAGTCTACGTCATAACTGTTTTGGAAATCACAGCGTTTAAGGCGGTAAGCAACAAATTAAGCTGAGTCTCAGTGAGTGACAAGTTCCTCTAAGGTGAGATGAGATGGGAGAAATGTCAGCCACACCCAAGTACAAGAGGAAAAGACAGATTCTAAACAGATGTAAGAAAAAAGGGAAAACTCGAATTCAATATTTTTATTTTATTATTATCGTTGTTGTTGTTGTTCTCACCACGACCATCATCACCACATCATCATCACTATCAACCCATCATCATCTATCACCATCATCATCTCATCACTATCACCATCATCACCATCATCAGTATTATTTTGTGTGTGAGAAAGGGGCTTGACAACTTTCAGGAGTTGATTACAGGGCTCAATCTCAGATCTTCACACTTGGACAGCCTGTGTTTTTGAAGCGTCTCACCAGGCCTTTCATCCATCCTTAAAGACCAGCCGGAGGGCCAAAGACAGACACACATTTGCAATCCCTCTGCCAAGCATCCGCATACAACGTTCATGAGAAAGACTGAGAGAAAGAAGAAAGACACAAAGGGAGCTCACAGGGCGTACAGGTACAGAAAGAGCAGATGTCGGTGTACAGGAGAACAAAGGAACATGAGTCGCACAGTTCTCAATAGGAAACAAGCCCAAGAATGCGACTGAAAACCACCAGAAAGCTACACCAAGGTCGCTGTGAAAGTGTGGACCCGGGCTGGGAGGACCGGAAGGGATGCGGTCAGAAGGTTGGACAGTAAACTCTATCTCCTAGAGTTACATTAGAAGCTACACCTGTGAAGTTCCACCATCGTGACTGCCAAAACATGAGCTAAACAAAGAGGACAGCGATGAACTTCCCAAACGGGAGAGAGAGAGAGCTCCAAAGTCCCGACCCTCCACAGAACCACAGGGACTGACCAAAGCTAGGAGCAAAAGAAGTGGTCCTCCCTAGGGAAGATCACACAATAGATGTTCAGTGGCAAACAGCCCTAAAATCACACGGGAAGTAACATTGTATGGACTAGCAGGGTAGAAATATATATGGCTATACAGATGCATATAGGGATGCAACAACAATCAATTTAAAAACAAGAGGCCATGGATTTAAAGGAGAGTAGGGAGGAGCACATGGGAGGAGCATATGGAAGGAGCACATGGGAGGAGCACATGGGAGGAGCATATGGAGGAGCATATGAGAGGAGCATATGGGAGGAGCATATGGGAGGATTTGGAGGGAGAAAAGGGAAGGAAAACTGATTAATTTATAATCTCAAAACTAAACAACAGCAGCAACAAAATAGACAGCTGTAAGAGACATCTTTTTATATTTTCCCCCACTATAATACAATAGGTGGCATTAAGCAAGCCTAGAAAATACACAGTGACTCATAAAACCTAAAACTAAAAACATGACAACAGCTGATAGAACAGAAGAAGAGAGAGAAGGAAGAATTAAGCTTATGAGTCAATCATGAAAATATTCCAGATAGTCTATAAACACTTGAGAATTTAATAATAGATTTTCACATACCCAATGGTTCAAAAGATCACATCACAAGGAAAAGTTAGAAAACACTCTGAATGACGTAAGTAAAAAGATAAGAAAATGCATGAGGCGCAGCTAATGCTGTGCTCAGGGCAAATTCGTAGCCTTAAGAGCTTGTATTAGAAAACATGGATGTTCTCAAATCCACAGTCTACATGAAAGGTCAGGGCAATCTTCCTATAACAGGCAGATTATAAACATTTGAAGCCTTGACTAATGTATGGTCTCTCTTATAAATATCCAACAGACGGCATAGTTCCATGCCCATTGCACCCCACACAAAGCCAAGCCATGGGGATGGAAAAGTATGTCGGAGATGGAGCAGTGAGGCTTACATTCAATGGGACATTTGGAAATTTAGGGGGAAAGAAACTATTCTTGTCTTTATTTTAGTGGTGACTTCACAACTGTATGCACTTCAGTATACTCACCATGTGAAAGCCCTAACAGGGTAGGTTCTTTGTTGGCCAATTGATAGTTCATGAACATGAATTTTATAAACCTTATGAATAAGGAAAGGTATTATTAGAAATTTATACCAACTCATGATGTGCTTTCTTGTAGAGTATAAGTGTGCTGTGTGTGTGGTGTGTGTGTGTGTGTGTGTGTGTGTGTGTGTGTAACCCCATTCTTCTGGAGCTGACACCTTGTTTATTGAGATAGGTTCTCCCACTGGAACTCACTGGGGGTGTGTGAGACTGACTGGCCTGCTAGTAAGCTCCCAGGATCCACCTACCTCCACCTTCCCAGTGCTAGCATTACAGCAAGCACTACTACCCAAGCTTGATGGTTATTGCCCTCATTGGGATACACAAAGAGAAATGGATGTTTTCAGTAATTCCAGTTATGCAATGCTCTCATTTGCCTCATTTTTCCTCAAATTTTTGTTTTTCACATGGAATGGTGAAGTACTTTGAAGCAGCAGAACACTCAACAGGAAGTGCCTCATCCCACACAGGTGGGTCCCACAGCGCAGGTAAACCCGCAGAACCAGGACTTCTGTGGGAGTCTACACTGCCTCTGCTTTCTGCTTCCTTTTGTTTTCTTCCAGCTTCTCATCACTAAGAAAAGATGCTCTCCGACAAGATCAATGTGTGATTTACAGCTCCCCAGAAAGCCTGTGTTCCTTCCAGGCTGGCAGTGATGACTAGGTAGAGTGAGTTGCCTGCAGGTGCCCTCCCTGCTGGATTTTTATTAGGAACTTACAGGATCCAGTGAGCTCTCAGTGAGACTAAAAGACAGGGAAGATGTGATGAAGACATCAGAGGTAAAATGAGCACACTGCACAACAGAGCTAGATTCATAAGAGAGTGAGCCCAGGGCTGTCTTCCTCTGTAGCTGCGCACACACTTGCACACACCCACACACTCATACACACACACACATACACAGGTATACACACTACAGACACACACACACATGTATACACACACATAATACACACACACATGTATATACACACACAGAGACACACAAAAGACACAGACACACAGACACACACACATATATTCATATATACATATAATATATGAATATATTTTTTCCCAAGAACCATTGTCAAATTCTCAGTGGTATTGGATACTTTGGCATATAAGAAATAAGTTATATTGTAGGTACTACCTGGATTTTTCCTGCTCACTGCCCCATTTGACGAGGGAGCACAGAGCATACCATCAGAAGAAGGCAAGGTTAGCCTGTGAAGATTTGTTTTATTTTAGTCTCCAGAATCTGTCTGAGCTGGTGCAGTTGCAGTCTTCATGCCATAAACTGGGGTTATGGGGAATCTTGGATCTTTCCAGGGTCACTGTCAAGACCAGACAGTGAGATGGTCTGATGCTGAAAACAAGCCAGAGTCTATCACCCCATGCTTTCTGATCCTGAATCCGAAGACCAAAGAATCTTTCTGAAAATCTTGGATGGATTCCTCCCAGGAGCTGCCACTTGAGAGTCCTCCCGCGGCAGCCAGGACTCCACATCTCCTTAACATTGACATTCTTCTTGCTCTTCTCGTTCTCCTGGACTTTGTAAGCCTGGCTCTAGGACTTTGCTAAGCTTTCACGGAGAGCGACTGATGCTGAGTCATAGTTTGAGCTTCTGCAGCTCTCTCTGCTGAGTCACGCCTTTGGGAACTGTGCCTTGTGATCGGTTTCACAGAGACTACGTGCTGAATGCACGAAACGGGCTTCACTTCCCTCTCTCAATTTAAATGACAATCATTAATATGCAGTGTGATTTTTGCTTTCGCCAAAGAGAATCAAGGTTATGTCTTCACCCAAAGTTATTATTTATTTCTTGCTAAAGGCATGAAGAGAAATTCCTTCCACAACATACTACAGAGAGCTGGAAGCATGCAGATCTACACCAAGACATTTTGATGTGATAAGTACCTGAAGGTACTTATCAAACATTGTGCCTCTCTCAGGGACCACTTGGTGGTGTTTCCAGACTGTTGCAGTTTTGCAGCATGGCACCTGTGATCACATATATGAGACCCTCACAAGATTAGGCCTGTTCTCATCCCTTTGTGAAGGGAGGGAAGGTCATGAGGTACACAGACTCATCACGATCACAGGACTCTTCTCTTCCAGCGGTCATACAGCAGAATGATTGACAGAAGAAGCGGTCTTTGGTGGGTCGCTGCCTGTCATTTGTCCAGGGATTCTACGGTGCTGTAGCTGTTCAAGAGCACTTAATGTTATACAGGATCCTGCACTGGTGTGGCCGCCTGTCATCACGCTGACAAGTTCCCAACAGTAATGCTGATTCTGATCACTCGTGATCTTATAAGTAATCCAACCCCAAGATGATTTTGGACAAAATCCTGGATCTGTTGCTGGCCTTCAGGTGAACAGGCAATTCCTTATGTCTTCCCAGGAAAGCCCCTCCTAGTTAGAGTCCCCAAAGGCCACTTGGAGGAATCAGAAATGTTTCAAAAGACTGCCTGAAGTATAAGATGGAGGAGTCTATGCATTGGATGATGCTTTAATGTTTTCTGGCACTGACTTCCACTGGCTGCATTCATCTCAGAGACACTGGTGAGTATTAATGCCAGATTCTTGAAAGAATAAGAGAATTACTTCTTAGCTTAATTGGGACTGTTGAAGTCACTGTAGTCTTTAATTATTTCATTTGTGGTCTGAAAACCAAAACTGACATTTCTCCCCTTCTCTCCCTCCCCTTCCCCCTCCCCTCCCTCTCTCCCATCTTTCTCATGAGGTGTATAGTGTGTAATGTACTGTGTGTATATGTACTTGAGAGTACACATGTGCACATAGAAAGGTTCAATGCGACTGTCTTCTCAGTCTCTTGTACATTAGTACTTGAGACAAGGTCCATTACTGAACCTGAAGCTTGTGCACTGGCTAGACTAATGAACTTGGTATCTAGCTGTCTCCACCTCCATTCCAAACTTCCTATTCCAACACCCCTCCCCCCAAACCCAGTGCTGGGGACAGACACAGATACAAGCCTCCATGCCTGGTTTTAGATGTGATACTAGAGGGCCAACTCCAACTTGTGCAACAGAGAGTTTACCAACTATTGGGTTATTTAATTACATTCTTTCATTCATCATCTCTATTAATGCTATTAAATGGTGAGATTTTTGAAAGGAAAGGGTGGGATTCGTGTCCCTGCGGCACTGATGCCCAGTTAGCTGGGCAACGCATTCCATTATGGATAGGAAATGTAGGTAAGCCATCCATCATACCCACGAGCTGTGCATCTACGTGTAAACGGCTCACTCAACAGACAAGCCCTACACCACCAGCCAACGCTCTCGAGTAAGCTGTACCACTCTTTGAAGCCATCCGTTGACCACTGAGAAACGTAAATAACTGACCCGTCGGCACACGGTAACCGTGGGACACGCTGCTGTGTGGATGGAGGAATGACGCTGTTCTATCTTGACTGAGTTTCAAGCCTCTAACATTTCAAACAAAGAGAAAAGCATGGGTACTGTTACTGTTTAGCTTTACCATCCCCTGGCTAGAAGTCATTGCCTGGCCTTCTCATCAACCTCTGCCCTCTTGACACTTTGAACTTATACCTCCATTAGGAGGGACAGCCTTTGCCATGTAAGATGAGAAACAACACATGCCTCTTTCCATCAGAAAACATCTCCACACCTTGCTAAATGTCCTCTGGGTTCAGAATCCCTGAGAAACACCGACCCGCATCTACCAATTTATCTATGTTGATAAAATTTTCAGAAAATAAGAGGCTCCTTGCAATGTAGTTTTAATGACTGAAAACACATTTATTTAGATATTTGAGCATGAATAGATGGCTGGGGAGAGGACCCACTCCAGAATCGTGTATAGGAAGCAGCCTCCACAGTGGCGTGACACAGGGTTCTGTCAGTGCAAGCGAAGGACGCAACTGTTTGGATTCAATGCAAAATTAGTTTAAGCTCGCTAGTGTCTCTGCCTCTAAAGCAAGGGGTGGACTTTTATGTGCATAGAGATGTGGATGGGATACAGAGAATGGAAAGGACCTCTGAAGATTATATAAGTGGGATATCAAAGAGTTCGAATCTACGGAGCCCCGAAACAGTCTGCACCACGGTCTTGACCTTAACATCTGTGGACTTCAATGTTTGTTTCTGGGACAAGAAAAGAGGACACCACATAGTTCGCTCTTGGTGATAGCAACTGCCCTAAGACTGTCTTCCTCAAAATCCCCCAGCATCCCCTTTGCACCCGCCATGGTCACTCTCGGAAAGTTGGATGTTGCAATCTTAAAGCCATGCCCATCACCGCTCATATGGATATCTAGTCTGTTTTTTAAGGACAAGGCAGGGGACTCACATTGGGTAACAGCTAGAGACGTCTGCCACACCAACTGTGGTTTTCATCATTTCTGCCCATCTTAACAACGGATGCATAGCGTTTTTGCGGCTCTGTCATTCATTTCCACGGTGCACATAAAGAACCTGACAGGTGCCGTTCAGCCCCAGCTCAAAGGAACAAAAGACACGGTTTGTTACAGAGCAAAATATGACAGATGATGGAGCCAAGAGACAGGTTTACATCTCCCTTCACACAATGTCCCATGCGGAAGTTTCATGCAGCTTTTGTAGCAACGGAACAAGACAACTTAAAATATATTTGCGGAAACGTCAGAGAGGTGGGTTATACCAAGTCGGGAGAATCTCAACTACTGGACTCAGGTGTTATCTGGCTGCATTCTTAGCTTTCTGTTGGTGTGTCAGCAGAATTGTGTCAAGTTAAGACATGCCAGAGGCTTTTATTTGTCCGTTAGGATGTTAGGTCTGGAACCACACAGTACACAAGGAATAGCTCTTGGGGAGCTAAAGATATTCCAAAAGAAATCGTCATCTATTGGCTCAGCACCATTCTAAGCTTCATAGTCACTGAAGTATTGATTAGTGCACCAGCCTGGGCAGACAGTTTCTTCTAGGGATTCTCATGGACCATTGTCTGACAACTCACTGTGGGTTTTGCCAGTGGTGTGTGAACCTGCTTATCCCCGATGGTGATTTCCACTGGAGAGACTTGTTAATTCACTTTCCTTATTGAAATGCTCTTTCTATTATACTTCTCCGTCTTTCCCTACAAATTCTAGCACCATTTTGATGAGTTAACAAAGAAAACTCTTTGAGTTAAAGAATTGGATTTTAACATCTTCAAATCTTTACAGTTTGAAGTCTTCTCGTGAAGAAATACAAAAAGAATTTCCATAGCTATGTAATCCTTAGTACAGTAGCATCATGCAGAACTTACATTAATTTCCTCATATATTATCCAGGCATAGTTTATTACTTTTTTGGTAGTATTAATAGGGTGTTGGTCCTTATTTGAAATTCTCAGTGATGTATATAAAGAAGTGGTTTTATATATTTGCTTCATATGCACTTAATTTATTGTCTTTCCTATGCATTCCAAAATAACATATATATTTTATTTTTGATAATTTACATATTCTGAAGGTATTTTTATAACATGTTTTTCCTTTTCCATTGCTAGCTAGTCTTCATTAATATTAACTAAATCAGCCATATATTCTATAATATTGCTAATTATTCATGGCAATGTATTTCCTATTCATGATTTTAACAGTAGTGCTTGTGGTTTGCACCATTGAATATACTGCTGTCTGTTGGCTTGGGGAAATGTTCTGTATGCTCTTGAAAAGTATCTTTCCATTCTCTTTTCTATAAAAAGTAATGGTTTTTAAGTTTTATCAAAACATTTTCATGCTCATAAGTACATTTTCTTTTATGATTTATAACATAATATGTAACCAGGTTTTCAGGTATTAAATGGTGTTGTAGGTTACAGTAAATGGTCATTTTAAAACTGTTGAAAAAAATGTTACTTTCTGGCCTGGCATAGTAGCTCATGCCTTTAATCCTAGCACTTGGGAGACTGAGGCAGGCAGATCTCTGTGAGTTTGAGGACAGCCTGGTCTACAAAGTGAGTCCAGGACAGTCAGGGCTATTACACAGAACAACCCTATCTCAAAATAAATAATAAATAAATAAATAATTGCTTTCTAGTATTTGATAGGACTCTGTCTTAGTTACTGTTCTATACCTGTGAGAGACACCATGACAAGCAACTCTTATAAAGGACAATTATTTTAGATATTGAGTTCATTATCCTCATGGCGGAAAGCACCGTGGCATGTAGGCAGACATGGTGCTGGAGAGGTTGATGAGAGTTCTACATCAGGATCTGCAGGCAACAGGAAGAGAGAGACACTAGGCTTGGTTGAGCGTTTGAAACCTCAAAGCCCGGCCCCAGTGACACACTTCCTCCAACGAGGTCACACCTACCAATAGTGAGCCCATGGGAGCACTTTCATTCAAACCATCACAGATGTTTATAGAAATCCTGAGCTATCAGCTCATGCCTGTCAGTATGTCTCGTGTATGAGAGAAGAAAGAAAGGGGCGGGGAGAAAGAAGGAAAGAGAAGAAAGGAAACAGGGAGGCAGATTGGAAAACCAGACAGTGATAATTCAGAGTCACTGACAGCATTATTCTGTTTGTAGGGAATTAGGTCAGCTTGAATTGATCTACATTTTTTTTCTCTATGTTGTAAAAATATTTGTGAAAGATTTGTGAATTATATATTAAAACCTTGAAATAATTCTTTGATATAATTTACCCCAAACTAATTATTCTGGGACTAATTATAATGCCTTGATAATATGTTTAATAACTTGTAAGATAATTGAATTATTTAGGTATTTTTGCTTCTCTAGTGCCAAACATTTTTCTCAGCACTCTTTCAACCTGGATTTTTCTTTTCCCCTTTGTCATACTCTTCTCTTTATGGATCCCTGTAACAGTCTTCCTGTCTTTGTGCACTGTGGTTGAAATAGGCCCCAATATTTTCCTATCTTCCTAACACTATGGTTTCCTAAAAACAAAGAAACAAAACTTTAAAATAGAATGACAGTGGAAATAAGGAGGTTAGATCCTCTTGTTGTATAGTCTCATCTCCTCTTTCTTCTCTTTGTCTCCTTTTCACACTCCAGGGATAAAAACAATCATCCAAGTTTCCAAGGGAATCAATGTCTGCCAATACCAAAGAAAGTGGGATTGGAGTAGGTCTGAACATCACAGGTCAATTATATTTACTTATGTCATTAAAATATGTGTGTTCACACACATACACATGTACACACAACACACCACATCACACACACATACACACACACAGGTTGAAGGGAGGTTCCCTAGGCAACCACTAATCCACTTGAAGTCTGCAATTTGATTGTTCTGGACACTTTACAAGCAGGACAGTAAGTAGGTGCTTACAACTGGCTTCTTTTACTTAACTGTTTTCAAGCTTCATCATGAAGAAGCTCAAATCAGCATCCATAATGTTACAGCCAAGTGATACTTATAAAGATGTTTTATTTATCTCGACATCATTTTAGACAAATCTATTTTTTCAACTTTATGACAAACCAGTGAAAATGAGGGTTTTGTACAGCCAGTCATATGATGTGGGGTATTTTCCTCTAACCACCAGCTTTTTACTGTGTTCTAGAGATCAAAACCATTACAGGCCAGGTAGTGGTGGAGTACACCTTTAATCCCAGCACTTGGGAGGCAGAGGCAGGCAGATTTCTGAGTTTGAGCCAGCCTGGTCTACAGAGTGACCAGGACAGCCAAGGCTACACAGTACTGACCTGTGCTATACAGATCTACCATAATTATCTCTCTCTCTCCTCTCTCTCCTCCCTCTTCTTCTCCCCCTTTCCTCTCCCTCTCCTCTCCCCCCTTCTCTTTCCCCCCTCTCTCCCTCTCTGTCTATCTCTCTCTCTGATAAATCCATTAAGATCATGATACAGTTCAGAAATCATAAATGGAAACCAGTCAGCCCTGCCTGTGTCTTGTATCTGCTGGGGTTTGTGGCCAGCGTGGCCAGCAGATCCCTTCTTACCCGTGTCTACGGTAAGCAAGCAAGAACTAGGAGGCAGAGCCCCAGTTGTATGGTTCAGCTGGGGACAAAAGCAGCTGACATCAAACTCCCAGCTGCCTTGTGTTTATTCACAAAGTCTTACACTGCCAGCAACAGAGGGCATCATCTGTGATAAGAATCCCACCTTCCATCAAGCCAAGAGTTACAGAGGAAGTGGAGAGCTGGGTCTCACCTACTCTGAGACGGAGAGAGCAGGCCAAGTCTGGTGGGTGATGGCCTGGCTTTTCTGGGCTGGAATGTCACAGAACAGAGATTTGAGTTCCCACCTCCAAAATGTTTTCACTTACAACATTTCTGACACCAAATGTGTGGGCTCTTTCTTCACACCAATCAACTTCCAGCTCTCCAGATACCATCTGGTGCCCTACAATTCAGTTCAATTCTGACACTAACTACACGGAGTCAGCACAAGCCCCAGAGGTAAAGGGCCCAGTCACACAAGACTGTCTTATCCACCTCAGACACCAACCGAAAGACCAGGCCACCTATACTAGTGACCAACAAGCTGGAAAGTCAGAGTCCCATAGCTCTGCCTCATGATTTACAACTTGTCAGAATGGGCACACACACACACACACACTAAATAAAAAACATAAATAAAATAAACCACCAAGAGGTGTGCTTTTGGGGGGACTAGCAGTTCACTTCAAAAGATACAACCAAGTTCAGGGACACGGGAAGTTGGGGGTGGAAAGCACAGAACCTGTGACCTCTGGGCGTAAGCAGCTCTCCCCATTGAAGATTCTGTACAGACTATGGCACGGGTCAGCTTACTACGTCATTGTCCATTGCTGCTCCACTTGGTCCTCAGCTCCACTAAGCTCCAGGAGGTGAGGCTGCAAGTCACAGCCCTCCAAACACGGTGTTGGCACATTTAGCAGCACAGCCCCATTCTAAACCTATGGGAAAGGGGAGAACCAAGCTGCTCTTGAAGATAACTTTACTGATGTTGAAAGGACTTATTATGAGTTACAGCAGACACTTATCTGATGACCGTAACCCAGAGAGATACCCACCATCTGGTTTTTACGTGGTAGATCAGGTCACCAAGGCTACACACACATATCCAGTGCTTTTCTTACCCACTAATCCATTACCCACTCCCCGAGCCCCACTGGTCAATAGTTCATTTATCTTGAAATCAAACCACTTTCAGTACACCTGGAAACTCTGCCAGAAAGGTCTCTGAATGTGTGTCAGCTGTGTCTAACTAAGGAGGTCTGATGACGTTACTCAGCAGTTCAGGGTGGACATCTTTGGGCTTCCTCAGCTCGTATGAGGAATCATTTATGTCATGAGCAGAGTCTTATGCAATCCTATTTACTATTTGATAATATTTCTGTATCGTCCAGGAACACACAAACTATGAGTTATAAATACGTGCCTAGAACACAGGCTCCATTCATCCCAGGACGTCCTGACATCCCCACCTGACCCTTCACTTACAAGCAGCTGGGCTGTACCTTTCTAGCATCAGATGTGCCTGGCTGTGTGTTGAGCATCAGGTGTGTGTGGCTATGTTTTGAGCAATCCTGAGTTTTACTTTCTCCATTGTCCTACCTGGTATGAAATAAAACAGAAACCTCTGAAGTTCATACTAGTGAGGTAGATTAATTAGTTTTTGAAACTTGCTGCAACCAAATGCCTGGCAAGAGGCACATGAAGGAGAAAGGAATTTTAGCTCCTGGTTTGAGAGTGTGGGTCATCATGAAGGTGAACCAGAACAGTGGGATGTGTAAGGGTCTTGATAGATGACGCACAGAGAGACTGGGGTCAGAAGTAGGGCAGAGCTGTGACCCCAAACCAAAGACCTGACTTCCCATGATCCCGTTCTCACCAGTCAGTTTCATAATCCCCCAAAGAGCATCACCAACTGCAAGCCAAACAGCGTTCAAACACATGAACTTGTTTAGAATATTTTCCATTGAAACTGTATCCTAAGGAAAGAGGCAGGTGAAACCAGAAAAGTAAGTGAAGGCCTAGCTTTTTGGGGCGGGTTACTATTTGTTATTTTGTTATTAGTTTTATTATTTTGTTTCTTCTTGTTTTGTTTTAAGGGTGTAGGAGGAAGAGTTTTCTCCAAGCTGAGATGACAGCATCTAAGGCATTCAGTGCCCCTCCCCACAGTTCTTCCCCGAAATCCTGTGAGTTCTCATCCTAACAGCACTGCAGACTGGCAGAGTTCCATCACAGCTTACCATACGTTGATTCAGTTATGACTGGCAAGGGCTGTGCTACCCAGAATCTGCCAGATACCGTCTCTGTCTGCATCTTGGCTATGATGGATTAAGGAGGTCTAATGACATCTATCACCAGGTCAGGGTGGACACCTTTGGGCTTTCTTGATTCATGTGGGGTATTGTGTTTCATGAGCAGAGTCTCCAGGTGCCCTGTGCAGACAGAGAAGAATTCTGAAGAGGTGCTAGTGTATGCTTGGGGATAGCTACTGACTATGATCCTCAGGTTCAGACTCTGTGCTGCTGACTCAGCTTTCTCCCTGCCTGGATGTGAAAGGTAGCATCTAAAAACTGGGAAAAGACACGTGGTGGTCATCTTGTCGTCCAGAGACCTATTCTTATTTGATTGAAAAGTCCAAAACATCATCTATAAAATAAGAGAATGGTGGTGCCTTGGAATCTCTACGGTGACTTTCAGTTCCTGTCATTTTTAATTTTGAAAGTTCCAGTTGAACTGTCGGAACGGCAGAGATGCTTCATTACCCCATGTGAAATAAAAATTTTCAAAATATCTTATGGGCTGGAAAATACCATTAATCCACATCCAGATTAGACAAAGTGAACTGTCCCCCCCACCCCCCCTTCACACTAGGCGCACCCAAAAAGTAAAACTCCAAAGGGTTGGTCCAAATTGAAGGAAAATTTCTCTAAAGGTCTGGTGATCTGGACTAACGCTGGAAATACCAAAACATTTATTGTTTCTGGGCCCTAAAAGAGGGATAACCCTGCTCCATCTTAATACGCGTCTCTAGAACCTTCACTGTGTGTCTTGTTAGGAAATTCCAACCCACTGGATATATTTCACCAACAGTCAGAGTTTGAAACCTTGAAGGTCAAATCAGAGTACACAGCTAGAAGACCTTGAAGGAGTTGGAAGCCGGGGCTGCACTCTGGAAATGAGGCACTGCTGCCACCGCGTCAGCAGCCAGGTTTGAGGAGGTGTGGCTCGACTGTAAGACCACTGCCTGCAGCCCCTCTCCACACCATTTCCTCTCAGTGAGTCCATTCCCCTTACACACACACACACACACACACACACACACACAACACAACACACACTGAGCCTTGGTTTTCTTAACCTGAAAACAGAAAGTCTCCTCCTACTTTTAGAGTTCTGCACAGACATTCCCAGTGCCCCCAAGGCTGTACGTGCTATTTTCTAGTCTCCGCCTTCCTCTTAACACTGGTTCAATGGGAGCGCCGTGAAGTCGACGGTTTCCTTTCCTGAAGCGAGCTGGTAGCAGCCTGGTGTTGCATAACCTGCGGGATGGATGAGTGCTGGGTCCCCAGGGAGCCAGCGCTCGCCTCGCAGACTGGCTGGCGCGAGTCCGGCGTTCCGTCCAGCAGGGGGCAGCAGAGCTCGCCGGCGCCTCAGTTGCAGTCTGCGAGGCTGGAGCCATTACAGCCCCTGGGGGAAGAAAAGGCATCCTGTTCTCTGGTCTCGGCTGTGGAAGCATTTTTCCAGTCCTCTTTTAAGCTAGGACATAGTGTTTCGGCAACTGATGCGTAATCGCTTTGCTTTTTTACTTTTTGCTCTGCTTTCGTTCACTTTTAAAGAGGCATTAATTACGTGCCTGATCATATCAGCTCACACCAGACACCTTGTATTTCGTTATAGCATCCCTTCATCATCTTCTAGGCATTGTCTCTAATTTCCAGATGATGGCTGTGCTATAAGTAACTGAAGTAAAGATTTCAAAACAGGGCTGAGACTGGAGCTGGGGTGAAAAGGAACGGATGTAAGATTTCTTTTTCTTCTGTTTTTTTTTTTTAACAGTCTTCTGTCCAGACGTATTGGACATTTAGCAAATGCCCGATGTAGGTCGAGCGCTTGTATACATGCTAGAGGATAGGAAACTGAAATGATATTGGAAGATTTCTTGATCTGGGAGACAATATGTGATTCAGCTTTTCCTTTGAGCAATTGACCCAGGCACAGGTGGGGTGTGTGTGATCTTCACCCCAGAACCTCTGGATCCCAGCCCGCAGTTAGTTCTGCAGCTCCCAGACAGTTTCTGTGTGCTTGGAAGTCTGGGACACAGCCTGGGAGAGCTACCAGTTTGCCTTTAAAAATTTGGAGGCCAATATTTGAAAACAAACAAACAAACAAAAGCACACAAACAAACTTGAGTGTATTTGTTTAGCCTTATTCGGAAGGCAGGCATAACTTCAATGTATATGATCTCGAGAAGAGAAGAGGAGAGGAGAGGAGAGGAGAGGAGAGGAGAGGAAGGAGGGAGAGGAGAGGAGAGGAGAGGAGAGGAGAGGAGAGGAGAGGAGAGGAGGAGAGAGAGGAGGAGAGGAGAGGGAGGAGAGTTGTTCACTTCCTGTAAAGAACAGGGAATTGTAGGTTGGGACCTTATCTCAAACCTACTGGCTTCTACTAGGTACCAGACAAATTCAAACTGGCATGTCTCAACTTGTACCTCTCCCCTCTAATTCTTATTACTTGTAAGATAGGGATGTGGTTTTTTAAATCCCACTGAATTGTGATCCCCCTCACTCCCGATGGCCAAGTGTGCAGTGTGTGTGTGTGTGTGTGTGTGTGTGTGTGTGTGTGTGTGCACTGTAAAATATTAGGAGCCTACAAATCTTACTCATGGATATAAACAACGGCAGAGGTCCAGAGTGATGTGGTTTGCCACAGTAGTAGCCGTCATCACAGTTTGAAGGCAGTGTGGATAGAGGTGGGCAGTGCATCCGAAGGTCCTGAGAGACTCTGTGGTGTTAGAGCACAGTGCAAGGATGGGTGTGACAGACAAGCCGAGGAGAGAGCAAAATTCACACGAGGACCCGGAGAGCCGCTCGTTTCTTATCCATCAGTAGGGCGGTAAGAACAGAGACTCCCCTCCCCAGACCCTTAAAAATACTGGCTTTTTAGAACCAATGCTGACTGGATTCTGGGTTGTGAGTTTTAGGAAAATCCTAGACCCTTCAAGTCAAGCCGAGCGCAGACCCTTCCCCTTGGAAGACGCAGCCTCTTGAACGAGCCTGAGTGAGGGCAGTCAAGCGGAGCACGCTGGGGAAGGCAGGCTGTTTGCCGTTTCTTGTCACATGGGTACAATTAGCCGTGAGTGGAAACAATGAGACGGCTCCAGAGAAGATCACAACATGAATGTGACCACTGGACCTCGAAGCGCACTTGTCTTTTCAACACCATGTTATTAACTAGGAAAGTAGGAGTGGCCTCCCTTGGGAGGCAGGCGCCAGTACCAGCAGCCTGGGGCCCTGTGCTCCCTGGGGTCCTCCCTGTGCAGGACATCAGAGAGATCACCAGTGGACCTAGCAGGCTCTCTGTGGAGTGGTGGGTTGAATCACAGATCACTGAGGAGCTGTAAACTCAGCCAACTGTCCTTGTCTCCTCCATTTTCATCTCCCTCTGCCTCCCCTGCAGAGTCTCAAGTAGATAAGATCTCAGATCCTTGAGTCCAGTCTAACCTAGGATCTGCCTTGAGTGGCATCTCTTAAGTGGTATTAATTACGGAAAGTGCACGATAGACATGAACCCATTGTGTCAAGTCTGCCTCAGAGAACGTTCTTTACTCTGACAGTATGTTTTCATAGTGTGATGCTGGCCTGCTATTGAACATCCAGTAAAGCTCAGCAGGTTTGAGCAGTCTTCATGCAACGGATCACCCTGTTCCTGGCAGTAGATGACTCGGATAGCAGAACAGCCCGGGAAAGCAGCAGCAGCCAGTGAGGAGTGGGGAAGACGGGCGTTAGCCATCTTGGCCTCACATGGTCTTGGTTGAATTGACATACTCATCGGCTACACACCCGCTTCCCATATCTGGTTTCTCACTGCTCAGAATGCCTCCAAATTTCAAAACCAGGCACCTCCAACATGGGAGACACTGGACTCCATCCTGGCTTTTCTGTTTGTCATCTGTTGTTTGTTCCAAGTGAATGAATAAATGGGTAAACAAATGAGTGAGTGAATGAATGAGTGAATGAATGAATGAATGAAAAAGAGTGAGTGAGTGGATGAATGAATGAATTCTATAAAGAGTAATTGAACTTTATCCTGGAAATACATACAAAAATATCTTTTCCCTTTCTAAGTTTCTACCTGAGGAACAGATGGTCAAATTTGTCACGTTCCTGGCAGTTGACACTGGTTCATTTCTTCCTTTTTCCCTCCAATTTCCAGGTGACATTTTGCTTCTTTATGAGATGCCATAAAAAGAATTCCACTTGAAATCGAGTTGCCTACCTGTTAGACCAGCCTTGCCCGCACTGTCTGGCCAGGCCTGGTGGTCAATATTCACCTGTGTGAACTTCAATTTCCTTACCCCAAAACAGGGGCCCCGCTGTGCCCCTACGGTCCTTGTGGCGATGTTCATAACAGCCCTGAAGGATGCGCCCCTTCTTACTTAATCTACCTCTACTCTTTCCCATTTGCTGTCTCTAATATTTTTTTAAACTCCTCAAAACCTGGCATTTAAAAAAAAAAAAGTTACTGTTAAAATGAGTACTTGCCTTTTAAAAATCTTCAAGTTGCTAAGCAGCACCTGCCCCCCCCCCCCGCCCTTCCCCTCTTACGCAGGCTTGTTGCCATAGTATCATTCGAGCATGGTAACAAGAAGCAAAGAGCAATCATTTTTCACTAAATAGGGTTGGGCAGACAGATAAACATGTTGAAATGTTTCCGTACAACTGTCTCCAGGAAGAGGGGAGGCTGGTGAACAGCAACAGTTGTGCCTCTCATCTGTCCCTCCCCTGTCTCCCATTTACCCAGAGTTCTCTTTACCTGCGGTTCCTGTGTGTCACCCCATCCCTGGCATGATGACACTTCCTAAAAAGGCCTTTGAAGGGCTGCTGCTGCTGTCTACTCCGTATTTGTAGCTATTTAGGGCTAAAGGCGGACTGGAATCCTTCTCCTTCTCGGAGCTCTGCTAAACATAGAGTGTGCTGTGAATCAGGGTTCTGACTGAAGGCAGCCATGTCATAGGGGTGTGGGGAAGATGACGGACACGTCATCGGGGTGACATCAAAGGGTGCTTTTGAAAAAAAAAAAAAACGGAAAGGATAAAAAGAGAGAAGGTGTTATACAACCTGTTTGTTACTTAACGTATATTATAGAAGTATAAATCTCGACCCAGCTCTTCAGATGCAGGGTCTGAGGATAGCATCTTGCCCACCAACTATAAAAAAACACAGACAGACCCTGCAGTGGGACCTGTCTCTCTCCTTTGTCCCATGTGGTTCAGTAAGGTCCAGGTTCCATATCATGACCCTAGGCATCGCTCATCTTACTGTTAAACCGTGACAGTATTTCTAGGTTGGTGGTAGCTTCCTGCTTCTTGTTGACTCTGGAACCAACTGTCGGATCTGCCAGGGCTTCCATGATCCAGGATCTAGGAGTTGAGGCTAGACCAGCAACAGTTGCCAGGTACGTGCCCACTTGTGAAAGACAGACGTTCTTCTGGTCAGTCAGTGTTCATATCAAGTTCCTTTTCAAAGTTTTGAAATCCCCTCTTGAAGCAGTCCCAATAGACTCAAAACGGTTCTCTAAATATGGAGTGAGTCACGTCTCCTCGGAAGCCAATTGGCTTCCAGATTAAGCCATCAGCCGAGCTCGCTGCCTCTGCAAAGAACGGCTGCATTCGGCTTTCGGGAAGACGTCCCTTTGAGTCTGGGTAGAAGGATTGAGACAGACTAGCACTGTCAAAGCACTCTCATGCTTGGCTGCCCCATGACAATGACAGACCATTGCCAGACAGCTGCTTAGAGCGGGAAGCGCACGCTAACACTTCCAGAGCTGTGTGCTGATCCCCTGAGCTGATCCTCTACATCTTAAACACATATGGCTTAGAGGGACTTGCAGAGAGGGCTTATCAGATGAAGACAGGGTTGTCCCCAGACTCCTTTAGATGAATCAACTTCTTCCTCAAAGTGGAACAAATATGCTTCCTTTCATTGCCTTCTATTGTCCTTCCAAGCCTGTTTTCTCCGTGTGTGTGCATGTGTGTGTTCGTGTGTGTGTCTGTGGTCTTGTGTGTCTTGTGTGTCTGTGTGTGTTGTCTGTGTGTGTCTGTGTGTGTGCTTGGTGTGTCTGTGTGCGTTGTCTTGTGTGTGTGTGTCTGTGTGTTGTGTGTGTGTCTGTGTGGTCTGTGTCGTGTGTGTCTGTGTGTGTCTGTGTGTCTGTGTGTGTCTGTGTGTCTGTGTGTGTCTGTGTGTGTTGTCTGTGTGTCTGTGTGTCTGTGTGTGTGTGTCTGTGTGTCTGTGTGCTGTGTCTGTGTGTCTGTGTGTCTGTGTGTCTGTGTGTGTATTCATTATATACAGTGATTGTGTCATAAAGATAATTTCTGTCATGTATATCAAGTACTGTGCCTCTATTTCCTTCCCTGACACCTCTCTTTACTCTCCAATTCAACACTCTGCTCACTTCCTTCCTTCTCTGACTCCTTTGCTTTCACATATATGGATTTTTGTGTTTATGTGTACCCAAGGATGTGCAAAGGACTGAAAACGTGTGACATTTGTCTTTCTTATTATTTTATTTCATATGGTTAGTTCCTGTCACACCCACTTTCCAACAAACAGCACGATTCTGTTCTTCCTTATGACTGACTAAAGCTTCACTATAGACATACACACACCAAATTTTTAATCCTGTCATTTGTTGATGGGTGCTTCTTTGGCTTCCATAGCTTGGCAACAATATTTCTGAACTCACACTATATATGTAGATACTGCAAATATATGTGTGGTATGTTGACTTACAGTCCCTCAGGCAAACAACATGGTGAGTTAGCCATACACTGGTTCTTTCTTAGTGAGGAGCCTTCCTCCTGATATCCATTGTGGCTAAACCCATGTGTACTCCTTAATCTGTGTCTCGACTTTTGCTCTCCTACCTTTCCGTTAGCAGTCACATTAGGGTTAATAATGTAACTTTTCAGGAGAATCCTAGAACCCAGGAAGGGAGGCAGAAGAGACCTTTGCGTTTCTCGGACACAGCCTCAGACATTCCAGGTGGGACAGTGTCCCCTCAGCCCATCTGAGAAAGAACTTCTGCCACATCATTAGCTGCCCTACCCACGGCTCCCAGAACCTGCACTCGGCAGTGCTCCCAGAATGCATCCCGGAGCCCAACTGTCTTTTGTCTGAGCTCTATAGGTAGTAAGGTTAATTGGTTAACTGTCAAAATGCCCTGTAAATTCATCCTTCTGAGGCCCAGCTTTCTGAATCTCATCCTTTATCTGAAGTCTCTGGTCTAATGAGAAAGAGGTCCACATCATGTCTAAGTAGTGTCTGTCTTGTAGCCAAATTCTTAAAGGTCCCTATACAACTTGTGAGAGGTGCCTACCATGTCCCCTATGAATCCTGACCCTCAGGTGACTATTCATTGGTGGCTATGTCATACAGTTATGTTTTCCAAGAATCCTTTCCCTTCTTCCAAATTCTGTAGAGTTCCAACCAGTCGATTATTTGACCCTTACTGTGCTCAGAAAGCTATCATCCAGTTTCAGAAGGCTATGGTTGCTTTGATGGCCAAATTATCTTTCAATCAAATTCCAGGAGAATACTGATAAATATTTAATGATATACTTTCTAAGGGAGAAAACAAGGCAATCACGGGGAAAAAAAAACAAAAAAACACCCTGGTTTGTGACATCTGCCAATTTTGGCAGTGTAAACATTCCTATCCTGGCTAGTTCCAACCTCCTATGAAGTCACTGAGTCGGGAAATTAGGAAGAAATGCTACCTGATGCCTGTGAGCTGGTACAAACTGCCTCTCGCACACAGCGAGCGAAGAGACCCCCCGTGCAGGAATAGGACTGCCCATTCTCTTGCTCATTTCTCTGACCTGTTTCTATCAAACAGCTAATCCCCCAGGTGTTCCAGTCCTCTAAGCCAGTCTCTCTTTTTCACTAAAGGTTTTGATGCTTGTCTAAGTAAGTAATGCACGTACAAACAACACCAGCTGGATCAGCAGGAGAAGACGTACACACACACACACACACACAACAACACACAACATACCACCACACACACACACACACACACAAAACACACATACACACACACACACACAACACACACAACACACACACCACACAACACACACACACACACACACACACACACACACACATACACACACACACAACACACACACTCACCAGAACACTGTACTCTACCAATTTAGGGTTTATTTCATTTTTCTTTGATCATCCAGAACAGTCTAGAATCCTGGGAGCCACATGTCACAGAACTGTTTTCTCAATATTTTGAGGAAGGCTGAGAAGAGCAAGCTTCTCATCCACTCAGAACCACAGGCTTTTAGCCAGGCGAAAAGGTGGTTCTCAGCAACTCCATTAATGTAGCAATAACGCCCAGGCATACTTCAGTGCAGGCTCTGCAACGCTGCCGTGGGAATCCTGGCCTCAGCAGGATGCTTAATAAAAGTGTTTCTTTCAGCTCTGAATGTTCCCTGGCTTCGGCTGTCTACCCACCACTAAGCTATGAGTCACACCACTTATGTGGCTGCGCGACTTCAGTCTTGCTTTGCTCCCTGTCAATACCTTCCCAAGTCCCTTGTTTTCTCTCTGTGCCTGGTAGAGCATTATTCTGTCTTAAATTCGGAGAGCCCTAAAAGATTCTTTTGTACATTTCCTCTCCAAGAAGAGTGCTTCCATCTTTCATTTTAATCTGTTTTATGATGCAAATCACGGCCTAATGGAGATGTACCACTCTGTCTTAATGGACTCATGATTTCATCAATAAGTTCCTTTCATTTTGATGGAAGAAATAAGCCTAGAATTTCCTGGGGTTTCAACAATGAAGTTGTTAAAGAAATAAAAGAAAAAAATGAGAGCAGGGCGGGGAGCCTATGGAGGCAGAGGACTAAGTCACAGCAACTTTCTCCAGACTCATGAATACCTCGTGTCTCTCTGACTGTCCGGCCTTTGTGTAGGACCCAGTGATTCTTCAGCTCTGATTCCTCATGGGTCCTATTGTGTAGCTATTGCCTCCGAACTGAAACATGTCCTCCTGTAGGACAGGGGCTCATAAGACTTGGGTGGCTAGCATAACTTGCAAATCCATGAAACTTAGCAGGCCAGGAAGCTCAGCAAGACTTAGTAGGAATATCCCTTCCTCTAGTTTCCTTTATGTTATTCTGATGCATAGCATGACTAAAAAACAACCTGGGGAGGGAAGCGTTTGTTTCAACGTACACTTCCAGGTAGAAACTCATCTCTGAGGGGAGCTGGTGTAGGAACTCAGCCAGGAGCTCCAGCAGGAACTCAAGCAGGTATCTAGAGCACGGTTCCATGGAGGAAGAACACTGCATGGCTTACTCTCTCCCTCACTCCCGGTCAGCTTTGTTATACAGCTCAGGGCCATCTGCTAAGGAATGGCACCACCCACAGGGGGCTGTGCCCTCTGACAGTAATCCACAATGAAGACACTTCCTCACAGACATGGACACTGGCCAATCTGATCTATCTGATTCCCTAATGAGTCTCCCTGAGATGACTCTGGGCTTTGTCAGGTTGACAACGAAAGTTAATAGGGACAGGCCCCTCTCTGGGTTGTATAAGCAATGAACAATTGCTGCTCAAGATGAGACTCTTTAGTGGGTTATCTTTGAGTTAGGCAGAGAGTCCCAGGGATGCAGCTCTGGTGAGTCATTTGGGGGAGGGGGTACGGCTGCTTTTAAGCCACTCAGTTCTTTCAAGCAGCCCCTTGTCACGTTTCTGTATGTAACCCCAACAAATTCCTTGGTTTCTCAAGCTAGAATACAGTAGAATAATTTCTGTGACTTGACACTGTGCCCTGTCTGGGTTGGTATTGTCATCTCTGCTGGAAAAGTCATGTGACAGGCATGCTGGTGTGTGTAAATGCACCGGTTGTCTTCAAGGTAAGTGTGACAAAGCAAGTCTCAGTACTCCACCCCGCAAGTAGATGTGTCAGCACAGATGTTTAAGGGGCCTTAACTTAAAGCTAGAAATTTGAAATACCAAGTCTCGGATTTCAGGCATCAAGCTCCATTGGGAATAAGACAAGGAAACATCTTTGATAGATATTGGTCTGTTAGTGGCTCCAGAGACACATGTGTAGAGAGTCATTACCTCCCTTTGCACGGAAGACTTTGTGTAGGTTCAGCAGAACAGGGTGGGGTGGAAACTACCACGTCCATCTTAATCACTGATGTCTGTGGTTACACATCCTAACAGGCAACGCATCCAAAACAGAACTGCTCACACTCCGTCTTCTTTATGGCCATGTCTCATATGCCCGTTCACAAGGCTACGCAAGCTACAGATTGTGGAATCCGGGTTGCTCCTGCCTTCTACCTGCTGCTCACTTGTCAAGTCCCGCTGACTTCTTGTCTAACTCCGTCCCCATTTCTACCTTTTAACGTTCAGTTCCAACTGTCCAAATTCTAACTGTTTTCATTTTTGCCTAGTCTGGAAGAATGTTTGTTTCACAGAACACTTTCAGACTATCAGCAAAAGGGGGGACGGGTTGTTACAGTCTCTTTATTCTGGTTGTCTTTGCGCCATCAATGGTACTTTTATGTTCTATATACACCCTACTGAGAGTTTTAAAACAAAGAGCATCCTGTCACTCTTGAAGGCTGTGACATTTCAACTGCCTTGTCACTCTGCCTAGCGTGTCTCACAGTCCCTCTGTCTGCAGGGGTGTTGCTGCTCCATCTGCCACAGCTACAGACCCCTTAGACATTGCTTCCCCACAATCCTCCCACCCAGACTAGGCTTCACCGGGCGCCATTTCCACTCTGCCAACCCACTTTCCCTGACATCACCCTATAATAATTGATGTCTTTCACTTAGGCCCTGTGGCCATGGTCCTTTCTGACTCACAGGGGCTGCAACATCTGGAAACTAAATTTCCCAGAAATTCCTGCTTGGATTCTGCCAATGAAAAGCCTCAAGGGAGAGTTGGAGGTAGAGGAGGAGACAGACACAGCATTGTTCCTCTAGCTGCAGGGGACAGGCTGCTGCAGATAGCTTCCAGGACTCCAGCAGACCACCGCCTACAAGGCCGCAGTAAAGCACAGAGATCATTGCTGTCCTGCAATTCCCTGTCTGGTTTCCTAAAGCCTTTTTAAAAAAATTATTAGTCTACATCTTATAAATGGACAAGTCATATTTGTAAGCTGTCCTAAATTAAAAACACAGCTTTCACCGACTGACTTCTGTTTTCTGGACCTTCTGTTCCAGTTTCGATCTGAAATGTCACCCTCATCCCCACCCCACCCCCCAGGCTCATGTTTTGAATTCTTCTTTCCCAGCAGGGGTGCTGTTCTGAGAGTCTGTGGAACTGTCAAGAGGTGTGGATTAGCTGGTAGAAGTTGGTCACTAAGAGTGGGCCTTTGACCATTCCCAGCTCAGGGTCCTGACCACCGCATGCTGGTCTGCAGTGATGTCAGCAGCTTTCCCCCCAGCTCAGGGTCCTGACCACTGCATGCTGGTCTGCAATATCAGCAGCTTTGACCACCATGATCTGAACTACTCTTCTGTATTACACATGTCACGATGGGCTAAAAACTCTAGAAAACAATGAACCCCATCTTCCCTTGAGGACTTTCTGTCAGGTGTACGGTCAGAGATGCAACGTGATTAGTATACATCTTAAAGATCTGCAAGCTCTGAACTCTGCACGCAATATGTCTGCTGGTAACATTTGCATTCCTTTCTGTTTCACCAAGTCAGGTACATGGGACTAGGATAGGGGGTTCAAGCCAAGCCCAGGTTTCCAAGGGCTGAGCCTGTTTTCCCCTCTGTAGTCCAATAGAACTGTAGGATTACATCTCAGCTTCTGTTCCTGAATTAGCTTTTGACTCTTTTGCAAGAACCAAATCCTAGTGGTGGATCCCAGCCCACTTGGCCGAGACACAGGTGCCTTTCTTAAGTTTTACCAGCTTGTCAACTCTCAACCTTTGATCCCTCTGTCCTGTGAGGTTGTGCTATGAATTGGACAGACTCTCTGTCCAAAAGCAAAGGGCTGCTGTTACCCAGTGCTGGGGCCCACTACTTCCTGGAAACTTCTAGTTCTTTGCTTACTTTGGGCTTCAATCAATGTTCATCACTACACATACATCCCATATTTTCAGGTGACGTGTGCTCTAAATTGGCTACCACATCCTGGATGCTGCCCTGTCGCCTCATGGCTCCTAACGTCTTTACTGCTTTGTGTAGCCTCCTTTTAGCCAAGCTTGCCATAGTTAGAGCATTAAACCAATAAATACCATTCCAACTCCTCGAGGCTCTTGTCTATTCTATTCTTTCACCCCAGGTCCTTGTAGCCAGCTCCATGTGACACTGCAGTCACAGGGCTTACGTTCTGCATTATTTAACACAGGAGCTTGCCACTAATCTAAAGCAATCAATGGCGGACCTTCAGGTTCCTCCCACTACCTGCCCTTTTCTGTGTCATGCTGCATTGTGGTCACTTGTTTATCCTTCTCCTCGCTCACAGTATTTTTAAGGGTTTATGTACTGCCCTGCTGAAGTTCTTGTTCTGTATTTTGGGGGAACCGGCCTCTCACACCTTTGCTCCGCCTCACGTCCCCTCAGAGCTCCTCTACGGTTCTAAAAGAGTCCTTTCTTTCCCCTGGCTCCCTCTCTGCTTTTCCTCTCTGGAAAAATTTCATAACCACATGTGTACATCTAGGACTCAGACCCTTCTTTAAGAGGTAATTTATGGAAAACCAATCCATGTGTATAATGCGTGCCAATGTTAGAAGTCCATGCAATCATTTAATGCCAGGATCTGTTTCAGGCAGAGAGCAGAGAAATCAGTCATTATGATGCCTGGATAGCCCTCATGTCCACATACAAAATGGACCACAGGAATCACAGCAGCTGCTTTTTACTGGCCTCTCCTCTTCATATTTAAGTGGAAATAATTTCTGCTAAAAGCAAGATACGGACACACTACCTATTCTTCTTGGAAATATCTTTTAAGAGAGTCCACCCACCTATCCCATTGTTCTGCAGGCTGAGTCATGAGTGCTTAAACCCCACAAAAGGGAAATTCTAGCACATTCGCTCATCGGCCTCCTGGCTGGACAGATCGGCCTCTGAAGCCTGTCATGTTCTGCCTTGTGACAATGGCGTGTACTCTCGACGCTCTGTGGTCACGTAACTCCACTCGGTCTTCGGTGTCTGACTTCATATTTTTCTTCTTCTTTTTTAACTTCCTTCTCACCATCAACACTTGCTTTAATCAGTTTCCAAAATCCAATTGCCGGCTCTCTGATGAGTGTTTCCATGACAACCCCCTTGCGTGGTACCGTTGACGCCATCGCTCCACTTCGACTCTCCTCTGTGGCACAAAGTTCCCTCTCCCGTGTTAGAGCTAAGCATTTCTGGTTATGTTCCCAGCTTCTTTGTTCTTATAGTATGTTGACTTTGATCCCAGCCTCTCTGGGCTCAATTTTCATTTTTAGTTTTGCTGTTAGGAGAGCCAGAACCAAACCCATAGTTTTAAGTCCACTGCTATAATAGAGTACTGGCCAGATTAAGAGCCTCCTGTCTTACAGAAGCAATGGTCATTAATTTTCTTGGCTGGAAAACCAAGGACTCCCTAAGAAGGAAAGAAATTCAACTCTCCTTTCATGTATACACATACGGGCCATCTTTTGAAATCAATTCTACAGTTGAGACCTTATTTAATCATATTTTTTCCAGGCACATTTCTCTGATGGGAGTACCAAGCAGGTACTCACTCATTACTGTAAAATGACCGTCTGCCAGAGTGACAAATTGACAGTCACAAATAGAGGTGGAGGGATGGAGACAGGAGTCATATTCAAATGTGGAGATAGAGGGGCAAAAAGGACATAGATTCTCTAGTGACATGATCCAGAAGCAGAAAGGTCCAGAGCCTGAGGAAATCAGGAAGTGTGGGGATCAGGATGGTGATGGTCAAGGAGGGAGAGAGGGAGGACCACAGGCTGACAGATTTCTCCACTCATTAACTGAAGCGTCGTGTGTGACCTTGTACAGCCATGATCCTTCGCTCTCGGCAACTGGAACCTGCATCTGTGCAGTGTCACCAAGTGCAGAGGAATGGCAAACACACAAACTACCACTGAGCACAGACTTTGCTCCTTCCACATCTTTTCCTCCTCCTCTTCCTTGTCTTCCTTCCTTCCTTCCTTCCCTCCTTCCTTCTTCCCCTCCTCCTCCTCCTCCCTCTTCTCTTCCCCTCCTCAACCCTCTTCACTTTCAATTCCACTTTAAAAGGTCACATTGTTAATCATTATATAGAGGTTCTGTCCTTACATACAGGTAACTAGGCAATGATACATTCCTAATAAAAGAGGAATGCATATAGCCCTACACAGAAGTACAGGCCTCTTTAAATCATTGATTATATGTGTTCTTTCATATGATAATGATCGTAGGTTCAAGGCTTGGCATGGTCTGGGTGTGGAGTCTTTGCTTGCTTCTCGTCTAGCACAGTCCCTTACATACATGTTCAGCCTGACAAAGACCACACTTAACCAGGAAGGGAGAAATAAAGACACCTGCTTCCTACGGTCAAGGGGACTGTGAAATAAAGTTTACGGTGGCCGCAGGAAACTGACAAGCTAAGTTAAAGTTCAACAAAGATTCTTCGGAAAGTGTACTTTTTGGAAAGAAAACTTCTTAGACCTATCTGGAAATGTTTTGGTTTGTCGGTTTTGTTTTGTTTTTTTTAATTTGTTTGTTTGTTTTGTTTTTTTTTAACCAACATTCATTCAACCCGCAAATAATTATGGCAGGACCAGTAGGTGCCAGACAGTCAAAAGTTTAACATCGTTTTCTCTTATGGATCCCAGCTGGATGTGTGACTTCGACTTATTTTGTCATCAAATCATTGAAGCCGTCAGCATGTCCTGCTTGTGGTACCCGGGCTCCTGTGTCAGACTTGCTACACTTAGCTGCTTACTGTACTTGGAAAACCAGCCATGACTCAGCTTGCCTTACCCATCTCCCTGAGAGCTCTCAATCCCATTCAACTCGATGCAATCAATATTTATGTTCTACTTCTGTGTACCCAAGGTTGTGTTAGATGTGAGGGGGCAGCCGGTGACTAAGAAAGAAGGGGATACTTGCTCTATCTCAAAGAATAGCAAGCATGACTAGGAGCCAAAACAGTGACCTAATGCAGATCAGACACCCGGACACAGAGAGGAAGCAACTGAGGAAACAGTGGAAACAGGGCCTGTTCCAGCTGGGGAGACCAGAGAATGGAGGAGATGGTGTCATACCTGGCTTTGAAGAAAGAGCAGGCTCCCGAGTGGGAAGACAGGAAGAGAGACAGGCAAGCAAAGATTAATACACACACACACACACACACACACACACACACATTCACACTCCCACATTCATGGAGGCAATGAATTCCACTAAACTCACAGCTTTGGATGTGTTCTAGCTGGAGGGACCCCAGAGACATGATACTCCAAGTGACATCTTTTAAGGAGTTTACTGAAATGGGGTCATCTCAGGTCTCTCCTTAGACCTGTTTGAAAATAAATCTGTTCAGGAAACTATAAAAACTACTGACCTAAGTCATCGCCTGGAGTATTTTTAAATTGCCTCTATTTTCAAAACCAAGAAAGGACCCCCCACTAGTTATCTAATACAGAGTAGTCAGCCCTTATGACTTATGTACACAAATATAACAGACTCAGCAGGCTATGTTTATATACCTGTGAGATTATATATATATATAATATATATATATTATTGTGTGTGTGTGTGTGTGTGTGTGTGTGTATGTGTGTGTGTGTGTGATATATAATATATATATATAATATATATATATATATATATATGCTGTGAGTTTGTGTGTTTATATATAGAGATTTGTTATTGTTGTTACATATTATTATTGAAATATATATGTATATATATGCATATATATGTATAATTTTAAAAACAGATCTGCTAATGTAAGAAGGAGGGCATGGAGAGGAGAGCCAACGGGTAAAAGAGAAAATGGTTCTATTTCACTTTTTAAAAGCTAGATGTAGTGTCACACGTCTTTAATCTCAATATCTAGGAGGCAGAGGCAAGAGAATTTCTATGAATTTGAGGCCAGTCTAATCTAATAGCAAGTTTCAGGCCAGCCAGAACTATATATTGAGACACCCCATGCACCCAAACATGTATACATTTTTAATTAAAAAAAAAAAAACACAAGCTCATCAAATTAAAAGCAGGCCCACTATTGGCCCAGCTGTGCTCCTCCTGAGAGTTTACCTGAAAGAATCCAAGTCAGCAGCATATCAGAGACACTTGCCCATGGTGTTCAAGCGACACTGTTTTATAGCTAAGCTCTGAAACCAGCCCAGGGGCCAGCAACAGAGGGATGAACAAGGAAGGTGCGTTTGATACATACAATGAAGATTTCTGTCAGCCAGGAGGCATGGTGTTACATCATTCTTAGACAAACGAATACAACTGCAGATAACCATAGTAAGTCAGTCTCAGAAAGACAAGACTAGATATTTTTCTCTCACTTATAAATCCTAGACTTTATAGGTATATAAACTCATATTTGAATCCGTGACATGAAGTAAAACTAGAGGCGTACTGTGGAGGGGGTAACAAGTAGGACAAGGAGGGTTTCAAAAAAGGGGTGGTTTAGAGTATTACCAAAGGACATTACATATTTGCATACAAATGTTATTACATAATCCAGTGTAATGACGTTTTTTAAAGACTTAAAAATTTACCTCTAGCTCTTTCCCGTCCGTGTTGCTTCTGAGCCAATCATGTTAATAATCTAATAATTTTAACAGCACGTGATACGTTTAGAAAGCCTTGCTGGAGAAATTCAGGCAGAGCCCAGAATGCTGTTTGCAAAGTCTGGACTTTGGTTCGCACGCACATCGAGACTATTTGTGGAGGTTCTAGAAGTTCAGAGGAAGGACAGAAAGTGTTTGCCGCTTGGTTTCTTGTTTTGGATCCTTCGGTTGCAGTGGTTCTCAAGCTTGGCCAACAGCGGGAGAGCTTACTAGAACATGGTCGAGGCCTCTGGCTGCATAGTTTCCCTTCTTAGACCTAAGTGGGGCCCAAGCGCATGCGCTTTGTAAGAGTCCAGGGGAGGCTGGAGCCCTTGGAATAAATGTCACATTTTTTTTTTTCCTTAGACAAAATTCAGATAGGAGCCCTAAGATGGTGCCCTGTGGTAGTTTTTCTGGGAGAGAGAGACTAAGGTAAACACTAAATGGAAACTGAGAGAGGAAAGTGCGGAGGGAAGAGACAGGAAGAGGAGGAGAGGAGTGAAGGGAAAGGAAGGCTCCCCAGTGCTCTGCATGCCTGCAGTGATCACAGCAGCGCTAAGGCTCCTGCTCTCCTAGACTCGCATGGCCCAGGAGCACTATGGGTAGGAAATAGTGAGCGATTAAGCTTCTGAGGTGACAACCTACATCAGAACCGCTGTCTTGTCCTGTGCGCTTGCTCCTAGCAGAAACTAGTGAGTTCTAGAAAGTGTGTTCTCTCTCTCTCTCTCTCTCTCTCTCTCTCTCTCTCTCTCTCTCTCCTCTCTTCTCTCTCCCTCCTTCCTTCCTTTTCCTCTCTTCCTCCTTTTCCTCTTTATCTCATGTTACTCTACAAATTGCCCGTTCGTTCTGACTGTAGTCTCTCAATACATTTGCAGTAACATCTTAAATCCCCCCCCCCCATTTCAGTTATTCCCAAGAAAAAAACCCACAGAGAACCTGGGTGACACCCTTTGGATTCCGTCGGTGGCTGCTGAGCTAACCTAGAGAGGATCCCAGGCTTTCAGTACAGTATGGGCAGCTTCTAGCTGGAGGCAAACAGGTGAGGCGCCCTCAGAAGCTTTCTGTCCCTGCTCCCCGCTGCGCCCCTCCGCTAGCAGGCTCCCCACATCCTTTCCCCGCTTTCCTTCCACATTCTTCTGAGCCTAACTTGCACGGAGCTCAGCGACTTGGTTTTCTTTTTCTTTTCTTTATGATAAACGGAATTCCCAAAGAGAGAATAAAAGGCTTTCTGTCGGATCCATTAATCATAAAGAAGATTGAAAGCTGAAAATAGGAAAAAAGAGAGAGGGGAGACTTAGAAAGCAGGTGGAAAATGCTCATTTGAAGTGAGTTAACCAGTCACAGGCCCCGGGTAGTATCTGAGCCCCCCTGCCTGTTACTTTAAAGGCCTCCTCCCTGTTCTTTGTATTATAAGAGAGGCAGTGGGTAGGGAAAAGGAATTTTCCTCTGTTTCTTCCATAGTCTGACGATGACTGGGAGTGCCCTTGGCTAGCAAACAATCCTAGGAGGAGTTAAAAACAGAAAACATTTCAAGGTTGTGAAGCAAATCTCTTCCTTGTAACCTTGGGTAGATCAACCCTAGGACATTCAAATCATTTCAGTTGAAGAAAGATGTCGGAGCAAGGCTGAACTGACTTGTTATAGAACAAAGGAAGAAAACAGTCATTGTTTTGCCAAGCTGTGTTTATATGAACAAAAAGCCCGTAGCTTCTAGAAGACTTTTCGTGCCTGAACCTCTTCCCGGACTATTCAGCAGGGGAACATACCACTTATTTGCTGATTCTGTGGGGCTGGGGATGTTTTCAAAAGGACTCCAGAAAAGACTTCTAAATGGTCGAGCATACAGACGCAATCGAAAGCTACAGGAATCCAGGCCAAGTGTGATACTTTGTGATACTCACAAATTTGGGTCACCCTCTCAATTAGTTCAGCTCCTCGTCTGTGTGAGCACAGAAACAAAAGCTACTTGGAGCCCTTGCGGCTTGCCAGAGCATCTCAAAATACCCTCCTAAAGAGGCAGCGCTGTAAATTCAAAACAGACTACCAAAATAAACTCAGCGGGGTAGCACTCCAGGAGCCTGTGGAACCCAGCCCGAGCTGCCAGCTCTAGGTGTTTGAAATGTCTCTGCCCTTGATGGCCACAGCCCTCCTTTCTCGGAGCCTGCGAATCCCAGGAGAAATCTATCATTCTGAAATATCACTGGATCTCTTCCCCTCCAGATGTAGACTTTCGCCAGCTCTACGGATTCCCCTTTGAGGCCCTCCTGTTGCAGGCGGAGGGTAGGAATTCAGGGTATCTAGTACTCTCACATCCAGTGATGATGGGAAGGCTTCTGAAGTATGAAGATGGATCCGGACTTTCATCCTGGCTGTCGTCTGAGGAGGAGGACAAGACCAGTTCTGTCAAAATTAAATTCAAATTCTGTCCGGTTCGTCTCAGCTGGTTCTGTCGCCCAGAGCAAATGTGCATGTTTGGTAACATGAGCGGGACTCCTGGACTAGGTGTTCTTTTTTTTTCTTTCTTTCTTTCTTTCTTTCTTTCTCTTCCCTTACTTTCTTTTTCTTTCGTTTCTTTGTTTGTTTTTTTTCTTTCTTTTTAAGGAGCTAACTCTGTTTTGCAGTTCCATTGAGAGGAACTGTTGGCGTTTAGTTTAGGCTCCGCCCCACAGTTACCTGGCAACAAGCAGGTGTGCCTGACTCTCTATAAATGGGGTTCTTGTCCCCTCCCTCCCTCTCCTCTCTCTCTCTCTCTCTCTCTCTCTCTCTCTCTCTCTCTCGATCTTGCTCCAGCTCCTTGCCCTCTCTCCCCATTCCCCTCCCCCCCCTCTCTCCCATGTGCTCATGGCCAACCTCTCCTCCTCCTCCTCCTCCTCCTCCTCCTCCTCCTCCTCCCCTCCTCCTCCTCCTCCTCTCTCCTCCTCCTTCCTCTCTCTCTCTCTCCTCCCTGTGCCCTGAATAAACTCTATTCTATATGGTAGTATGGCTGATTCCTAAGGGCCCGCAGAGGCACCCCTCCCCCACACCATACTGCACCGCCACCAAACATATCCCTGTTTTCTCTTTCCTTTTTATAAAACACAACAGGAACCACTTGTAAATTATATTTAGTGTGTGTGTTCCACTGCTCTTGGTGATGGTGTCTCACACCGACCCTAAAGCCATTATGTAACTGTCACTTACAGGAAGGGTTCCAAGCCTCAGTCCCGCAAGAAAGACCCCCACCAGTCTGATTCTCCCAGAAGGGCCTCTAACTTCCTGTTCCACCTGCCCTGGCCTTTCTGAGGAAACTGGAAAAAAGTGACCAACTTGTTCTCAATTGCCAAGGAAGGTCTGATCTATCACTCAGAGTTCTGTGTTCAAGGCCCTGCTAGGCCTGGGGTGCTGAGGGTGTGTCTTTGGCACTGAGTCCTGCTACATTTGAGTCCAGCAGAGAAATCTGTGAGACTTGAGCCCTGGAGGCAGGAAGTCTGCTCTGACCCAGAGAGCAAAGAGCTCTCCTCCAAGTGTCATTGTGTTCCAGTGTGAGGGAGTTTCCCCGGGGCCAACAGGGTCCAGTCTGGCCTGAGAAAGGTTTTCTCATTCTACTACATTGCAATGAGTGTGAAGCCAGGCTTGGCTGTGTGTGGGAGACCAGCACAAGGTTTGTAGCTAAACACAGTTCAGATTCAAGCAACGCTACTGATTCATTTTGTTTCTAGGGAGAAAAGTATCTAGTTTTTCTCAACTGCAGTTCTCATGTCGCTAAAGCAGAGATTATAAGTCTGAGCATCAAAACACTGGGTTGTGTTTTCCACATGACAAGGCCATCATTAATGTGCTATTACCCAGTAGGGTGGCTGGAGACAGCGGTTATGTAGCTCATTTAGAAAAAAAAAAAAAATGTAAGGAAGATTTTGAATGGCTTTCATGATGAAGTGATAAATGTTTAGAATGACATTTTAACCTGATTTTAACATTATGCAATAAATTATATGCAGGCCTCAAAACATTATGAGTATCTCACTGATCAGTGATGTTTTATGGTTGTATGAACCATTAACAATACATTTAATTTTTTCAAAGCCTATCAAGTTCTGGTTACTTCTCTTAGATGCCAGTGTCAGTGAACTTGGCTTTGGCCAGGCTTGTGTTGTCCACAGAACTGTCCCCAGCCTTTTCTGGCACCCAAGCTTTGGCTTTTGGTCCTCATTCATTCTCCACATACTCATTAAAGAAAGCAACTTCCATAACAATCAATCCCATGGTTTCATGTCATAGAATTTCATTTTTCATTCTTCAAAATCTGATGCAAACAGAAAGTGGAATCTGCTCCACACAGACATCCGTGGACCCAAGAACTCTGCCACCGTCAGCACTTCCTTCTCAGGGTTGAGAAGGAACTTCCACACATCATGAGAAGCACACATGTCCCTTCAGTTCATATTCAGTTGGGGAAGACATGTCTCATGGCCCCAGTCCTTTTGTCAGAGGACCTAGGAAATGGCTGGGCAGGAATATGTCTCAGCCATCCATCTAACTAGAAATTATTCTCCCATGTACTAATTTCTTCCGACTTTTCAAACACGTGTTGGGCATTCAGAATACACAGTTACTCTCATAGAGCTTGTCTTAAACATGGATAATCTATGTCATACTGCTCTCCCATGACTTAAACGATGGTGGATACAGAACTAGAGTACATGGGGCAGAAGATCAATGTTTAGACTAAGAGGGAACCTGGAGCATATCTGCACACAAACTTCTGTGCTTGGGTAAGAAAACACAAGGCCCAGAGAGTCTGAATGATTTCTTTAAATTCTGTTAGCTAATCTGCACCAGGTTAAACTCTCAATTTTTCCATCTTCCAGTCCCAAGAACCTCCAGCATGGAGAGACTGGTGACTGTACAACATGGAAGGATGTATGAGCTCTGCCTTTTTTTAAACATGTGATTAAATGACTGAATTTACCAACATGGTGCTATTTGTAGGTAACACAGCGAGCATTCACCATTATAACCTCCGAGTACACAGGCTTCATTACTTCTGTGGGAAATTGCCTTGGCTGTTGGGATGATGCCTTTATATAAGCCTGTGATACTCTCTGTATTCAGTGTTATCTCTGTACATATGCCCCAAACCATCAACTCACCTGGATGATAGTACCTCTCAGGATTAATTTGTCCCAGAAGAAGTATGATATTTAGAAGTCTTGATCAACACCGATTTCAACATTCAAGCTTCTCTCTGCCCTATACCCAAAGCCACTGGCCATATATGTAAGCTGAATTTCAGACATACTTATTGGGATCTTTTCCAAAGATACAATTGTGTTGGTCCCAGTTCTGTCAGCATGGTCCATAGGCTCAACGAGAACAGCTTTGGCAACATCTGCACAAGAATATAAAGGGTGCTGGGGATGTCTGTGAGTGAGCGGTCATCCCATGAGGCTGGAACTCCGACTTTCCCCAGAATCTCACATACCCACTCTAAAAAACGGTGGGAGAAACATGTCATCAGAATTATAAGAAAAGAGCCTCAAGGAGAGCTGTGTCTAGTCCTTTGATTCCCCAGGCTCCAAACAAGAGTCATGTGGTGAATCTCTTTTCTGGTAGTAACACATCTGGCCATGAGATCCTGGAGGAGCACCTATGGTTCTGAAGTAGAGGATCTGTATAGGCTCTGCACACGTGAAGTTGGCCTTCCCACCGTGTAGATTGTACTGGAGCACGGCTTATAGCAACAGAATTTCTAGATGAGACCATATTAGGGGGTGCTGGAACAGACATCCTCCACGCTCACGTAACCACACACACACACACACACACACACACACACCACACACCCAGAAGGAGAGAGAGAGAGAGAGAGAAGAGAAAGAGAGAGAGAGAGAGATGCACACTTCCATGCATACCCCAAAGTGGCTCGGAGATGACAAGAAAGGCCAGAAACACTACGACTTCCTGTGCTTCCAGGTATGTGCCTGAACAGGAACTTCCCAGAGAGTCTCGAATGTCTGTTCTCTGAAACTATGTGCTCAGTTACTCAGCTGAAAACACAACACTGACTGGGAAGCTTCCTAATATATAAACTTTCCTACCGATCTAGATTTGGATATTTTAGCCTCCAGTAAGCTTTTTGCCTACAGTTTCCCAGAAAACTACCAAGACACCGATTTATCTTCTAGACGTGTTTTAGATTGTGCTGAAGTAGCCAAGTTTCTCCTCGGTTGACAAAAACAAAAAACAAAACAAAACAAAAAAAATCCATTCCATGTGGCTGGATTCAAGCCCACTGAAATTTTTATCAAGAGTAAAAATACCGTGCATGTATATCAAAAGCCTCGAGAGGAACTGGCTTTATTTTTCTGAGCTACCACCATCAGCAAATGGCATCCCAGACAGCTTGGGTGCATTGTTTACTTGGGTGTGTGCTGCTAAAATGGCCCAAGTTGGCCCAAGAATCCCATTCCTTCTGGATTCTAGATGTATCATCTACTCTATGGTCTTGTCCTTTCACATACTGACAATGCTGACAATGCCACCCACTCTTCAACTCTTCATTCTATCAGATATCTAGTAAAGGTTAACTTCTGACAATATGTGGACTACTGTATAGGAGGGTAAGAATTCAAAGGTGAGTGAAACATACAGACCTCTTGTAAGCAAACGAAGACTTTCTATATTAACGTCTATAGATGTGATATAGCCAAACTGGGAGAAAGATCAAGCTTATTTAAAAAACTCTGTTATCATTCCATTCCACCCAAGCAAGGGGGTCAAGTGCATGGTTTTCTTTGTGACCGACAGCTCTTAGGAGACGATTTGAATTCTATTCTTGGTGTATGCAACATGGCTGCCTTGGAAAAGGATCACTAAAGGGCTTCTTGGAGGATGTGACATTTGAGTGGGCGTAATATGAAAAGGAAGTAGACAGAATACAGAAGGCTTCTCGGGAATAAACAAGGCAAGTGTAATGGTAGAGACTTGAATGAGTGATACTGTAATTCAAAAATCAAGAGGAGGCAGAGGAGACAGAGCCCCAGAAGGATTCGAAGCCGGGCAAGAACGACTCCCCAGCCACAGGCAAGAATTTCGGATGCATCTCACTGGTGACTTGAGTATCTTTAAAGGGCTTGGAATGTATTTTTGATTTTGTATTTTTGAAAGTCACTTTGGAGTTAGCGAGTGTGGCAAGCTGTTGAGGGATGAACCAGGTTAGTTAGGCATCTGCTGAAAGATCCCAATAGAGGCATAAGAGAGAGAGAGTGAGTTTGACTGAGGAGCCAAACTGTTCCAGCCCATTCTGCTGCTCCGGTCCGAGGGTCAGGGTCTAGCAAGAGAGAGAGAGTGGGGATGGAGGGGCGAAAGACGCAAAGAATGGAGACAAGACTAAGGGTCTAATCAAGTCTCTCCTGTTTATTGAAAGGAAATCCTGGGTATTTATAGCCTTTACCACGTGCCTTGCCCTCGTGGACAAGCACAGCTGAAGGCACTATGCCACGTCCTTGCAGCGTGGAGACCACATTCGCCTTGCAGCTGGGGGCATAAGCAGCAAAACAAGATATGTGAGCAAAACAAGATGTTTATCAGAGTGTGCTCAGCTGTTGTGGGCTGTTGAAAACAAGTCTCTTGTCAGGGTATATGGCCTGAGATGGCTGCAAAGATGATAGCCGCTTTCTGCTAGGAGTCAGCTCCCAACACCAAACCCTGATATAACATTTCAAAATGAAATTAACAAATCCAGGTGTTTCCATATATAAGATAAACAGAAAGGATTGCTTGTCATTAAAACCCTGTAAATAGATGTCATTTATCAAGGACAAGGGAACCTAGAAGGAAGGTACCTTTGGGTGCAGACAGGGAGTTCAGCCTGGAGATGTATTGATTTGGAAATCAGGACCACCAAGAAGGCTGCAAAAAGATATCTGAAGCTAAGGAGACAAACTTGGACCACCAAAAAAAAAAAAAAAAGAAAAGAAAAAAAAAGCAATTTTGAACCTCTGTGTTTCAAATATGGTGGAAAAGAGTCCCAGGTTCCTTATTTCTTCCCCTCTCTCCACTCCGAAATGGCCTCTGATGAACTTGCCTGACAATTTAACTCTGTCAGAGCTGTCACTGGGAATCTATTTGGTCTTGGCTGTCAGATTGAATTGCCACTTATGTGGCTCTCCACTTGATTATGGCAACTCCGAGCTCCCTTCTAAGGCCTCTATCTCTGTGTTTCTGATTGCTTCTAGTTAAAGAATTGAGTAGACTTCCCCTGGGCTCTGGTCTTGCATAGCACAGTAAAAAGAGCAGAAAGGATTCTCTGCTCCCTAACTTTCCAGCCATGTGGGCTAATCTTCAATTTTCTTATCCTTAGAAGCAGCTCTATTAAAAAAAAAAAAATGTGAGCGTGATCAGCTTTGCGTGTGAGGTGAAATATGATAATATTCAATAAGTCCCATTAATAAATGCTCAAAACTATTGCATCTACTGACATATTAATTGTGTAAATCAGAATTCATTATTAAGATTGGAAGAGAACTCAGAAATGGTCTTCGCCAATTGTGTCGAATTGAAGAAGAATGAACTGGGCCCCAGAAGATACAAACATCTTTACCTACTCACGTGTGACTTCACCTACTCAGGTTAACATATCATCCCTCTCTACCTCTCCACGGTGTTTGGGAGAATCTCTGCATCCCTGCACATCGCCATGGCTCGTCATGGCTCTGTAGAGCATCTTGTGGAAGGCTGCCATACAAATGCTGCTGGCCATCAGTCACCACATAGCAAGCTGTCCCCCAACTTAGAAGCTTAAAATGCTGAGTGTGTGTGTGTGTGTGTGTGTGTGATCTCACGGGTTCTCTAAGTCCTGTGTTTTCTCTGTGCAATTTAGTTAGGTCAGCGGTTCTGAGACCCATGAGCTGAATCAAGAGACTCTCTCACTATGCCAAGCTCCTACCTAGAAGCTCACATACACAGTGGCAGAACCTGGTTTACTCATGATCTGAACACCAGGGGCCCATTTTCCTTGCTAGCTGTCAGTGGGGAACCACTCTCAGAAACTGAAGGCCCCTCATGGTAACCCACCCCCTTACAAGTCCCCTCACATCCATGGCCCGGCACATGAATTCTCAACAGCATCAAAGAGTGTTCCCACCTGTGAGCTAGTTCATGTATAGTGTCTGGACAGCATTGTAGAATGGCGTTAAAAGTAACCCCAGTTCCCACCCATCCTTGAGAGGAGGGCACAGGCCCAACACCAGGGGGAAGATCATAGATGCCCTTTGCAGATGGCACTGTGGATCTCGCTGTGAAATCATGGAACATAGTTCAGTTGGTCCTCAGCCACTTCTAATCACAACCCAGCACTCTCCCCTGCATGTAGCAAAGCTGAATCTGCAAGGGCTCCGAATCAACTCTGTGTATTGACCCAGGTGCACATAGGAAACCTAATCTAGCAAACAGTGACATATTGACACACTGAAGGACACACACGTGCATATTCTTGAAAGATCTGTATGTCTGTGTATGCGAGTATATGTGTCTATAGATACATCCGTGTGTCTGTACAGTGTGACAGAAAATGTGTGTGTGTGTGTGTGTGTGTGTGTGTGTGTGTGTTGTGTGTGTGTGTGTGTTGGGAGTTCATCAAGTGACATTGCCTGACATTCTGGTAATTTCCAGAGTAGATTTTTTTTTTTTTTTCTGAATTGTTGGTACACTCTGTGACATGAGTCATGCTGCCTCTTTATTAAAAATCCATCTTCTCCAGCTGAGGCAAAGCAAATATTTACCCACATCTAACTCTGGCCTTGGCCTTGGCAAATGTCTGTATGTTCTCCGAAGAGCTCTCCAACACACAAGGGATACCTACATGTGGAAAATAGTCTCTCTTCCCTCAGTTCCTCCAGAGACTGGAAGGCTTTCTCTCCCTGCCTGGAGATGGTCCTGCCCACTATTATCTTAAGAGCCCCCCTGTTCATCATGCTACTTCAGAGATGAACAGAGGGCCTTTATATATAAACCTGCATGTCCCAATCGACCTGCTAAGATGTGCCCAGCTGTAGCCCACCCTTACCCTGACTGCTCCTCAGCTGAGTATTCTGGGTCCACATGAGGCCAGTTGCCACCTTTTTGTAGCATACCTCTTCTGTCCTCCACCACATGCTGCCTGCCCCCTCCCCCAATTTATAATATCAACCACAGAAAGCACAGTTGCTTCAGAAGTCCCCCTGACTCTCTCTGCCTCCCTGGCCCTACTTGTGCAAGCCATCCATCTGTTTCAGCTCTCAACTGGAGCTCCCACTTTAGACAATGTATCGTGCTCTGCGTTACATGCCTCTACAGTTGTTTTTAAATGAGGGTATGTTTTGTTTCTCTGATGAAATTATAAATCTCTCGAAGATAACATTAACATTTATCACCACCCGCTTCTTTTTCTCTCCCTTCCTTTCTCCTTTTTCTTTTGCTGATGTCTTAACAGCTGAGTCTTGGGGTTGATGATCTTGTATTTAAATCTTGGAACGTTTGCTTTCTACGTGAGGGAAGATGGTGATGTCCGTTTTTCTTGGGCTTAAATGAGAATGATGGCCTCATATTGTTATTGAGAGAACGCTTGCAGAAACTATGTGAAAAATATGAGAAATTACGTGTGTAAAGAAGTTGTTGTGCTTTTGTATGTGCCTGGCACAAAGAAAAAAATTCACGTAATGAGAGATACAGAATCTTTCATTGCACACTGTTCTATCCAGCAAGACTTGATTCCTTTGCACAAGCCCACTACTGCATTTGCTGTGCTACAGAAAATCCAGGAATCAAATGATGATGTCACAGCCACCAAAGCTCTTAGAGTCAGCAGACTGGGTGATCCGAACCACAAGGAGACCAAACTAAACTGACATTGTTCTTAAAGGCTGATAAGGATCTACTGATAATGAGTCTGTCTCGGTGACAGTGACACACAGTGTGGCTACCGGTGTCTCCCACTGTGCCTCCCTGCTCCATGTGACCCTGCGAGCAAATGACAAAGGTAAGGCTGCTTCTGAAGGACCAAGGACCAAATGGTGCCTGTTGGTAGTTTGTTATGTGATGAAGATGGTTGTCTTCCATTCGAATTTACTGAAGGTGGGAGACACCTTCTCCTTGTCCCTCTCTGCATGCTTCTTGGAGCCTGGGAAAGGTCTGTGATTCAGATGCCTTCTAAAATTCCCAGAAGCACGTGTGGTGCCTCATGCCGATAATACCAGCACTTGGAGAGCCAGGAAAGGCAGACCTTAGTGCGTCTGAAGACCAACCTGGCTACAGCGTGAGAAACTGATTTATCACTGACATCTAAGCTTGGACACTAAATGCAGGGCTGAGCCAGTCTTTTCTAGCTTGCCCATGGCACAACTGTGTGAGACCCTGTTATTTACATGTGGGATCTAAGCCCAGGACGCTAGGCTCAGGACAAGGTCCCAGTCTTTTCTAGTTTGTCCCTAAGGCTACAGAACCAAATCCAGGGAAGGAGGTCAGGCGTTCTAACAAGGGTCTTCTGCATTAAGGTTAAAAATGGAATTTCAGAAAATTATCTGAAAGCTGAAGCAAGAGTTTGGAGTGCTTTCTCTGTTCTCTTTTGTGGGTAGCTCAATAAAACACTCGACATTAATTTGGAGCAAAATTGTCAACGGCAGAATTCAATGGTCTTTCTTTTTGCAGAAGACAGTGTGCCTCGAGTTTTGACAGGAAACTCTGTGTTATGAAAGCCCCAGAGGTAAAAGTTTCTCCTGTCAAAGGTACTCACTGGGCAAGCAGTCTCATGGTGGATATTGCAGAGAAAAGAGATTCAGAAGAGAAGCACCCACCAGGACTGAAGCCACTCAGTGCCCCGTGATAAATGTTCTTTCTGCCTTGTCCTCTGTGTTCATTCCCGTGCTGTCCCGGTGCCTTCTGGATTGATCACCAGTGCCACTGATATCCCTGAATCTCCCATTAAATCACATGAGCCTAAACCCTAGGAATCCAGGAACTGCCTGCAAACAGCTGAGAGGTGGAGAAAGACTTCAAAGCCCTTGGAATCTAAATGGCAGAGGAGAACAACAGGCCAGTCTGCATGAGGGAAGACCCCATCTCCATGCCCTTGAGGATCCTGACATTTTCCAGTTTAGATCCTCTCCCTGCTCATCCTCAGGCTGTGTCCACTGGGAAGCATTTGACCAGTGCTCATGGCTCGCATGCAGTTACTCCTGATGGCTTTCTCCACCCCACGATTGTTCGTTTTGAAACAAAGAAGTCTTCTGTGAAATGAAGCATGATGTTCCAGAACTCTGCCCCTAGCACTTTGGAAACCGAGGTAGGAGGCTAACGTTGGAGGCCAGGATGAGCCTAAAGCAAGCAGGCAGGCAGGCAGGCAGGCAAGCAAGCAAGCAAGAAAGAAAGAAAAAAAGAAGAAAGGGGGAGAGATGGAGGAAGGAAGTAAAGAAGGAAAGAAGAAAGAAAAAAGAAAAGGAAGGAAGAGAGGAAAGGACAGAAGGAAGGAAAGAAGGAAGGGAGGGAGAGAAGAGGGAGGGAGGAAGGGAGGGAGAGGAAGGAAAAAGGGAGAGAGGGAGGGAGAGAGGGAGGAGGAGAGAAGAAAGAAAGGCTCCTGTGAGCATTTAATGGAAGAAAGCCACCTGCACGTGCTCGCCTTTTCCCAAGACCCTGGCTCTGCGCTAAGCACGTTCACGGTAGGTTACCAAGGAACCACATCAGGGCGCGACCTTGTTATCCCCAGTTAGAGATGAGGAAGCAACCCTCGGCACCATTCAAGAACACAAATGCAAAAGTTAATCAGCCAGGACATGAATGTTACACCCTGATCCTGGAGCGTCCACTCTCAGATACTTCGCATCTACAGAAGGTCTCTAAAAACACCGATTTAGTCTCTCTCTGCAGCTCTCCGTGGACCGGACATTTTCACTGTCTTCCTGCCTACTGCCCTCTAGCTTCATCCACATGGCACCTAGAAGAAAACCACTACAAGGAGTCTGTCATTCTGGAAGTCAGAAGGTCAAAGGGCAAGGTACCAGCAGGGTTGGTATCCATCCAAGGGTCATTCCATGATGTGTATCTGTAGTGGCTTCAATAGCTTGTGTCCCTGTAGACTCATGTTTGAATGGTTGGCCCACCAAGAGAGGATAAGGCATTCGGAACACAACTGTAGAAATCAGAACATACCAGGACTCTGTGATACAGGGATGTTACTGTTGACCTGTTGTGTGCGCCAAGAGGGCATAATGAGAATGTAGGAAAAGGCTAGTTTTACAGATATTGCTAATAATCCTTCGGGGAAAATTTTGTCATGATTTCTGAAGCCCGCTTTAAATACTACATAGAGAATAATAAAGTACCTGTGTCGAAGTATTAACCATTTAAAATTCGGGGCGATGGGTATATGGCGCTCGTTATCCTATCCTATCATGACAATGATAAGCCTAATGAGATGGAAAATTACAAGTTTAGTTCGGCAGTGTAAATGCAATGTAGTGATTTATAAGCCCTATTTAGGGATAATTGCCACATGTACAATGGCTATTAGGCCTATTGTGGATATGTCAGACTCACTTTGGTCAGTCCTTTTGATTACCAAAGCTCTATGTTCAAGAACATTTGGAGGCTGGTGTAAGTGAACAGAGAGTCTACCTGCGTGGAGTCTCTCGAAACCTCCCAAGGGGACAGTCCGGGACTTTGAGGAGATTCAACAGCCAGAGCTTCGTGGACTGAAGGGGTTACTTATCCAGTGCATTTGGATCCCCTGTGGACAGGAGAGACAGCAGGCTGAGTCAGTGCCATGTCCTCCCTGCCCTTCTGCCTGCCCTCTGCTCTCCTCTGTTTCTCCTACCTTTGGGGTTTTGTGGAGGAGAAGTTGGTTTTGTTATTTGTTTTTGTTTGTGAGATAGTGTCTCACTATGTATTCCTGGACAGTCTGGAGCCCATCAGGTGGACCAGGCTTGGAACTCACGGTAGCCCACTTGCCTCTGCCTCCCCAGTGCTAGGATTATAAGCAAGTCAGAGCCCTGGCTTTGCCTGCTGCTGCTCCTCTTGCCTCTCCCCTCAGCCACATGGGATCTCCTACCAGCACCTTTTAACCTTTCTCCAGTTCTTCCAGATAGACTCTTGTAGGACTCCCTCATCCCTTGGTCTGCTTTCATTGCACTGAAGGGTTTTTATCATGATTTATTACTTCACTTCTCTGTTTGACAACCCTCCCCCCAAAACCATCTGTCTCTTTGTAGCAGACTGGTGACATACATACAGATGAATCTTGCACACATATGCATACAGCACACATGTGCACACTCCATGCCCCTTTGATGAACATCACGACATGTGAATCTGTTTGTGCTCTAAGTGACACTTAAGAGTGGGCCGGGTGCACTGATTGCATCTTGCTGGCATCTTGTTTTTGTGTGTGTCTCCGGATTCCCTCCCCAGAGGCGGCAGCAGCAGCTCGAGTTCACCTTCTCCTGTTGCTGATTTCTTCGTTTACTTCCCTTATGCGCCATCCTGGTTTGTTTGGGGTAATTTAGATTTCAAGCCATTCTTCTCTTGTTAGAGTCTATAATGCTTCTTCTAAATTGAAAATTTTTTCCTTCAGGGAGCCAAGAACTCTGATGCTTCTAAATTTATATCTGGGTAGCAGATTTGCTCTGAAGTTGGACTACTGGAAACAAATTCAATGTTTCAGAAATGTTACAAAGAGTTACATTCTTCGGGTCTCATCTATCCAGATCCTCTTTGAGGACAGATGGTCTGCCTGTAAGTGTAACCAGGAAGGTTCAGAAACATGACACAATGTTTATCTCTCCTAAGATTTTTCTTGTTGGTTTGACTTCTGAGAAATCTCCTCTCTCTCTCTCTCTCTCTCTCTCTCTCTCTCTCTCTCTCTCTCTCTCTCTCTCTGCCTCTCTCTCTGCCTCTCTCTCTCTCTCTCTCTCTCTCTCTCTCTCTCTCTCTCTCTCCCCTCTCTTTCTCATTCTGACAAAAAATAATATCTCAAAAGTCTACTACATTGTTTTTCATTACAAACACACATATATTACTTTCTGTATAAATAGTGAGAGGCTAAACTTTACCATCTTCAGAAAATAAAAGCTTGAGTTCTTTCTCTTGCAAAAACAACAACACATTTTGTTCTCAGCAAATGGAAATAGAAAAGCTATAGGTTCTCTGCAAAGAGACAGTTGCATGAGAATAACCAAAGGAAAAATTACTGGATCCAGAGCTGGTCTCAGAATTGTCCTTTGTACCTGTCCAACCTCTGACATTTCAATACCAGGCTCAACTGCAGTCCCTTGAGCATGCTTGGAGGATGGCATTTAATAAGATGCTTCGGCATATGATGTATGTTCAGTAATTTAACAACAAGGCAGGAGCATCTGAAATGCAAATCCATCTGAAACTAGCCTCATGCCAGTAGAGAAATGGCCCCCAAACCAACTGTGGTGGTTCCTTTTCAGGAAGCTGCACTTACTTAGAGAGAATGCTAGAATTCTTTCTATCCAAGCTATTCCAAGCATCTTTCATTTAAAAGTAGCATCCGTATTTTTACCTCTTGTCTTGAAATACGCCATGGCTGTGGTTTGTTGGGGAGCATCTGTGACCAGCACCAGCATAGCTTGCACAGACCCTGCCAGAACCATCTCTTACTCTATAGGATCCTTTTACGTGGTTCAAAGTGCTTCAAGCTCCAAGCCAGGGAAAGGCTTCCGAGATGACACAAGGACCCACTCTTGGTGATCTGAGTCTTGCCTGTGGAAAACTGAAGTCCTCCATTACTACAGCCTGCAGAGCTGTTTGTCCTGGAGACAGATGGAGACCAAAGCAGAATGAGCTGGCTGAGACCAGGCTGGCCCAAGCTTGAGACCAGGCTGGCCCGAGCTTGAGACCAGGCTGGCCGCAGTGTGCTCATCTTTTCTCTTTGAGTTTTACATCCTCAGAGTGTCAAGTCTCTGAAAACAGGGCACTGTGAATGTTTTCTAGGGCAGGAGTTTATTCTTATAAAACAGAAAGGGAAAGGCTAGCAATTCTATCTACAACATTGACTGGAAAAACACACACACACACACACACACACGCAGAAAATAGGAAGAATAACAAAACAAAGCCCCAAGGGATACTAGCTTTCTTGTTTAATGAAAATGTGTGTGTATTATAGCCACATGTAATTATTGCTAATGGTATATAAAACAGTAGAAAGTGGCTGCTTTAATAGGAAAGTGTAGTAAACAACGAGATAATGATGTTATTTAGTTTTCACTAATAAATTCGTATTGCATCATTTCCACGAATAGTGGAACATGGCTTCTCTTAGATGATGTACTCACCCTGATGCTTTCTGGGTGTGGAGCTTAGTGTAAACGTTTTCACCTGTTATATGTTCTTGGAAACCTAGATTTGACAAAGCTAGACTGATTACACACACCAGTTCTCCCATCTAGACATCCCACCTTTATTCCTGAGTCCCCTTGCAATATTTAAACGGCAGGGCCAGTTTAGCATGGCTCACACACGTATCATCTGTATTTCCTCTGTGCTTTCCATTTTCCTGGTCATTCCTTCCAAGCCTGCTTCCTGTCCTTATCTAAGTCAACAACCAGAAGGAACATACCTCAGAGAAATGTCACCTGAGGAGAAAACAAAGGTGTGTGTCACAGTCAAGGAACAAGACTGGCAAGAAGCTTTATCAACCACAGCTTTGTTTCTTCATTGTAGAGATCTTTCTGGTTTTCTTTGAGAAGAGTTACAGCTGTTCTGAAAAAGTAAGGAAGTAGCAGATTTTGTCTTTGGCCTTTCTGGTTTCCAAAGAAGTGCCAGTTTCACCAGGACCAAGGGTTCCTCCCTTTTAGCTATCCACCCAGCCTAAATTCATGCTGTCAGTGAATCTTGCGATGCAGTGTTAGCATGTAATGGTCTAAAAGTCGGTGCTGTCTCTCCACTGCAAGTCACATGACAGACTCTGTCAAGGGTCTTTCCTGTCATCAACACCTCCAGGACTCCTTCCTGCCCATGAGCCAATGACTTGTAGCAAGGAAGGGCGCCATGCAAAGATACACGTGCTCTTTGCCAAGTGGACCACAGGAGCCAGGTATGGGAAGGATTCTGGCTTTGGGTTCACTAATCACTGGTACTGAAGAAATCAGTAATAATCAATACTCAAACCGATGACACTGATGTTCTTCGTCTTGCAGATAATATGGCACTGCTAAGATTTGCCATTACCCTAACAGATTTTTTTTTAAAAAATAATTTTACAACACATCTATTTACTAGGATCATTCTAATTATGATTTATATTAACTCCTTTAATGCTTTAGTCTTGTTTATCCTCTCTGCAATGGGAATATTTTTAACCCGACATAGTTATAAGAGGGCTAGTGATGGCCCGGTGGGGAAGAGGATGTGAGCGATTATTAGCAGGGAGCCATGTATGGTTGGGGAAAAGAGAGTGTCAATCAAGTGAACTCCAGGCAGACTGGGGTTCACACCCACTGCTGGGAAACAGCACTGACCAGGACTGTATCCTCCTGTGAAGGAAGCTTGAGAGGGATCGTTAGACTAGGGGTCTAGTGCTCTTCTCCTCCTTTACAGATATTTATTGAGCTCCCACATAATATTTAACTTGGAAGAAGAAAAGTATTTGGAACATGAATATCACGTCCAAAAGTTGCTGATTGAAAGGTTGGTTCCCAATCCATGGTTTTACCAGGAGGAGGCAGAGCCTGGTGTAAGAAAGCCGAATACAAAGAGACGCACCCTTAAAGAGAAAATCCCAGCCCCAACATCGTTTTTATTCTTCTTTGCCTTCTGGTGAGGCTTTGATCTCCTCCTGCTCCTGCCTTCATGTCCTGTGCTTCCACAGGCCCAAAGTATAGCTATCACGAACCAAAATAAATCTTTCTTTCTTTTAAGTTCATTATCTCCAGTGTTATGGTAACCAAAAGCTGTCCAGGTCCCACTTCAAAAAGGCAAAAAGGCTTCTGATGACAACGCCTGTCTATTGTGAGCAAAATGCCACCCACTCCTCTGGTATTCCGTCCCGGCACTGAGTGTGAAATGCTGGCTTACTCAGCATGCATTAGCTTGACAGCTCATAAATATGACTTATACATGAAAATCAGGTACAGAAAGGCTCTTGGCCAAGCTCTTATCTGACTGGTCATCTGACTGGTGGGCTTTCACACTGGTTACTGAGGAGTGAAAGAGCTGTGGAGAAAGTTCTAGAAGGAAGTGTTTTGTACCTGTGAGGATGATGGTGACAGAGGCAAAGACTTTGTAGGAGGACATTCTTCTGTTCAGACTCCAAAGCTCTGTTCTAGCATCTTCAGAACAGGGAAGGCTAGCCTTGCCTTCTAATGAGCAACAGTAGCTGCCCAGAATGTTCAGGAAGCGGCTTTTCTGGGCACAATGGCCAGTCACCCAATGATCAAGACGTGATTGACTGGTGGTTGAGGTGGGTAAGAACAAAATCTCACACCGGCCAGAGGTGGTGACAAATTCCCGTAATCCCAGAACTTAAAGGCTAGAGGACCACCACCAGCTTGAGATCAATGTAGACTAGTAGGCAGGCATTAAGTAGCAGGGCAACCTGGGCTACAAGACTGTGTCTCCTCCAACCAAGAACAAGAGACACTCAGAAAAGTGATGGGAATCGGACTGCTTTAGGAAGTGAATGTGATGCACTTATCCGAATAGGAGCAGAGACAAGAGCAGCATCTGGAAATTAGCTACTATAGTCCACGCTTCTGTTGGTGGCTGGGGAAGCCAGCAAGATGCGGGGAGCATGCGCAGTGCTCAAGGTGTGGCGCACGCGCCCTGTTCGCTGCTTTACACTACCCCAGCCTCCGATATAAAGAAGAATGTTTTCCATATGTGGATTGGTGAGATTTCTAAATTCGAAATGTATGGAGACAATTTGAGCTGGCTTATAGAAGGCGTGTTCTCTTGGCAGTTGTCCCTAACTCTATTTTCATAACCGTTTCTCCCCACCCAGCACTGTAACTGTGGGTGAGCGTAAAGTACCAGCCAAGCAGCAGCTAGCGAGTGGCTCCACTTCTACAATATGGGATGATTGCCACCCCCACTGGCTAAATAAAGAACCTTCACATTTACCTGATTCTTCGGTTTACAAATGAAGTAGCCCATGTTCCGGCTATTTAGCAGGTTATTTAGAAGCCAGAAGATGCTTGGCACTGAAAAAAACCTATCACATAGTCTGTGAGGACCAGCTTTCTTTGCCCGTGGTGTTCAGGATGGATATGTATAGCCTTTTAGGAAGCAAGCAAGGATAGCATTGAGCCAGCATAGTGGAACGGAAATGACACCAATCTTGGTTTACCCAATGTCTCTGCATCATGCTTCAGATGGAGATAGAAACAAGTCATGATTTGGAGACAAAAAAAATCTTGGTGATAAATAAAGGATATAAATGGGTGAGCTGGGGGATTAAGAATCAGTAATATAAGACCAACACCTCATGTGGGCAGGAGGGACTGGGAAGGCTTAGCACTCCTGTCTCTAGACAGTGAAGAGAGAAGACAAGAAATTACAACAAAGTCTGCCCTAGGTCTCCGTCTGTTTAAGTTGAACTGCCAATGTCCAGACTTGACCTTGGAAACACAGGAATCCACAGGTTAAGAACTTGGTGAGAAAGGAGACCTACAGTCATTGGCTACCCAAGAGTTAAGGAATAACAAAGCAAGTTCAACTCTGACAGATAAGTGTTTGGTTGAGATTCTGGGAAGAAGATTTCAAAACAGATTAGAGCCCAAATGCAAGACTTGAGAATGCCCAGACTTGAGCAGAGAGGGAATCCTGTGTCCTTCGTAAGAGGAAATTCTGCCTCTGTAATCTGGAGAGAAACAGCCCTGTATTAGTGGCCTATGGTTCCAAATCAGAAAAAGTGCTACCGAACAGCCCATGGTCCATTGCTAATTCTCATTATAGCTTGAACCAAACCCACAGAGAATGTAAAGCTTAGGTCTGTGGTCCCGATGGGCCAGGTCTGGCAGGCATAACAAGTGCGCCCCTCTGGTACTGGAGGCAGTACCTGCGTACAGAAGCCTGAGAGAAGTCTCAGCACCTTCTGCTCAGTTTCGAGAGGATCCTAAAAGTGTTCTGAAAAATTTCTTTAAGACAAAGGCTAACAGCTCATGGTCCTAGAGACTATGACACAGCCTTATATAGCAGTTGGATTGACGTTGCCCACTTTGGTAAAAATTTCAAAAAATTTTATGCTAAGATATACCTATCAGTTTCAGAGTTCGCGAGTATTGCTCATAAGAGGTGATGTAATCAAAAATGATATTTGGTAGTAGTAATTAGTATTTTTGAAAGCAAATAGAAAATGAGTTTATTAGTTCCTTGGTACAAGTGTAGACAAATATGCATTAACGTATACTTGAATACAGAGAGAGAGAGAGACAGAGACAGAGAGACAGAGAGAACAGAGAGAACATTCTTGTTTCAAATTAAAAATGCCTAGACAAGAGCAGAGGCTCCAGCGCAACTATGGACTTGGGGACTTTCCACACAATATGCTTGGTGGATGTGTGTGGATTTGATGAGACATACTGATACTGAGCCAAGATCCACTGTCACTGTGACTGTTTATCTTGAAGACACAGTGCTTTGCCAGTGAACTATGTGGGTGCGAAGCGAGGGGGGAGAGAGTGACAGGATAGCATTCCAGCCTGGCAGGCACCGAGGAGACAACACTGTTTCCTAAGGCACCATCTCATTAGTGATTGGATGAGGATCTGCTCCTGCTTGGATGGACGGCTAGTGCCTTACCATAAGTGAAGCATTACTGGAGATGAATCCATCTGCCTTCTTGTATGCCATGTATGCTTAGTAAATATTTAATGTCAACACTGCATCCTCCTTGGGCTCGCCAAGTCACTCTCTGCGTCTCAGGTGGCAGCTCTCATGCCTCTCCAGGTAGGAGACACAGCCCCCTGTGTGGCTGCATCTGTTGCTGCTCCATTGATGTGCCTCTTGAGCTCCCTGCAGCTGGACATGCCATCCATGGCAACAGTCAACACCTAAAGGCTGATGAGCCAGCAGAAGGGCAAAGATCGGCGTCTCCCTTGTCCCTCTTCCTTACAGCACCTTTCCTAGATGCTGTCTTTTGGTACTTCCATTTCCAGGTAACGAGCTTAGAGAAGGTCAGCAGTCCAAAGATGAACCGTGGGAGCTGGTGTGGTAGAGGCTGAGCCCTAACTATGCACGCCTTATTCCCAATATCATGGACAGACAACTCACGTTTCCCTTGTAAAGCAAAACTTTGTTCCTAATGATGTCATTCATCTTCCTGACTTCATTCTAAAAGATGCCCCCCCCCCCTGTCTCTGATGAGGAGTTTTTCTCCCGGAAGTGAAATTAGAAAATCTGACAAAGTCATGGGCCTGAAGTATTCTACTGAGTCATTTCCCAGCCCACCAAACACAAAGACATGTGAGAGTCTGGGCCAATAGTTGATTGAGTGTGTTTTTCTCTCTGGTAAGTTACAGCCATATGGATGCCTAGTGTGACAGAAGTGTGTGTGTGTGTGTGTGTGTGTGTGTGTGTGTGTGCGTGTGTGAAATGGTTGGCAACCTCATAACCAAACATGTAGAACTTTTCCAATCCAGACTATGCACCCAGCCCACCCCACCACAGCTGGGTCCACGGGACACAGAATAAAAGGAACCAGCGAGGCGTTTGACTTGCCCAGCGTACATTCGTGTTAAGTGATTTGCCCAGAAATACCATTTGCTCCTTGCAGTTATTCATGCTGCGATGCCTCCTTACCTTTTGGAGCTGCAAACCTAAATTTAACAGCATGCATGGTGTGAACTCTGAGGCGTTGTGAAGCTGGAACAAGATTAGCTATTTCTCAATTGCCAGATGCATTCTAACTAATCTAGAAAGCTCCAGGCAATGGCTCAAATCCTGGCAGTCTCCTCGGGTTGCTTGAGACTTGGGAAATTTTCCAAGAGAAAAGTATACATATTTTACAAAGACCAGTGAATCATCAGGAGTGACAGAATGACCACGTTTGTAGTAGTTGGCCAAGCCATGAACTTTGTGAGCAATGGTTACATGGTACATAGTGATGGTATGTGGGCCTGGTATCTTCCCTTTGGGGTATTCAGGTATCCATTACAAGCTGGGCTGGAAAGAAAGGAACTAAGTTTGTCTGGGCAGGGCCAGTTAGTTCTCAGGATCTAGGTCCAGACGACCGAGTGAGTGCTGGGGAAAGAGGCCTTCTCTGAGATAAATTTTCAGTGTTACAGTTCTTTATGGGGTAACGTGAAACAGTTCTTCTAGACACTTTTCTGTGAAACAGCAGCCCTCTATATTAGGGGCAACAAGGGCTATATAATCCTTGGGGAATAGGCAGGGGTTTTTCAAGGAGGCTGTATGTTATTGTCTGGGGCTCAGGTTCTGGAAATGCTTTATTTGCTTGGAGAGGCATGCCATGTGCTTAAACTTGGAGCCAAGAGGCTACAAAAGACAGAGGTGGGGGTCATGGGGGTCATGGGGATAGGTGCCCTCAGGTATACCATTTTCAAGATGAGATTTTGGGGTTTGGACACCCCTCCACCTTACTCTTGCTCCAGGCCTATTCTTCCTGCCTCACCTGCCCTACACATCGTGATATGGTTGGTGCAGGTACATGTTGCTGTGCTGGTCCAGGAAAGGCTGTGTTTAATGTTGGTTTAATGTTTGTGGGGTGCACTAGGCCTTTGCAGTGTCTTCTGGGTTGGCTCAAAATGGAGATTTTGGTTTTGTTTTCCTTTATCTAGACAGCTTGAAACTCTTTTTACCCTTAAAGTAATATGAGAATATCAATCCTTTATTCAGTTGGACTTATGGGTCCAAGGTGAATTGAGCCTCTGTTTCCATTCCTTCTCTCTCAAAAGACTACAAAACTATTAGCCCTTAACAAAGAAGAACAGAGCCAAGCCGCAAAGTTAGAGATTGGCTAGACATGTTGTCAGTCACTTGCTCAACAACAGATGACGCCAATGACAACAAGCAGGGTCCCAGCTGTGGCAGCACTGAGCACTTTTGACGAAAGTATCAAGAGAGAGGACTAAACACATCAGATTTGTTTAATATCTCTTTAAGAGTCCTTAAACTGCACATTTCTCCTTTGGCTGTATAACACTCCATGACCATGTTCATTTCCTCTCACAGTAAGAGAAGGCTAAAAGTTTATTATTTATCGACGTGGGTAGGAAAAACCGTGTTTGAGCAGAGAGAGACGTGGCACCATGTCTCGAGGGTGCATTGATTATATTTAATATTCATCTGATAGGAACGATTATCTATACCTATAGGCACATAGGAGCAACACTAACACTAGACTGTGTATATCTATACTTACATTCACATCATGCCGCCTGTATGTGTATCTACTCAACTCATCTAGGCTACTGTAGAGGATCCCATCAACTACGTTTCTGTTTAAGTAACTTAATAAACTCTTTGGTTCAGCAGGCTGGGTTTGGTCTGGCTTTGGTGCTCTATGTGTGATGAAGAGATGTTTGCTCTCATATCCCCAGAAAAGCCATGCATAGCACTACACAAGGCATATGAATATGGAGCTGAGACGTGATACACAGAACCTATGAGGAAAGGGACCACAACGGCTCAAGGGCCATGTGAAAGTTGACATTCTGAAGTGTGAGAAACGCTTGGTTTTTAATCCCTTTTCTCTATTTGATGCTTATAATCTAGTAATGATAATAACTGCCTTCCAGAAAGTAGAGCAGAGAGTTGTACCCTGGACAATCTGGCAAGATAGTGAACCTGGAAATATTTGTAGTCATGAGAAACTGATAACTCTACTTGGGATTGTGTCCAAAAGCAAGCCCACTGAACAGAAAGTAACCTCAGACAACACAAATAAAACAAGACCAGAAAAAGAAAGTTTTCAATATATGAATTGGATGATGGGAACATTCTAGAAGGAGTGGAAAAAAACACAGACAGATAAGTAGTGAGGATAAGTAGTATTTCGAGAGCCTTGGTGTGTAACTCAGTCAGCAGAGCCCATTTCTAATACACACCACCCTGAGTTCCGTTCACTGAACCACATAAACCAGGCATGGTGGCACAGATCCACTAATGCAGTACTCACAAAGGAGACTGAAATATCTGAGTTCAAAGTTAGCCTTGGCTACATAATGAGCTTGACACCTGCTAGTATCAGGAGCCCGTGTGACAGATCGTCTCCGAACCCAGTGACATCACACATAGGCAGCAGGGACTCGCACATCTGTTGCCATGGCAACAGTCATACATTCCCAGAATCCACTTGGATCACCTCCCACCCTCACCTGTGAGCAGCTACATCACAATCCAAATAAAAGGCGGACCCCTCCGACTCCTCTCTCTCCTGTTCCCTTTTCGTCTTCGACACCACCTTTGCTCCCACAATAGACCCCACATGGAACTGTATTAGCCTGGTGTGGTCTGTCCGGATGTGAGCTGATGTGAGCCGTGATTCTAACACAATGACGCCAGTTTCAGCTACTTCAGACCTGGCCTCAAAATAAAATAAAGCCAAGCTACTGATTTATTTTTTCAAACTTAAGTGATGTGAACTCAAGTTAGAGAGAGAGAAAAAAAAAAACAAACAGAAAGGGGAAAAATATCTGAGAAATGCCATAAATACAATTTATAAAACTGAAATACATGAGTTTCTTTCTGCACTAAAAATACTTCCAAGTAAAAACACAAAGTACAGAAAAGGCCCCCGCCCACACACACACACACACACACACACACACACACACACTCCTCTTACATTTCAGAATACTAGCAACAAAAATAAGCTCATGAAGTTTTGAATATAAAACAGATGATCAATATTCAGGGTACCAGAAAAGCTCTCAATATCCTGCTGGCAATTGACGATAAATAATCAATACACACCATCGAATTCTGAACAGGATCTAGTTCCCACCTAGTTTCCTGCAGGTGGCATCACGGTCACTCACATGGGAGCCTAACAAGAGGGTGTCAGACATTCAGGGTTCACTGCTCTCTCGGTGCCTTTTCTCAGGAGGTTGTCCGGGAAAGGAGCATCTAGAACAAAGGGATCTACTGACTAAGTTATTATATCCAGGAAATAAGTGATCACACACAAGGAACAGAGATAGTGAAGAGGGGTCCAGAACATCTCAGCACTAAACAGAGGCAGCGTCGACTCCAGGATGGAACATGGAGGCAAAGGATTCTGTGTGTGTGTGTGTGTGTGTGTGTGTGTGTGTATGTGTCTGTGTCTTTCTGTGTATGCACATATGTGAGCATGTGTGTGTCTGCGGGGATAGTGTGTATGTGTCTGTGTGTATGTCTGTGTGTATGCATATGTTTGTGTCTATATATGTGTCTGTGTCGCTCTGTGTGTACATATATATGTGTATGTGTGTACTGTATGTGTGTGTGCATGTGTTTGTATTTATATGTATGTTTCCCTCTGTGTATGCACATATGTGTGCATGTGTGTTTGCATGTAGGGGCAATATAATATGTGCTTGTCTGTGTGCATTTGTGTCTATATATCTATCTGTCTCTCTCTCTCTGTGTGCACATATATGTGCATGTGTGTATTGCATGTGTTTGTCTCTGTGGGGGGAGCATGTGTGCTTGTTTGCCTGTGTGTGTGTGTCTATGTGTATGCATGTTTGTGTCTATATAAATGTGTGTGTGTGTGTATCTGTGTCTGTGTATGCACGTATATGATGTGCATGTGTATATTGCATGTGTATGTGTCTGTGTGGGTGTGTGCTTATCTGTGTGGGTGTCTGTCTGTCTGTTTCTATGTGTGTATGCATGTGTTTGCATATATATGTGTGTGTGTGTGTGTGTGTGTGTGTGTCTATCTGTCTGTCTGTCTGTGTCTCTGTGTGTGCACATTTATGTGCCTGTGTATATTGCATGGGTGTATATCTCTGTAAGGGGGAGTGTGTGTGTGTGTGTGTGTGTGTGTGTTTGTGTGTTGTTCTGTGTCTCTGTGTATTCTAGGAAAGGTAGAAGCCTTAACCACTCATCTGCCATTGAAAACTGAAACTTAGAGAAACAGCAAATTGACAGAATAACAGAGCACAAACTAGTTATAAGTTGGCATCAGAGAAACAGTTAAGACATTTAGCTAAGCCATGAATACATATCATTTTAAATTGAAAGTAGATAATAATGAAGATACACATTACATTTAGAAGAAAGAAATCCTCAGGAAGTAAGGCACTGTGGTTTGAATGTATCCTCCATAGTTCATATGTTGGAAATCTAATTTCGAGGCAGTAGCACCGAGAGGTAGGTTCTCAAAACGAACGAGTGTCCTTCCCAAGAATGTGTTCAAAACAGCAGGACTGGGTTCCTAACGAGCAAATGGGTCAGACTCCCCTCCTTCTCTTTCCTCTCTCTTGGTGTGCAGATCTGTATGTGCTCCTGACTTCCTGTCTACAGTCATGGGATGATGCAGCTGCAGGCCCTCACCTGAGATGCTGCCTCAGCTTTGGATTTCAGAGCCACTCGAATGGGAAGAAACATTTTTTTGCTCCTTGTAAATTTTCCAGACTCAGAAAACCTTTTGCAGAATAACAAAATAGACTAAGACACAAGATGCCAATGATGTATGTGTGCTTGTTTGTTTCCTTAAATAAACGGAGTGAAGTGACGGTGTGTACCCCACCAGGAGCAAACCATCCGTATTCTGCCAACCCTAAAATCTAGTGCTCACTCACAAAGAGAAGGGAACAGACTACATAGCATCGCCATGCTGGCTTCACCAAGCACTTTCCTAAAATGCATCCATGTGCCAGCTTCCAGGTAAGTTATGCATACATTGTTCCCATGTTCCACCACTGCCCTTCAGTCTACCTCTATAATGAAGAAAATGTCCAAACTCCAATCTAATGATCAACTTGTAGGTCTATTTCTTCCCTCAGACAATGTCTTAGTCAGGGTTTCTATTCCTGACAAACATCATGACCAAGAAGCAAGTTGGGGAGGAAAGAGTTTATTCAGCTTACAGTTCCTCATTGCTGTTCATCATCAAAGGAAGTCAGGACTGGAACTCAAGCAGGTCAGGAAGCAGGAGCTGATGGAGCATGGAGAGATGTTACTTACTGCCTTGCTTCCCCTGACTAGCTCAGCTTACTTTCTTATAGAACCCAAGATTACCAGCCTAGGGATGGTACCACCCACAATGGGCCCTCCCACCCTTGATCACTTATTGAGAAAATGCCTTACAGCTGGATCTCATGGAGGCATTTCCTCAAGGGAGGCTCCTTTCTCTGATAACTCCAGCTTGTGTCAAGTTGACACACAAAACCAGCCAGTACAGACATCAACTCTATGAGTTGAGTTTCATGTACTAAATATTGGCTTTCACACTGTCCAGTGTCGACTCGATGTGTGTGCAATGGGTCTAGAAATTACAGAAATTCACTGAATGAAACACGAAAGTGTCCTTCCACCTCAGCCCCAGAAATGGGGATGGATGCTTAAAAAGCTACACTGGGATGCACTGACTTTCTAATTTTTATAGGAATACTGAAAAGGGCTTTTTTTTTTTTTTTTTTTTTTTTTTTTTTTTAGCCTCACAAGATTTTAGCCCTAGTAATTTTTTTATCACATTGTTTTTTAAATATGGATTTCACCAGTCATGAAGAGCAGAAAGTGACTAAATCTACCAAGATAAGTTGAAAGGCACCATAGAAATGTGCCATGCCCTGCTTCTATCCCACATGTCTAGCAGAGACCCGGCACAAGGTGGGTACTGTATAAATACTGAATGAATGGATTAGTGCAAGAATGGACATACAAATGCATTGGTGGATGTATGGGTGGATGGATGGATGGATGGATGGATGATGATGGATGCATGGATGGATGCATGGATGGATGTCATGGATGAATGCATGAATGGGTGCATGGATGGATGCATGTTTGGGCACATGGATGAAGTGCATGGATTACGAATGATGGGTACATGCATGTGTGAGTATAGGAATCGATGAGCTATTTCAACCAGTTATTTCTCCTTGAATAAAGGAAGCAGCTCCAGCATTGTGCAGACTACCATGTGAGACTGTATAAACAGTGCTGAACAGGTTATAAGAACAGGGGGATTTTTCTTTATTATCCAGAAATAAATGTTTTAGACAGGTAGGTGATTCTTTGACTTGCAGAGAGGCAGCATATGAGCAATCCAGCCCCTTCAGCTGCATACATACAATTTCAAATGGAGTCCAGCTGCAGACATACAATCTCAAGTAGAGGCCAGCTCCTGGGGCCATGTTTTTCAAGGGGCTCGGGTTAGGGATTTTTGTTTCCTTAGTTTAGATTTCAAGGGGCCAAGGGTCTAATTATACAGATGGACTTTGGGAATTCTTTTAGCTATTTTTATTTGAGTTAAAACACATTTTCCATTTTCTCATTTCAGGTTGTTCTCTTTACTGATGGTTAATATGTATATCTGAGCCACATTTTAAATAAGTTTTCTGTCCCAGAGGCAATCTTATTCCACTCTCTTTCATCCATATGGCATTCTAAGGTCATTGTATTTACCAGTATACAGTTATTTTCTTAAGTCTACAAGACAATTTTTCTGGTAAGGGAAAGACCTCCAGGGAAACAGCATCTTCTGGAGCTACATGGATGCATTTCAAGCCAGTTGTGTGATTTATGCCATTGTAAGGAGAATGCAGGCTGAGTCTGACTTCCTTTGCTGCACAGGCCACATCCATACTCACTGTCAAAGGAAGAAGCAGCCCCACTAATAAACAGCAAGATGCTTTCATGGACAAGGAGCATTGCTTCAGAATGAGGAAAGCTGTGGGGCCACCAGAGCAGAATACCTCCTGCTTACTAGAAATGATGGGCTGCTTGTGCCTAATCTCTTTGTTTCTGTCTAACTACAGTTAGGTTGCACTAACCCTATTGAAAGCTCAGTGAAGAAGAGCACAAACTCAAGTAGTCAGTTGAGATGCAACTAAACACACACACACACACACACACACACACACACACACAAACACACACTGAGGCAAGTAAGCCCACGAATTTACTTAAAGTGTGTGTAGTCATCTTTTAAAGGCATAAAGACATCTTTTAAAATTTAACAACATGCCATCCATAAAATCTACCTTGCATGACTGCCCTGACCTCCACTGGGTTTACAGATGGCTCACTAAAGATAGACTTCTGACCATTGTGTTTGTGCAATGTAACTTACGTGGTCATAACAGACAGTTAAGCCTACCATCAGCCCACACTGAGGGTGTGCTGTCCTCCTCGATCTGAGGGCATGCTTCAAACAGGTGTTGGCACCATGGGCAGATGTGGTTGGCCACATGCCCCTGACTACAGCAATTTGAGTTTATGACACCTGAGTGGCTGTCCTGCTGTGTAGAGCTCAGCTAACCATTCTATGACCACTGCTTTTTGTTCCTGAGGACCAGTTTCTTGGGATAATGGCCAAGACTTTTGGCTAGATAAACAGTGTTCTTATCACCGAGGGTGCTTGGCAGCCTGCAAAATAGAAACTTCTTCCATTTCTTCACAAATCTTTTTCCTGGTTCCATAATTTAGAAAATATCAATGACAGGAAAGTTAATTCAAACTTTTTCAACTGAAATGGGGCAATATCACACAGAGTTCTAAGGCCGAAGGTATAATTTTTTTCTAAGCTTGGTTGAAGATGTTTGTTGTTACTTAGACTATGAACTATAGGCAAAAGCATTAGGATCCCCTGGGAACTGTCTTTTAAACAAAACTTCCAGGCATCTCACACAGATAGTTGACTCGTACAGGTAAGTGACTCTCACAGGTGACCCGCATAGGTAGGTAATCCACACAGGTAGGTGATCTCCCCTTCTACACAGGTAGGTGATCCACACAGGTAGGTGACTCAGAAGAAGCATGTTTTGGATGCTTGCTTTCACTGATGCAAGCTGGTTCCTAACTGCATTTAACACTGAAAAAAAAATGTTTCTGCTACCTACCATTGAATCCAGCACCTTGTCTGCCTTGGTCAAGTACTTTCCCATGAGCTCCATCCTCCAGGAGAAATAAATATGACTTCTACTTCTGACTCCTGACTGCTACAAACCCAGCCCTTACACATCTAGAAGCATGCTCTATCCTCATTGATCCCCTACCCAAACCATTGCCTAAATTCTCTTGTTCCTAAATTACACCTCACTCTGGACACTGAGGCACATCCTTACTGTGTTTCAAGTGTCATGTCACAACTCTTAGGCTCGCCCCTGAAGTAACAACATCTTAAATTCTTATTGGCTCCAGGAAGGGGGGGGAATCTGTGAGCAGAAACTGAGCTGTTTTGTTATAATTACTATAACTGGAAGATTTCTATGAATGAACAAGTTTAAGCATCACCTTGGAAGTGTGTAAAGGATGTATTTATCACAGAACAGCATGCCTTTCTGTTGGTCATGAATGCCTTTCATTACCCAAATAGAACATGAGCACCCCAGATAAGAACAGGTGACAAACAAGAGCTTGTTCAAGCCCTCAGTGATCCAAGCTGTGTGACTAGTGGGGGTGGTAAAGATACACCTGCATCGAGTTTTGAATTTGCTTTCTACTAGAGGAAGATGGAGATTTAAAGACACAAAGGCTCTGTTTTAACATAGGGGTATAGAGACAGAAGAGTACATATGACTGAGGCCCTTACCCACCTGACTGACCCTAACCACAAAACGCATGATGGGAGAATGGGAATCAGGGGGCTTGCCAGGTTCCAGCCTTGTCAAAGTGGGAAGGAAGAGATATTGTCAGGGGCTTACACATCTGGCTTCTGCAGAGAGAGCACTCCAGGATAGGCAGGCAAGTGGTTTTTCTATTTGACACCTGTTCCTTTAACATGTAGGCTTCTTTCTCTTGTGATGACAGTCCCCGCTGCTCGTGCCTGAAGGAAATCACAAAACTATGAAGAACAGGTGCAGAGACTAGAGGAATTCAGGATGATCACGAAGGAAGGAAAAGGAGATAGCGTGGCTTGGCCTCTCTCCACCGCTGTAGTCTACATGCAACTGACAGAGTCAGTTTGTGCACTGCTCACAGGAGAATAAACCTTTGCAAAGAAATTTATTAATAGTCAGTTTTTAAGATCTAGCACAATTTCGGGTTCATTTTCATACCTAGATGAGATCTGGGTGGTCAGAGAAGACCTCAGGTTGTTGTTTAAGGACAGGAGACTCAAGGCCTTTGATGGCGAGAAACAAAGGTCTTGCAAATTGTCTGCTACCATGATGGGGGGGGGGGGAAAGAGGCTGATGAGACATGAGGACAACCTTTGTTAGCCAGAGCATGCGCACAACTTCAAGTCAGATTTGTAGACCACCCACAAACAACAACAAAGAACACACAGAGTGCTGCAAGATCTGAAAGAAATTAAACCAGAGCAGACACTGGTATCCAAGGAACGAGCTCCAGGCAGCAGTTGCTGGAGGACAGTCCTTTCATAATCTGGTCCTGTCTTTCCTGTTTCTTTTCCAGGATTTATATTCCTGGACTGGTCTAAAAGAACAAATGGGGGCCCAGATATTATATGTTTGCTGTACAGATTAAAAAGAGCCCCATCTTCCTGAGACAAGCTTGCCATTCAGAAGCCTGGGAGGGAGGCGGCTCCCAGTTGTCGGGTGTAGGCAAGTAGAAGCTAGTTCAGGTACAGGAGTACTCTGTGGTGGCAGGAGGAAGGTTGACCTTTGAAGATATCATGTATGGTGACAACCCAAGCAGGTGTCCTGAATCAACACTCCATCTTTCCAGCTCTGAACTTTTCTACCCTTTCCTACCTCAGGAGATAAAAGAGGTTTCAGTTGTTAAGTCAGTTTCCCAACCCCCGCAACCTGTGCAGGTTGTAGTGTCCAACTCTAGAGAGAAGATCCTTGGGTGGAGCCACTTTACACAGGCCCAACTGCCTGAACACTGACAGAGACAAACCCTCCCACAGTTACACCTGGCCCCGTGGCTAGTGGGCCACTTTGGCTGTTGAATCCCTCCCTGGTAGTTCTATTTCTCAGCTGGTCACCACACAAGCAAACAATAGCTTCCAAGACTTGGGGAGAGAATGTGTCACCACTTAATGTCAGCAATGACATTAAAGCAAGGACCACAGTTCTATGGACTTACTCCCCAGTTTAGGTATCCATATAATCTCCCAGTGTGCCACTATCAGCAACAGTGACATTTTGTTGTAGCACTGCATTGCCTGGAATGCATGTCATTTGCACCTCTACCACTGTGCATGTATGCACACTCATGTACAGACACATTCTCACATACATCCGTCATTTGCCTTGCAGTTCTTACTCATCCCATGGGATTCAGTACTGTTATCTGTGACCATCTTCAGTCTCTCTCAGGAATAAGTAAGTCAGATAAGTAAAGAAAGTCAGTGATGATATGCTAACTTGCTACCTCAGAAGTGACATTATCTAGAAGTGAAGCAATGGTAAATGCTCTCAATGTCAAATGAAGGATGGGAGAGATTAGTCAGTTGTAAAACATTTGCCACAAAGCGTAAAGACCCGATTTCAATTCTCAGGACCCACATATTCAATCATGGTGTGTCAACATGCACCTATAACCCCAAGGCTGGGGAGGCAGAGATAGGAGCACTCTAGAGCTGTAAGTTAAATTGATGGAATTCTGGTTCAGTAACAGAACCTGTGTCAAACATAAATAAATTGTAAAGTGGGGAAGCAATTGAGGAATGGCATCTGATATCAACCTCTTGATACATACATACATGCAGACACACACACAAACCACCACAAGAAACACATGCCCAGACACAATGCACATACTTAAACACTCAAAAATAAATATAGTTGGATGGATAAATAGAGATGTAGGTAGGTGGATGGATGGATGGATGGATGGATGGATGGATAGGTAGATTGGTAGATGGGTGGATGGATGTCCCGTCCGCCTTGACCAGCAATTAAGACACAACACGATCGGATCCTTCTCATTCAGCTTTAATCCAGGAACGACTCTTGACTCTTGACTCTGGACAAGGACTGGGACCAGAGCGGGAAGGGGACCTGGACCAGGACGGGATGGACAAAGACCGAGACGGGATGGGGATGGGGCAGGGCCCCAAGCAGCAGAAATGAGCTGCTTATATAATTGCCAAGGCGGCTGGGTGACGATGTTCTCTCAGGATAAGTTAAGCTGCCAATACCTCATTAGCATAAGCCCGCTCGGGAGGGGCACGAGGCCGATGCATGCACAAAGGACTTGTTTACCAGTTTAGCTGAGCTGGCCACACTGGAAGCCAGCTGCCTACATCATCAGTCCTAGTCATAAGACTTTGCAACTGATCCCAGGTGCTATCTTAAACACGGCTGCCTACATCTCCCCCTTATTTATTTATTAAATTTGAAGTAGGTTACCTCTGGACCCTTTAGACCTTAGGCATCCCACACCCAAGCATGCTTGCACTCATTCATTAGGTGGTTGGCATGAGGCGATCGAAAGCACACCTAGAAGGAAAACAGAGGTCCGAGCCCTTGTGCAAAGTGAAGGCATTGTGATGGGAAAGTTTATATTTCTGCCATACCGCCTTCGTGCCTTTTTTCAGGGACAGGTACATTTGGCACAAAACCTCTATGCACTCGGACATGCTTTCAGAGAATCTATCTCAGGATTGAGAACATCTCTAGTCGAGGCGCTCCTCGTACTCCCCGCTTCAGAAACATTGAGGTGATACTGTAGGAGCCTCATGAGTGTACACCCTTGGCAATGGTCAAGATGGTCAGGATCTAGGGATAATGCCTGGAGGCTATTACCGGGTCCAGAAAGCTCCCCACTATGCCTCCCTAAGGGAGGCCAGCCAAATACCTGGGGAAGTACCTTCCTCCATGGCAGTCAGTGCCTGGTAAACCACAGCCTTATGTCTATGCATGGTCACGGCGCAAATGACACAGAAACCAAAGGCAGAAACCACATCCCAGGAGAACACCGGCTCCCCAGATAAATACTCCTGCCCATTCTTTAAAGAAATTGAGGGCATCCTTGACCCAAGTGGTGAGCCCCTCCAAAGTAACGGATCCAGGGGGTGCCATTTAGGGTAGTAATCTGCTACAGGAGCCTCATGGATAGGTCCTCGTCTTCTTTTGATCATTTTCCTTTTAGGTAATCAGACAGGAGGTGTCTCTGATTGAGAGACTGAGAAAAGTTATATACCAAAGGAGTAATACACAGTCCCCTGAGAGAGGAGACGCAAGAGAGCTGAATAAATTTATATAGGTAAAGTTTGTGGCCCTGTATATTAGAGGGGAGTCCTGATTTGGGACAATACAGGGTGCATTACAAGCACAAGAAGTAGGGAAAAAGGTAGGGAAAAAGGGAGTTAGAATGGACCGGCATAGGCACTGGCCAGGTGCATGTGACGGCCCACAAAGGTATAAAGTCACCTGGTATCCAACTCAAATCCCTCTTTTATTTTAATGCCTCTTGCACGCATTAGTTCTTTTAAGGCACTTCTCACGGGGCACGATGGTGAGTTCCCCATGGTTTCACTTTCCTGATTTGATGCTCGCCAATACTCCAGACAAAACACAATTACGACACCCAGACAGACCCACACCAAACAAACACAAACAGCAAACACTAACATGATACTTCTAAGGTCTCTCGTGATTCAATTGCCACTTTACCATGGACCATAGACCACAGACTTATGATGCCGCTTTACCGCGGACCTTGTGACAGGCCCCACTCACCAGGCACTTTCTATGACAGCCGCTTTACGCTTTAACCGTGGACCTTGTGCCGGCCCCACTCACCGGGCACTTTCTATGACTTTCTGCGGACCTTGTGATGGCTCCACTCACCGGGCACTTTCTATGACGCCCTTTACCGCGGACCTTGTGACAGCCCCACTCACGGGCATTTCTATTGCAACAAATATACCTTACCGCTGTTCCTAGCTGCTGAGTTCTGAATCCACGAAGGTGAAGTCCTCGGGTCCCCGTACGGCCACCATATGTCCTCTGCCTTGACCAGCAATTAAGACACGAAGATGGATCCTTCTCAGTCAGCTTTAATCCAGGAACGACTCTTGACTTATGGAGAGGACTGGGACGGAAGGAACCGGGAAGGGGACCTGGACCAGGACAGGGACGGACAAGGACCGGGATGGGATGGGGATGGGGGCAGGGCCCCAAGCAGCAGAAATGAGCTGCTTATATAACTGCCCAAGGCGGGCTGGGTGACTGTTCTCTCAGGATAAGTTAAGCTGCCAATACCTCATTAGCATAAGCCTGCTCGGGAGGGGCACGAGGCCGACGCATGCACAAAGGACTTGTTACCAGTTTAGCTGAGCTGGCCAGCTGGAAGCCAGCTGCCTACATCATCAGGTGCTAGTCATAAGACTTTGCAACCATCCCAGGTGCTATCTTAAACACGGCTGCCTACAGATGGATGGATGGATGGGATGGATGATGGATAGATTGGTAATGGGTGGATGGATGGATGGATATACATACATACATACACTAGACAGATTGCCTGATGATGTTAATATGGAAGAAGGTGGTTCCTTAATCCAAGTGACTTATATCTTTATTACATGAAGAGGAAAATTTGGACACAGAGGTGAAATAAAGTAGGAACTCATATGAAAACCAAGTTAGTAATCTGAGTGATTTATCTGCAATCCAGCAATGACTAGGGCTATTAGAAGTTACATCTGTCAACAAAGTATCCACTACAAATAGAGCAGAGAGAAGGGACAAGACCCTGCTGATGCTTTGATTTCTGATTTGTACTGACGGTGATACTAAGTTGCTATTACTTAAGCCCCAAGATCATGACACTTAGGAAGGTTCTATTCAAACAATATAGTCACCATTCTCAACACTGTTTGACATGCTCCCTTGGCTTTCATTGATGATCCCAACTTGTTAGTATTATGAGTATATCTACTCCATTGTATAAACTAGTAAGCCCTAGCACAGTGTTTCAAACTAAAGAGAATACAATAATAGAATGAACAGATGGACGGATGGGTGATGATGGATGGATGGATGGATGATGGATGGATGTGGATGGTGGTGGATGGATGACAACTAAAAAGATACAAGCAAAAACAAGCTTTACACATGTTTGAGTGCAGCAACAGCCATGGCTTGGAGGGAACACAGTGAAGAGACCCTTACTAAATTATAGTTTGCTAGGAGTTTTAAAATATACTGATTGCATTAATTTTTTTTCTGTCTAGGTAGAACCAAATTTAGACATATTTTTAGTATTTAAGAACTTGTGGTTTATTTCCTCTATTTCTAAATAATACTAGGAAGGAAATAAATGCTTCTTATTCTTGGGAAATCCAGTTCTCATTTTACCCTGATCTGGTGCCTGCCCATGACCTAGTCTACTTGACCATATAAATAGATCTGGTCAGAGCCTCCTGGGGGCAAAGTATCTTCACACATGTCTCCATATGGAGAAAAGGAAAACAATCTCTATCTACAAAACAAACTTTTAAAAAGGTTGTGCAAAATACAGCCTGGGGCAAACAAGGAGAAAATGAGTGTTTTCATAATAATTCTTTCAAAGGGGAAATGTCACCTTAATTTAATTGGGACTTTGCTATTATATTTCTTCTCTATCTGTGACACAGTTAAACTCTATTATCTAAAGCACTGACCCAAGATGACTACTTTTTCTCAAGGAAAAAAAAAAAAAACCAAACCTTCCTGACATCATTTCCCTGTGCCTTTTGTGAGTCCTTGATTCTGAATTAATTATTCAGGAGAAGGGAGAGTGGGTAAGATTTTTCAGTTGGGAGATTTGGGGCATATGTAGTTTGACAAGCACATTTAACATTACAGTACATATTTATTCCAAGAAAATAATTCTAAATTAATGTTCTAATAATACAAATTATCCAGAGAAAGCTGAGCATGCTGGTATATCCCCTCTTCCTACCACCAAACAGACTGAGGAAGAAGAATCCTTTGGCGTTAAAAGCCAGCCTGGGTTACTTAGCAAGTATTACATTACTCAGGTATGCATAGCTAGACTGTCTCAAAACAACAAGGGAATATGGAAAGCAAGTATTCACTAACAGGGACACAGAAATGGCAGGCATAGTACCAGCAATTCCCTGGCATCCAGTAATGATGACCCCAGGAAGGATACTGCTTATCTAAATCTTGAATTTGAAAACAGAACAGCCTATTATTGAAATCAAGCATGTGCTTTGAGAAATACCCGACCCTGTTCAATCCTACTTTCTGTGTACACAATTCATACTGAGAACAGCAGGTTAGTCCACCTCTGGGGAAGTCAATTCCCAAGCCTGGGAGCTGTACCTGTCATGCACAGATGTTGGAATGGTGCTTGCTTCCTCTCAGATACTGTTTACCAATGTCTTCAGACAAGCGAGCTGCAATGCTTCCCAATCCCAGGGACTGGTTGCTATGCAAACCTGTCATGAGGGTTGCTAGTCACCTGCTCATGAGTGAGCCCAGCAGCCAAGGAAAAACAGTGCTGACGTCTCTTGAGAATATCAATGTGGTTTTCCAGGTTGGTCGAAGGCAGTAGTAGGAACAGATGCCATTTTTATTGTTAAACTTCAAGTAGTGTGTCATTTTGAATGTTTCCTCTTAAGTTAAACACTAGTCTCTTAATGTTATCATGCACTTAGAGTAGTCCATTTGTGTCCTCTATTTGATCTTTATCCTTAGGACCAGGTGTGGATGAGAGCTGTGCACCAGGCTCAGATGCCCGGTCAACAAGGTGATAGGTTTTTCTGTCCTGGGTGAGTCTGAATATGTAAAATATTGATGGAAAAGCCACAACTAGAAGGTCAAACACCTTTGAAATTCTTTTAACTCTTAACATAGTTCTCCCTCACTAAGCTCTGCTTCCATAACAAACCAAAATAAGAGAAATGTCTTGAGTATTATCCACCATGAACGGATGTTCAATAATGTTCATTAAGTACAGAATGAATGGATGTTAAAACATCAGGCAACGACCTAGCTGCGTTAAGAATACAAAATAATGGTATTTTTATTGAAAATCTCAGGAATGAAACTCAGGTAACTAAAGTAACAAAGTTAATAAGTATAGCTGTAGGAGAGTGCCTTTACCTTTACGGAGGCGAGTCACTCGAGCGACTGAGAACCACTTGACCGTAGGTTCCATACACACACGATCCACCTTGTTAGCACTGCCCAACCCTGGAAGATACGTTATTTTTGAAAAGATAGATTTAAATGGAAATCACAAAGTTGAAATTCTTATAGGAAAACCAAAAGAAGGGCTAGAGAGATGGCTCAGAGGTTAAGAACTCTTGCTGTACTCTGGGAGGGGCGATACTCCCCTTTAATCCCAGCACTGGAAGATTGCATTCACAGAGTTCAAGGCCAGCCTGGTCTACAGAGGAAGTTCCAGGACAGCCAGGGCCGTTACACAGAGAAACTGTGTCTTAAAACTCCCCCATCACCCCACCTCGTCCCTCCCCCCCCAAAAAAAAAAAAGAAAAAAGAATACTTGCTGCTGTTGCAGAGAATTTCAGTCTAGTACCTGGCACAGGCACAGTAGGTGTTAGCGTTTCTATCTAAGCTCCACCCCACAGTAACCTGGCAAAAGCCAGGTGTGCCCGACTCACTATAAAAGGGGCTGCTTGCCCCCTCTGCTTTCTCTTGCTCTTGCCTTCTAGCTCTCGCTCTATCCTCTAGCCCCTTCCCCCATCTCTCCCATTCCCTTCCCCCCCACCAGCCTCTACTCCTCTTCTCTCTCTTTCCCGCCCCTCTCCTTTTCTCTGTCTCTACTATCCTCTCAACTCCCCTCCCCATGCCCTGAATAAACTCTATTCTATACTATACTGTCATGTGACTGGTCCCTTAGGGGGGAAGGATGCCTCAGCATGGGCCCGCGGAGGCACCCCTTCCCCCATACCTGACTACACAGCCACCAAACACATTCCTTGTCTCCTTATTTTTTTTTATAAAGCACAACAGTAGGCGACTTACAAAACTCCAGGGGATTATGTGCTTTCTTTGGCATCCACAGGCACCTGTACTCATGTGCACAAGGCTACACATGGAGACATGCCATGCACATCATTTAGAACAAGAAACTATTTTTAAAGAGAATTTAAAATATAAGGAGGCACCAAGTGGGGAGGGAGAGAGAGAGAGAGAGAGAGAGAGAGAGAGAGAGAGAGAGAGGAGAGAGAGAGAGAATTTTCTGTTATTCCACAAATCTACATTTTACATTTTCTCCAAAAAGAAATATTTCCAAAAGTATATTTTCTTCTTCAAAAAGATCAGCCTGCTCAACACATTTGGACATATTATTATTTTTATTTGGACATATTAGATGAATTTTTATTTAGCCATACACCTGAATATTTTTTAAAGGACATCATTCTGGAGGGATCACAGGCATGGGCTAAGAAGGACAGCCATGTGTTTGCCCGTTCTTCAGAGCTCCACGTGTTCCAGATGATAGGGAACACTTTGAGAAGGAAAAACAAGGTCAGAGAAATAAGTGCATTTCATGATGTTTCAGAACAGGTCTGGACAATTTGTTCCTGAATCTATGTCTTTATCGATTTTAAATTGATTAGCTTCTTACAAAATTAACAATATTATGAAGGAAGAAAGAAAGAGGTTCTCTAAAGATGTTTGCTGGAATATGTTTGAGTTTCGTTTTTGTTTTTTTGTTTTTTTTTTTAAAGTGGTCCAGAAGCTTAAGAAGAACAGCTTCAAAACTCATCAAACCCAATTAATCCCCAGATTAACTCCCATTTCCCTTGTGGCTCTCCAGATTTGAAGAGAGATAGGAAGAGAGAGACAGAGACAGAGGGAAGAATGGAGAGAGAGAGAGAGAGAGAGAGAGAGAGAGAGAGAGAGAGAGAGAGAGAGAGAGAAAAACAATGAAGACAGCAGATAAAACACAAGGAGGGGGAAGGGCCGAGGGACTGTAATTCTAGCCTATCATTTCCTTCCTTTCCAACTTTATTTTACTTTATTTTACTTGGTGCTTATCTTCCTGTTCCCCGTGTTTGACCTCTATTGCTGTGATAACCATTCTGGTCAAAAGCAACTCAGAGCCGGGTAGTGGTGGTGCACGCCTTTAATCCCAGCACTTGGGAGGCAGAGGCAGGTAGATTTCTGAGTTCGAGGCCAGCCTGGTCTAGAGAGTGAGTTCCAGGACAGCCCGGGCTACACAGAAAAACCCTGTCTTGAACCCCCCCCCCCCCAAAAAAAAAAGGCAACTCAGAAAACAAAAGGACTTAATTGGCTTACACTTCCGGGTCATGGTCCCTCACTAAAGGAAGTCCCCACAAGAACTTAACTAGGAATTTAACTAGGACCTTGAGGAAGGAATCCTGGAGGAATGTTGTTGCTGGCTTCTTTTCCTCACAAGCTCATGCTTTCCACTTTCTCATAGAGCCCGACCTGCCTAAGAATGGCGCTTGTATCAGTTACTGATCAAGACCATCCTCCACAGACAGGCCCACAAGCCTGGAACCCAGGTTGTGCAGAAGTTGACAATTAAGACGAGCAGGACTAAAAATAAATTTAATAAAGACAGTTTTCTGGTGTGAAAGTTTTCAGCAGCAGGTGGCACACAGTAGGCATTTTGTATTTGTTGAAACAAATAAGCATAGTAAAGATTTTTTTAAAAATTATCTGTAGACGAAACAACTGGCCCCGAGTTCATGTTCTTTTCTTCTTCCCTCCCTCCCTCTCTTTCCTTCCCTCCCTCCCTCTCTTCCTCTCCCCATCCCACCCCACATCTCTCTTTCTTTCTTTGTTTCATTCTTTCTATAAAAGTCAGGTATCAACCTTTGGTGTATTTCCTCAAACTCTCTCCACTTTTTCTCCTCCTCCTCCTCCTCCTCCTCCTCCTCCTCCTCCTCCTCCTCCTCCTCCTCTTCCTCCTGCTTTTCTTTTCTTTTTTCAGACATTGTATCTCACTGTCTTTGAGCTTAAAAATCAGGCTGAGTTGGCTGGTCAGGGATTCCCCCTGCCTCCATTTCTGTAGCACTGGGGTAACAAGCCCACAGTTCCATGCCTGACTTTCTTTTGATTAAATAGTTTTTTTTTTAAAATTATTATTATTCTTTTCTAAGTCTAATTAATCCATCCAATTTTTCTAACTTTTTAATAGTTTTTAATTTTTGAGATTATAATATAATTATATTTCTCCCTTCCCCCTTTTGCTTCCAAAACCCTTGGAATATATAACCCTTGGATATATAATCCTCCTTGATCTCTTTCAAATGTTTTTGAAATAGATATTTCTATATACGTATATATTTCTAAATATAATTTGCTCGGTCTGTATACTGTTACTTGTATGTATGTTTTTAGACTTGGTCAATTGGCATGCTCTTCCTTGAAGAAGACCAGCTCTCCTGCTCCCAGCATTCCTTACTGATCCCAGCATTCCATACTGCTCCCAGCATTCCTGAGTTTCCTGTTCTTCTTGTAGGTTTTCATCTTGTAGCTTTTGCCCCCTTCCACATTGCCATGTCTGTTGGCTCCACACTGTTTGACTTCTTCCTGCCAGCATTTGGGCTCTTCTTCAAATGTCTCCAACCAGAGGTAAATTAGAAATTTAAAACAAAAACAAAACAAAAAAAGAGAGCAAGATTTCTCTACAACCCATAGCTTTGTGAAAAAATCCAAGCAAGTCACAGCCCAAATTTGTTACTCTTTTGAAAGCTTTTTATGTCCCTAAATGGCACCATGAACTCAAAATGATAGTGTAATTTACTTTCACATTTAAATATTTCATCTTTCCCATAGTTTGTGGTTGCATTTGGGAGAAGGTCAGGTTGGGAAGTGCACAGGATTCCCGAAGTCTGACTGCCCTTTCTCTTCCCAACTGCTATCTGATCTCTCTCTCTCTCTCTCTCTCTCTCTCCTCTCTCTCTCTCTCTCTCTCTCTCAGTCCCTCCCTCCCTCCTTCCCCCTCCATCCTCTCTCTTTTTAGTTTTTGTGGTTTTGGCAATTGAACCAAGAGCTTTGTGCACTCAGCTACATCCCCAGCTCATGTGGCCTGTCAGCCCACATCTCAGGACATTTGTGTAGCTATAATAATGTCTGTGAGGCCAAGTAACCCACAAAGAACACAACTTCATGTCTCGGCTCCGGAGGCTAGAAAGCCCATGTTCAAGAGTAAACAAACAAGCATCCACTGCTGTCCCTTCTTAGGAGGCATCCTCACGTGCCAGAAGGTAAGGCGGCAAAAACTAATAATTTTTTTAAAATCTGAACTGTTTCTCTCTTGCCATGTGATTCATCTCATCTTGCACTAGAATGGGGCCCTTACTCTTGGCTGAATCCGTCCCCCAAAGTCCACATCTCTTCATGTCACACAACAGAGATGGAGTGTTGTAAAATTCTAGGGGACATTCGGGCAAAGATAGTACGGAGCTCACAATGGTAATCTAGTTTCGTGACTTTAATCCGAACAAGACAGACTCCATTTGATGCGTTTTGCAAAAGAAATTCAGTCCCCAGGGAGAAGGAGCTGATGTGATTCCACTTGGGCTGCAGCCATGCCCCAGCAATCCCCCATCTCTCCCCCAGAGCTCCAAGGACAAGGTTTTAAGCAGCTGTTCTGATCCTTCTGATGTTGCACACCTCGAGGCCACCTTGAGTGAGGGTGACCCTGAATCCTTCCTTTCCTTCAGGCACTTCCTGTGACTAGCATGTCCACTTTCTTACATGAACTTACATGAATTTACATAGGATGAGTTCATGCTGCATCCTATGTAAATCTGTACTGATGCTCAAGGCACGTGTGTGTATATGTGAAGGGAAATATCAGTTCCGTGCATTCAATATGAACCGTGACGCAGTCATTAAGTTAAGCGTTCTGTGGTCTATCTCATTTAATACCTCCACAAACAGTTATGGAACATAATCACACCCGGACTGGGTGAAAAACATGCCTGCAACTTCACAACAGAACTTATAGGCTCAACTGAAATGAAGCCAATGCCAATCTTACAACTTTCTCCGGAGTTAAACCATGTCCAGTTAATCACAGTAATCAACCCCTTCCAGCCCGTGGCCTGATAGAGGTTTCTAATGTACATCTGACATCTCACTCCTCTTATTAATAGTTAATATGGAGCAGTCACCCTGAGTGAGGCACTGCAGCCCATGACATTGCTTAAGACTTAGAAATAAACATTGTTAGAGCTGAGAAAATTGAGGTACAGTTAAGGATCTTGCTCAAAACCAGCCAGTTTGTAGGTCTGGAATTGAAATCTGGAATCAAATATCTTTGTGTTGAAGTTGGCTGAAAATCATTATATCAGTACACCGGTTCCTTGGCTTATCAAGGATCTTTGAAGGCAGCTTTGTCAAGACATTATACTAGGAAATGTTTCTTTGAAACTACGTATAATCATGTACATGAATAACACACCACACATATACACTCCTTACACTTTTCTTGGTATCTCCATCCATAGGAACTGAGTGACTGAGTGTACTGGTACACACCTGGAATTCTAGTGATCAGGAGGTTGAAGCAGGAGATTCCTAAGTTTAAACCAAACCTGAACAAGATAGGAAGACAGTGTCTCAAAACGAGTACCCAGAATAAAAATAATTTACTTCCGGAATCACTTAGCTTCTGAAACTCGAAAAATCAAATATGTCCTTCCTAGCTAGAACCGGCCCCAGTGTATGCCTTACCTAGCATCGCTTCCTACACATGCCAACCAGTCTTGACATAAAGGAGAATGAGTCTATGCTCTGCAGTGCATTTTGGATCCGCCATTTTGTTTTCAACAGCCCACCGCAGGATTGAGCACAGAATGTGCTGTTAAGGGAGCCACCAGGATCAGTGGACACAAGAGGGGGTGACCCAAGACACAGAGTGCCCAGGGTGCTTCCTGATGCTGAATCAAGTTGATGATCTCTTAATGAGTTTCACTCTTGTTCCAGAGCCTCCTTCCGCCTAGCCCCAGGGATCTTCCTGTCTTTTCAGTTTTGTTCTCCAGGTAAAGTGCTAGCATTTATTCATGGCGGAACACTGATTGGGATGTCGAATAAAATTGATTGATTTTATGATTCTGTAAAGGTCACCTCAAAAAGGTGAGATGATTTCTGCCGCAGAAGATCACCCATAAATCCAAGCTATTGTGACAAGTTTTGTCCGCTACAGGGAGATGGATTCTCAGATCTGCATCTGTCCTGGAAAAAACCTTTAACTTCTTGCTTGTTTTTCTCTCTCCCTTTTCTCTTTCTTTTCAGTGCAGGGCAGAAGCAGGGTCTTTATGTGCTTGTACAGTCTACCACCGAGCTACATCCTCAGCCTCCAATCTCTCTATTAGATTTGGCTCTAGAACTCCTGGTCTTCTGGTTTTGAATAAGAATGACCCCCATAGGCTCCTGTATTTGAATGCTTAGTCACCAGGGAGTGGAATTGTTTGAAGACCACACCAGGCTTAGACTGACTCTTTCTCTCTCTCTCTCTCTCCTTTCTCTCTCTCTCTCTCTATATATATATGAATATATATGTGTGTGTGTGTGTGTGTTGTGTGTGTACAATGTACATATTATATATATATATAATGTACATATTCGCATATATATATATATATATATATATATATATGAGAATATTTTGGGGAGTGCATGTCTGTCTGTCTGTCTGCCTGCCTGCCTGCCTGCCTGCCTGATGATCAACATGTAAAGCTCTCAGCTACTGCTCCAGTGCCACGTGTGCCACTATGGTCCCTGCCATGATGATAACAGATTGACTTCTGAAACTGTAAGCCAGCCCACAGTTCACTTGGTCATAGTGTCTCTTCACAGCAGTAGAACAGTGTCTCAGACAGCTGGTATCAGCAAGAAGTTTAAATATCTCAAGACACCACTGGTCAATGAGAACTTGTCGTCAATCAGTCTGAACAGGAGAACTGCAGAAAGGAAACCTTAAAGCACCACACTACAGTTTGGCAAGAAAAAAAGCATCTCTGACGCACATGCTGGTAGCTACCACCTAAAGGCTACCATCATGAGTGTTCCAAATCCTGAGAAGCTCGGTGGCACCTCGAATCATCTCCTCCATCTCTCCAGAGTGGGACAGAGAACTTTTTTTTTTAATATTTTTCACTTTGCTCAAATGTGTGCATATCACAAAAATACTTACGGACCTATCAGGTTGCAGGATTGTTAGATTTCCATAACACCTGATTTATTTCTGGTTTCTGGTTTCTGTCACAGTACTTGAGAGAGGCAGAGAACATCAGGGAACAGACAGGTGTGATTGACAGGCGAAGGGAACAGGTGTGTGTTTGTAGCATCTACGGAAGCAGTGTAATGACAGATGTGTGACTAGTGCACCCATGTCTAAAGGAAGAGGACCCACACCTGGATTATCATTCCAGCGCTCTCAAAACAATGACCAAAGGTAAGACCGGGGAGAGCTTTGAGTTCTTAGGAGCAAGAAGAAATGAAACCACAGCTCTGTACCCTGGGAGGTGCTCGGGGACGACTGAGTAGGTGACCACCCTTCCTGATACACAGAACTAGGAAAGGACAGAGATCATGGTGCTCAGTGTATTGGAAAGGTATTGACTGATGAAGCCACAGATGGCTGACAGAGTGGTCCCTGGCATAGGCTTTAGATGTCAGTGGTCCTACTCAATTCCTGAGATCACCCTCTCAGTGAAGATACCCCAGTGTCACTTGTTAGTGTGCCTTGCACTCTCTGCAAAGCCAACTAGCCTGAGAGAAGCTTCTAATATCAGCATCCAATGTCAGGCCTTGAATCCCTTGAAATGTTAGCAAAGGATCTCAGGGTCCACCTCCTGCCCCTCACCCTTTCTACCACATTCAGAATGGCTCACAGGACTCCTACCATCCCACCCACCCCCGCCCCCATCCCTGAGCCCCAGTGTTCCCAGAGGCAGCAGAGCTTCTCACTTCCAGAGCCCAGTTACTCTGCTTGCTGTTTATGTACCACCTCCCCCTCCTGTTTTCACCCGGCTAGCTTCCTGAAGCACTGGGATCTCAGTTCTTCCAGGAATCTTGCTATATTCCCAAGTAGATCTCGTTGCCTTCTGTGTTTCCATGGAACTCTGTAAGTTTGTATAAACGTTTACCATACTATATTTAAGCAGGGTTATGGACTCCTTAAAGGCCAGAACCAAATACCACACAGTGCCTGTCACTACCTACCAATGTATGTGAGAGAGAAAGACAGGTCTCACCCTCTGTAGCCCAAGCTGGACTAGGACTCGTTGTGTAGCTCATGGTTCATGTTGTCCTTACTGCCCCTTTGGAATTCTGGGATTACAGGAATTCATGAGCATGCTTGACTCATAAACTACACTTTTTGAAAGCTTTACTTTCTTAATCTAAGAGAATCATAAAGATAGGGGAATTTTTCCAGTAAAACAATGTCACTCATTAATAGGATCATCTTCAATGATGGTGGTGGGTGGGACAGAAGACATGCTAACAAAAGGTAAAATGCAAGAACCCTTGGGAGGGAAAAGCCTCCACTTCCCACTCTGAAGACACATGTGCGGTAGAGTCTGTGCTCAGTTCTCCCCTCCACTCTCCTGACCACACACAGGGCTGGTCCTCCTCACTGAGGCTGCCCCACTCCCTTCCCCAAACCTAATGTGAAGGGCAAGGCAACCAGGAAAAGTCTACAGTGGAAGAGAATTGGTCACCGTTTAGGATGGCGAACAGAAGACGGATACGTGACTGTTGAATTAGTCGAAGGAAGGGCTGGAAGCTCTGTGTCTGCACACAGCACTGCTAACAAGAAACAAGTTGGTTGGTGCTGTGTATCCCAACGGAAGTGGAAGGGCTGGAGGCATGGGTGCCTTGGAAGGAAGGCTTGGAGTGGAAGGTAAAAGCAGGATTAGCTGTAGAAGGGTCAGCCTTTAGGTCTCACTTCTCAACCCCAGCCGATGAGTCAGATCAGAAGGCTTCGCTTCTACAGAGCCTCAGCAAATAGATTCCAGCCTGAGAAAGACTGTGTCCGTAAGACACAGGTGCTGAGTCACTGACCTGGGAACAAGGCTGTCCAAGGAAAGGCACACACTGGCCATGGCATTCCTTTGTTCCTTCTTCTACTCAGCTCACAGATTTCTAGCATCCAGATTCGTGTCCTTTTGGTAATTCTGGAGGTGGGATCTTTGTCCTTGTGCGTGATAGGCTAACCCTTGACCACAGGACTACAACCCCTCCCACCCGCCAGCACTTCTGTTTAACAACATCTCTCTAGCAACAGCCATGAACATGAACGTGTGGCTTCAGATTCCTTAAAGAGAATATCTGTAGACGAAATAGTCATCCTGAGCACACAGTTTTGAAATGATGAATGAATTCCTCAGAGATCTGGGCCTAACAGGAGGCTCTTCCAATGGGACTTCCCCAACAGTCTGGTCAAAATATTTCCAAAACAAATTTCTCTGTGATCTTGGGTCCCTGTACTTGATTCCTCTTCTCCCTGTCCAGTCACAGGAGCCAGGCCTGCAGTTCAGTCTGAAGGCTCTCCCCTCCCTTTACTCTTACTACCATCACCGTTGACTACTCTGTCACTCTGTACTTTGGGTCTTCTTCTTAGAGGATCTGAACCAACACAGTGGTTTAAGGAGTCTTCTGAGGAAAGGGGAACTAACATGGGGTTTGGAGCCTGGCTAACAAGGATTCCAACCCCACCCCAGATCCTTCTCAGGATGGAGTCTGAGTATGGCTAATTGCTGGCTGTGGCAATGGCTAGAGCACTGCCGAGGAGTTCATGGGTGGGTGACCAAATGTTCCAGGAACCAGGAATGTGAATACCCTGTGCTTGTATAATAATTCCAAATAATCAGGCATTTACAAGCTAAGAGAACAATGCCCACCCCAACTGTGGAGTTGGCCGGTGAATGCTAATTTGTACTGACACACTGCAGAGGGATGCTGAGAAGCCCAGAGCAACAAACACATAACGAAAGGCTCCTCGTGAAAGCCAGAGGTCCTCTTGCTGTTACCGAAGGATGAGCACAGTCAAGGAGCAGACCTTGGACAAATTGAGCTGTAGAACTATCGATATATCTAAGTACAGAGGCAAGGAAGGTTCATTACACTACGGCCAATGTAATGGTTTATCTTGATGGTCAAATTAACTGGATTTACAATCATAGACACACATACCTCTAGGTATGTCTATGACGGTGTTTCCAGAAAAGAAGAACAGAGCAGACAAGGCCTATCCCAATATGAATAGCGCCTTCCAAGGGCCTGGATGAAAGACTGACTATAGAAGACAAAGCAAGCAGAGAACTGTGGGCAGCTCCATTCCCTAAGCAGATTTATAATAGGCAATCCAAACATAAATCTACCTGCCAGGCAGCATGAAGTGTCTTCCACAGTCTCTGTCTCACTTCCTTTTGGGTTGTGTGGAAGAACAGCCAACCTTGTTTTCAAGTTCCTACCCTTGAGTTCCTCCTTGACATCTATGCCTGAGGGATTGTTACCTGGAACTTAGAATTAAAATAAGCCTCTTTCCTAAGTTGCTTTAGGTCAGAGAATTTTATTGTAGCAACAGAGATGAAACTAGAACAAAGACCTGATCACAGCCTCGGAGGGGAGCTCAAACAATAACTCACAAGCAAAGCACTCTGGTCACGCCCATCTGAAGAGAACAACATTGCCTTCAAACATTGGCTTCGTCAAATTACAGTTCCTTTTATAGACTCACATCATTGGCAGTGGCTACTTCCGCTCTGTGCTAATCAATGCGCACTGGCTGATCTACCGTTACTGTTAGTGGTTGCTTTCTTTGACTCAGTGATCTCTCTTTTCTGATTTTTACACTATTTAGTTGTCTTCTTTTTGGCTTAACTATCACATTTTTTTTTCAATTCCCTTCCGCTCTGATCACTTCCCATCTCTCCACACGTTGTCAGAGAGTGCCCTGTTAGGCTGAGGGTGCCACTTTACTAGGTGGCATAAGAGAACCTTCCCATTCTATTTCCCTAACCCAGGACATCTGGACAGTGTGCTTGAGTTGACCCTAGCCAACTGTCTTCTCTCTGCTTCCTTGGACTTGGATTCCAGATTTCTTGCTTCCCTTCCTGCTCTCACTTAGATCACCAGGTACCTTAAACTGTGTCCTGAATCTCTGTGCCTCTTGGTCATTTCTCTGTCTAGTCCTCACTTCTCAGACAGGTGAGGACATAAAATCAACAGAGCTCACAACAGTTTGCCTTGGGCTGGCGAGAGAGAAGCTGAAATGATGACCTAGGATTCCAGCTTGAATAATTGTGAAGGAGATGGTCCCACTCAAAGAAAGAGTGGACACTGGACAGTACGTCATGTTGGGGAGAGGTCACCCACTTTTGAGCATGAGGCATATTTGAGACATCAGAGTGATGCTTCTTAAGAAGACAGCTGGATATGCAATTTTTGAATGTAGTCTGAGTTTTTAACCAAAACTGATGGAGTCCCTCGTGGAACAGCCTCCTTGTTGCCAGAATCCGTTAGTGGCCTTCAGAACAGATCTGTTATCTTTTAGCTCTATGGATTAGAAGTCCAAAGAAAGTTTTCCTTAGCCAGACTCAAAGCCTTGGCATGGATGCATTCTGTCTGAAGGATGTGGCCTTCACCAGCTTCTAGAGAGAACCTGCATTGTGCCTTCAGTGGCTCCTCAGTCCTTCCGTCATCTTCACAGCAATACAGCAATACAGTATAGTTTAACATATGTAATGCATTGCCCCTCTCTCTCTTCATATGTATATGTGTATAAGTGTATACATATACATATAAATGTATACTCTCTTACATATGTATATGTACATGTATGTATATACATACATGTACATACATACACACACATAGATATACACACATACATATACACACATGCATGCATATTCATGCAAACACACATACATATACACACACATACATATATACACATACACACATATATACACATACACACATACATCTACACACATATATACATACATACACATACATGCATGCATACATACATACATACATACATACATTTCTCTTCCCCCATTCCTTCCTTCCATGGCCCACCACTCTAGTGTTTTCTTTATATAAGCATCATTGTGGTTTCATATATTCTGCCTACATAATGCAAGATACGCTGCTCGCCTCAAAGCCTTCATTTAGCCATATCTGCAGGGTCCTCTTTCAGTGTAAGACAATGTAGCCACAGTTTTCCCAGTTAGACTGCCGAGTGTCTCTGAGGGAACTATTATTGTGTGCACACATGGGTGTAGATGTTTGTTGATGTTTGTTAAATGGGTGACTTTTTTGAAAGGAATGAGATATTTTTAATGAGATGTTCTTTTCTCCTAGTCTGACCAAAAAGTCGCAGAAGAATCAGGAAGTAGCATGAGTCCAGGGAAACAATGGACTTTCTAGTATTCCTGTGCATCATGGTTACATCCAACAAGTTGTTTGTGGAGGGTTCATCTCCTGCCTCTGTGACCCTTAAATCTGCTGGCTGAGACAGCTTAGGGCTCTGTGGTCTTAGACTGGTTGGGGACACAGAATAACTTTGATGGAGTAATACTTTTTTACAATCTGGTTAGCTTGAGCCCTTTGGAAGCCAGAAAAGATAGCAAAACAGAATTACTGTCTCAAGTGGTGCAGTTAATCTTGACTCTGAGGCATAAAAAGCTGCTGCCCCACCAATTTGGAAGGATAATGTAAGGATAGGTCCAGGCCTTACTCTGGCCAATATGTGACTCATGCAACTTGAACTGCCCAGTAAAGATCTCATCAAAGCCAAATCAGAATAAGGGTGGCAAGGGGAAGTCACAGAATCTTAGCCTGCACCTGTTGGCCAGTCACAGTGATCATGCACACAGCCAGCTGACAGTCATAGTGACCACACACATAGCTGGCACTCACCATCCTCCATTGCCAAGTATGGATCAAATGTGCCATGTGGCTTCCTTTCTCTCTCTCTCCCTCCATGGTCTGTCTTTCACAGTGAATACCTGGACGAATACAGGAGGAAGTCTACCTATGAGAGCTGACAGTGGCACAGAGGGAGGGGCAGCATCACCCAGAAGACAACGGCTTGGAGACAGGTGACTTGACTTTGGGACGGTTTCCTTTTGCAGGTTAGTTCACAGATGTATCAGAATTAGGTTAGTCTATTGGGGATGCTGTTTGATCTGTCAAGGCAGGGCTCAAAGTGCCATACGGTAATCAAGAACAGGGCTGTATGGAACAGCTTTCTGTAGTTGCTGCTGCTGCTGCTGCTGCTGCCAACCTTCCCAGCGAACCATGTAGTCCTTCCTGGGAATAAGTCCCTTCTATTATGTATTGGTCTTGGCAAGAGATCTGGGTTGATTTTGGAAAGGAAAACACAGGCCAGCAGCCAGTAATAAAAAGGAGAAGAAAAATAAGAAAGAAAAAAGAAAGAAAGAAAGAAAGAAAAAGAGAGGGAGGAAGGAAGAAAGAAAGGAAGGAAGAGAGAGACAGGAAGGAAACAAGGAAGGTAAGAAGGAAGGAAAAAGATCACAAACAAGTATAATTTGTAAGTTACAGCAAGTAAAGACATGTTTATTGCTATATTTAGAAGGAAATTAAGCACAAGGCTTTTATACTGTCAATAAAAATACTCGATTCACTGTTACAGACTGAAAGTATATATAGTTTACCGAGAAATCACTATACAGTCTCATCAGGCATGAATGCAGTACAAAAATCAAATGTTGCAGATTCTGGCTCCTTTATCAACCTGTGTCATTCAGAAAGAAACTGAAGAAAATTCACTCTGGATACGTTTCCCCAATTTTGACCCTTGCTCCATTTTCATTGTCTGGGTCAACTGATCTTTGTCTCAGCCTCTCATTCCTTCCACAAGGAGAGATAACAGCGACTGTGGCAAATTTCACCTCTCATAATTATTCAAAATGCAGTCACTATGTCTCCCAGAATTTTTTTTCTGTTAACTTCACTTCATTCCAAGCCAGAAGACTGCTCGCTTTGTGAGTTACATTTCTTTCCTTTCCTTTCCACCTAAGGTTTGGGTCTCCGTTTGGGAGAAGCAGATTGGCAAACACCTTCTCTCCATCCATCGCACGGGTGGCTCTTCTCTGATCCTCCTCCACCCGCCAATCCACCGTGGCAAATGCCCTGCCGACCGCAGACTCCTCCCTCCGCCCGATTGCCATTGTGTGGCCTCTAAACACACCTGCTCTTTTGCTGTTAGATAACTTCACACTCACGGTTGGGCCCACCTCAGAACGGACACTGGCCAGTTCTGACCAGAGGGTAAGATGGACATCTTACACTGTGCTTTCAATTCCCCTTTATCTAGTTTTCTCCTTCCTGGCAATTTCCTTTTCGTGAGTGGATAACGTGTGCTTATCTGCCCTTCCAAATCAGTAAGAGAGAATTACCACTCAACTCTTCCGTCATTGCCATTTTTTTTTTTTACCAATTTTTTTGGAGGTTAAATGACTTGTGTGAGCATGCTTGCAGGCAAGCAGGCTGATTTTCCAGTTTGCACAGGAATGACACATTTGACAATGAAACCAAATCCCTTGTCTCTTTTCTTCCCCATTATGCTTTGGCCGAATCGCTCCATTGAGAGCCTGGAACTGTGCTTTTAGATGGAGCTGGAAGCTTCACAGAAGGATATAAAATATCACAGCTTACATAACCATCAGAAGCCATCTGATCCAAATGCCCATTTTTAAAAATGAGGAAACCGAGGCTCATCAGACAGAAGTGTCTATCCCACGCTAATTAGAGAGGATTAATCGCATCTTCATCCGCTGCCAGGCATGGCTTCTTAGAAGATACAAAGTGCTGTCTTAGAAAAAGCAGATGTGTGTTTCCAATGCTGAGTGTTCTTGTTACAAAGACTTGTCTAAAGTTCTTGAGAAAAGGATTAATGGCGATTTGTCTTCTAAGACACACAAAAACACAAAGTAATGAGCTGAAGAAAAAAAGCTGAGACGGATGCTTGCCATCATCACAGACAACCGACCCCCAAAAGTCAGATACACGATAGGAAGAACGATTCTACAAGCTTCATGTGGTTTCCCGCTGGACTATGCATGCACATCATCCACATAAGCATGCACATACGGCGAACACACACTTCAACACATACACACCACAACACATACACACACACACCGCACCACCACACATCACCCAATTCTGACTAAAGCGAAAAAACAAAAATACACAATCTCAAGCTCAGTGTTATCCCTTGGTGACTCCCAGTGATGTCATAGTCTTTCCTTGTTTAGCAGGATTCTCCAGCTTCTGACCATGGTCTGCACTGTGTCTTCATCCTCTGACCCCAGCTGCTGTCCCATGGTCTGCACTGTGTCTTCATCCTCTGACCTTAGCTGCTGTCCCATGGTCTGCACGTGTCTTCATCCTCTGACCCCAGCTGCTGCCCCATGGTCTGCACTGTGTCTTCATCCTCTGACCTTAGCTGCTGTCCCATGGTCTGCACTGTGTCTTCATCCTCTGACCCCAGCTGCTGTCCCATGGTCTGCACCGTGTCTTCATCCTCTGACCCCAGCTGCTGCCCCATGGTCTGCACCGTGTCTTCATCCTCTGACCCCAGCTGCTGCCCCATGGTCTGCACTGTGTCTTCATCCTCTGACCCCAGCTGCTGCCCCATGGTCTGCACCGTGTCTTCATCCACACCTGTACCCCATCTCAACCCCAAAACAATTCCCCACCAATCACTGGTGACCAGATGCCTTTCAAATCACAGGATTCCTCTTCAGAAAAAGAGGATAGAAGCAAATCATGGCATATTCCTACATATTTTCAATGAGAAAACGATCACTGGTTGGACATGTTACCACGTTTTCCATAAGGAACAGCAGTTATTTGAGGCTCCTCTGATTCATTCATTTAATTATTGCATCATATTCAATAGCACTATTATACGTTCATTCACAATGACACATAGTAGCCAGAATAAAGAACAAATGTCATCTCTAAAAGACATTAGACAATTGTTTCTAGATCCATAAAGTATGCATAATTTATTACAATACTAGACCCATACACCCAATCATTTATTGGGCATGTCTTCCTGGATTACCTTTAAAATGTTTAGACTGCGCATATACAAAGTTTAAATAATGATTTCCCCAAATCTTTATTATTCTAAGAAGATCCTCAAAACGAGAGTTAAATCCAAAATACGGTGGTCTGAAACTGACCTGGTATGTTTATTTCAGTTATTGAATACATATAAATATTAAAATGCAGGTAGTGCCCAACTTGTAATGACTTGACATGAGATTTCATTTGACTCCATGATGGTGCAAGATGACATCCATCAGTAGAACCCATACTTCATGTTTTTATTTGGATTGTTCCCCAAGTTATCAACATGTAGCACAATACTCTCATGATATGTAGCAGCAGTGACCTGAAGTTCCCAGGCACTCCCACAACAATGAGCTGCAAGCCAAGATGTCTAGTGTCAACTTACGTTATTTTCAAGTTACTGTGAATTTAACAGGACACATTTCCATTGTAAATGAAGGCGCACCCAATTTCTCAAAACTGGGATAACTCCAAATGGCAATCGAGTTGTTCAGGTTCCTCTAAGTCTGCTCTGGAGTCTGAATAAGCCTCGAGCCCATATCCTAATACATGCAGCCCACAGTTACGTTCCTTTGCAAGGCAAGTGTAGTTCAACAGAGAGGTTTGAGGCATGAGATAAAGAGATTGCCTTAAATGATCCACACTACCCTCGGGAGACTCGAACGCATCCTTTTAAGGGGAGGGAAGATCCTGGATGGGGATATGACTGTGAAAACTGAGATTGGGTGTGACTGGAAGACAGAGGCCATCAGCCAAAGATCACAGGCTGCCTCTAGAAGCTGCAAAAGATAAAGAAAGGGGTTTTCCACTGGAGCCTGGAGAATGAATGCAGGCTGCCAGTACCCACCCCAGAAGTATGTAATAGCACATCCACGAGCGCTGAGCCACTAACTCCCTGGAGGTTTGCTCCGACAGTCACATGAAACCCAGCCCTTCTCCCCACTGAAGCCAAAGGAGTAAGTGGGCCATTCACCACCACGGCTCTGCTTCCGAGGCTGCGCACTTCCGTGGGACCTCATTAAGGAACCTCCCCTTCCGTTCTGCCGCCCCACGTCATTGTGTAATACTCCTCTACGCCAGGCTACTTTTGATTAGATTACTGAACCAGGTAGCCTTTAGCATAGACTCGCTGTCTTGAAAGACACTGCTGTTTTTCTTGACAGATGCTCCCAGCCAGTAATCAATAGCTCTCTGAGCTCAACATTTATCCAAAGGGTATTACACAAAGGTTTCTAGATCCATAAACCATACACATGTATCATGACATCAACACCTTCCGAGATCTAGAATCATGTGTCCAGTTTTATACTGGGTATATCCACCTATCTCTTCCTATATATGCTTAAAGATATGCTTAAAACAGAACTAATGATTCTCACACACCTTTCCCTCCCTCTGTAACTCCAGCTCTGGCTATTAGCAAGCTGGTTGCTTCTACCACAAACCAAATTAATTTGGAATGTCCCATCATCCATTCCCATGCTCCAATACAGAAAGACATCCAGTTGTTTACTTTGGACTACCTATGTTTCTGATTAAAGTAGACTTTTACTATTGTTTTTACTAGAATTAAGCTATTGGGTATTGTTAAAAATTACATATAGTTTTTATATAAGAATAAATATAATATTAAAAGTGCTCATCAATTAGTGAAAATGGAATTAGCTCTTCCACCGATGGAAGGAGGTGCACATCTGTAAAGCTGAGGAGGAGGGTTCATTCAAGGCCAGCCTGGGTTGCATGGTAATTTCTAGGCCAGCCTAGGCTACATAGCAATACCCTGCTTTAAATGAGCAAAACAATCAAAGAGAGAGTACATAGGAAATTACCAAAAAAGTCATAGTCTTGAACAATGCTCTTAACCTATGGGACCTAAATGTTGTATAACATATGTTAGACATACCGTTCTTAACCGGAACGTTGCCTGAGCCGTCAGTGGCCTGGTCACAGGCTCTTCCATCTTCACTTGTGGAGATAAGCAGAACGTTGCAGGAAGAGGTTACTCCTCTCCTCGTGTTACTCTGATGAACATTAAAAAACGAACACTTCATTGACATTATAATCTATTCCAGAGAAGAAATATTCCACTCTTGTCACCTCCTGCGCCTAAAAAGTACTTCTACAATAAGTCGATGTAGTGAAACTGGGTCCCGTGGGTTCCCAAGTAATGGCTCAATGTCCTCTTTGTTGTAAGGACCCTATTGACGCCTTTCCTTCCTCAACTACAGTAAAGAGAATTTCCTCTCCCAAGGCTTTCCCACACATTTCATCTTTGTCATCTAGGCTAGGACTTTCTTCCAGATTCTTCCTGAGTTTTGATGACATCCTACAATGTTCAAAGTGCAGACAACACAGATATATACAAACCGTGGTCTTTCATAGTATAGATGAGAGGATGGAACCTCTCTTCTTCCAAATGATTTCTAGTCATCCAGGTCTCCTGCTCATAAAAAGTCAGTTTCTCAGGAGTGGGGAGATGGCATGGTGTTGCGGTAAATCCCCGACCCAAATAAGACAAGTAAAGGAAAACACAACTCAATAATTATGGTATAAATTGCACGCCTAGATTGGGCAGATTTACCGTCACACTACTCTATTCCCCAGCTATGAGATCCCTTATAACTTGCAGTTTATTCAGGCAGCCTGCTTGTCCTTCCACCTCCAGCTCCTCTGTCGTCAGCTTCCTACTCCTTCACCTTTCTTCGTTGACTTCCTTCTCCTTCATCTTCCTCCGTCAGCTTCCTTCTCCTTCTCCTTCTCTTTCTTTCCTACCTCTTATATCGAATTCCTCTTCTTCTCTCCTCCCCTAAGTCTTTTTCTCCACCTCCCCTTCTACTGCCCAATCACTGGCTCTAGCCTTTATTTTATAAATTTAATTGGACAGAAGGTTCACAAGATGTCACCTGTGTACAGATTCACTCCTCCTCTGCAGCCCCTCCCAGGAAAGTGGAACTAGGATCAAAATACAAGGCTGGGGCTATCCACAACATCGTGGTGACTAAAATACTTCTGGGAAAGCACAAGGCCCTGAGTTCAAATCTCTAGAAGTCATATACAATCCAGATGCAAAGATTCTATAATCACAGTACTTCTGTGAGGAGACAGGAGGCAGAAACAAGGGGGTTCTAGAAGCTCTGGTCAGTTAGTCTGGGATACTCAGTAGAAAACCAAAGAAACCCTGTCTCAAACAAGACAGAATTCAGGGATGGACACCGAAGGTCATCCACTGACCTCCACACACTCGGATGAGCTCACACACATTTGGACTTTTTAAAAAGTCTACTGCTCATTATCAAAAAAAAAAAAAACTGTATTTTTTTTGTATAATAAAAGTGGAGCCATCGAATAAACCACCACCCTATAACAAATCTACCACTGGCATGTGCCGATGTTTGCATTTGGCTCATAGCTTCATATTTATATCTAGTTAACAAGTAACTCGAGGTTTTTGTCTGTTTTTGAGGGGGAAGAAACGAACCAGAGAAGCTAAAAGGTTCAAAAATAGGAAAAGCAATCTCCTAACTATGCCATGGCAGCAAGCAGAAGGAATCAGAGCCCAGAGCCACACGTAATACTCCCTAATGTAATTAGGAAGCCAAGCCTATCTATTCCCTCTGCCACGGGGAACTTCAAACTATGCAACAGGAAAAAAAAAAATAGAAGTAACTCAGCATCTCACCCACAATGCACCAGAGGCTGAGATATTATACCTCAACCCACGGAGAACCGACGGAGCACTTGATTTACTGGAGGACTCTGTCAGAGGACACTGTGTTTCTCCCTGGCTTTGCTGACAGATTCATGCTCTGGTTTGGGTTCCAGAGGAAATGATTTCCCTAAATTCACTCATAGAGTAATTGTCCTTCGAATGAAGCTAAAAATGGTGAATGTTTCTTAGGAAGTGCGCAGGGTGACAAATAGCTCATCTATAGTCACTGTCAGAAAGCTTCTAACCCCTCATCAAAGCTCAACTCCCCTCTGTGCAGTGGCACTGGTAAGCTGTGGGCAGGACACCTCACAGGTGTGAGTGATAGCACACTACTGGAGATAAGGATACTCCCAGGAGAGTTCTGTGGCTCAGAGACATCAGAAAATATCACCTCTCCTACAGCCTGATCATACAGTCATCTCAGGATGCTGGGAGCTGCTGGGCACGCACGCGCACACACATACACACACACAAACATGCACACTCGTGTACATGCACACACACATACACATACACACACAAACACATACATGCACACATGCAGGCACACACACATATACACACAAACACACATGCACACACACACACATGCACACACACAGGCACACGAACATACACACACAAACTCACACACACTCATACACACACAAACACACATGCACACTCATGTACATGCACACACACATACACATACACACACAAACACATACATGCACACATGCAGGCACACACACATATACACACAAACACACACATGCACACACACAGGCACATGAACATACACACACAAACTCACACACACTCATACACACACAAACACACATGCACACTCATGTACATGCACACACATACACACAAACACATACATGCACACATGCAGGCACACACACATACGCACACGAATACACACATGCACTTGCATGCCCCCACACACAGCAGGCACACACATACACACACACTCACAAACACATGCACACAAACACACACACACATACATGCACACACATAGGCACACACACATACATGCACACACACACATACACACTCCCCTCTGCCTTGTGTCACTGTTCGGATCACAGAACTCACATCTGCCACACTTACTGAAAAGACCATAACCTGACCTCTTGCATCTTACAATTTCCTGAATAAGCTGGCAGACTGAACCAAACATCTGCCTGCAACTAATGCGTGAATAATTTTTCCCAGAAAACCAGCCACATGCACATCAAGCCCAACAGAAAGCAGAGCCATCGAGGAGAAGGCCTGTCTTAGGAACCTGTATCTCTCTAAGCCCACACTGATTTCTTTCTGGCAAAGGGCCAGTGCTTCCTCAAGCAGCAGATCTAATCTCCTTAAATCTAGTCTTCTCTGTTCTCCAGTCCTGTTGGTGTCCTTTATCCCATCCCATGGCTGTGTCTCTCCCTCTCTCACTTCTTGCTCCTCCTTCATCCCTCTGACCTTCACCCTTACAGCATCTCTCTCTGTCTCTCTCTCTCTCTGTTTCTCTCTGTCTCTCTTTGTCTCTCTCTGTCTCTCTATCCCTATGTGTGTCTGTCTATGTCTCTATGTCTGTGTCTCTGTCTCTCTGTCTTTTTCTCCCTCTCTCCACAACACCAGCATATCAGTTAAACAACTCACACATACCCTAACCTAGCCTAACGTGGGCTCCAAGCTACTTACGTTAGGCCATCAGAACACAGATCTGCTCTGTTTTAGTGGCTGCTTTAGTTGTCTTGCCTCGTTAGTATTCCAACTAATTAGGAGAGAGGACTTCCACTTTGCTCTTTAGGGACCTGTGTGCAGTGGGAAGCAGTAGATGCCTGTGGCAAAGAAGGAAGGAAGAGGACAAAGTGGAGAAAAGATATTAGGAAGTCGGGTAGGGAATATGGAACTAAAGATGGGACTAAAGCTTTTTTATTTTATTTTATTTTATTTTATTTTATTTTATTTTATTTTATTTTATTTTATTTTATTTTATTTTTTGGGACTAAAGCTTTTAGCTTTGCTAAAGTTAAAACTAAAATCTGATAGAGGAACCAAAATAACTTCTTGTCTCTATGGAGAAAGTTATATGTGTGTATTATATTTATATGTATATGTGCATGAAAACACAGATATCACAATTATGTGTGTACCTACATTACCTTTAGCATATATGTATATGTGTACATATATACTCAGATATGCATATGGGTATATATGCCTTCTGCATATTTTATGTCTGCATACAAATGTATGTGTATATATGCATTTATATTTACAAAAGCGTACTAACACAAACTCTTAGCCTTCCTGGCCCATCTATCAGGCCCGCTACAGAAGCCACACAGTGCATATTGATACAATTCTTAGTGTGAGTTGGGCAAAGATGTTCAAACCATGAGTGTCAGCTGTGCACAAGATGCATGTGGCTCTGGCCACCTGCCACAGCAGGTCCTTGGCTCAGTGTCCACGTGTTTTGTTAGCATGGCAGGAAACAATCTCCAACTGGCCGCAGTAGGTGACAAGAGCTAGCATTCAGCCCTTCCTGAAAGGGCCCATGTCCTTAATGACACCGATAATGTTCTGAATAAAATTTTCAGATCTTTTTTTTCCCCACATAAATGAGTATATAAAAAGAAATAGCAAAATCATTCTGATACAAAGCACTAGGTGAGGGCCAGCATAGATCCACTTCCTCCCATTGGCTGACACTTCACTGTTTGCCCAGTGCTTTGCTTGTAGCGTTGCCTTGACCCCCTCTTACAATGAAGGAAGATAGACCGGGTGATTCTGTGTTTGTTTTCATAAGAAGTAAAATGAGATCAGGGCAGTAAAGTTAATTTCCCAGAATTATCCACTATAGAACTGATGGGTCAAGTTTATTTTAGATCAGAGTTTTATTTTAAAACAGAAGTGCGGTCTCATACAAAAATTGACAGACTTGGAGGGGAACAATCCAAAGTTTGTGCACATACAGCTCTGAGACCTGAGGTCACTCCTTTACGTCACTCCTTTACTTCATCTGGACCTGGCAAGCTCATTGTTAAAATGGAAACATCTACCGTTTTCACTGGGAAGACGCTGTCCTGGGAAGAGAGGCAAACATGAGGTAATTACAGTCCCTGTAAGGGGGGACCACTGCATGCTCCTCACCACCCGCTGTGACATCTTCCCAGGGACAGCTGGACAGGTTCAAGCCTAAGGCTGGCCTTACCATATCTAGAATCAGCTCCTAAAATTCTATGCAAAGACCAGGCTACACATTTGTAAAGAATGGACATGTAACGTATGGGCAGAATACAAGTACTGTAAAGGAAGAATTTCTCCTTTATTGTAATTTATTACCTGTTGACTAGCACAGTCCCCTGTAGTCTTGAATGCAGATAATAATAACACAAAGTTCTGTTGAAGGTGTGTTGTGTGTGTGTGTGTCTGTGTGTGTGTGTGTGGTGAGAGAGAGAGAGAGAGAGAGAGAGAGCAGAGAGACAGAGAGACAGAGAGAGAGAGAGAGAGAGAGAGAGAGAGAGAGAGAGAGAGAGTGAGACAGAGAGTTGTGTAACACCCATAAAGGAAATGTATGTGGAGGTATGAATGTGTGTGACTCTGTGTGTGCTCGTGTCTGTGTGTGTGTGTGTGTGTGTGTGTGTGTGTGTGTGTGCTCATGCATGTGTGTGTGTGTGCTCATATGTGTGTGTGTGTGTGTGTGGTTGAGGTTCATGGAGTGGCACCCATGCATGCGGACGTCTGAAAACAACTCTGTAATTACTCCTCTGCTTCCGTCTGTGTAGTTCGGGGGATGGACCTCAGGTAAAGCAGTCTTGTGCAACAATCACCTTAAATTGGGGTTTTAAGAAGAAATGTGTAGGCTTTGATTTTTTTTAAATCTAGTTTTCATAAGGATTGTTAAATGTTTTATCCTCCCTCCTAGCCCTCCAGCCATCAAAAGTAGTGGAAAAGAAAGGTTATTAGGATAAGGGGGACATGAACCTGTTTAAAAATAGTTATTTAAGGCAATTTTAATCTGTATTGTCAGGATATCATATGTTCAGTAGTGTCAGGATAGCAAACATGAACCAGCAATAGTGGCACGAACCAGCAGAAACAGCCAGGTTTCTGCTGAACTGGTGAGAGTCAGTAGGAGTGACAAGGACAAGCAGGGATACCAGGAGAAGTTCTCTACCATGTCTCTCGTACGGAAGTGAAGATCAGTGAAGATGAAGATGAGAGATGAGTGAAGCGAAGCGTTGTGAAGCTAGTTATGTAAGCCCGCCATCACTGTCCACTGGGTCTGTCTTATTATTCCTCTAAACAACATGGGTCTGTCTTAGCAAAACTCTCTGTGTGAGTCTGTATCAGCTGACATCACTCTGCCAATCAGCCAAGACCATGGAAGCAGCAAGAAGCATCCAGAACACCACCAGAAGTGTTTTAGTGTTGTGTTGGTTTGGTTTGGTTTGTTTTTGTTTTCTTTTATGAAGTCATGACAAATGATGACCATTAAGGAATGGCAAGGTGTACCAATACCATCCAGCGTCATCTACAGTCTGTTGGGTCCTTCTTGGCATCATGGGTTCTTTTACATGTTTGCTTTAGCAGAACATCTTTTCACCTGTGTCTGCTTCAGTGAAACATTCCTTTACTGTCTGCCTTAGCAAATCACCATCCGACACCCTGACTTTCTGAAGAAACCATAGGTTTCCATCTCAGAGATTAATGTTTTTATTTAAAGTAAGCCAAATGACTTGGGGCTGGAGAGATGACATAGTTAGTAAAGTGAGTGTGCACAAGTATGGAGACTTAAATTCACATACGAACATAAAAGCCAGGCAACATGGGAAAGGAGACTGGCAGTTCCCTGGGCCTCACTGGCCAGCCAGTTAGTGAGTTCAGTGAGAGACCTTGCCTCAGAAATAACTGTAAAGACCGGGCCAGCATGATGGCTCTGGAGATATAGGTGTTTTCCACAAACACTGTGTTATCTGTGTACCCTCACACATGCACACATCCATACCTACCTAACCCTACACACAAATAAATAATAATAAATAAAAATGTTAAAATACTTTGAATAAGGTGGATAGCGACTGAGAAAGACACCTGATGTCAACCTCTGACTTTCACAAGCGTGTGTGCACCCACATACACCCCCCCACACACATGTGCCCCACACACGTACACACACACACACACGCACTCACACACATGCACATACACACGCACATACACGTGTGCACCCACAGACATGCACACATACATGTGCACCACACACACACACAGACACGCATACACACACATACACACACGTGTACCCACATACATACACACACACATGTGCACCCACATACATACATACATACACACACACACACACACATACACACACAGACACATAATTTCCCTGTTATCATTATACTCTCGTGTATGCGACAGAGCAGTATTAGTTCTGACAAGGGTTACCACCAAAGCCCTACCCACGTCAAAGCAGCTTTCAACACACAGCACAGCATGTTCCAAATGTTCCCTTCTAAGTGGTTTGCTTGACGTTTAAATGCCAGTTTTCCCGGGTCTTGCCAGCCTCGTAAGGATAGCACCACAGCATGGACGGACTACAGGAACACTGGTTCTTCTGCACTTTGACTTAGAGGGAAACCTGCAATGGGCCAGGTTATTTACTCTCTCTATGGGCAGACATATTTGTGAATGGTGACAAAAGATGCCACAGTGAGCCACGGTGACATTGCCATTTTCACGACAGCGAGGAATGGCGCCACCCTGCCAATAAAAAGAGGCTCAGGAAAGGAGATTCCTCCTGCAGCTGCACCAAGTATCTGGCACAGGGCCAGAAGGGATCACCCACCCTGCATCTGCCACAGCCTCTCAAAGAAGAAAAGCACGTTCCAGGCACACACTGGGGCCCAGAGCAGAAGAACATTCCTATATATAGCACACTCGCAGTTTAGGTGTTTATAGGCTGGGGAACGCCTCTGCTGCATTTTCTAACCTTTATTCCTTGTTACCCCTTGTTATAGAGACAGACGCTTGTTAACTGTAAGATCTAAAACACTATTTCTGTGTTTTAGATAACCTGACCCCAGGATGGTCAGTCCTGTTACTATGGCAGCTTGGCTGGTCTTTATAGGTTACCGTTCAAATCCTCAACTGGAAGAGAATGGTGGCAGAAAATGTTATGTTTAGAGATTAAGGCATAACCTATTTTGAAGAACATTTATTCAATAAAAATAGAGGATAAAAAGAGAAAGAAAAATATTCATTGTTTATTCCTTCACCCAAAACATGTAGCAGGTATTTTACTTACCTTCAATCTGATGCAATCACTAATTTTCGCAACATATTTATTGCTACCAGGATGGAGACGTGTTTGGGTGAGAAACTGATCCTTAGCTGGAGGAGACACAAGCAGACAGAGGCCACCTGGCTGGTATCAAAAGTAAACAATCAGAGGCTGAAATGAGACTTAATAACTTGAAAATGAAGGCTGAGCTAACACTAGAGCTGAGAAAAACACTGATTAGCCCAAGGGTGATGCCAGTCAGAATAAGGAGAGAACTGGGGAGCCCGTGCACACAGAGGACTCTGAGAGCCGAGACTCAGGCAGCCTTGGAGATGACCCAGTGAGCGGCCCTACATGGCAGATCTAGAAAAACACTGGGAAGAGCTTTGAGACTGTATACCAATGGTTAGAGTTGCTCAAGAAGTCACCAGCATGTGGGATACCTCTCTGTGAGCCGTGGTTCAGAGAGCATGCAAAGGCCCCCAGGGTATTACAGGCTATTGTTGCTCTTGGTTGCCCGTCATAAGTAGATGGAAAGACCCTATTGGTGAAGACGGACACATTTCATTTGTAGCACACAGAGAAATCAAGCTGGATCTGACCTGAAAACTCCCTTTCTGTTAGCTTACTTTCACAGTAGCAGAAGGTGCTGTCCTGGGGAGGAAGAGTCACCAAGCATCTCACACAGCGGTGAAGCCTACAGGGTATGATACTACAGAGTATCATGAGTGCCATCATGGTAGGAATGTTACAGGGTAACCAACTGCTTGAGGGTTGGAGCTGAGGCCCACTCCACAGGAGGACGTTGATGCCGAATACTGTAAACCTAGTCAAAAGCCTGTAACGTGTGCTTTGCTAAATGAACATGATATTAAACTACCTTCTAAATATTTATGTTTATAGTCAAATATTAGTGCTACTCTCAACTTTGGTGTGTGGGCGGCAGTTAATACAGAGACTCCTAATTGCTCCAATCGCTGAGAATAGGTGAGAATAGATTCAGCTATAAACAGAACAACGTTTTATCATGCACACTGTGCTGGGCATTTTTATGTCAACTTGACACAAACTAAAGTCATTTGAGAGATGGGAACCTCAATTAAGAAAATGCCTCCATGAGATCAGGCTATAGGCGAGCCTGTAGGGCATTATTTTTTTAAATTAGTGATTGATGGGTGTTATCTCAGGGCTGGTAGTCATGGTTCGATACAAAAGCACGCTGAGCAGGTCATAGGAGCAAATGAGTATACAGCATTCCTCCATGGCTTCTGCACCAACCCCTGCCTCCAGCATGCTGCCCTGTTTGAGTTCCTGTCCTGACTTGCTTCAGTGATGTGGACGTGTAAACCCTTTCCTCCTTGGGTTGCTTTGGTCATGGTGTTTCATCACAGCAATAGTAAACCTAAGACACAAAGGTACAGAGAACCGGAAAAGTCACGGTGAGAGTTTTGGGGGAGTGTTGTATTTCGAATGTGACTTGGCTGTAGTGTTCATAAACGCACAGCCACATGTGGAAGGTGGGTCACATGTGGAAGGTGGGTCACATGTGGAAGGTGGGTCACATGTGGAAGGTAGACCACATGTGGAAGGTAGGTCACATGTACAAGATGGTGCCTGTCAACATCCCAGCATGGATGGGGGAGGGGTTCGTGAGGCCTCACCCCTAAGTGAGGAGCTATTGGCAGGAAGTAGCTTCTGTGTGAAGAAGAGTCATATTATTTAGTGGTGTAGCCACTAATAAGTTGCTTGTGCTCCAGTAATTAACCCACATCTGTGCTTACACAGGCAACCACAGTTACAGACAGTGAGCCATTTTAAGGGGGAAATTGTGAATGGGGGAGCATACTTATTAGGAAGAGAGAGATAAGAGAGGGAGGCAGGAAGTGAGTATTATCAAACTACATCAGATACATGGATTAAGTTACCACAAAGAAACAAAGGTAATTTTCAAATGGAACTCACCTGTAGAGATTCTGATTCCATTAAGTGGTGCTAAGCTTAGCAACTTGTGGGCCACACTCGGAAGGTGGGCTACATGTAGGAGGTAGGTCACATGTGGAAGGTGGGCCACATGTGGAAGGTGGACCACATGTGGAAGGTGGGCCACATGTGGAAAGAGGGCCACATGTGGAAGGTGGGTCACATGTGGAAGGTAGGCCACATGTGGAAGATGGGCCATATGTGGAAGGTAGTTCACATGTGGAAGGTGGGTCACATGTGGAAGGTAGGTCACATGTGGAAGGTAGGCCACGTGGAAGGTAGGCCACGTGGAAGGTAGGCCACGTGGAAGGTGGACCACATGTGGAAGGTGGGCCACATGTGGAAAGAGGGCCACATGTGGAAGGTGGGTCACATGTGGAAGGTGGGTCACATGTGGAAGGTAGGTCACATGTGGAAGGTGGATCACATGTGGAAGGTAGGTCACATGTGGAAAAGCAAATGCACAGAGAACAGGAGTTGTTTTCAGAGAAGGTGGCAATCAAAGAATAGCAAGCAGGATCAGACTGGACTTCAATTATCAGGAAGAAAAGAGAGGGAAAAGTCCAGCAGGCAAGGAAGCCAGAACGACATTGCCTCCCTGAGACTGAGACTTTCTCTGAAATGCCTTCTCCCTGGGCTATGCCTTCCTTAGAGTAGAGAACTCTCTGGATGTCGTCTGGGTTCTGTGACACTAAGAGGACTGAAGGGCATGTGTGGCTATAGGAAAGTCCAGACGGTTGCTGGATATCAGGTTGGTAGAGACACATAAAAAGACTCGTCAGACTCTACAGGGATTTAAGCTGAGCCAGTGGGGCTGTGAATGCATAGCTGCCTAGCACACACAGAAGTTCTGACTATGATCCCCAGCCTTGCATAAAACAGGTATAATAGTGCGCGCCTGCAATCACAGCTCTCAGCCTGCAGAAACGGGAGAATCAAGTACACGGTCATTCCGGGCTATGTATTAAATCTGAGGTCAGCCCGAGTTATATGAGACACTGTCTCAAGACAGAAAAAAATATGCTGAGCAAGTGGGATAAAGTTCCACTCGGGTTGAAGAGAGTAAGCCCTGTGGATTTGACCAGTGTTCTCACTGTCTGTCTTGAATAGGCAAAAATACTTGAATCTCAAATGCTTTATCAGGAGCACGTAAGCCATCATAGTGCCCACCCTTTGGGACTTGGTGGGGATTAAACATAATAAGTACAGTGGCTTGCAATTATTAGGTAGATGCTAGCTGGGATAGATCTGCTACATTAAGGAGTTTCTCCTTTGCTCTCTCAATCCGGTCTTTATTAATCACCCTCCTTCTCAAGAGCTCTCAGACTATTGACTTGTCCCCTCAGCATGAGACACGCTGAGATCAGCCTGCGTTTTCACACTTCAGCCAACTTCATTTTCAAACGAGGCAGCTCGAGAGGCTCGTCTCTCATCTCTAGTCCACCCTTTCCTCCTCTGACCCTGTCCGCTTCACACTACCCTATGCCTTAAAATGTTTTTAAACGGTTCTGTAGAATTTCACCAAACCTGTAGGCATGTGCAAGTGGGTTTCATGTTTCATGGAGGGCTCTCTGGCATGCTCAGGGCTCACCTAGTTCCTCCTGTTTTACTTCTCTCTCCCTCCTTCTTACCCACCCCACAGGTTCACCTGTTTTCTCCTTGGTGAGCAAATCAGACTTTTTCAATACGCCTTGTGCTTTCTCAGTGGTCCCTGCTATGTATTGTCACTTCAGGCTCCTCATTTCTCACTGTGCTTGCCTCTATCAGAGCCTGCTCTCTAGTGTGTCACTTATGATGGCCTCATTAGCTTCATTGTGGAAACTCCCCTGTCTGGAAGTCTCTCTGTCTCTCCATGGTTCTCACACTCCCCAAAGCTTAGCAAATCTATTAAATCCCAAACAAGCTTTGATGCCTAAAATGTTGGTTTATTATATACTTCCTGGATGACTGCATCTGAGTGGTTTTACCATTGACAAAGCCATCCATGTCAAAAATACTCAGAACTGGCTAATGATATGCTTCCCCCCACTTCAGCTCACTTCAAAGTTTCAGAGGATAGATCAGTGATGCTCCCAGAAGAGTATGTCCCAGCTCACCATCTCTGTGGCCACCGTGGACTGGGGCAGTCTTCCTTCTCACCTTGCTTCCGTTCCTGACTGGATGGAATCCAGTCTCTACACTCTTGGTATCTCTACAATCCTGGTCACACACTCTTACTGTGTTTAAAGATCTTCCTGGAGCCCCTTCCATGAGCCTGAAGACCTTCTGTGTAGCTTGTGGCAGCCTGTCTTGATCAGACTTTTCCATAAATCCTCCAATGCCAGCTGATATCTTTTCCCTCCGTCAAGTTATAGCTCTGACTTCACAGGTCTTTCTACTGCTGAAATAGATCAGTACCCTCTCCATTCATGGCAGACACTCAATCTTCTACGTGGAAGGTTCTCTATCCACTCTGTGTATGGGTGTACCATTCTCAGGCTTCAAGTGTTTCAGTGGAAGTTACTTCTCATAAAGTAACATCCACTCCTAATGCCCTGACCATGGCTTACAACGCTCAGTGCCAACACCACCTTTCTCCATGTCATTTACAAGAACCTATGCTTATTTATCCAATCCATTAGACGTGCTTTCCTCTCCGTGTCCACCCTGACTGTCCCTTCATTAAGATCAAAGGTTCCTTCTGGTTCACTCATAGCCTGAACCCTCTGCTGTACCTGGTCAAGTAGGCTCTTCAAGTTAAGCAGCCAAAAGAATTAATTTAGTAAAACTTCAGAGATGTTCTGAGACTGTGTAGCATGGTTCTAACTCCTTAGCGCACATATACTGTGCCCACCTGTCTGACCCCATTCTCTGAACACGTTTGTACAACCATATCAATCCCGCAGATTTTCTCAATGAAAATTCTCTTTGGGGGTACTACTTCCTGGATGTCCTATCATGCTTTATCCTCCTTGAGAACTTGGATGGTATCTCATCTGGGGGTTGTCTGGTTTTAGGGTTCTGTAATTCTCCAGCCCACCCAGGGTGCCAGCCATCAGACACTCTCATGAAATATGGTCCAAGTGTCTCATCTTTCTGACACCATCTTCTCCTTTGTGTTATGCCGGTCACAAGGACATATTATTTATTACTGTATCATCAGAACTAATGACCTTATCAATAAGTGGTTCTCAGGAAAATGTATCAAATTCTAATGAATGAATAATGAATGAATGAATGGGCATGTGTTTCTCAGCAGGGTTCTTGGATAACTGTCTCAGGCTACTTGTTTTTACTTTTGATACAGTCAATACGTTGATAATTTTAGGCTAGAAATTCGATATGGTGCACGGAGTGAATTAGCATGATGTAAGCTGAGATACTAAAAATATCCATAACAGTGTTGATTATAGCTGGTATCAGATAAGTAGATGTGACAGGTGACTTTAAGAGGGTTTAGATGCTCTTCACTAGTGATTGATTCTTGCTAATCTTGGACATTTTAATATTGTCCATTGGTGTGTAACTTGGTGAAGACCCTTTGTGAGAGCCTCATTTCTGCAGACTATTGTTGTTTTTTCTCCAAGGGCATCATAAATGTAAGTCTATACATTAATTACTCTGGACAGCACCAGGGAACGGTAACTGGAAGATAATATCCAGGGACTCCTAGAATCCTGGGAAGACGAACATGTACAGATGTATTCCTTTTAGACCAGAGAATGTTAGCTTTTAAATACTTTGGTAAACTTTTCTTTAACAACTCTGTACATATATATTGCATTCTTATTGCTGTCTTCTGCACCCTCCTTTGTTTCCCTCTCTCCCCTTTATCCTCCTCTTTCCTAAAATTCCTGTTACACATTCATCTCTTCTCATTTTATGACCCACGGATTTTAATCAGGGCCATCTGTGCTGCTACAGATGAAGAACTTGTTGATAAGACCCTATTATTAAAAACACACACTCCTTGGTTGCACGGTAACTGAGAAATTAAGACAGAACTGAGGTGGAAGCTTCCCGTTGGCCAGGTTTCACACTCCTGGAAGGTACAGTTTAGGCCACGAGAGGATGGAAGCATCAGTTTCTTACACAGCTGAGAGTCCTACATGCTACAACTCCAAACTACATTTAGACATGCCTACTAGTGTAATAGTGGCATGATTTTTGCGTGTGAAACCAAGTACTTTCTGATTGGATTTGAGGCCCATTCCCCAAGAAGGAATTTATGTCTGTAGCTTAAAACCTGGTTAAAACCACATGTCTGAGATTTTAGGCCCTGGGGTAAGGTGGGCGGGGGGGAGGGGGCGGTATGATGGTTTGTACATGCTTGGCCCAGGGAGTGGCACTATTAGGAGGCCTTGTTGGATTAGGTGTGTCTCTGTGAGTGTGGGCTTAAGACCCTCATCCTAGCTGCCTGAAAGTCAGTCTTCCACTAGCAGCCTTCAGATGAAGACATAGAACTCTCAGCTCCTCCTGCACCAGCCTGCCTAGATTCTGTCATGTTCCTGCCTTGATGATAATGGACTTATCCTCTGAACCTGTAAGCCGTCTCAGTTAAATGTTGTCCTTTATAAGACTTGCCATGGTCATGGTCTCTGTCCACAGCAGTAAAACCCTAAGTAAGACAGGTGGGAGCCTATTATTGTTGTTTATTCAAATTGATACAGAGTCAGGACACTTTATAAATACTTATGTGTATATCCATATATTAATGTTATTCTTAGTCTTCATTAGAGAAGCATCTTTTGCAATGAATGGCAGTGAATTCAGACTCATAGCTGTACAAGATGGTCAGATTAAGTGAAGACTGAATACTCCAGCTTAGTCTTCTCGGCATGTGTCTGAAATGATGAAGACCCCATGTTATTATTGGACATGAACAAAACAACAAAATAGAAACCACCATTCTAAGAGCAAGATGGATCTAAATGATGAAATAAACAAAAACCTTTACATATAGCCTATTATAGTTTCTGTACATGAATACTAAGATTGCACAAAATTTGAAGTATGATAGCTACTTTGTAGATTGTAAGATTACACTTCAATATTTCTTCCCCTCTTCAAAATTGCTTAGCGCTCCTGTGATAGTCAGGGACACAAAATCTATTATTTTAAGTGGTTTGAAAGATTTTAAGCAAGGATCTATATTTATAGATGGATTGTCTGGATTGTCTTGGGAAAGGTACCTATAAAAGATACTGAAGCACCCAGAGATTAGTAACAAAGATTCCCCCTAGATTAAAGGGGAGAGGGAAGGAGCCAAAAGGAGAAACCATAGCATCCACTGAAGCTACTGAGCTTCCAAGTGACTTCCAGACATGAGGCTCAGAACCAGGGTAGATAGTACTTCTTGGATTTAGTCCACAGACAATCAATCTCTGGCCAGGTAGAATGAGGGACACACAAATGGACAATAACTAGTTATTCTGCAATACCCCTTACACACACACTTCTCCAGAACCTTTCCCATTTCCAAGATGTTGTTTGCTATCACATGTTCTGCAGATTCATCTTTGAGAACCAGCGGCCTAGAAAGATGCAATTTAAACTGAAGGTCTCTCTAAAGTCTCTTCTATGATCTTTGTTATTCAGATTGTTTACAAAGACCAAGGGTCACCAATTACTTTGCCCTCAGAGCTAGATTGTGGAATGCCAGGAAATTGCTTTCAGTGATACTGCAAATTAAAAAGCAGAGTCACAGAACCTCCGAAGACATTGATTATCCAGCCTGCTGCTTCAAGAGTGAGGTCAGATGCCTCACACATTAGCTCTCCTATCTGTAAACTCGCCTGAACACTTTCCTCCAGTTTGAGTAAAAAAAAAAAAAAAAACAAACAAAAAAAAAACCCCTTTGTTTTGGGAGCAGACGAATTGTCTTGATATCACGCTTCTGCTTTTACTTAGAAAATTATTGCTCTCTACGTGTATAATTATCCTGCCACTTAGCCTACTCTTTTCACGAAATCAGAACACACTGAAGTATAAATCCATAATCTCTACACTGGATGGACATTTTGAAGTGGCATTCCTATCCTGTCTCCAGCTCAGACACAGTTTCTGATGCCTAGCTCTTGAGTTTCTGTGTCCATCGTGTGTCATGATCCACTTCACGTTTATTCTTTTCCCTGGAACCTTATTGATAATCTCTCGTGAGTTTCCGCTACAAGCGGGTTTCTTTTCATTGTTTTGCAGAGACAGTTTTTTTTTTTTCATTTGCTCAGACATTTTCTGATGAGCTAGGTGTTTTTTTTTCCCCAGCAAGTTTTGTGTACTCACTTTCTCTGCTTTCTTTCTGGTGTTTAAATCTCTTAACATAAATCACACGAACACCGTCTCTGTGTCTTTGATCTGCAAATGCACTACTGCTTTATATCTGAGATTTCTAATTCTCCTAATTTTGATTTTAGCTGCGTAGAGTTTCTCTAGGGAGTAGTGTTATTGGGTATTTACATTGTATCGGATCTAATTAGACTAGTTAAGGTTATTAATATTTGTCTAGTTATCCTCGTTTTCGCTCTGCCTCCATGGTGTTTCGCACTTCTGCCACATTGTCAGATATAAACATGTAGCAAGGTCAGATCCTGCTATCAGGGAGATTTTAGTACAGTTGTGAGCTCCACATTTCATGATCTCATTCTGACACTCTCCTGTGCGCACTCAGGAGGCATCTGAGATGTTCAACTTTATGTATCAACTTGACTGGGACGTGAACTACCCAGATATTTGGGTCAACACAATTTGGGCTGTTTCTTTGTATTTATTTCTCTCTCTTTCTTTCTTTCTTTCCTTCTTCCTTCCTTCCTTCCTTCCTTCCTTCCTTCCTTCCTTTCTTTCTTTCTTTCTTTCTTTCTTTCTTTCTTTTTCTGTTGGGTTGACATTGAAATCAATGGTTTGAGCAAGTAGGCTATTCTCCTTAAGTTGGTGAGTCTTATCTATGCAGTTGACAGGCTAAATAGAAAAAAAAAAACCAAAAACCTATATCCCTGAACTAGAAGTCATTTTCCTGTTTTGTTCTGAGTCCCTCTCTCTGGAAAATTCTGACCAATACATCACTTCAGATCTCACACACTTTTAATCAATTTTTTTTCCCATCTGTCAATCTTCTCTAGTAGTCCCCCTGATTTCAATAAATGGCAATTCCACCCTTTCAGATTCTAGGGACAACATTTGTACAATCTTTGGCATCTACTTCCCTAGTACTTGCCTCAACAATTCTTCAGAGAACCCTATTGGATCTGTCTCCAAAACATAAGCAGACACTCCCTGTTTGTCACCTCCTCTGCTCCTTCTCTGACACAAGCCACCATTGTTCTGCGTCTTCTACAGTAGTCAACTGCCTCTCCATTGGCCAGTATGCTTCCAATTGTCTATTGAAAGACAAATCAGATTAGCCACCCTTCTGCTTAGCAACCTCCAAAGGGTCCTGCCAGACCTTGACAATAGCAATAGACCTTTCAGACGACTCAGAGAAGATCCAGCATGACTTACCCCAGCTGCCTCTCCTCTTCCACCCCTGGCCCTTTTCAAGCACATTTGGTCACCATGTTGGTCTTCTTGCTGCCTCCTGTGGTACCAGCCTCTTCTGCCTAAGGCTTTTGCACAAACACTCTGTTGTTTTCCTGGGTTCTTAGCCTCCAGAGACCAGATACTGGCTCTCCTATTTCTCTCATGTTTGCATGCTAGTACCCCTCTGTCAGAAAGCCTAACCATCCTTTGGGAAACAGCAGCCCTCTCTTCCTACTGCCATTTTTACCTGTCTTCAGTTCTCCATTGCAGTGACCCCTACTCACACAGAACAGGTGCGTTCTGACCTCTTGTCTCCTGCACTGGAATATAACTCCATGATGGTAAAAAGTCAGTGTGGGATGTGTTTCCTGTTGATTCCCCAGCATCGAGATCTTACCTGGAACAAAACGAGGACTTTGGAAATGTCTGTTGGCTGGATTAACCAACATGTGCTGCTGACCATTGAGTACCAAAAAAAAAAGGAATAATTGTACATTTGTGAACACCATGTTGTGGACGTGGGATTCATCCCTCCAGAAAGTATGTTTCTCCCCTCTTCCCACTGGCCACAAGGATGAAGGGAGCAGAGTCGATGAACAGGGTTTTCGGGAGGCCTGTAAATATGAAAGGAAATAATGACACTCCAGATCTTTGGAGAGACAGATCAACTTTTTTTTTTCAGGGGAATTAAGGGATGTATAGTTTTGGAGAAGCAGGTAGGAATATCCAGGGTGAGCAAAGGTCATTGGCTGGAGGCTAAGGAGCTGAGATGTCTCATTAGCATGGAGAAGCATTCTGGAATCTCAGGTACTTGCTGAACAGGTTTCTTATCTGGAGAGGAAACTGAACCTGTAATCTCACCAAGACTACTTGACATTTATCGGGTAGAGGGTACAGGGTTTCAAGCTCCCCAGACAAGGTCAGAGAAGGAAAAGCCCTATTGATAAAGGGAGTTCCGCATATTTGTTCGGATCTGGGAAGGCTATCCAGACAATGGTAGCCTTCAACCTTAATTAGCAGAGCCTAAGAAGGAAGCTCTAATCTTCTGTGAACAGTTCTTGTAAAATATAATGAGAAGTGATATAAATATAACAGGAAGCTCATTGCCGAGTGACGGTCATTAGGCAGTCCTGGAATCGTGTCCTGGGCCTGACCTTGTCGCTTACTTGCAAGGTGAGACCCCTTAGGCTAGACACTCCATTTCCTGTAACTGTGCACAGAAATGCCCATTTCCTAAGGTTAACCTGTGATATGTCTGGCTAGAGTCTGGCAGACAGGAAAACTTGGAGCATAATAAGTTGTTTTTAGATGACCAAAGAATGGTGGCATCCCAGCTGAGAGACAAGGAAATCGACGTCCTCAGATTCAGGACTCCATGGCCTCTTGCAACCACTGGGATCTTCATCCAAAAGTGCCAGCCCGCCATAGATGAGTGGGTATGGAGTAGGTGAGGACGATAGGATGGGCATACACTGCTGCCAGTCAGTGTGAGAGAGGAGAAAGACATATGAGTGCATCGCTATATTGTAACATGGGATTTACAAGACAAGTCTGGCGTCTAACTTCAGACTTGCAATAGTCTAGCAAGGTGCCTCTCCTCTGCTTTCTGTTATAAAGATTAAACATGCTGCTGTATATACAAAGCTTAAGACATTCTAACACTAATACTTAGTACTACTGAAGGCACTGTAGACACTGGACGTAGGGCCCAGAGGCCCCCTGAACTGACTTAAACAAATGCCTTTTCCATGAAGGTTAGCTTTCATGATACCAGAAGCAAGCTTCCAAAGGAGGGAGGCAATTAACAGTCCCACCCAGCTCCAACATCTATGAATGACAACCTATGACTACCACTTTACTAAATCAGCATAATCTGAAGCCCAGTCCCAGTGGATACATCTGCATTACAACTCCTGCACCTAAGACTCAGGGATCATTACAGAAGGGCTGGAGAGAATGTAAGGGCCAGAGAAACAGAGATTTTACTGTTATATTGTGTCCCCTAGGAATATCAGAAACTATACTCATAAAGTCTCACTGATATGACTGCGTAAATATGAACTGAACAAAGAAAGCCACACTAGACCTAGTGTGGACAGGGGTGGGGTGGGTTGAGGGGGTGCAGAACTCAGGGAACTTCAACCCTACAAAAAGAGCTACAGGCAAATAAGTAAAGTTGAGAATCGGTCTTCCTGGGACAGACCACACCGATTGGTTATTCAATACTAAATGGTCAGGCCTGAAAATATATGTGTACAAATAATAGTACACAGACTGAAACTGTTGTATTTATAAACATATGGCAACAGTTAATGAAAAAAGGGGGCCGTCAACTTGAAAGAAAGCAAAAAGTGTACTATAGGCCTCAGAAGGGAGACTGGAAAGTAGAAATGATACTGTAATCTCAAAAACTAAAAGAAAACGTAATAAATAAACACAAATAAAATTCAAAAAAGGCTGTGCTATTCTGAGATTTGAACACTACTTCTTAACTATTTTCAGAATGTCTGGAGCTAAGGTAGAAACATTGAGGTAGACAAGAACACTTTCCTAGAACATTTCTATAACAGAAGCCACTAGACTCGGATCTTGCAACCAGAACAAAAGAAAACTCTAGCGTTTGTGTTTTGAATCCCTCCATCAGTTGATGTCTTTAATTACAATTAAGAACGCCTACCCTCACTGCACGGAGCTGCTAATCCTACCAGCTAAACGCATAAGGTCTTCAGAACACACAAGGACACGTTTGAAGGCTGTTTCAGTGGAACAGTGCTCAGAGCACATTGCAGACTCTGCTGTTGCCATGAAGAACACACACAGTTCACACATGTGTGCTGGGTGGGCAGACCCTAGAAACCAGCACCTCCTCTACCTTTACTTCCTGAAAAGTGGAAAGCGTTCAACCCCTACTTTTGCAATTCTAAGCAGTATCTACTAGAGTCTAGGGTTATCCTCTAAGTGGAGGCTCCTCAAACATCAAACCATACTAGACCTGTGAACAACGCTAGCAAAATCATCTTCCTCAGCTGAGACCCAGGATGAGGGCAATTCCCCCAGACATGGAAAAAGGACAGTTCTGGTATTCTCAGAGACCACACAAGTAACATTTTCTGCTGCTCATAGAATTACAAAGCCAGAGTGAAAGAGTATTGACTAGGAACTTATGAGACTTTGAGAAGCTGAGTTTGGGGTTTCTATTCTAGAGGAATTATCACTGGAATATATCTGGCAGACATCTGGAACCCGGAGTGATATTCTGGAGGACATCATACAAACATGAAGATTGATGTATGCAACTGGAAGCAGTCGCTTGCTAAACCCTTAAGAGTAGTTTACGTACATTTGCTCTCAATGGTGGTTTTCAATGTCAAGAATATATGCATAGCTGGCAAAGTAAAATTAAAAGATGAGGCTCAAAAGTCTAGCTTGACTTTTCTAAATGATGAATGTGTCTTCTTATTAGTAAAAATCAAGTAAAATAAATTGAGGACCTCTGGATACTTTAACTTCTAAGATGTTAGTCTTAATGGACATAATATTAATAATTATGCATTGAGAAAAGTCAGGTAAACTTTTAGACTTCGTATTCAAATAATTTGCCAATTTGGGAGCTTCTTACATAGATTTGAGAGGATTTTTTCCCCTCCTGCTCTCAATGAATTGCAGTTTTGCATGGTTTTCCTACCGATGCAAAACACAAACATGCCGATGGTTTTGTCTGTCAAGGATTGGTCAAGAAGCAGGATTACTTTCCAATACAATGTAGAGGGGTGCTCAGCCCTTGTGTCTTTGTGGAAGCTGAAGATGAAGGCAATTGGAGCTGCAAACTTTGGGCTTGGAATATATCTTGGATCCTAAACTGTGGAAACCATTGGGTCTGTTAGACCAATAAGTACAGATGAAATCTGGGTGTGACCAAGAGAAGGACAATATAAGACCTTACCTTGATGAACCAGAGCTCCAAAAGGTCATTTGGGAACATTTGGAGGCTACATCTGTGTCTCATGACCTCTGGCTCTGAGGTCTGTGAGACACGCTGGAGACATGCACTGCTTTCAGTGCAGAGTCGCACAGACACATTCTCCGGTCTTGGTGAAGTCTAAGGAGCTGATCTTCTGGAAACAGTGAGGTCAGATTCTGAGACGTGAAATCCAATCCAGCTAGCATAAAAAAGATGGCTCCCAGTTGACTCAGCTTCAAATGTCATTTGTCTCTTAGGGCCCCGAACTAACCCAGAACCTTACATGGAAAGGAATCTGAGGAAAAGTAGAACCCCCACCTCCACTTAGCTAAACTGACTCACCAGTTTGTAGAATATCTATTCATAATATTTATATTGTATAATTCATCTGACTCTATGGAATATTAATCCACACTGAACAAAAAACCCTGGGTTACACTCTTTACAAATCACATTTGTCATGAATTGACTATAAACATTAAAAACAAAACCAACCAACAGAGTCTTTCTGTGTTTTTCTGGCTGTCCTAGAACTAACTAATATGACCAGGCTATCCTATCCTCCAACTCACAGATATCTGCCTGGCGCTACTTTCTGAATGTTAGGATTAAATGCATATGTCATCCCACCTGGCTTACAAACAGTTTTGGAAGATGTATTTATTTTCTCTTCTGTCTTCTTGCCTGAAGTATGTCTGTGGACCACATGACCACAAGGGCCAAAAGAGGACACGGAATTCCTTGGAACTGGAGTTATAAATGTTTGTAAACTGACATGTAGGTGCTTGAAGTCAAACCCAGGTTATCTGAAAGGGCAGCAAGTACCCTTGCTCTCTGAGACATTTATCCAGCCCCTTAAAAGAAATTTTAGAAGCATCTGTGTAAAAATATATGCTGTTCTGCGTCTCAAGCTTGCCTTGCATTTGAGTATTTAATTTAATAGCCTAGCATCTACACACCCCACCCTGAGAGATGCACAGAGTCACGATGGTGTCTTTTAAACCAAGTAGACCATAGTAGACTACTAGTGAACTCTGAGGAATCTCACTGCTGCACCCTTCATTCCTAGAACAAATTCTCCTGGCACTGGAAAGGAGGATGAGATAGCTCCTCAGGAAACTAGGCTGCATGACCTTTCACTGGAGTTCCTGCTATAGTACAGCCTTCCTGAGTGCGTGTGTGTGCGTGTGTGTGTGTGTGTTTGTGTGTGCAGGTGTGTACATGTGTGTTTGTGCGCGTGCATGTGTATATGTGTTTGTGTGTTTTTGTGTGTGTATGCGTGTGCACGTATGCATGTGTGTGCATGTATGTGTTTGTGTGTGTGTGCAGGTGTGTGCATGTATGTGCATGTGTGTGCATGCGTGCACTGTGGTATAAGAATCACATGTATGTGCTATATATATGATACATGTGGTACATGTATGTATGTACACGCAGACGCCAGACTTGCTCTACCAACTACTACCTTGCCAGAATCTCTCACTGAACCAGAATCTCTCATTAGCTATCTCAGGATCCAACTGTCTACTTACCCCTACCCCCATGCTTGAGTTATAGACAAGAACAGTCCAGCTTGCCGTTTTACGTGGGTGCTGAGGAATCGAACTCAGATCTCGTGCTTACCTATGGACCTACCTCTCCATCGCCCCATTTCCTTTGAAACTGCTTATGAGACTTCAATCTTCTTTTCCCATCCTACTCTTTCTCCCATAGATGTATATTACATATTAAATAATGTATATTACATATTAAATATTATATATTTTTGTATATATTTTATATTATTATCAGTTGCATGCAGACAATAGGGGTTGCAGGAGTGTTTGTATAAAGCATGCAGGCACTAAAAATTTTAGTATTGACTTTCTAAGTCACCTTGCTATCACCATATAGACGAATACACTGCACAAGCAACTTGCACATAAAATGGTCTCATTTGATCAACTATTATGGATATTTAACACCTAAGTACAGATGTTGTGATTGGAGTGGTAGATTTGCATTTTTCTCCTGTATAATATCGAACAATGCCTACTAGATCACGGCCTTGTAGTTAAACCACAGATTGCAAGGAGAAATTTGAAACGAGAGACTTCCCATGAATATTTTTAGATGTGATAATGGTATAGTGATTATATACATTAATATGTTTTTAAAGTTCTCATTTAGAAACACATGCTGGGATATTTACACATGAACTGCTCTGGTGTCTTGGATTTAATTCAAAATAATATTTTGCTGCATAAGAGAAATAGATGAACAGGACTGACTGTCTGTGGTAATTACTGAGGTCGGGCGATGCATGCTCGAGAGCTCATTATGTTCATCCCACTGCTTCAGTTCATGTTCTGGGGTTTTCCCAGAACTAAAACTTAGAAAATAGATAGGTAAGTAGGGAGAGAGAGAGAGAGAGACAGACAGACAGACAGACAGACTGACTGACTGACTGACAACCAACTACAGTTCTGGAGCACAGAGCTGATGAGAAAGGGGCCCTAGGGTCAAGGTAAGCAAAGTTGCAATTGTAGACTGGCCAGAGCCTAGCTCTCCAAGAAGAAACGGCGTGTGAAGCTTACATGAGGACTCTGCAAAGCATCTTCAGATATCCCAAGTGCATTTGTGACCATTCAATGTCACCTAACACACATGTCACTGCCGTCACCATCGTTATTTGGGAGAAGCTCTTTTCTGTGTAGCATCTCATCTCCTCATCTGCCACACTGTGGAGTCAGAGTTAGGCAAATAGCCAATGACCTCTGCAGGGTCTGAACTAGAAGGAACGCTGCTTACAGGGTATCTCAGACACCTTGCAGCAGGGATATAAGCAGGCTGTGCTGTAGGAAGGAAAGAGAAGGAGACAGGAAATGCTTCTCATTATGAAGACAAACTCCTATCCAGATCAAAACAGTGTGGAGCCCCACCCCCATCTGTGACATGACTCTCTTCACTGCCAACTGGACGACACCACAACGGGAAGATTTTGTTCTTTGCCAAAGAAATCGTCCCAACATTGGACCCTTGCCTTCTCTTCCCGGTCTGTGTTTCTAATTTTATTCTGGTCCTCTTGTCCTTCCTTTATGAAAAACGATGCTGTTAAGAGTAAGGAAGACCCCCAGCTGTACAGATGCACAGGTCTCCAGGTGCTGTGCCCGAGACAGGAAAACTGTAACAAAGTATCTCTATCGTTAGAATTCACCTTTGAGAACTTTGCTCTCCATATAAGGTAGATTGCTTTACAAAAGATGTTCAGGCACTGAGTTGAGGGAGAGCATCAGGATTTTGCCAAAGCTCATTTTAGTGTATGGGAAGGTGTGCAAACAAATGCTGGCATTGTAATTCATGTGCAGAATTTGGTGAATTTAATGGATAAACAACCCTAAGAGCGAGGCCCAAACCTTCAGAACACTATCTGAGCCTAGGCCCAGGGTAGAACACCTCAGCCATCTTCCTTTTACTGCTGGCCTGCCCTTGTCTCTGAGAACTTCCATTGCTGGCTGCCTGTCTGTGCTCCAGGGGAGCTTAGGTGCCTCCAGCTCAGAAACACCCTCTTCTTGGGTGTCTCTGTGGCTTGCTCACCTGCTTCCTCTTAGTGTTTAATCAAATTCAAGTTTCTTGATCCAGGTTGCCTCCAACAGCTAACTGGCATTAGAGACACCTGCCTGACCCTGAATTCTGTACCAGTTTCTCTCTCGTTACTAAGTGAAACACCATGTGTATCCCATCTACCATGCTGACACATAGTGTTTCACTTAGCAACTAACAATCTTTCTTTTCTCTATAAAGGTACGTGCCTATATATGCTTTATACTTTTAAATTGTTTATTATTTTATTGTATGCATGTATGTATTTTGCCTGCATGCACGTATGTGCACCATCAGACAGCAATGCCTGTAGAAAACAGAAGAGAACCTTTGGTCCCCTGGAATGATAGTGATAACTGGTTATGAGCCAGCATACGGGTCCTGGGAAATGAACTCAAGTCCTCTGCACGAGCAGCAAATGGTCCTGACCACTGAACCATCTATCTCTCTAGCCTTTGTTCTTCAGTAGATCCTCAGTATCTAAAACCCAAGTTAGCACACAGACAGCCTAAAAAAAGAAAATCTATGGATTTAACTGAATGGACAGTAAATGAGCAAAGGAAGCCCACAAGGAAAATAAGTACAAAATGTAAAATTTGGAACTATATGTAGTAGTTTGTTCATTTGTTCACTATATTCCACCTCCTCTCATGATAAAATGCTCAATAAAGTAGGTGCAGCGAGAACATACGTCCACGTAGTGACAAGTGTGCTTCAAACCCTCAGACATCACACTGAGCCCATTTTCTCTAAAATCTGGAACCAGAGGAGAAGGATTTCTTGTTTTGTCACGTTTGTTCAACACACTAGCAGTCCTAGCCAGAGCAATTAGGCAAGAGAGAGAAATAAATAACATCCAAATTGGAAAGGAGGAAGACAAATTAGCCCTGATTGCAGACAACACAATCTTATACACAGAAAAGCCTGAGTTCTCTACTAAAAAACCGTTTGACCTGGTAAATCCAGAAGTTACAGAACACAAAATCAACATGCAAAAGCCCTCCGCGTCGCTGCGAACCAATAGTCCACCGGCTCTAAAGGAAATCAAGGAAGCAATCCCATTTCCAGTTCTACCAGAGGAGCTATGAATAAATTCACCAAGCAGATAAAATATCTACAATGAAAATTATAAGACACTCAAGGAAGGTATTGACAATGACACCCAAAAATGGAAAGGCATATCTTGTTCATGAATCGGAAGAGTGAATGTGAAAACACCCATATCACTCAAAGTGGTTTACGTAGTATGTCCCTATAAAAGTCTGATGATAATCCTCACATAAATAGAAACCAATCGTAGAACTCATACAGAAGCACAGAGAGCCAAAGCAATACTAAGCAGAGGTGACAAAGCCGGTGGCCTTGCACTGCCTGGCTGCACACACGCAGCATACATACATACATGTACATACATTGCCATAGGAACCAAAGCAGCAAAGGTGGGCTCCCTCCGCTGACCACCGGCATCTGTCTCTGGAGGCTAAGTGTCAACCTAAAACACTGGCCACAGTGACATGTCTTCTTCGTGGGAGACAGCAGCCATGTGACCTTCTCCTGCAGGCCACATGTAAGGTCTATCTGAGAGCATCTCTGTACTTTAAACATCTATTCAACAGAAGATGGTTTTATCCAGCCAGGGCCATATAATCAAGCTGTTAGCGACATGCAACTAAACTGAAGAAGTCTACCTTTGTGTCTTAAACAGAATTCAGTTGCTTTAATTAGGGATTTTACTTCCATCTCCATCTACTGGTTAAATTTACAGTTTAAGGGGGAAAAAAAAAAGAGCCACTATCTTAAGAACATTGAAACATTCTGTTAATAGTAGAGAAATTAAATGACAGACATTTCTCCAGGCTTGGAGAAATGGCTCAGTGGTTAGGAGGTGTCGCTGCTTTCATAGAAGACCAGAGATGAGTTCCCGTCATGCTGAGTGGCTCACAACCATCTGTAACTGCGGCTACCAGGGATCCAGTGCCCTCTTTTGGTCACAGCTGGGACTACACTCAGGTGCTGACACCTGTACACAGATGCACACATAATACACACATAAGTTTAAAAATATTTAAATGATTGGTGGGCTTAATTATGGACACTCTTCTTAAGGAGTAGGAAGTGGGTGTTGCCCACCTTATACCAGCATGGCTCCAAATCTCTGCAGACATTGGTTTCTGAGTCAATTCATCTGGCTGCAGAGGAATTGAGTGCCCTTTTCAGAGTTTTACATATAAAATAAAAGGCAGAAGTCAGGGGTGGTGATACACTCCAAAGATGGAGAACCACCCCACCGCAAGCTGATCCTGTCCCAGGAGCCAAAGCAATGCAAAGTCAAACAAAACAAGAGGCTTGTATTCGGCTCAGCAGTTAAGAGCACTCGCTGTGTAAACATGAGAATCCGAGTCCAAATCCCCAGCACCCACATAAAAGCCAGACATGGGTTGCGAGTGAGAGACCTCTTGTTGAGTGAATAAGGCAGAAATTGAAAGGAAAATGTCTGACATCCTCTTCTTCTGACCCCCACATGTGTGTGCAGGCCCCTCAGTATGCACAAGGACTCAAGTGTGAGTGTACACATACACACACACACACACACACACACACATACAACACGAGTAAATAAAATAAAGTAAAAGACAAGAGCAAAATGTTTCCCTTGACCTCACTCCTTGCATTTTATTCTTTCTTAATAGGAAGTTGGGGTCTATCTGGAGGGTACTTTGTCACAGAGTCCTTTAATGGACTCTCAATAGATTGCCTTTGGATTACAGCCCCTCTCCTATCTTCCCTCATAAGAAATCCCGTTCAAAACAGGATCTGTCAGGGGGTGGCAGCTGTTTTTGTTGGATGTAGAGTTAAGTAAACAGTTACGACAGCGGGGCTTTTACTAAGATGATTTAATAAAGCTCATTAATGCTGTTGATTTACTCAGCTGACCCAGATAGAACACAAAATTCAACCCCGCTCCGTAGCGATGTGTCATCAAAATGGATCCTCTGTACGTTAAACGCGCAACCGACGTTAAATTTTAATTTCAAATTTAATCAAATATGTGAAGACAAAAACCCAGAGAGCTAGGGAAAAATACCGGTCCATCTGGTGAATCTGATTCTTTACCTGTTTTTGTTTTCTAACCCAGGTGTTCCTTCTGCCTCACCGGGAACGGGTTTTCTCTTATGTAACACACACGGCTATTTCTGAGATCAAAGATCAAAGCTATTAAATCAATCGATAGAAAGCAAATAAGTAGCTAGAGATGGCGTCAGCTCTCAGCAAACATCCCTTTGTCTCTCTTGGTTGTATCCATAGTCATGACTCAGCAAGAAATCACCTGACCCAGCAAAATCTACCTGTGATGCATTTGCTACAGAGCCTTGGAGAGAAAAGAAGGAAGCAGGGGTGTTTTCATCCTCTATGCCAGCTTTGTCTACCTCATTCACCACACAGCTGCCGGGGATGGCACGAGGCTACTCCAGGAGCCTGTGGTCCATTTTCATATATTCTGATCTCTCAGCCTTCATTAAGCTGATGGGAGTGGGAAGACAAAAGTAATTCTACCTTTTGTTACTGATAGTGAAAATCAAGCCCAGGCTATAAAATTTGTACAATATTAGAATTAGGCTATGACCCACGCTGAAAATAACAGGCCATGTTTATTAAGTATTTATTATTTCCTAAGCACTTATGAGTCCTCTGAAGTGCCCTGTTCTCTCACAGCAATGAAGCCTCCTAGGATCCTCCTCCCAGGGATCTCAGTGTAACTGACACTAGGATGGATGAGACTGAGCTGGTGGCTGGGCTGATTGGTGCCTGTATTCACCTACTATTCTCAATGCCTTTTTGATTACCTTTGACAATATTCATAACGATGTAATATCATGATGAGTACTGAATCAGAAATGAACTTGGGAAAAGAGTGGGATCTGAGGTCACAGTTTTACAGAGAAACTCCAAGCTGTAGAGAGCCTTGAACAAGAAATTCCACAAGTCTAGGCCAAGCAACAGGCTTGGCTTTCCTGGGTACCCTGGGTCTCCTCTGTCTCCCTTCCTCCACTCACTGTTTCTCCCTATATCTCACTCTCCTCTGTCCCCACTCCCCACATGCCGGCAGCTGTAAACTTCCACCAGCTTGTGGAAAACCACCAGTGGCTACTTTCATCGTGTTTACTAAAACGGACTTGAAAATGTTAGCTACTCACTCGTGGTGAGTCCAAACTGTTGTTTCAGCTCAGACAGAGAATTCTTATTCACTGAGCTTGTTTCTCTGAAGACTTGTGTTTCCCAAGGGGTAATTATTCTATCAGTAGGCGTTACCCATTTGGGGTTCAATAATATTACAGGTTTCTTTCCTGCAGAACTTCTCAGAGCCTTTATCACTCTAGTGTACATGGAGCATCTCCAGATATGCAATATTTCCCAGATAAAACCCCTAACTATGGCCTTTTAAGTCTTAAGCCATCTTGCAAAGTGAGGTTTTAGCAAGAAAAAACCTCTGGGAATGTCTTGGAGTTGGAAGGTACTGGTTAATAAATGTCGGGCTCAAAGGGTGCTTCTCTACTCTGTGACCTGGAGGGTGAGGTAGCCTCACAGCCTGATTTGTTCACACCTGTGCTTCAGTCACATGTTTATTTGCAGAGCCAACACTGGAGCCTTTTGAGAGACCTGAAGCCCGGCTCAGACAGGTCTGCTACTTGAGTTCTGGAAGGCTAATTCATTGTTTATCTCCCTAGCCTTCTGAGATATGGAATCCTGATCCTTAGTTCCTACACTGTTAGGGACAGTGAGAAGGAATCCTAGTGGAAGACACGTGTGCATCAAGGCCTTGAGAATTTGAGAGAATCATAAGATAATTTAAAAAAGAATCAGAGAAGAAACATAGAGTAGATCCAAAGGTAGTCGGCCCCTAAGAGAATCCACCAGGTTTGACCTTCATCTAATGCTGCTGATGGGTAGGTGTATAGGTTATACACATTGTATGTTATCCAAGTGTGGACATACTTCAAGAATGTTGATCTTGGAAGGATGACTGATACACAAATAATGTTCTGGAGATTTAGGTATGTGATACCTTGGTTACAAGAGCATGTACCCTATGGTTACAAGAGTGTGCTACCCCATAGTTACAAAAGTGTGTGCCCCATGGTTGCAAAACTGTGTTACCCATGGTTACAAGAGTGTGTACCCATGGTTACAAGAGTGTGTTACCCATGGTTACAAGAGTGTGTTACCCATGGTTACAAGAGTGTGTTATTTTATGGTTACAAGAGTGTGTTACCCATGGTTACAAGACTGTGTTACCCATGGTTACAAGACTGTGTTACCCATGGTTACAAGAATGAACTTGAGTATTCATCCAGCAACCAAATGGATCAAGAGTGAATTCTTACGAAGTACTCTTTTGGCTGAATGATAGCTATGTTTCCCATTAAACATTTTCTTAAAGGTAGGAAGATCAAATACGCAAGCTGACTGCATCACCAGCTAACAAGATACAGAAATGATCAGGATTCCTATGAAGATATAATTTGGAAAAATCAACTGTATTTTAGTTAAATTTCAGAATATCTAATAAGTTCTCTATTTTCTGTTTTCCGCAAGGCAATCTGACCCTTATTTTCCAATATATAAACTAGATAATACATCAAAATTTCACTTGCCAAATTCTAGCCCAGCATTATCAAAGTGGTGAGGGGCAGGGGTTTGAATCTTTAAGTTTTGGAGCTAGCTTGTACCTGAGAATTAGCTGAACTTTGCTAAGGGCTGCCTTAGTGTCCACCCTCCCCTGGATACCTAGGATTTATCTGCAATCAGCTCTGCCTCCCTTTCCATACCTGAAAGAAGTCACTTCCCAGATCCGCTAGGAAGTAATAAATTACTGTAAAGTGCATCTCGTGCGTGTGTAATGAATGTCTAATAATCTTCCCAGGATTGCAGATCTGAAGATAATCAGCTAGCTCTTTTGTCCCTTTGAAAGTGGTGACATGTTCTTTATTGGGGCATCCGATCATCCAATTAAAGCAATAAGTACTTGTTAGTTGATTCAGGATGAAAATGTGTGCTCATCACCCACTTGGTAAAACTGCACACTTTCCTACAAGTTTAGTAACCCTCTACGTAGTTGTTTTCAATTTCAAATTTTCCTTTAAGGGTTAAAGAAATAGTCCGGGGTTAAAGCCTCTTGCTGTCAAACCCGATGACCTCAGTTCAACCCAAGAATTCACATGATAAAGGAGAGAACCCAATTCTCACAGTGTGTCCTGTGACCTCCGTAAGAAATGCTGTATCAAGCAAGCATCTACCCCACCTACATACAGAAAATAAGTAACTAAGTGGATGTAAAGCAAGAGATTTCAAAGTCCTCTAAAGGAAAGACATGGGTTTCTAACCAAGAGAAAACGTTCTCGTTATATCTAAGTGTGAAATCTTGAGGTGAGAGAATTTTCCGAAGTGCAGTCCAAAATAATAGTTCGGTGAGTTACGTAACTCAAAAGTGTGTATCTTTAAAGTGGAGTTATAATTGCTTAATTGTGTTAAAAATAACTCTTAAGATTTAAATAGATGAAAAATATCATCTGTGTTTCTCAGTCAGGAACCTAGCAAAGTAAGAACTCTGCGAATTCCTTTGAGAGCCTGACATTAATGTGTGCCCAGCACAGGTAGAAGAACCTTGTCGCTTCAGCCAGCATCAACTTCTAAAGGAACAGTCTGATTTTCCCATAGTGCAACGCTCATGTGAATAGCTGTCTGTTTGTTGACCACAAATATTGTCCTGTAGATAGAAACATGCCAATGGGTGGAACTATAACCAATGCGGGTTTTAACTATACTACTTATTCTGAGATTGAAGCCAGTCTTGGAATTTCTACAGAGAGGACTCACAGAGGACATCATGTTCCCGGGACGTGACAGATGTTTGGATGTTAAGATTCAGCCATTTGGGTAACGAGAGTTTTCTGTTATGGAGGACAAGAGGAAAGAAGAGGAAGTGGGCTCGGACTGAGGAGACTATGACATTGGATATGTGGTGTGACACGCTACGAGATTCCACACGGAGGTTTTAAATAACCACAAACATTCAGGCAGTCAAAATTTCTTTTTTAAAGGTAATCCGAAGAATATCGTGCTGTTTCTCAGCCCTCAAAAATAGGGGCTGGAAACCCCACAAGAGAATAATCTTCCAGCTCTGCCACCCACCTATAATCCCCACATGTCTCAGGACTGGATGACTTTGCACAATAAAATTATCTCATTAGCAAACGGTTGGGTTTGTTGGTGGGGCTGGCAACCACAGGAGTGTCTGGATACCAGCTTGAAAGAGACATGATACAGGCAGGCAAACCCCTTCACAAAGCACAAGAAGTATCGTAAGAACATGTTTCATGTGTTTTGCTGCCCAGGGGACCCACTTATAAAGAGAACTCAGGAATGGCCCAATGCAGTGAAGCCTCCTTTCTCCTAAAGCCTTAAAGGCAGAGAGGTCTCAAGCTGTGGTTTGAGATCTTGGAGGAGGGATGCAGAGACACAAGACCAGAATGACACAAAGTAACCCGTCCGTGCATGCTGGATGCCGTTGCTAGGGTGAACCTGTTTTTCTCTCTGATCTCACTGGAATAATTGCCTGTTCCTGGTAAAGAATATATCCATGGCATGATTTCCTTTGAGTAGCAAATAAGACAAAGCCAGATGTTGTCTCACTTCACAAATTATTATCAAAATAAAGATAAAATTTTTATTATAAAATATAGCAAGAGACCTAGAGAAAATTGTTAGAGCACTCCATGTCAATTTAAGATTTTATATTCTTCAAAAACATATATCAAACTGGACATCATGGTATATGCCTATAATTCCAGCATTCTCGGATGAAGCCCCAAGACAAGGAAGCTCAAATTCAAGACCAGCTTTGGTTACACAGTGAGGCAACATCTTATAAAAGGAAAAATTAACAAACAAAAAAAATCCCAGCAAATGAGAAAAGCCAAACAGTGTATATGTATCTCTACAAACACACACCCCACACACATAGACACACATACATACACATGCCACGCACACAAATAGCTGCCAAGATAAGGCTCTTTACTGGATTGGATAATACAACAATAATTTGTGGTCATTGACAGAAAAGACAGCAGGGGACTACGGGGGTGAAGGAAAAAGAGCCCTCATACGGAGAGTCTGCAAGGGTTTTACGTGCCCGGCAATGACAGCCCAACAGATAGATTAAAACACAAGAGGATTTAGAGGTGAGCTGGAGGCCGGGGCAACTCAACACTGAAGTCACTCCGCATGTGGTTGGGATGTGATTGTTCTCCCTAGTTAGATGCGTTCGAATACTTGGTGCAGTTGGTGACACTAGTTATGAAGGCTCTGAAACTTTACGTGGTAGGTAGACCCTGGTTGGAGACCACTCAGGGCCACTGACGGCAGGCCTTGGGGTTCTGTAGAGAGGCCTCTCTTTTTGTTCCTTCTCTCTCCTTCCTGGCCGAAGGGATGGTGTGAAGTGCCTCACCTCCGGCTCTACCATCATGCCTCCCTCCTTAACCAGGACTGAAAGTATCCCTAGGACTGAAACAAAAAATAGACTCTTCCCTCCTTCAATTGCTACTGCTCAGGTATTTTTGTCACCGGAGTAAGAACAACGATACACCCCCACACCCTCCCGCTCCCCGCCCCAGTACCTCTCAGAGCTGTTCTGGGTTGTGTCTCAGAGAGCCCTAGTCACGGATCTTCACCTTCACAGACCTTTGATTAAAGGGCGCTGCCATGGTTTGGATCAGAAATGTTCTCCACAGGTTTGTACCGTGGAGACTTGGTGGCACGGTTAGGGGAGGTTCTGGCAACTGTGAGAGGTTGAGGCTAACTGGAGGAAATGGTGCACCGCGGTGGGTCTTAGGGGGATGTTATCCCTATCCACTTCCATTCCTTGCTTTCTGCCCCTTCTGCACTGATACCAACATCCTCAATGGTGTGTTCCCACGCTGAAAACACAGCTGTCCTGTGAGAAACTGAAACCATGAACCAAATAAATACTCCCTGTTTTAAGACGTTTCTGTTGAGTGTCACCGTCAGAGTGACACAGAATTACTCCAAAACAGGCTCTTTCACCAGGTACACAGCAACTCTTCCTCCCATCCCCTCCCTGATGCCCAGTCTTGCTTACTGTGTGTCCCACTTCCTCACTTCTCTCAGCACTGTCTTTTCTAACGTGCCACATGATTTTCATATTGCACTGCATGATTCTTAGTCAGCTGCACGGACTCAATGGCCATCTGTTGGAGCAAGCAGGTTCCTCTTTTTGCTGGTGACACGTTACTGGGAATTTCTAATTTCTTGGATTGATTTTCTAGTGCATAAAGTAAGAACAAAAATAGGGTCACGTGTTTGATGGTGCTGTGCCAGACACACAATAACTGGTCTGTAAATATTTAATAGATGACCTATCCCTGTGCCTACTCTGTAGGAGCTCCCCAGAGGAGATCAGCGTGTGTCATATTGAGCAGAGAAGGCAGGCATGTGGTGTGTTTTCCAGAAGTTGGAGTTTTCATTAGAAGACTGGATTTTAGATAAAACTATGATTTGCAAAGGCAACTGGGTGTGTAGTTGATGATCAGGCCACCAGGGGGCGCTTTACTAGTCAGAAAATCTGGGCAACTAATCTCCAAATCGGCCCTCATGACTGAGAAGACTGGTGGGTCGGTCAAGTAGGCTGGAGTCACAGAACCTCCAGATTAATTGTGGTTCCCCAAATGGGGACAATGCATCCCTGAGATATTGTATACTTTGCAAGTCATTGACCACACTGAGGACCAAGTAGAAGAGTTGAAGAAAGCATCTATAGGCAATGCAAAACATTAAAAAAAAAAAAAAAAAAAAAAAGGCCCCAAATGTGTCACCTAGACAGTAGTAATTAGCTGTATCTTGAACAACAGACTCTGTGGTGAAATAAATCCTCAATCACAATGCCCTACACACTCCTGGAGATTTACAAAGCACTTTCCCAAAATCAAAGCTCCAAGAAGTTTCATAAAACCAATTACCTCAAACTCTTCAACTTCCCATAGATCCCGTTCGGCAAGAACATTTGGAGACACGTGCCCATCCATCCATTTCACTTCAGGGACCACTGTGAAATGCTTGAAGCTCTTGGGGTCTGTCTCTGTGGCATGCATCTTTTATCTTGTGGTCTCAGATGGAGTTCATGTATTATGAATAGGTCACAGAACTTAGGCAGCTGGAAGACCAAGTAGTGATTCTGGCAGAAAGAGAAGAGCGGGAGATAGGAAGAAATACATCCTGAAGTCTTTCGGAAGGGGTATTGTATTAGACTAAATCAATATAAGTTGCCTTTTAAATTGTAATTTGATTGTCAAAGCCATGAGGACAGGGATGCAATACTTTATCGACCACATCCAGGCCATGCCTCCACTGTCCTAGGAGCTCAGCCATAATCACACATAGATCTCCCTTTTCAAAGCCACTCAATTCCAACCCTTTCGAAAATGGGTTTTCACTGAATGAAAGATACATTCTAGGGATTTGGACCGTTCATCCAACCAATATCAAAGATACATGAAGATCCAATTCTCCAGCAGCATAGACTGTCCTGGAGTTTGACCTTGTGACTCTGCCCCGATCCTGGTTTCAAACACTTGGCTCTAGTAACTCTTCAAGTCACCTTTGGAAGTGTCTGTCCAGCTTTGATGTTGGCCTTGTACATCAAATACAATTGCTTATCGGTCCTACGCTGCATTTCAATTTCTCAAATTTTGTTAGCTTATTTAACAACTTGTATTGTCTATCCTGGGCATCAGGTACTGCGATATGTCAATAAAGAATACATGAAGACCTGATTGTCAGGTACTGACCTTCCCCAGAAGCAGATAGACAGTTACCAATAAATACCAAACGGGTTATAAGTTGTGGCAAAGGGCAATGAGTGCCACGGAAGAGCAGAGGAGGAAATGCTTCCTCCAACAGGTGAGTGTACTGTCCACCCATGCTCACTCTGGCGGCTCACTTAGGAATGAGCAAAAGGTTATAGATGAAGACATGATTCCAGTCAGTCCCTCCCTGAGGATGAAAAACCACACTGCTGAAACATAGTATCAGAATTAGACCAGAAACCATGCTGTTGAAACATAGTATTCAGAATTGGAGGACTCATCAGAAATATGAAGGGAGAGCTAGGGGTAAGTGACCTTCAATTCATATTGCAAATCAAGGGTCGCTCCAATGGTGGTGAAGGATGCTTCATGCTCCCTAACTAGCCACAAGATGGGCAAGGTCTCTCTACAGAGAATGGCCAGTCGGGAGCGTTCTCTCTGCTGCTGCTTCTGTGGGATTACCATCATGACTTTCCAGGCAGGAAGGTGAAGGTTATTAGAAGCTTCCCCAGCCATAGGACAGGACCTTTGCCTTATCTACTATTCCCTTTGGGTCACAAGCATCTGAGATTTTAGAAGACCATGGTTTCACACATATCTCAAAACTTGTGAAATCTCAATGATCTCCGGTTCAGGGCTGGACATGTTCAATAACCTCTGGTCTGACCTTTTCTCTTAAACTTCAAATGTCTTTGGGATGGGGCTAAAAGGCCTATGCAACCACGCCTCAAAAAAACAAACAAACAAAAGACAAAACAAAAAACCCAGTGGGACAATTTGGCATTGACCGGTCTGTTAGAGCTCTTGCCCGACTGCCGTTTCCCAGGCTGTGGTGCCAGGGACCCTGGGGGTTCACAGGAATCTGTGAGCTGCTTTCTGTTTTCAAGGTCAAATAGGACTTGGCCTATGTTGAGGACTGCCAACTGCTAGGCCATGGTGATTTGCAATTTCTGTATTAGAATTATACTACCTTACTGCTGATGATACTTTATCTTTGCAAAGATCTTCAACAGCTGCTAAGACAGAGAGCAAATATCTAATATGAAAAATATAAAAGCTAGCGTGGAGCAGAAGTAGGAGTACTGGTTTCAGTCAGATCTCATGTTTTGAGAATCATATGCACCATATGCCCAATAGAAAATGACAATTCATACAGGGTTAAAGATGAAGCAGAGATTGCAGCAGTGGCCAACCAATGACTGGCCCAGTTTGAAACCTATGCCATAAAAGGGAGCCCACCCCTGACATGTTGATGATCTTCTGCTGTACTTGCAGATAGGAGCCTAGCATAAGCGTCATCAGAGAGGCTTCACCTAGCAACTGACAGAAACTGATGCAGGGCTTCCACAGTCAAACATTAACTGAATCTTGGAGAATCCTGTGGAGGAGGGGGAGGAAGGATTGAAGAAGCCAGAGTGGTAAAGAACACGACAACCAAAAGCACAGAATCAACTAACCTGAGCCCATAGGGGCTCACAGAGACAGAACTGACAACAAGGGAGCCTACAAGGGACCTAGGTCCTCTGCACATATGTAATAGTTGTGGAGCTTGATCCTTATGGGACTCCTAACAGTGGGAGAAGGTACTGTCTCTGACTCTGTTTCTTGCCTTTGTGGCCCTTTCCCCCTACTGAGCTGCTTCTTTTAGCCTCAATAGAAGATATGACTACTTTTACTGCAACTTGATATGCCAAGGCAGGTTGATATCCATAAGAGGTCTCCCCTTTTCTGAAGAGAAAGGAGGAGGAATGGATGCAGGGAGAGAGGAGGTGGAGGAGGACCAGGAGGAAGGGGAAACTACAGATAGGATGTAAAGTTAATTAATTAATTATATATATATATATATATATATATATATATATATATATATATATATAAAAGCACAATCCAGTAATAACTAATTGGGGTTAAGTAATTATTTCTTTCAGATATTTTGCATTAATCTTCTAACCGTTAAACATAAAGTATAGGCTGTAACTGTTTAGCAAATGTACCCATCAAGAGCCTTCATGCATACTGCCTAGTGTTCATAATACTTGAAGGTGCTATGCACGCTACCAGAGGAGAAAGGTGAACACCAACCCTTTGGTATGCAATGGTGACTTATCTGCATGATACAATAGCACAAGAGTTGTAGGAATAGCCAACCAGTATCTGATGGGATGGAAGGTCCACTCCGTGAGATGGGACTCATGTCTGACGCTGCTCAGATGGAGAGAGTATGAGGACTGAATAGGTCATAGAACTGGGGGAAACCCAAGTACTGTTGTTCTACTAAAGGGAAGGTCAAACGATTCCCAATGACATCCTGCTATGCCTACAGATCATGTCTCAGTCAGCCATAATCAGAGATGCTTCCTCCTGCAGAAGAAGGGACCGAGTACAGAGACCCACAGCTGGACAACGTGCAGAGACCTTGGAGCACTCAGCCCTAAAGAGGATGTCGGCATCAAACCCTTCCTTTCAGGTATCAAGGAACTATGCAGAAGAGGAGACAGGAAGTTGGTAAGAGCCAGAGAGGGTGGGAGACACCAAAGAAGGAGAGTTTTCCAGACACAACAGGATTGAGTGAGTTTGAACTCACAGAGACTATGCTCAAGACCTCACAGGTCCAAGGCAGACAGGGTTCCAGCTCTGAGATGTGGAGTGAACACAAACTCCTCTCTCCAATAAGAAAATTTTTCTCCCGTTAACAACTGCTTGAAAAGGAAAAAATTAGTTTCCCCAAAGGAGTCCCACTGGGTATACAAATCACCCTTACAGGCAGAATCCGTGCCCAGCAGGAGATGACCAACACAAAAAGAACTCAGGGGTATTTTTGGAGATATTTTGTCTGGTATTGCTGTTTAGGTTTTATATTTTGCTTGTATATTATGGTCTCTGATTTTGATTTTTTTTTCGTGGAGTGTGTGCGTCTGTGTGTCTGTGTGCACACTCACATCCAAAGATACACACGTTGAAAAAAAGAAAAAAAAAAAAAAGCACCGCACCATCTATAGAATGTAAACTTTCTTCATATCTTTAAAGAGAAATTTAGCAACCAAAAATATTCAGTGATAGGCCCATACTACACACTGTAAAGAATTCAAGTTATCAGTGTATGTTCTTTTCTCTCAGTGGGCTTACAGCCTATTTTATACAAGCAAAGATCAGTAAATCAAAAAGCAACGATGAAAGATTACATGGGAGGGACAGGCTAGAAGTGTCTCATTAAAAGAGGGAGAGTCTCGTCCCAAACAGTCACAGAGCAGCCACAGTCCACAAGAATCTTCCTGTCTTATGATTGCTGGGAATTACTGTGATGGTTTGTATTTGGTCAACCCAGGCAGTGACACTATTAGAAGGTGTGGTCCTGTTTGAGTAGGTGTGGCCTTGTTGGAGTAGGTGTGTCACTGTGTCTGAACTTTAAGATCCCCATTCTAGCTGCCTGGAAGTCAGTATTCTGCTAGCAACTTTCAGATAAAGAATCTTCTCCTGCACCATGCCTGCCTGGATGTCACCATATTCCTTCTACCTTGATGATAATGGACTGAACTTCTGAACCTGTAAGCCAGCGCCAAATAAATGTTGTCCTTATAAGAGTTGCCTTAGCCATGGGGTCTGTTCACAACAGTAAAACCCTAACTAAGACAATGACCATAACTTCTTTCCTGGCTTCTTTCTGGTATGGCAAACGAATATTTCCATATGTCCTCAAATGCCTGACATTTTGCACTCACAGAAAACCTTGATCATTTTCTCTTAGTCAGGGTTTCTGCTGCTGTGATAAAATATCATGTCCAAAAGCAACCTGAGGGGAAGAAAGGGCCTACAGGCTTACACACCTCATCATAGCTTATCATGGGTAGAAGCTAAGACAGCAACCTGGAGGGAGGAACTGAAGCCAGCACTATGGAGGAATGGTGATTACTGGCTTGCTTAGACTGTATTCTTTCATACAGCCCAGAGATGGCGCCACCCACAATGGGCCTGCCTGTCCTACGTCAATCATTAATCAAGAAAATTTGTCCACAGCTTTGCCTACAAGCCCATCTTATGGACTTATGTCCCTCAAATTTTTTTAAATTGAGATTTTGAATTAGAGAAGATGACTCTATCTTGTGTCAAGTTGACAAAGGACTAACCAGGGCACTCTGGAATTCACCACCATTCAAACATCATCAAAAATTCATGTTCTCCTTGCTTGAAAACATGCTTAACTTTGTTTTGACCATCCAAGGAGGTGCATTCACCATACACTATGTCTCTTAGCTTCAATACCATGTCTGCTTTCCTCCCTCTACCCAAACTTTATAAAATATACACAGATATATACATATATGTTATATATATACATATATATTTCATTTATAATAAGTGCTCAAGATAAATCTTATACCATATATATGTACCATTCATCATTTATGGGTATAGTACTTTACTTAATGCATTGATACTCAAAGGAAACCTATATTGTCTGTTTGTCTGTCTGTCTATACACACATATATTATGCATTAGAGCCATCACCTCTGTGGCATCTCCATCAATCTTTTGTTTTCTCACTAGTGCTTGTTCAACAATTGCACACTGTCAGTACAGGGATAAACCACCGACAAGAAAGGCAAGCTCATTTCTTGTATTCATTACTTTTCTGCAGCTGGGATTAAAAACACCACTATCAAAAACTATTTAGAGGAGAAAGGAGTTTATTTTCGCTTGGATTTTCAAGGGGATAAAGTCCATCATGGCCAGGAAGACGAGGCAGCAGGAACAGGAAGCTGGGTGATCACCATTTCATTCACACACAGGAAGCAGAGGGAGGAGGACAGGAAGTATGGTCAGGCTATAAACGCTCAAAGCCTATTCCAGTGTGAGGTACATCTCTCTGCACCCCTCCACTTCCTAAATGTTCCTTAACCTCTCCAAGCAGTGCCATCAGCTGAGGAGCCCAGAGTTCACACACATGTGTCACTAACCCCTCACACTCTCTCAGAGAAATGAAATGCATAAGAGAAACTTCTTTCAATAAAAGGAAAACTGATTTAACAAAAACATTATCAAAATAATTGTAGGGAGGGACAAGGTGAGGATAGGTGACCTCTGGGACATGGAAGTAGGGGTAGGGTCTAGGTGTCAAGAGACCACAGATAGGTGTCACTGTGTCCAATAATCATCTTCATATTCATTCTATGTTTGGTTTCTTGATCATTCTCTTGTTCCACATGGGCATGCTGATCTATAGCTCATGGCTGCTGAGAGTTGCTATTGGACAAACCAAAGGTAGATTTTATTTTAGTTGTTCTGTTCCTTTCTTACTTTGGACACAATCTTCTTCCTTAGAGTCGGACAGGAAACCTGATGTATGTGAGTCACGCTCTCTACTGATGAGATATATAGTCACCCCTTGTTTTTCTGTTTTGTGATAGATCTTGCTATGTGGCCCAGGCTGTCCTTGAACACTCCAGTGTAGTAGAAAAATTATTTAAACCTGCCAAATTTGCCACTGTAAATCTCCTCCCCGAAGGAGACCAGTAAAGGAAGACACAACTCAATAATTATGGTATAAATAGCACGCCTAGATTGGGCAGGTTTACCGCTACACTACTCTAATCCCCGGCTTTGAGATCCCTTATAACTTGCGTTTAATCCAGGCCGAGTGGTTTTCCTTCTGAGCTCTGACTCTTCCGTTGTCGTCGGCTTCCTTCTATCGCCAGTTTCCTTCTACTTCCTTCCTCCTGCTTCTGCCTCTGCTTCTGCTTCCCCCCCCCCGCCCCCCACAACTTCCTTCTCTTTCCTACCTCTGCTTCTGCTTTCTGCTCTCCCGGCGACTCCTCCTCTTCTCTGTTTCTGCTCTGTCTTTTATATCGAAATTCCTCTCACTCTCTCCTCCCCTAAGCCTTTTTCTCCGCCTCCCCTTCTACTGCCCAATCTCTGGCTCTAGTCTTTATTTTACAGGTTTTAATTGGACAGAAGGTTTACAAGACATCATCTGTGTACAGATTCAATCCTCCTCTGCAGCCCCTCCAGAAGGGTGGAACTAGGATCAAAATACAAGGCTGGGGCTATCCACTGGGAACTAGGATCAAAATACAAGGCTGAGGCTATCCACAACATTGATTCAATCCTCCTCTGGAGCCCCTCTCAGGGGGTGGAACAAGGATCAAAATACAAGGCTGGGACTATCCACAACAGTCCAGGCTGGTCTTGAACTGATAATATCCTGCAACTGCCTTCATAATGCTTAGATTATAGGCATGTGCCCAGGGACTGATATCGTCTGGATATGTCTTGTGTTTCTTTTCTTGTCTATTCTCCTTTCTCCTTAATATGTAACATCAATAAAGACTACAATTTTTTACATATCAATTCACTTTCTTTACACACTTTCAAGAAACTTATATTGAGTTATAAAAAGGAGGGAAGAGAGTAAAAGAATCAGTGGAAGAGTTAAAAAGGAAACAGAAGACAGGGAAGTCCATCTGGGTTCCACGGTAGTTGCAGTAGTCAGCTTGTCCCGTTAATACGCATCCTCGTTGATGGTCTCCTCCCATGTGCCAGGCACAAAAAAATTAGATGCATGAGAGAACTTGCTCCCTTCTGGTGCTCACAAGCTGACAGGGAAGGTAAACCTGAAATAAATAATTAACTGAATTAATGTATAACCACACTCCATAGTAAGAGCGACAGAGCGAGAAGTGTCCGTAAAATCTTGCTGTTTGAAGAGAAGTCGTGGACAGGCAGCAGCATGCTCGTCTGGGAGCTCGTTAGAAGAACAGAGTCTCACTATCCACCCAGGAACTCCTGAGACTGGATCTGCATTTTAACAAGATCCCTTGAGGATGTGCGTGCACCATGGAATCTTGAGAGGCATGGCTCTCTCGTTCTCGGGCTGGGAGAGAAAACAACAGGTGGACCTAAGTTCAGCCTGTGGGTCAAGGAATGGTCCCCTGCAAAGATGGCCTTTGATTAGACTAGAAAGGCAGAGGCTCCATGGAGTCCTTGAAGGCATGGGAAACTTATACATTTTTCTTAGAGCAATTCAAAGATACACACACACACACACACACACACACACATATATATATAACTTAAAGATATGTGTTTATATTATGTGGGGTATGTGTGAGAAAGAGAGACAGAGGAGGGATACATATGTATGTATGGTTTGTGTGTGGTATGTGTGTGCATGTGGTATGTGTGTGGTATGCGTGTGTGGAAGGGTTGGTATGTGTGTGTGGTGGTGGTGGTGATGGTGTGTGGGAAAGAGAGGTGAGTATATATGTGTGTATGTGTGTAGTATATGTGTGTATATGTATGTGTGATGTGTGTGTGTATATACAGTGTGTGTATGATGCAGGCCTGTGAATTTGTGGAAGCATGTGAGTATAGTATGTGAATGTGGTAATATGTATGTGGAGAGCTGAGGACAACTTTGCGTGTCAGTCTTCTCCCATTGTTGGAGACAGGGTTTCTTGCTGTTTACTACTGTGTATATAGACCTAACTAGCTGACCCACTAGGTTTGGAAGATTCCCTTGTGCTTTCTTGCCATCTAGTCTAGGTTTGTAGATAGATATACAGTTCCACAGCTGGCTTGTATGTAGGCTCTGGGGATCTGAATTTAGGACTGCTGCCGTAGCAAAATCCCATAAAATCACATGGTTATATAAAAGAAATCTATATTCTCATAACTAAACAATGGAGCTCTAAGGGGATGGTCCAAGGATGGTCTGCCTCTAGCGAGGACTCTCGGGTTAGAAGAGAAACATCTTTTCACAGTGACCTCCCAAGTTAGAAGGAAAGAAAAAGCCCTTTCTCTGGTATCTTCTTATTAAACCAGATATGTATTCAGAAAGATCCCTTCCCTGTGACGTCATCTGAGCCTAACTACCCCAGTGCCCATCTCTAAATATCATCCCGCAAGGCTATCTCCTCAGCATCTAAAGGTAGGGTAGGGAGTGTGAACACTTTAGGCCCTAATAAAGTTTTAAATTAAGAAATATGAAAAACAAGATTTCTCCTAAAAAATGTCATTACTCTGTAAGAAGTATTTCGAAAGTCCTGAGGGGGGTCAAGGACATAGTCACAGCCAGGACTGAGGACACAGACCTGGAATCCCAGCTAACTCGGCGGTTGAGGGTGGAGGAGCACAGACTGAAGGCCTGATTGGGCCACAGAGTGTAGCGCCCACAGCCTGGAAACTTAGTAACATCATTTGTCAAAAGTGTCTAATAAGGCAGCAGAAGACAGGCGCTACATACAGCTCAGTGGTGGAGAATTCCCACACTATATGCAAGGTTCTGCATGTGTAGGACATCATAGGTTCAGGAAGAGGGTGTGGGAGGGAGAGAGAGAGAGAGAGAGAGAGAGAGAGAGAGAGAGAGAGAGAGAAGAAATGGAAGACTGGGAGGAAAGAGGAAACAAGATGAAAGCAGTAGAAAGAAAAGAAAAAGACAAGACACAACCCTCAGGGGAGCAGCTGCTATTTCAAGAGTTAAGGCAGAGGACGTCCAGAGGGACTTTGACAGAGAAGAAACAAAGGAAAATATTCTAAATATTCAGGTGTTAAAACTCAACAGACGTTGACAATGGATTTCAAGTTATGGTTGGGGAGGGAAGTGAAGAAAAATGTCGGGTTTTTGACTTTTACAAATTCGTAAGTATGATGTCATTTCTTGTGATACCAAATAACCAGCATGTTTGTATGAGGCCTCTTGCTCGACACAGAAATTCCTCTAACGTTAGACATCCTCTAGTGCACTTGTCACGCCAGCCTTTGTAGAGATGCTTCATGCACATTCTCTTAATTAATGTAGGACACTGACCTAGACTTCTAAAATGGCAAGATCAGCTCAGGCAAGCTAGCTACACAAGGCTGCATTGTTAGGGGGCTTAAAATAGTCTGGTACAATGACCAGTACAGAAGCCGTTTGAACATCAGAGAAGCTGATGGAGGTGAGGCCGGCATAGCTGAAGAAATGGCAGGTGATCTGAGGTCTACACAGTGCACAAAGAGGAAGTAAACATGAGGTAGAGAGCAGGGAGCTTCATTTAGGAAAATGGCAGACAGAAAGTGAACTACAAAGGTAGAGGCCACATTTAGCAGGACCTTGAAAGTCTGTAATTTGGATTTTATGGAGGGACAGGTTTGAGTGTAAAAGGAAGATGACTTTACATGACTCCAGAAAAACCTGTCTGGCAACAGGGAAGACCAGAGCTGAAGAGCCTTGACTCCCAAAGGCTATCAATTAGCTTTTGTGTCATACAGGGAATAGGTCAGGGCTCTGGCCTAGCTTGGAGAAAAAAATCTAGGAGGCTTAATGTCTTTGGGTAAGAATGGGGCTTGACAAGAACCAAAGTATAAGTATTGAGATTGTAAAAAACTGGGATTTTGTGTCAAAAGCAGGAGGAGATGGAGAAGAAGATAACTGTAAGTTTGAGATCACTCAGGTATGTGTGCATAGGTGTATTGATATTTTAAAAGGATTTCCACTTGTTTGAATGTAGCTAATTTAACTTTTCAGAAAAAAAAAAAAAAAAAAAAAAAACAACAGACTCAACCAAAGCCTACTAATGATAATATTGACTAGAAATGAAAATAAACATTAAGGATTAAAATCAAGAGGAATAAGACAAGATATTCTATTGAAGAAAATTAGTCCACAAGTCACAAGAAATGCTGTGTTTTAAAAACGCAAATCGCAAAATTTAAAAACACCCAAATCATTACATTCTGCCCCTTTGCTCCATTCCAGATGCATTCATTAAACAGTTGCTCATAAAAAAAAAAAAAAAAAAAAAAAATGAGAGTTAGGCTCAATCTTTCAGATGAATAGGATCTTTGTTCTTGCCTGGAGTTAGTCATGGGACCAACATACTTAATTTTTAAGATCCAAAATGTTGTGTTTTGTGGAAGGAAAATGTGTGCTTATTGTGTTTCCTAAATGCCATATGTTTTTGTTTTTGTTTTCAAAGCATGCAGAAATGCTGTTGACTAGGGAGAAAAAAAAATAACCTCTTCCCGTTCTTTTTTCTTTCCTTTATCTTGGGGAAACTCTGGCATCTGTGGGTCAACCTTTGTAGATTGAAAATGTAGGATGTCCCTTAGGCCAGCGCCATGTGTATTCAGCAGTAAACGCCCTCCTGCAGTCGTTGCGGCACTAAAGACAGGATGGCCAATGTATGAGCATTTATCAAATGGCATCTAAGAAGGTTAAGACACAGTTAATCCCCCAGTGGGTGCCAGCCAAGAGCCTCAAAGCTTAATGTAGAGGTATCAATTCTGTCGTTCGGCATCTCCTAATTGAAGTCTCTAGAGCTCTGGAAACTTAGATGGAAAATATATGGGTTCCAGTAAGTAGCCACTGCAATGACAGTTCTCCAGAAAAGCTGTATGCTGGGGCTTCAAGCATGGTCTGGTCTTCAGTGTGTACTCCAACTTGGTTAAAGCCTCCCTCGGTCATGGAGATTGCATGCAAATGTTTCGTAAGGTATCACTTTTCATGACAAACACTGAATTACATATGTATATGTACATCTATATCCGTATGCTTTCTCAAACGCCATAAGACTTTTAGTTTGAGATCCAATTAGATTTCTTGGCCATCTTAAGAGTTTCGTGATTCCCGGAGTGTTTATGATGCAACTCCCAGCTCCGGGCTGGGTGTCTCGAAGCTTATTTGTCTGAGCTACCCCTCTCTGTGCTCTGCCAATTATGTGCCACTTTGTCTCGGAGCTATGACTGCTTTCCTCGGAGAGGGAGATCCCTCTTCCATCAGTATGGACGCACTGTTTTCAGAGCCTGCCAGCGCTGTGTTGCTGTGTCAGTCATCCTATGAGGACCAGTTTCAGACGAGGAGGGCTGACGAGCTGGCCCGGGATTGGCCGGGCGAGCCTGGGCGGGGCCTGTGGGAAGGAAGGGCTGCAGCTCACAGCAACAGAGTTTAGACTGTCTTTGCTTCATCATCTGAAGGTAAAATTTTCCAGCCACGGCCGGCGGCTCGCAGAGTACAATAAACAGGGACTGAGAACTATTTGCATGGACCCCCCTTCCTCATGATGCGGTGGAGAAGCCGCGGCCACTCGCTCCTGCCAGATGTTCTTGGGGTTACTGTACATGAGGAAGACCAGCAGAGCTAAACAAGGTAAGAGAAACAACCTCTCCCCCCATTTTTTTTTTTTTTAATGTTTAAAGAGTTTGCTGCAGTATGCTGCATTCCATGTGTGTGCTTAGGGAAGCCAGGGAGACCGATTCCACTAATTCGAACGGAATACTCGCAGGAAACCCTGGAGTTTTACGTAACATTCGGATTTGAGAACAAGAAATGGCAAAGCTGGAATCTACGCCGCCCGTTTGGGGTGAGGCATAAAAACCGAGCTTTTTATTTATTTATTTAAAGGACAGATTCGTTTATTATTATTATTATTTTTTAATTATCTGAAAGATCCGGGCCAGTATTTTCTTAAGATAATAGAGGTTTTTACTGCCAGACTGGGCTACAGAATAAAGTTTACGTGTTTCCTGTTCTTTGAAAACATACTTGAAATTAAGAATTTTTTTTTAAAAATCATGGTGAATAATCTTCGGTTAGACGTTTGGGACTAAAATATGTCTGTTTCTTGGAAATTGGGGGCCACCCTGGTGCTACAGGGCAATGGCTTTAATTTAGAGTTTCAAAAGCATATTTTAAGCACCACGGCAGAAGAGGTAGCTTCCTGGCTAGTCTTAGACACTGTAGTTCAATGTTTACATTGCTTTTCCTGGCAGCCTCTGTCTTTGTTTCCAGCTTAAAAGTGGAACCATTATATTCAAAAGTAAAGCTGGGTTAATAATGCTTACTGCAATTATCTGATCTGTATGCATTTTTAATGAGAACACACAGCCAGCAGAATAATTTAATGAGAGCAGGCTAGCTTTTAAAGCTGGGCTCTCACTATGCCCAGCCAGATCAACTTTCTCCCCGAGAAGCAGCGGCTAGAAAGGTTGAAGCAGATTTATTTTTAACACACTTGGCCCAGGAGAAGGAAAGGCTCTCTCTGTGTTAAAGAATTCTTTCTGCCCTTTTCCGTTTTAAATTTCTGCCAGGCATGAGGAAACCGTGCTTTTTTGCTAGGCCTTGGAAGCATGTGTTTACAATAAATGTGTAACATTTTTAGAATAGTTAGCAAGCACTGAAGCGAAGGAAAAAAAAAACTTGCCTAACTGCCACCTCCGTGAATGTTCCAACGTTCTTCAAAAAGCCTTACTGTCTCTTTAAAAGACAAAGATTAAGTAGGAAAATGTCTATTAGGGCATATGCATATTAGGCAGCAACGAGGAACAAAAATTAAACAAGAGACATTTTTACCATCTATATAAGAGGAAGTTTCTTCCTCCTCTCTTTTGCTCCGTTCTGAGGGACAGCAGTGCTCATTTAAATAAGGGCAATGCCACGTAGATTCTTCTAGACCCACGATTTTTACTTTCAAGGAGAAGTGCAGGACACTAGCCCAGAACTCCTGACGTCATCCCCCAACTATTTCTGCTGGGTGTTCTTTTATTCAGCTTGTGGAGAGGAATATTTCTCTATGTCCAGGCCAGAACATTCGAACTCCCAGTTGGCAGGACTTGAGTTATGTCTTCCCATTTAAACCCGCAGCCCATCCATCCCCCTTCACAGGCCAAATAGGATCACTTCTCCTACCTGCCTGTGGGCCCAGGTTTTCTGCTGGCTTCTGGTTTGGCTAGTGAAAGCCACCGTGAGCCTCCAGGAGCCGAATTTCACTTTCTTTCTGGCCTAACTCCTTTGCAGCTCAGTAAGGCTACCTGTGTGGCCCATCCTAGGGGGTCCCATTCCAGGGGGTCCCATTCCAGGGGGTCCCATCCCAGGGGGTGACATCCCAAGGGGGGCCCATTCCCAGCTCCCCTGAAACCATTATCTAAGGCCCAGGTTCTGCTACCAAGTTCAAGGTTGATTGGATGGTGGGGTGGGTGACAGCTGCTTTCATAGATACACCACCGTGTCCTAAGGCAGATGGCTCAAAGGAAATAGAATACAATAGTGCCCGCTGTTAACCCCGTGTCACAGGTGGCACTCTTGTAACACCCTTGATTGTACAGATCGAGAGAAAGGTTAATGTTTATTGAGGTTCCTTTTAAAGAAAGAATTTGGGTTAGAACACACGGCAGGTCCCAGGAGTCCCTATTACCAGCTGGCCTCCCACACCACTTACTTAGTGGGGGGCCCGAGCAAGTGCCTACCTCAGTTTCTCTCTCTTCAGCGAACACTTTTTACAGATCCTAGAATTCTAGGGACCTGTTTTGTACAAACAACAATAACAAAAGTTGTTTGTCTCCTGGGACAATGCACTGTGAAGTACAAAGGGAAAGGGCCTCTGTGTGAAAACACTGTGGGAATGTTTTGGGGTGTTTAGATACAAGGCTACAAAATACAAAACCCTTCCAGTCTCTGTCAGTTTCTTGTAAGTTTTCTAAAGATGCCTAAGCCAACAAATGATTTCCAAGGAAGTCAAGGCATGGTTGTTAGCGTTTTCCTCCATCCGGCTCACCTAATGTTCTAGAAGCTGCTGGGCAAGCCGGCCTCTGCCGGTAGGCGGTGGGCTTAGTGGAGCTGTGGTGGGCGAAGTTGTCAGTACTTTGCCTCTTGTGTGAAATCTTTGAGAGTGGAGGGAAGGAGAGAGAAGACCCGGCCGAAGGGAGGAAAAGATGCTTGTGAAATATACTGGTCACGCAGCTTTACTGTTTAACAGCCTGCCTTCCCTCTGCTCGTTGTTTTAATTTGCTGTTGCCATGGTGAAAACAAATCAATATCACATGGCTCCCAGCCAGTCCCAAGCTCTGGGAGCGCCATAGAGATCCAAGAGCAGGTACTCGGGATTTCAAGCAGGAATGGGGAGAAGGGGACTTAGCTACTGAGCTCAAGCAGAGTCCTCCTGGAGAAGGAGTTGGGTCAGCCTGACACACATCTCTTTCTTTCTTCTTGCATTCTCTTCTCAGCAAGATAAACAACTGTGGGAAGAAAGGCAGGCTGACTCATTTACATTTTCCAAAATAACGAAACAGTAGCAGTGCAGAAGCAAGCAGGGGACATTGCCGTGGGTGAAAGGTTTTAGTTCATGAAGAGACGGTACAGGGAAGACATTTTGGGTGCCTTCAGCACCTTCACAGAGAGCTATCCCTGAGAGGCCCTTGGGAGGTTAACACTACTGCTGGCCTGTCAGGCAAAAGTTCTGGCAAAGAGGAAGCAGGTGGGCAGTTGGAGTGAGGTGTGTCAGAGAGAGGGAAGCAAGCAGGAGCCTGAGTCATGACAGATCAGCAGGTCAAAAGTCCATCAGGTGAGGACTCCAAGGTCACGACCCCACAGAGAACAGGACACTTCTTCCTTTTCACAAAAGCCGCAAAGGCTCAGCCTGAAGCCCTGTGAGGCACGAAGGAAAGAGACTGCAGAAAATAAGACTAATAATAAAGAGTCGGGAGCGCCAAGCTTCCTTTCTGGAAAGAACCACTCAATTAGAGAGAGAGATACACGCTGCTTTGTGGAGCTGGGAATTTGGTATTTCCCTCTTTGGAGGATGAAGTGGGTCTTATCCGGCCTTGGTCGGATCAGTTTTGCTGCTATTTTTGTTTGTGTGTGTTTGTTTTGTCTTTCTCCGTCATTTAGTTAGTCCAGTTTTTTTGTTTTCCTTCTTGAAAATGTGTACAAAGTGTCCCTTGCAGTAAGAGTCAGTGTTTGCTCCAGGCAGGGGGCCTCCAAGGGCTGGGTCTGTCAGCTCTAGGCCCGGCCTCCACTGCAGCAGCTGAGCCAAAACAGGTATGTTCAGTCAGGCCTCAGTTTTGTTTGCAGAGCCTCAGCTCTGTGCTGGTGGGCAGTTTTCAGCTGACCTTCCCTTACGCCCCCTCAATATAACAAAAAAAAAAAGTCTTGGACCCACAACGTGCTTTAGTGTTTTGACAAAACATGCATTGTTTAAGGTATCTTGGGTCAGCTCTCTGACATCAGTCAACAAGTGTTTGTTAGGCGCTCTTTGGGCAGGGCCTCCGGCTTAGTTAGGACTTCAGGCTAGCTACCTACTACCTGCCTTCGTGTATGAGTACAAACACACCTTTCGTAAAAGCCTAAATTTCAAAGGCTTTAAGACATCGTTATTGGCTAATGTTAAGCTAGCACTGTAACCATCAGATACTGATTTTAATCCAGATGTGATTCTGGTGCTTAAAGACTGAATGAAACGCATTTAAAAAAAAAGAAAAAGAAAAAGATTTCTAGATTTTTAGATATTGATCCTTTCTTTACCCCTACTATATTTCTTACCCCTCGGCTGGGGCTCGTGTTGTTTAATTAACATAAGGAGAAGTGAGCCATGGTGTGTGAGAGTGCTTGAAACACACAGATTAGATGCCTTTGGGGAGTGCTCAGAGTCTCAGGCACCGCAGCTTCAGCCTGAAGTGGTAAGGCTGTGGCACATCATTTATAAAGCCTTAAATGCCAGCCGGTGAACAAAGGGAAATCTTAGACCTGCTCACAGGTCTGAGAGTCCGCCTGCCCCCCAACAGCCCATGATGCAATTATGAGGAAACCTGATGCTGCCCCTGGGGGATTACACTTCCCCACATTCTTTCATAAATGCAGGGGGGGGTTGTTTTGTTTTAGTTGGTTTCCCTTCTAAACTTTAAGTTGTTTTGATGGTAGTGATTTGGGGGTTTTGCCCTTGCTGGAACATTCCTTCTCTGGACAAGCACAAACTGCGTGAGGCTAAAGGATGTAGTTAGTGGCAGACCTGAGAGAGGAGGCTGGAAATGCAGTCTCTCTTTTTAAAGCTTTTTTGTTTTAAATCAGCCCCGTGTGTGTCTCCGTCTACAGAGGAGCTGGATCTCAGTTAGGAACACCCATGACAAGCTGACTGTTGAAGAACTGTGGGGTGTAAGTCACCTTTATAGAAACAGGAGAGAGGGGGAAATGCCCTGGAACCCTGCACGGCTCTTCTGAGCTGTCTGCAGTGCACAAAGGCTAGGAGAGAAGGCCCTTACTAAAAGAGCAAAACAGAGCTTGTCTCCAAGAGTAATGAACAATGTGGGGCTCCTTGCCCTTGACAAGGGCTTTTGCTGGTGCCATCTCCATTAACAGCTTAAGTGGGGAGGTGGGGAATGGGGGCCTCGTTTAAGGCAGTCTGGCTAAACCTCCAGGAGATGAGTTATTAGATTTTACAAGTTTTATTTGTTAGGAGACTGGGGGATACCTCAGTTGGTAGAGTGATAGGTCTGATATGCCTGAGGCCTCCTGTCAATCCCTACCTCTTACTACGTAAAACCAGGCATAGTGGAGCACATCTGTAATGCTGCATAGCACTCAAGAACTGGAGGCAGGAGGTCAGAAGCTCAGAGTCATGCTTTATAACAAAGTGAGTTCTAGACCAGCCTGGGCATATGTGCGTGGTGACGTGTGCGTACGTGTGTGTGTGTGTGTGTGTGTGTGTGTGTGGTGTGTGTGAGTGAGAGAGCGCGCGCGCGTGCACGCACGGTTCATGTATTTTCCCCACCCCCTTGGTTAATTGACTTGGATTTTGAAAGCACAAGAAAAACCTGTAAATGTCCCAGGTACCAGATTCGAGGACCTAAGAGTCATGTCACTGCCTAAGTACTTTCTTAGACAGTATTCTATTTAGACCTAGGTGACATAAAGGTAAAGCCCTCAGAGAGGTGAATTCTTAGCTTGGATTCCTTGGGTAAGCTTCAGGAAAAAGCCAAAGTTGACCTCATACCCAACCCAGCCACATGACCGTGGAGTGGTTCATGAACACCTCATACTGTCCTGCAGGCCAGAGAGTAACCAAGTCAAAGACAGCAACATCTACCGCCTTCTGCTCTCCTGAGAACATCTTACTGACTCTCCTACACTGGTAGAAAGATGGATGTAGAGACTGGAAATGACTATGTTAGGGGCATTCCGTACAAGCAAGCGGCTTTACACGTACCTCGTACAATTGGAACTTTAGAAGGTCCCGAGAGCCCCACCCAATCAACAGCACTCTCAGTTTGCTGGTAGAAGATAAGAACTCTCTGAAGACTTGGTAACAGCAATAATACCTCAGCGAAAGCCAGCCTGGCTACCACGTAAACTCAGGCCTCTGAGACTCTCAAGTCCTACAGGCAGCCAACATTGTAAGCTTTGAGCTGAATAAATAAGAGAGATGAGCATCTCTTTTATAGAAAAAAGTTTCAAGGTAGAAACATCAATTGTGTTAGAAATTTCAGATGTATGTGGTCTCCATTCTATTAAACTCTGAGTATAATAGTCACAGTGACATCTTAAATACATGTGCTATTTTAAGTTTTCTGTTTATTGTCTCGCTAGTGGTCAGAACCCCCACTTCCTGTTTAACAAATCAAATGACAACAGGGTTTGTGTGAGGTTAACTAATATGCTACAAGGTTTAGTAACCCCAAAGTGGAGAAGTTACTTCCCAAGCCAATAGAAAGTGTTGCTATGGTACGTACTGAGCTAAGTGAGTCACACCGCGGTCCAACCTGAAGCTTTCATATAATGTATGTTGCCCAGTTGAGCAGAGCTCAACCCTAGCAATTTGGGAAGGGTACAGTAATGTAAAGATATTGAATTAAAAAAAAAAAAAATAATATATATATAAACTTCTGGCATCCTGAATGCAAGCTTCAATTAATCAAACTAAAAGCATTGGGGAAGTTTATGTGATATAGATGATTTAGTGCTTATGGCTTTAAAGTTCTGAGAATCTGGGAAGGAAAAGCTGTGTTGGGTTCAGATGGTAGAGTGGACTTCATGGAGGAAGGATTACCTTCTCTGGCTCTACATGCAAACATTTTATCTAAATCAGTCTTTCTAATGTGAAAAGTCTATACCCTAGGCCAAGGATAAGATTATCTATTAGTAAGGAGAAAGCTCAACTTATATAGTATTTAGTGTATCCCTTTGAATGTCAATTGTCATGTGTATTTGATGAGATAATATTGGCATTGCTATACAAGAATACCATTTGTAAATAAGGAGTTATTATTATGATGGTTGCTTCTGATTTACCAGATATTTTATAATAGGAACATATGGTCAAGAAGCATGGAAACCCCTGGGGTTAGGAAGAGGGACAGTGAGGTTAAGGAACCACAAAGAGAGTTGACTACAGAGTAGGGAGCTAGTGTTAGGGACAGCGAGGAATCAGGCTACATGGGAGCAGTTGGGATCAATAAGGCAGGGTAGAGCCGAAGAGCCGTGCAGCAGGGTTTAATTTTATAACCTACAATACACATATTGGGATCTCTGAGATAGGATTAGAGGTTAGACTATTTATTATGAGTGATGCCACTGGACAGTTATAAAGTTACAATAATCCAGGCGTAATGTAGGGAAAAGGTGGGAGAGGAGAAGAAAGGGATCTACAAGACACTGTATTGGAAAAATAGGAGAAGCTGCAAGAGCTCAGAAGTTCCAGAAATACACTAAGGATTCTATCATAAGAGATAATACGGAGACCAGCCGGTGAGAAGCGGTTTGGAGGAGGAGGGGAGAGGACGAGCCATGAGCTTTCTTTCAGCACTGAACATTAGACAACAGCGGGATATATCTGTGGAGTTATCTTATAGATATAGATATCTATACTTAACACAGAGAGGAGGGTGCAGCGGACAGCCTAGTTCCCAGGTTACCAATTTCTAAGCCCGAGGCAGCTGTCTTCAAACAACAGTTAATGTCATGCATACTCACTACTACACGGAAACAGCGAGCGGAAAGAGCGAGCGGAAAGAGAGACAGGTAGTTGACCAATGGCGAGCTTTGAAAAAAAACAAAACTAGTCAGCAACCTAGAAGAAACCAGGAGGTTGCAAAGAATCAGGAAACTAAATATACATTCAAAGAAGAAGATAGTGTTTTGAAAAAAATAAGTAAGCCAAACTGTTGAGGACCATATCCCAGTCCGGGCGAATCCGTAAGAATCTTCTGTTTCCTTGTCCTGTAGCTGGGCAAAATACCGAAGGAAGGCTCACAGTTTGAGGGTCCGGTCCCTCACGGTAGCAGGGCTTGAGGTAGTTGGCTGGCTTACATCTACAGTGAAGAACCGGAAAGAAAAGCTGGGGCCCGGTGCCTTCTTTTACTTACCCAGGATCCCTCAGAATGCGCTGTTCACACTTAGGGTGGGTCTTCCTTCTTGTCTCAGTTCATCCAGTCTTAAAACTTCCTAACAGCCATGCCCAGAGGTTTGTTGCCATGGTAACCCTAAATCCCATCCAGTTGACAATCAAAATTAACGATCACAGCCTCCTACATGTATTTTTACCCTCCTTAGCACCAGTCTCTGGCAACGATCCTGTTAGGGTAAACATTTGTTCATAGTCATGTTTGAAGGCACAGAATAGTGGGCGTATAAGGGAACAGTCATAGCTGTGTCTTTCATACGTACAGGTGACTTAAAAGTAGGTTTTTCAGAGGTAGAACACTTAAAAGCAAAATTATCAAGACTTTTGCATCTGCCTTTTAAGATACCTATTTGCAGGACTGGTTGGGGTGGTAATTCCAGAGTGAAATGTCACCAGACCCTGGATGTCTTGTTTTTCCTGGGTCTAGTCAGATTCTCTCGAACCCATCCATAAGGACTGCTTGAAAACAATTCTCAAGATGAGAGAGTCCTTGGTGTGGTTGGAGGTAGTTGGTGTGCTCCTGCTGACGCCTCCAAGGACTAAACCAGAGCAGCGCTGCTCCAACGTGCATGTACCTGCAAGTTACCTGGGGATCTTATTAGGGATGTAGATTCTGATTCAGTAGGTCGCGGGTGGGGCTAATAGTCTGCTTTCCTAACAAGCTCCCAGAGGATGAAGATGGTCGTACCATTCATCCTGTTCACTGGGGAGGGTCTGGAACACTGGGCAGCTTTGCAGAAATGTGAGTGCTAGTGGATGGTGGGTCACCCAAAGAGACCATGCAACGGTGGAGGCCAGCACCCACTGGTCCAGGCAGCTTCTGCAGGATACCAGTCTTGCTTAGAGGTCAGATTATGCTAATGTAGACTTCCAGTCTACAGGATCACGGCTAGGTGCTGGCAGGGTTGGCAGCAGCCCAACTGTGGACATCTCCTATGCCTAAGATGTCTGTGGTTGCCATGGACACAGACTCGCAACTTGCACAAGAAGTTTGATACCCACTTCCCAAGTAAGGCCTCTGTGTGTATGTATCAGCTTCAGAGATTTTTTTTTTTCTTTCCTAAGAAACACATGTTTTAAAACTCAGCTTTGAATCCCCCTCTGTTTGCTTTATTGATTTATTTACTTGTTTGCTAGGTCATGGGTAGATTTAAAGGCCATAAGTCTAATGTGTCCACCTTAGACTTTAAACACCCAATAAATGAGTTTTGGGGGACTCTGCTAGCCACAGTCATTCCTTAAGATGCAGATAACAGCTTTCTTTCCTCATTCTCTTGAAAGGGCATGATTAATAAGCAGGATGTGTTATGTGCCTTTAGCATGACATGGGTATGTGTTACGTGCCTTCAGCATGTCATGGGGATGTGTTACATGCCTTCAGCATGGCATTGGTTTCATAACCATAAGTTACAGTCCACAAACAAAGACGTCATCAGGAAGACTGGGAGAAGTCCAGGCCTGAGTAGAGATCTTAAACCTTCCTCTCTCCTCTGGGATGTTTCCTCGTTTTTTGTCACCAATGAGGCTCTCTTTCTCTCGATCTCTCCTGGAGCCAGGAATGGAGCTAAACTGATTTAGGGGAAGTCTTTCCTGCCTGATGCCTGTTAGTCCACACAGGGATGAGTCGGGGTGGGGTGGACATGCTTTTTAATTGACCAATAACCTTTTAAGAGTGAAACAGAGCAAATGTTTATCGAGTTTATCGAGTGCCTACTATACAGCCAGCCTTCTGTTGAGAGCTGTGTCCATCAATTCCATTAAAATGTTTTATGAAGAAAGGGAGCATAGTGATCTCCCAAGGTCACAAGCGAATCGGGAGAATCGGGAGCAAAACCAAGGCCAGACGCACCTTGGTAGGACTGAGTGTGGTGCCTCTGTCAAGAGTGCCTCCGTGGGGACTGCATAAGGGCCTTGCTCTAAAGAATGCCACTCTACAGTATTCCCCGAGGAGTTAAGCTGAGCAGACAGGAGCGGCCGCTGGTGCGCTCTGCACATAGGGACTACGTTTTTTCACAAGGAACTTGGTGTAACACCAGACCACGGTCAGGGGATTGCCTTTATTGTTGAGACTTAGTTGGCCTTTTTGTTACTTTTCAGCCCTGTATGGTGTGTGGTGTGTGTCTGTGTGTGTGTGTGTGTGTGTGTGTCAGAGAAACAGAGACAGAGAGAGATGTACATAGAGAGACACACAGAGAGACAGAGGGACAGAGAGAGGGGGAGACAGAGAGACAGACAGAGACAGACAGAGACAGGGGAAGGGAAGAGAGACAGAGAGAGAGGTCTGCTCAAGTCTGAGGAGTTTCGTGCTGTTTTTGATGTTGCTTTCTGAGAGACTTTCCTGGAAACACGTATGAATACATTGTAGAATTATTGGAGATGGAGCACAGGGCCTCTCCCACCAGAGGCAAGCTCATTAAGCTATTTTTGTTCTTTCTCTACTTTAAGTTTTGAGGCAAGGTCTCGCTAAAATAGCCAGTCTGAACTCTGTAGCCCATGGAGGCCTTGCGTTTGTCCTATTGCTGCCTCAGCCTTCCTAGTATTTACGAACATAGGCCTTTGCCACTGGGCCTGGCTGGGATGACTTCATCTCCAGCCTCCCTACCCAGTGAAGTGTGTTCCCTGCTGGAAGTTCTTCGCTCCTCCAAGAGGTGTTCCCTGCTCCTGTGTAGCTGTTTGGGGATGTGTGCAGTCTGCTCCGTCTGTTGCTATGCTAAGCCATGGTCGTCTTTCTCTCACCCGAGTCTGCCCCAGCACCCCTACCAAGTGGCCTCCATAGGTATGGTATTCCTGGAGATCTCTTCAGATCAGATGCCTGCCTGGGAGACAGGATGCACTCTTGCCTAGGAAACCCATCACTTGAGCCCTGGAGTACCAGCTTCCTGGCAGCCACCAGGAAGACCATCCCCTCCGGAAACAAAACAAGCCCTATCTCTTAAGTCTCTCTGTTCCTTTTCTTTAAAGTTCACAGTGCTACTAGGCTGCAATTAAAAGGCAGGATCAAAGGGGCCTGCTGCCTCTGGGGCTGCTAGGGCCAAAGGACAGCTTTGGTCTTTTTTTTTTTTTTTTTTAACTCTTTACTTCCCAGCACTTGTACTCCAGCTGCTGCCAGTTTGTTCTGGGCTCTCATGCACTGGAAGAGGAGAAAGGGCTTTAGGGAGACACACTCAAATGGGGAAGCACTTTGCCTGGCATGCAGACAGAAATCAGAGGAGACCCCAAGAGGAAAAGTTCCTGATTTGGTGGAGGTCACGTCTACCTTCTCCCCAGGCTCTGACAAGCAGTTTCTAATGGCGGCAGCCAATGAGTAGACCCTAGCAAGCCAGATGCACATAGGCTACAGTGTTCCCTTAGACAACTGCCGCTGTGTTGAAATGGAAGTGAGGCTCCCACCGCCCCCAGTGATACCTGTCTCCAAGGAAGGCCAGGTATGGTACTTACACTTACACAGCCTGGGATCCTAGGGAATCCTGAGCCAGCAAGGAGAGAGAAAGGGGTGAGCAGTTTCCTCAAGTCTGCTCAGGTCTAAACACCAATGGGAAAAGCAGATGGATACTCAACAGTACCTCAAAATTATCAACTTCCACCCAGTAGTATACTGCAGTTTGTCCTGGAAACATCTGCTAGCACGCTCGCTGGACATTGGCTTAAACAACGATAGATGAACCAGCAGATGCAGATGTAGACACAGAAGACGTGCCGGTGGGGAGAACACTGAGTTGCAGATTTCTGGTTGCCTTTGTCTTTTCGAATTTCCCTCTTCCCTCCACCCACATGGTGATTATTTCTGTCCTCCTCTGTGGCCCTCTTCCTAAGACACCCAGAGACCCCGCACCATTCATAGGTGCCAAGGTCACTGAAGGAACTAATTCGTCTCAGCTCCGGTCGGCAGCAGGTTGTGTCCACCTTCCCTCCAGTCCTGAAGGGGGAAGAAGGAAGGGTTTCTGATTTTTCTCCCTCAGAGTGAGGGAGAGAGGAGAGTGCCCAGCAGGCTGCCTGCCCTAGACCAGGTGTTACTGTGAAGAAAACCATGGCATGCTGCAAGCCCTTGGACTAACTCTGAGGCAGACTCTCCTGAGGAAAACCCTTAGGTTGATGTTTAACCTAAAGATCATCTATTCTAGCACATACTGAGCCCGCTTCTCCCTCTCCCCTTCCCTTCTCCTTTGCTCCCTCCCCCTTTCCCTCCCCTCCCTTCCCCTCTCTCTACCTCTACCTCTTCCCCTCCCCCCTGCTCCCTTCCCTCTTCCTTCCCCTCCCCTCCCTTCTCTTCCAGCCCCTACCCCTCCCCTGCCTCCTCCTTTCCTCTCCCTCTCTGCCTCTTTTCCTCCCTCCCTGTCATCTCCTGTCTCCTTCCCTCTCCTCTGCCAGAGCTCCCCTCCTTCCTCCCTCACTTCCTCTCCCACTTCTTCCTCCCACTGCTGGTTTTATGGACACACAACAGACCCCACCCACATTCCACCACAGTGGAATTTCGTCTTTTCAATGAAAACTGCCAATCTGCTCACTGACCACTCCCCCACCCCCCATATCAGGCTAAAAGGTGTGTTGCATAACCCAGACCAGATGAAGTCACTGATGAGAAAAAGCCACTGAGGGGCTGGGAGAACACAGTGTGCAGACTAGGAAAATGTCACCATTCAACACCGTGCAGATTGATACCTGGCTGTATTTTCCTCCTCAGGTGTGTGCAAATGCTCAAGTTAATGTCTGTGGCTGTAGAATTGCGCTAGCTCTTCTTGTTTGCAGCTCCTGTTTTGAGGAATTAAAAGGCAAGAAAAAGCAACAGCGTGGCCTGCATATGTTGTCAGGACAACACAGTGGAGCTATTCTGAGGGCCTGAGTATACTGTAGCCAGTGGCCTTCTTGGTCCCCTCCTCCCTGACTTCCAAAGGTGTTGAGGTGAGAGGTGAGCTTCCTCTTACAGTTTGGCAGAACTCAGAAAATCCTGGAGTTAGGTTGCTAACTTCTCGAAGGCGAAGGAGATGAAACTTCTGTTCAGTACAATAACAGGTTCCTGAGGAACAGGCCGCTGTTGACTGATGCCTGTTCATCTGTCCAGACACGTGGAAGGACCACAGCATCCAGTCCTCAAAATGGCCTGGCTCTGGACTCCCTCCAGCCTCTGCCAGGAAAGCGGAGCCAGGAAGGCTTTGACCAAGGTTTCCCTCCCTCACGTTTTTTTCCATCTTCCCCTCACGTTCACAGGACTGAAAATTAGAAACACTTTTCTCCTACACACAAAATTACTCCATCACACACGTTTTCCCCCTCCTGCTTTGAAAAGGCAATTGCTGCCAGAACAGGCTTCTGGAGGGAGAGGGTAGAGCTTGAAATGTAGCAAGCCAGCCTCACCGGAGGAACATGGTCACCCTCTTGGTATGATAGGACCAAGGAGACAGTGAGTCGCTCCCTGGAACCCTGCCTGTGTCTGATTTCTTAGTCTTGGCGCATGTTGGCTTGGTGGAGATCGGGTGGGCCAAGCACTTAGGGGTTGTGGTCATTCCTGTCTTTAATAAAAAGATTGCGTAGCTGGCTTCTACTTGCTGGCTTTTATAAAATACTGAGAAAGCCCATGCAGACAGCTCCTGGCTACCTCTGCTCCCACTCAGGCCTCTCCTGCCTCATCTATGTCTTTTCTTGGGATTCTGCTAGTGGGTGGTTCACATTCTCAAATCACCACCGATCTCACCAGAAACCAGAACGGGACATGCGTCCCTGAGCCCTGAGGAAATGAATGTTTCAAACTTGAAAAGGAAAGAAATCTTCAGTCATGGACAAGAACTGCAGTAATTATTACTGCTGCCCCTTTCATTTTACACAAAAACATCTCCTTTTCTCCATTTTTGTTTTATTCAAATACGTGAAAGTTTAGTTTTTAGGATTTTTTTCTATCTGGATTTTAAGATTAGTAAAAAGAAGAAAGCCCAGGTCCCTCAGATCATGTCCTTTGTCTTTTATCCTTCACAGTGTGGCTTTTTTAGTCCCTGTTACTTTATTTAGGTAGAGAGAGTGTGTGTCTCAGAAATGAAATGAAATAGGATTGGCAAGATGGCAGAGTCAGTGAGAGTGCAGCTTCATTTGATCCTCAGGACCCACATCAAACACAGCATGCCAAGATAATGTGTGCTTGTAATCCCAGCACTAGGGAGGCAGGGACAGGCCAATCTCTGGGCCACACCAGCCAGCCACTCTAGCCTACTTGGTGAGTTCCAGGTCAGTGAGAGACCCTGTCTCAATAAGATAGTGGGCAATGCCTGAGGTTGACTGCCAGTCTCCGTGTGTGTGTGTGTGTGTGTGTGTGTGTGTGTGTGCAATATTACACATAACAAAGCACATACACAAGAACACATACATATACATGAGCATACACACACACACACACACACAACACACAAACATACTCACATACACCCATAACCATATCTACTCACATGCACATGCATACGCATGCACATTCACACACACACACACACCCCTACACAAATACACTCACATACACACACTCACATGCACACTCTTTCACACACATATATACACATGCATAGTTATATACAAACACACACATCCACTCATATACACACTCAGATTCATATACTCTCTTTCACACACACACACACACACACACACATACATACACATTCACACCCCCCACACACTCACTCCCCCGACCCCTCCCCTCGCACATACAGGGAAGATTTTTTAAAGTCAGAATGGGAGGGCTCACAGTGGGGACCCTCAATGCGTGGCTGGGCTGAGGACATTGTTACTGAGCCTTGGCCTGCAATGTCACTGCTTTCTACTTCTAGAAGTTTCTGTTGACTGTGAAAAGCTCTACAGAAACAATATACTACAGGAAAGGCATAAGAAGAAAGGTGTTTATCAAATCTTCCCATTTCCTTTCCCTTACGGTATTTACAGTGTGTGAGATGGAAGGTTAGTGAGTAAGGCGCTAAGGCACCGTGTTAAAGCCACTGTGGTCAAGTCACTGTGGTAAAGGTTACATGTATAACTTGTGTTACCAAGCCCCCTGTGAGAAGATTTCAGACATCCAAACAAGGCAGGGAAAGCTTCCTGGAGGAGACAACATCTTCAGTGGCCTTGGAGAAGTCCCACGGCATTCCATGGACTTTGGAAGAGCCCAGGCATCCCTCTCTGGACCACAGCTTGCTTGCCAGGGAGCACTTGGCATGGACTAAGTTGCAGGTGTCTCTGAATGCTACAGCTTGGGCCTCAGACTTCATTAGAGTGCAGCAGTCACCAGGTGTTTAGGAACAGATGTGAGATAGGATCAGCCATAGCTTAAGGCTGATTTAGACCCAGATGATGGGTACTTGGGTGAGCCCTGAAGGCTCCCGGAGCTGGAATGTAGAAGAACCAGGAAGTGATGTAGGTAGTGCAGAGCCAGGCGCCAGGGGCTTGGGTGGGACTTCCTGGAGGGTAAGGGAAAGAGCAGAGAGGACCTGAGGACACAGAGAAACCAGAAACGCCCGGTGGTGTGGATGGGGAGACGGTGTCTGAGCCCGGGGTTCCAGGTATTCTGAGAAGTGTGGATGTAGGCTTTGTGGGGTACAGAGCATGGTGTGAATTTGGTATTTATCTGCAGAAGGCTGATATTTGAGATGGAAACAGGAATTTGTTAAGGACACAAGTAATCTAGAAAAAAGATGATGGCAAAGCCTTGGAGAATACATATTTAAGGGGGCTATCCTAGGCTGTATATACGGTGGATGGCATTTCAAAGAGTGTGCCTCGGCACAGGTGTGTGGGCCTTGTGACGTCTCTCAGTGCCTTGGAATCTGTGTAAAACATGATGTTATACACTTTGCCCTGCGTTAAGGGTTTATGTAACCAGAGGGTTGTGAAAAATAATGGCGGATTCTGAAATCTGAGATAAACGGGAGCCGGGCTGCAGTCCTGGCGTGCGGGGGTTAAGAAGACAAGCCTGGCCTTTGGGAGCACTTCAGGAAGAATTTTGTTTGGAACCCTGGACTACAAGTTCCTGCAAGTATGGAATGTATAGCTGTTGAAAAGTGTGTAGTGTTTATGGGGATCAAAAAAGAGATGCAGTGGGCAGGGGAGAGGCAAGAGGGTTAAGATAGTTGGTGGGGCTTGTGGGGAGGTATGCTAAGCTGACGGAGGACACTGCTGACCTTTGAGCCAGAAGCAGCTTCTGGGAATGAATGGAGTGCCTGAAGCCACAGGGAAGAAAGAGTTTGAGAGCAGTTACAGGAATAGGTCTGATTCTTCCACGGTGGGGATGGTAAGAAGAATCAGGTAAATCTGATGGCTGGTGGTAAATCGAGATCTAAATGCTTCTCCAGGAATCGTCCGGGGTTTTGTCGGAAGTGAATCGTGCTCATCAGAATGTGTGTGTGTGTATCGAGGAGAGGCCAGCAGGCTGCTCTGGTCCGCGTTTCTAATTGAAGATGAGCTTTGTAGCACTTACAGGCTTAGCCGCGACTCAGAAACTCGGCCGCTGTCCAAACGGCGGTGCCACGTGACAGTTGTCTTTCTTGTGTTGTTTTCCCTCGAGTTTTGCTCATTCCCTGGCCTTTAGCAAAGGACGACTCTGAGGCCGAGCTCTGTTCCCTTACTTAGTATAAACTATCACGAGAGACGTGTCTGTGGACTCTGCTAAGTGTGTCTTGCAGTAATCCTCACATGTGGACTGTATAAGCTGTTGTCTGGCAACTAGTACAACCCCAACAGATATCTTCAGAATAACATGGAGTGAATGGAGTATTCTATTATCAAGGCAGGCATTTCTTTAGATGAGGATTAGCTATGAGTCAGACTCACACAAACCCATGCCTCATCGTCTGCCCAGATACAGGCAGAACTTTCCATTGCAGTGTAAACTGAATACATTGTCACCTCGGGAGTGCACACAGTTCTGTGGAGCAGTGCTTTATAGTACTGAAGGGAGGCCAGCTCGGCCCTAGTATCTTCAACCAGGGATCTTTATTATTATTATTTATTTATTTATTCAAACTTTACAGAGGAATGTTGGTAGATAAGGAAAACGGTCAGAGAAAGGCTAGAGCTGAAATGCTGAACTGGGAGTTGTCTAGAGTGTCTCAAGTTTTTTTTAAAGCAAGTTCTAATTGCTTAATCGCCACAGGGGTGACACTTTTGGATGTGTTCATCTGCAGAGGATGGCCAAGACAACTCACAAAATGGATTGGCCAGTTTCTTCCCCCTCAAGAGCCTAGCCACTTGAAAACCAAATAAAAGACAAGCACACCACGGTCAAGGCCAGAGTGAGGTTTGAAGCGATTTGATAAGGCCAAGTATCTATAACATACCCACTTTACCCAACAGTGATCCCAGGAGAAGAAAAACACGACTTTTGCTGTCCCCATTTCAAAAATCTGATCACACTGCTCTCAAACTTGGTATTGTTGGTAGCTGAAATTATTTGGAAGCTTGAATTTAAAACAAAAAACCGAAAGGAGAGTTCTTGGCCTGTGCCCCAAGACACTGACTTGAGATATCTGGGGCGGGGCCCAGGAATCTACATTTATTGAAAGAATCCAGTGATTTAGACACATTCTTCACAGATCTCCTAGCTCTAGTTCTGAGAAGCTGTTCAAGCTCCACATTCAAACACTGGCCTTGTTGCAGACCAGATGCACAACTCAGGCAACTTTGCTAATCTATTTGAACTTCAGTTTCCCTATCTTTCAAATAGGGTGTGTTTTCTACTTCTCTGATGAGTAGGATTAAATATGATCACCTACCTAAAAGACATAGCCAGATTTAAAAATTACGTGCATAATAGTTAAGATACGTTTTCTGGGGTGGGTATACACCTACAACCCTCTGAGCAGTTCTAGAAAGGTCAGAGATTTCAGTTCAAGCATTTTTGCAAATTCAACTCTTGTTTTCCCTCACAAAGACCTCATTGTTCTTTCAGTAGAAAGCAGAAGGCCTTACATGCTGCAAAAAGAATTTTAGGCTGGGCTTTGGGGTATGTTTACATTTGGTAGAAATGGTGAGACCCTGGAACATGTTATCTCAGACTAAAGGGATCATTGTATTTCTAGCATAGTTGAAACGCAGTTGATTTTGGAAACAGGAGGGCCTATATCTGAAGGGCTTCTCATAGCACATGTGTGAAAATGGAGCACTTGAACAGTCTCCATAGTAGGCCGTGCCTTGAGCTGTTTTGGCACAGATAAAATTAATTCTGTCTCCACTCAGCCTGTTTTTAGGTTGTTCAAGCAGATGGTAACTGGACCATGTTAGAACCCAACTCCTGAATTTAAACTTTGGAAATGAATGAATGAGCGAGAGACTTGCTCTGGGGCTAAGAAACACTTCTGTGGCATCTGTCAGTCATTCTGGCACTCTGGTCCTCGAGGGAGGTCAACAGCTTTGTTGCCCACAGAAAGAATAAGCCAGGGTGCTTCCAGGTGCTTCCTGGAACCAGACCCCACTTCCTTCCTGAATGTGGTGACCCAGTTGACTGTGTTAGAAGAAGTCCCCGCTGCCTCCAACTGAGAACCCATCAATAGCAGAGAGACGCTGGAAAGTTAGGTGCTTGCCGGAGCTCTGGGTCATACTATTTGGATCAAGAACGAAGTATGCTTAGAATCCATTTGATCGACAGGGAAACTGAATCAGAATAGTGGAAAAAGAAACTCAAAAACAGAGAAGGGAGTGAAAATGGAAGCATATAATACCCTGGGATCTAAAGACTTTTCAGCTTTTACTTGAGAAAGGTTTTCAAAAAATGTCCCAGTCAAAACACAACAAGAAAGCTCTTCAAATACATTCTGAATCACCTTCCCAAAGCCCAGTCCCTCCCTTCAGAGAATATGGATTAAAATCTGTTTGTTTCATGTCCTGTTGCTATGGAAAGGAAGCATAACAAAATGATTGGCAGCCAATCAGGAAGTCAGAAATAACACCTCCAGATTACCCCACAAACTCATGAGTGCACGCATACACATGCACGCATGCACACATATGTACACGCACATGGATGTGTACCAAAATGGAGAAACTGACTGACTCTGTTTGTGTTGATCCCAGATAGGTGATGTTTCACGTAAACTAGAAAAGAAGGGGAGGCCAAGATAAGGTAGGCGAGTTGTGTCTGACTGCAGGAGGAGTACGCCTTGCTTGAGTTGAGTAGTATACATGGAAGAGATAGCAGTGCAGGAGAGTCGAATAGATCCCATATCACAGGAAACTGCTCGAACAAAAGCCAATAGGAGGAAGTGAGCTCCTATTGTGTACACACATGGAGTTCCTCAGAAAGGAAATTGCCTGGTTCCACACACTTCCATGCCTTCCAAAGCTGCCAAGGAAAGGCCAGGCCGGTTCTCACAGACCAGAGATGGTGTCGCCCTCAGCATGGGCTTAGTTGCAAGGAAATGGGTGGGATTTTTAGCAAATCCACCCACATTCCCAGACTTCTAGACCGTCAGTTATAGACTGGATCTTGGAACCACCAGGCACAATTACCAAGGTTTTTCCTTTGTTGTTCCCTAGGCTGTTTGCGTGTAGCCAAGAGTGGGTACTTGGATGCAGTAGCCTGCTCTCTTTATATACGTTGCCCTTTGCCTAGGGTCCCTCAGCCATTTCCATGTGGTTTCACCATCCAGGAGCGCCTCTGTGCCAGATCCTGACTTCTCTCTTGAGGGTCAGACCACCAGACATGAGGCTTAGGGAGGCTTCACTTTCAGGTCTCTTAGATGGATGGTAAAGGTACCAGCACTCCTGCTACCTGACATCTGTAGAAATGCCGTGTTCGCCACGAGCATTTGATTTTGTAGAGCACAGTGTGGAGCCTGACATTGTCCGGAACCACAGAGACTAGCCGTTTTCAGTCCTAGATGATACAGAGGTATAACAGAGGTGTAGGATTGTATGTTCCAGTTAACACAGTACATGAATTCCCTCGGTCTCTGGAGCCCTTAGGGTAGGGCTTGGAGACACCTAATAGTTTTAAAGAGCTTAGATTGAGCGGGACTTATTATTTTTTTCTTCCTTTATGTTGCCTGATTGACAGTTTGAGTACAGTTAAGCTCGGATCTGTGAGGATGCTACTATAACTGGCATGCATGGTAGAGTCATTTTCCACTGACATCATCCTCTGAAAGCTCCTGAGAGGGAAAATGAAAGCAGGGGAGGAAGAAGGAGGCCGAGCGCATTCTGTGGAGAACCGACCATTTTGCCCATTGACTCCACCTCCACCTCCAGGCTTGGCAGAAGCCCGGTGTTACTGACCCAGTCAGGTCCCCTCCCTGAGTTCCCCAAGGGACTGTCTGCAGCTGTGGCCCATGAAATCCACGGACACTGTGTGTAGGGGTGAAAAATTGATTCAGTCAGTATTTCTTGAATGTCCCAAGTTTCAGTGCAGTTGAAGTCGGTGATTTTCAGTTTGCCCTGGAGGGTAAAACAATCCTGGGCTTTATTTGCTTATCAAATTCCATTTGATGGTTCTCTGCTAACAATCCTGAGGTGAACAGACAGCCTGTGCTAGATGCTCTTCAGGGTGCTGGGCCACAGAGATGCCCTTGCCTGGCCTCCAGGTCCATTGGTGAATCTTCCAGTTGTTAACACAGAGCAGAACAGTCAACCTCAAGGAGATGAGAGCAAAGGTAGAAGGGACAAGGCTCCGGGTGGGTGGCCATGGTTCTTCTGAGCAGCAGATCAAACGGCAGGTTGCTCTTTCAGAAGAGAGGCTTGGTGACTGTGTTGAAGGACAGCCAGCAAAGAAAAGGGGAGAAGGGTATCACAATATTAAAGTCCCTCTAATTAACAAATTCCTTCTAATTACTTGCTTCTGGGACATAGCAAGTCTCATCTATAAACTAAAACTAACGGGCAATTGAGCATTAAGCCGTAAGCTTTGCTTTCTCCCAGCTTGCTTGCTTCCTTCTTTCAGGGGAAAACCACACAAATTAAGAGTTAAATTTGCCAGCAAATATGGTAAGGTGATGTCGAGAGACAAGACTGCTCTGTGTGGTGCGGACAGGGCTGGGAGTGGCCGTTGTTTACCTTCTGGCCCACATCTCTGCTCTCATTACTGTTCAGCAAGAACGCAGGGGGCTGGGGCCTGGATCCTTGCCTGTTCGGCACGCACGGCGTCTTCCATAGCAGGGCAAAAACTTGTGCAGCTGCCCATCCTTCCTCACGGCCACTCTGCGGACAGGATTCTACTCTCCCCTCGAGCTAGAAATGCCTGAGAAAAAAAAACAACAAAAAACCGTCTCACATGACATTGAATAATGATGGTTTCAAAACTCCTCCTGGTTGAGTCTAATTTACAGGGTGAGGTCATAGGACTGCCTGGAAAATTCCAATGTGATTTTTATATTTAGTTTATTCACATAGTACTGGACGTCAAAAAGTATTCGCAGTTCGTGTTTTCTTGCATTTCAAACACCGTGGCTTTTGTAGCTGTTCTGAGTAAACGCTGGCCACGGTGAGCCTGAAAACAACAAAATGAAGGACAGGAGACAGAAATAGACCAGAGCCTAGTGACATAGTTGAGTAGATCAAAATTCGAGAACCTAAGGGAAAGGTGTATTTGGGGTGACTGCCCTGAGCCATCGAAGGTTGCAGGAGGCTACGGAACTTTGACGTTTTCATGTATCCAGGGTGCTTTTGTGACTTCTGTTCTCCAGTGGAGACCAGCTGATAATGTGCCTTGTTTCTCATTGGCTTTGTAATCTCAGTTCTCTGCCTTTCATATAATGGCCTGTTTGTTTGGAGATGGGTTGCACATTGGCCAAAGAATTAGACATTTGTTTCATGGTGCTTGTTTTGAAGACATCAGTTCTGGGTACATCTTCACACTGCTCATAAAAATAGAGGCGAATCGGGCAGTCGGTGCCATATAGACTGGAGGAGGATTATGTATATAACGGGAAGTAACATATGATAAAACTTTATTCCAATCTAATTACTGAAGAACCTGAATTATACACTATTCATAAAGATGTACAGTTTTATTAATTATGGTGACATACAGCAATTTGAGCCGGCCAAGGGTATCTTATCTAAGAATGACCTTTAAGAAGCTCTTATTAATAAAGAGATAAGATTGATTTATAAGTGGTGTTAAGATATTTATATCTAAATGAATGTTAATGAAATGAGTGAGAAGTTTGGTCTTGGAAGTAGGGTAAATATTCACATCAGAATTATGTCAATTTAAGACTTGATTTATTCATCAGGCAAGCTCCTTATACGTTTTAATTTCATAAATGTTCAGAGGTAAACTTTGGCCGAGTCTGGGGCAGTTTCAACTCACAGGGGAATTCTGATCACTTTCTGGTGGCCGTCTGCCTGGAAATTTGTTGTGAGATTGTTCTTTGATGCCAAGTCTAATTCGAAGGGAAAAATAAACTGGGATCATTTAGTGATGCCTGACGGGAAGGGGAAGGGGGGATGGGAGGACCAGGTGGTGTTCATTTGCTAACCTTGGCAAAGTCTCATCCGAGTCACTCTCAGGGGTCATCTCCATTACCTACAAAATGGTAATAACTTATGTGTTACTGCTGACACCGTTTCTGGGTGTTCTTCAAGACCCAACAGATAGCTATTTTTTTTTCTACAGGAATGTTAGCTATTTAAGTACCTTAATTTACGTCTTCCTTGGAGAAGAACATTTGAGCTGAGTTTAGCTACATAGAATACATTTCTATTTTTACTCCCTTCTAGGAACAAAATTATTTTATAACTTTTTTGAATGTGTTTTGTTCTTTGTTTTTTGTTGTTTGTTTGTAAGGTAGGAGAGGACTGTTACTCTGAGATGGGTCTTGTGACATTGTGTTTTAGTGTTTCACAGTAGATTCAAGTGTAATTATTATCTTAGTTTTTGAGGTAAATTGAGGAAGCACTTATTTCCCTCCACTGAAATAAATTTGGAGATCAGACCAAGTCCATGGAGTACCACCACCTTCTTTCATCTTGAAGCCAAATGATAGATAAATGAGAACATGTAAAACCGAAAAATAGGGGACTACCCTTAAATGAGTCTGCTATGGTTTAGGACTTAAGTGCTTACATTCAAAAACGTTTTTAAAAAATTTATAATGCTAACAGCAGCCCAAGAGATAGATATTATTGTCCCAGTATATGGACCAGAAAAATGTTTCTAAAGCCATACTATTCACCCATTGGGAACTGACATAGAACCAATCTAATGGAAGTCTTGGATTTAAGTAGATGTCCTCTGTCCCAACTATGAAACAGGACTCTTGCAGGCACATTTTCTGCATTGCGTAGCAAGAATTAGGGAACTCAGCAGTGTGAACTCTCTCTCTCTCTCCCTTCCCTCCCTGCCTCCCTCCTTTTTATTAATTTCTCTTGCTGAATTTTTGACCCTGTGCAGAGAAAGACCCACTGTGCAGACACTTGAAGACAGGCCTCCCAAATGTCGTTTTCCTTCCTGCTGAAGGACACAGACCTTGCCTTTATGAGCTGCTAACAGTCTGTTTTTAGCACAGAGCCAGGAGATTGTCCTAATATACTTAGTGCTGTTCCAAAAATAGCACGGGGGTAGGTGGATCATAAATCTGAATCACTTATAGGGTCACAGTGGGACCCACCAGTGCCGGTAATCTTGGGGAGAAGGTGTTGTTGAGCCTCAAGAATTAAGCTAGCAGTTGGGATTCTTTGCGACTGTGTCACAGTCCATCTGTTGAATGCCTATTGTCTGCTTGTGGAATTTAAGCAGATAGGCATGCTGGAAGCTTCCTTATTCGCTGGGTAAAGCCCTGTGTAAAATCAGCTGATGATATATCATGGTAATAATTACATGGAAAAAAAAATCTATGTGAACCTCTGAGGAGAGCTTCAGGGTGCCCAGTGTGCTTCTTTGAAAAGATGATTCACGAAAACTGACAGGGTAGCGTGCTTGTCCCTCTCTGTTTAAGACTTCATAGAGGGACAGACATCTGGACTAACGCCACGCTCACAATATTAGAATCCTGAAAGATGTCGTCTCCCCCCCCCCCCCCCCGAAAAATATCTGTTCCCTTTCAAGGGTATGCGACTTCGATTGTGAAAATTCTGTGTTGTCATTTGACCCTGCTGTGCTGTCAGGCCAGGGGAGGACTCTGCAGGCTCCCATTGCTGGGGTTTAAGGGCCGGTGCCCCTCTCCATACTCTGCTCTCCTGTGTATTGGTCGACGGTACCGATATAGTAGAAGCATTAGCACGTGTGTCCTGATCTAAAGGGTCATGGTTAGGACGTGGCGCTGTTGCTATTCAGGCAGCTTAGGAGTGTAGCTGCTTTGTTTCGATCATTTATTGAACGGCTTTACGAAAGAAGACGGACAGACAGACAGACAGATGGACGGATGGATGGACAGACAGACTGAATGATTAACCATGCCACTTATTCCACATTTTAAACCACATTTTGGTTTATTAACATTATTATTATTTTTTTACCTTTCATAACTAATATTTGAATCTCTAGGCTAGTCGGAGTGATCTTCCTGTAAATTTTATCCTCCCAAGTGAGTTTACCTAAATCTAGAAAATACTGAGTCAAAATTTAAAACAGTATTTTGGCAGCTCTTTCACCACATGCTGTAACCTCCTGTCTTTGCCATGGGACAGCCTTGTTCTTGTCTATGTGCCACTGGAAATAATATCTCTTGGCAGCAACTCCTGGTATTTATGACTCCCCAATTTAGCATGTAATTATTTATTTTTTTCCCCTAACAATTTATTCTTCATAATATTTTGTAGTTGCGGTTGAGGCTCTTGTACTTGGCTGAATTGACTGAAGCACCAAACAGTGGTTATAGGTCCCTCATAGCCCAGATTCAGGATTTGCCACATGTCTTGACCGCCCATCTCCAAACCATGGGTTACTGGTCCCTAAAGAAACCACACCATAGCACAGTATCTCTGTGCAAAACCATGAAAGATCAAAAGTTGTATAGTAGTCATTGCTGTGAGAATAATAGAATCAAAATAAAACCCTTCTTAGAGTCCCTCTTTCTCTTCTGGAAACTTGCAAGATCTAGGGGAGTCACAAACTTGCAGGGCAGGACCCTTCATGGAATGTTCCTACTGTCACTTACGGTGTCTTAGTGGTTAATTTTATATTAGCTATGTTTTATTATTAGAAACTATAATAAGCAGTTATAATTTAACATTTTATGCCAAGCTTATGAAAAGTGTTATGCAAATTTCACTATTATTAGAAAGCTACAATTTGCAAGCCATTGGCTTCTTTTATTTGATCTCTTAAACACTGGCCATCCCCTCCAACACACACACCACAACCCACTTACTGTGTGAATCTGAATTATCTAAATTATCATCGCGTTGTTTAAATACTAAACTGTATTTTACCTCATGACTTTTTCCTTCAGTAACACATAATTTCTGATACACAGTTTGGACAACAGACCATGATATTTAATATGCCTCTCGTAATGTCTAAGAGAGCATACCTCTTAAGTATCCAGGCTTAGTGAGATCATATTTTCCCTATTTCTCCACCTTCTTATATTTGAGAATGTTCTAAAGTTCTGGAAGGTGTATCCACATTCGAAAATGATCGTCCCCTGATCCTAGTAACATTTGACCTACTGTTCACTTTAAAATGAGAAAATTACATGTTTGTAAGCGTAAAGGCCGGAGGGGAATTTTTATGATTTCTTTTTTTTGTAAAACTTAGATTCTTTATATTTCAGCTTATTTTCTGAGAGTAAAACCTTTTTTCCTCAAGAAAAAGGTATTTAAAATCATCTAGTTAGTATTTGGCCCTGCTATTCTACATGGTTAGAAAATCCTCGTTAAAAATTTTAATAATACTGTTCTTTTATTAAATTTTATTTATTTATTTATTTATTTTGGTTTTCTAGACAGGGTTTCTCTGTGTAGCCCTGGCTGTCCTGGAACTCACTCTGTAGACCAGGTTGGCCTCGAACTCAGAAATACACCTGTCTCTGCCTCCCAAGCGCTGGGATTAATAATACTGTTCTTATAATTGGAAGATACTGAGACCATATTTGTTTCAACAGTTCTTATGACTTAATTTTCAGTTTAAATTGTTTATTTCTATATATTATGCTGTTCTTATAATTTGAACATACACATCTTTAATTTTTAATTGCTAATTTCTGGCTTTTTTCCTTCAAAGTGAGATTTGAGGAAATGCTCTATTTTTAACCTTTTACATATCTTGGGATACTTTTGTTTACATATTAGAACTATGATGTGATTGACTATTTAGTAATGGCTATTAAATTTCTCTCCTAAATCTTCGACATTTCGTTATTGGCTTCTACTGTTATGTGTCATCAGAGAGAAACTGCCACTGTTCATTTGTGGCTAATTTGAGGACAGAGGGGTTCAGTAATTTACAGGTCCTCCATTGTCCTTCCTCACGATTGCTGAGTGCAGGCCCCCTGAACTGTGCGTGGGAGTTGCCAAGACGTGTGTACTTTTCGTACATCTTGGTATCCACATTCTCTGATCCTCCTCAGATCATTGCTTGGATTTAATTTGTTCTTTTATTCCATTAATTCCCACCCATGAACATCCATTTTATAGTTCCTGATTGTCTTCGGACTTCCACATCAGTTGATACCTCTTGGATTACGTTGATCTCTTCCTCTTTAAACCCCCTCTGTGGTCCATAAATTTACGCATCTCCATCTCATGAATTCAACTTTGAACACTGATAGTGCATTTTATCAAGTTTAATTCTCCAGTCAAAATGTCAGTGGCCTTCCCTTCTTATGACCACCATGCTTGCTCTGCCCTTGTTTCCTTGGCAGCCCCTCTTCTCCTCGTTTTTATTCCCTACCCCCCAGTTCAGCTTTCTTGATCCTCACTGAAATGAAAACTATGTAGCAACCTGATGGTTTCTTAAGTTTCACTTTTGCAACAACAGACCCCGCGGGATTCTCTCTATCCTCCTTTCCTGTCCTTCCAGAGCTTCCTAGTTGTTTGTTTCTGTTTATCCACTCCTGCTGAATGAAAAGAGACCTGCCTAGGCCTGCCTCCCCTGGATTGAAGCCAGGACACCACCTCTTACATCTCCCCATAAGCATTAAGTAGATCCCCTGATGTGATTTGATTCAGTTCAGTGATGCAGCCGCCTGCCTCAGACAGCACTGTGGCCCCGCGGGTGTCTCCAGCAGGCAGATATCTTGTCCTTGCTGAGTTTGATATTGTCAGGGGTTAGCTTTACCAGCACACCTAGCATGAGGTTCAGCCCCGCCTCCTTCCTGTTGCCCCTTCCACTTGGAGGGGTTACCCTTAGGCTGTCAGCTCTTGATTTGCCTTTGCTACTGGACAAAGCTGAAGGATTTGCCCCATTGTGACCAGTAGAAGCACAGAGACTTCAAGACTTGTGCTGTTCCCAGTTCCTAATAAAACTTAAAAGTTTTCTTTGAACTGGAGACTCTATGGGGCAAGTTAGGTCTACTTAGCATTCAAGCAGACTTCAGCTGTGATCAGAAGTCTTGTGTTTCAATGGTAAACATTGGCTTTTGTATAATTTTTATTTGCTTGCAATAATTTTGATTCTCAGTGGGACGTGTGCCCATTTTCAACAAGAGAGTCCTATTCTCCACTCTTTTGATTGTATTTGTCGTCAAATCAGTTGACTTATTGGCACAGTATACATTACTTCAGTATCCTTTGTGTTTCATCAGAATACTTGGAATCAAACTTGTTCCACACAGGTCTACTCTCTAGTCTTATAAGATTGTCAATCGATGAGTGGGTGAAGGCACAGTGTTAAGTTCGTGCTAGTAAGCCGAGTGCCTGACACACAGTGAAGGAATGCACATGCTTCTACCTTGCACACGGAAGTGTGTTACACCATCTCACTAAATCATTTAATGAATAATACTTATGTTCTTCCTTCACATTCAAATGGATTTTCGTTGCAAATAACACTTGTTTCTACAGACTCTCCGTTATCTGTGCATTCTGTTTCATAAAAAAATAAAAATCTCTCTTCAATTCTGGTCTTCGTTGGGAAGATGTAAAATAGCTGTACTAACCAATTTCCCAACACTAAAACAACACTGGATTTTGTACTAAAAGTGATTGAGTACCTACAATTTGGATAATAAAAATTTTAATAATTTTAAATTTATATGATATGTGGTCGATTCCTCGTGATAATGTGTATTGCCACCACATGTGTTTGATTACCAGCAAAGGAAAAAAAAGAGGCCTTGGCTACCTGGAATGAGTATAAGCGTCCCATTTCGGTGACCTGGATTTTCAAATGATCTAGTCTACAACTATAATGACATTTAATATTTTATATGTATTGCGTAGCTGAATTAATTCAGCCTATCCACATGTGTTTATAAAAGCCATAATAAGGGCCTTGGTACCTGAACTGGAGTTGTGATCCAGATAGGTGCGTGGAAGTTATTCAAATATCACTCACACCTAAGTGACACTCGCTCATGCTTGTCAGTATGTTTTTCAGCTAGAATTATTCCCAGCTCTTTTATGTTTATAAAGCTACATAATTAAGCGTTTATGTATACTCTACCCGATCACGGGTAAGACCTCCGTTGCCTTTGACCTTCACTCAGTAATCTCATCTCCCGCCATCCGACTGAGTCCACTTTTTCCACGGGAGGATTAAATTCCATTCTCTTGGGTTTTCTGGGTCTGTAGTCAGATCATGTTCAGATGACAACTTTCCCCTTTTTGTCCAATAACTGTGTCATAATCCCCATTACATAGTAATGCTCCAGCTCTTGGCTTTTGGAAATTTGTGAGCAGCTTGTATTTTATACATAGTATAGTGGCTACAAGTGTCCCCAAAGGACTTTTAATGAATTATAGAGACCAACATCAGATTTTATTTTTCAACTTGTTAACTAAAATCTACTCAAATACTACATATTTTTTAGATTTTTTTTTTAATGTTATAAATGAAGTTTCTAGTAGTACATTTAAGATTGGGTACATGTAAAGCCTGTGTTTTAAAGAAAATTTGATTGTGATATACATGTAAACTAAAGATGAATAACCTGTTCTTTTGTTCGTTTGTTTGTTTGTTTGTTTTGTTTTGTTTTGTTTTTTTGAGACAGGGTTTCTTTGTATAGCCCTGGCTGTCCTGGAACTCACTATGTAGACCAGGCTGGCCTCAAACTCAAAAATCAGCCTGCCTCTGCCTCCCAAGTGCTGGGATTAAAGGCGTGCGCCACCACCGCCCAGCCGAATAACCAGTTCTTGCTGTGATTCATTTATCCATCCATCCATCCATTCGTCTGTCCTTCTGTCCGTCCATCCACCTGTCTTACATCCTACATCTTCTTAGTCTACCCTTGTTAGGGATGTGTAGTTGCCCTTCCAAATTTTTTGTCTTGAATTTCCAAGCAAAACCATACATTTTCCTGAAGCTCTTATGGTTCCCATTAATACTAATGTTAGAGACAGACACCAGCGACAGAAAATTCAAGTATTTTCATTCGTAGCTGCCATTCACTTTTTGGAGGCCTGGCTTCCTGGGGCCTCAAAGTGTCTCATTTGAAGAAAACTTGGCATTATTCGTATAGTTAGAATTTAAGCAAGTTTCAAGTTTAATAGTTTTCTTACTAAAACCTTTTACCTTATAGAATAGTGACATACAACATTCTCTTTAGAGATGGCATTAACATGTATAAATGGTACATACAAACAATCGGATGATATTTTCTGGAAACTTACATTTTAGAAAATGTGTTAAATTTTTCTTGGGGATTGTCAGTTAATGTTTTTCTAGACATGTCCAATTTTAATTGTTTAACGCTGCTAATAAGCAATAATTTAGATACAACTTTTAAAGCTGATCCATGTGCTGGTTAGCTTCCCCAGCTTAACACAGAGAGCCGCTTACCTGGGAAGCAGGAGTCTCAATTACAGAATTGTTTTCAGCAAATTGGCCTGTGGACATGTCTGTGAGCCTTTTTTTTTTTTTTTTTTTTGACCCAGCCCACTGTGGGCGGTACCATCCTTAGGTGGGTGGGCCTGGGCTCTATAAGAAAGCAAGCCAGCAAGCAGCATTCCTCCATGGCTTCTGCTTCAGTTCCTGCCTCCAGGCTCCTGCCGTGAGCTCCCGCCTGGATTCCCTCCATGCTGGACTATAACGTGTAAGTCTAATCAATCCTTCCTTCTCTGAATTGCATATGGTCGTGGTGTTTATTACAGCAATAGAGAAGCGAACTAGAACAAATCATTTCCAAATTTGATAATAATTAGGATTTTTCTTTGTGAAAAGAAACCGTAATTCATTGAATTTTAGATAAAGATGGAAGGATTTAGTTATAACGACTGGAAGGAAGGAAAGCATTTAACAACATTCTGAAGTTAGACCAAAAAGATTTTGCTTGAAAAGTTTCAGTGAAACGAAATCAGTTCTAGTTACTGTAGCTTTGAAACGTGTTTCCAGAACACTTTCTTTAAAAAATCTATTATAAACATTTAATTTGAACTTCCTTTTTGACATTTTTCTATCCCTGTGCCCTCTGCTTTCTTTTTGACTCTTAAGACTGTAGGATTACATGGTCCTCTACAATTCTCAGTCTCCTTTTAATTTACTTTATTGTGTTCAGACAGTGTAAGTTTAAAGAGAGATAAATATGTGATGGGTGTTTTGGAAGCAATCATGCCTCTTTCTGAGATGAGCAATTACCACTGAAAGCTACAGCACACTGCTCTGCCGTGGCTTCCACAGCCGATTTCCTTATTTTTCAGTAAATAAATTAGTGCATGGGTTTCCCAAGCCGAGGTGGTGGCAGTGATGTCAGAGTGTTCTGTGCCTTGCAGGCTCTGGGCTCAGAAGCAGCGTCATTACCTCCGAGGAGGAGGGCTAGAGAGTCAGACGGATTATTAGCTATAATGAACCCTGGCTTCTGTTCCAGATCTCCACGGGTCACAGACATTTCCCTGGAGATCCCCCCTCTCTAAGAGGCAAGAAACACAGTTGCTAGCGTGTCCCAGGTAGAAGGAGCCTGGGGTAGCTTGCTGATCAGTACTTCTCAAGTATCTCCTCTAGTAGGATCCACATAGCAGCAGAAGGGAGAGGCTTTGGGCTCTTCAGGGCTGGGAGGGTTAACAACCCTCCTTATTTATTTTCAAAGGCTCTTAGATCTTACTTTCTGTTTCACCCCTCCCTGTCTGTGCGGTTATCGAAGATACATTTTAAGTTACTCTAAGATACATTTTAAGTTACTTACCACTTAAGTATTTCACTTTCTCTTGAGCTACCAACAACTTGAAGTATGCTCCTGAGGGCTACCGTGTTTACCTTTGGCTCTGTAACTGCCTGATCTGGGCCTGGCAGCTGCTGCTTTGTCTAGGCTGATCACTTGTGTGTGGGTAAACTGAGGCTGAGAAGGCAATTGTGACTTGCTCCAGATCTCTGTGTTGGCATGTAATATACAGAAGTTAAGAATCCATTCTTTGAACTCTCACCTCTGTCCATTTTCTGCAAAACAGACAAACTACTCCCAGAGGGGGTGATCCGTAAGCAAGGAAGGGCCTTTCCTTTCTGCACTCTGGAGGAAGAAATGCTGGCCGCCTTTCTCCCTGGAACCTAATGAGCCTTGTACCTAATGAGCTGTGCTTGGGGTGGAGGAAGAGGGCGGCTGAGTCAGTGCTCACCAACCATACAGACACACACATTCCGAGGACTCTCCTTGTTTGGAAGGTAGGGAAGGGAGAACTAAGTCATCCGTTTATGACAGAGAGCAGTGAATCCTTACAGTGGACCAGCTTGGGGTCATAGACGTGCCTATAATTTGCAGAAGTTTGAAATGTTTGCTGGCTGAGTTAGGAGGCCCAATGACAGCAGCTGGCAGCGGGATGAGCCGGTGGAGAGGCTCACAGAGCATAACTGATGAGTCATTCTTACTGGAAAAGTGGAAACCGGCAGAGACTTCCATTCCTGCCTGCTGCTCCAGGGCTGATCAGTGACCTAAACTAACATTTCCATCAACGGTGTTGCAGGCTCCCTGCCACGGCTCCAGATGCAGCACCTTGTCCTGGTGTTCTTTAAGTCTTCCAGATACTTCCATGGGCCAGTGTAATGTTCAGGTCTCAGCTAGTGAAGTTTCAAGGTAAACAGATGTCATGTCCAGGGCTCATGCTCGTGTCTCTGACTCTCAGTGTTGTGAACTGCATTAAGCAGTGACTTTCTTATCAGAGGCATCCTCTTGTAAAGTGTGAGTGAGATATTTTGATCCCCACCAAGAAGATACTTTTCTGTAAGTGAAATGCCGTTATGTATACATGCATGCGTGTGCACACACACACACTCACACACGCTCACACATGTGAAAACACACAGGTACACCCACACTCACACACACCTGCACACAGAGTTACACACATGCACATACTCACACATGAACTCACACAACGCATTCACACACACACACACACACACACACGGAAGCCGCATTGTAATCATAACCATCGAGTCACATTCTGCTGCTAGTTAAAAATAGTATCAGCAAAGTCACACTTTAAAAACAATAGAATAATGCATGCTTAAGTTGCCCTTCATATATGTGCCAATGACTAAGACAGGACAGAAGTAAACCATTTTGGTTTTTGGAATATGCCAGACACATATCCAAAACACTAAGTAGCTATATAATAATCTGGATATCAAAGAAAAATATCATTCAGATTCATATTCTCTCTCCTCCTCTTTTCTTCTCTCTCTTGTACCTCTCTCATTCTCTCTCTCTCTCCTCTCTCTTCCCTCCCTCCCCCCTCTCCTTCCCTCCCTCTGTCAGGTTTGGTTTGATTCTAAGCCATTGGTTCTCTTGAGAAAGAGGTCAGACCAGTTTGAGTAGCAAGCAGGCTTAGAAGAGCAATTGAAGTATGCACATGGGAACATGGATGATAAAATCATTTCAGAAGATAATGAACAAGTGACTTGAGAGTTTGTCTTGAGGGTGGTATCACAGGTTATGCCGGGTTATTAATTTCCCAGCTCAGCAGTGTGTCTCTTTTGTAAAAAAAAAAATCTTAAAGGAAATGGATATGTTTTTTAAAAGAAATGCAGTGTCCTGGGTGGAGAGCCTACCAAGGCCGAACGGAGAAACCAAAATGCTCGCACCTGGGTACCAAGTGTGTATTGGGAAATGGAGAGTACAGACAGTTGTGCCAAGAGCAGTAGAGTGGGGTCTACAGGGTTCCTGGTTCCCAGACATAACCCTAATGCTCAGAACTAGATGTTTGCTGCAATGGAAGTAAATGTGAATAACAGACACAGCATTGTGGGGCACACTCCTTAGCCCTGGGTCTTTCATCCTCTACAGACAAGATTTAGGAGGCCCCAGACCCGTTCCTCAGTTTCCCCTTCCATAAAATGGGAAGAAGCCTGTTTGGCACCCAGATGTGACTAGTGGCCGGGGCCAGAACAGCCTGCAGCTGCTTCCTTTCTCCCTGGTTCTCAGTGGCAAACTGTTGGCCCACGGTTACCATGGTGACACAGCACCGGGTGAAGTTGCTTAGAAATGATGACAAGTGGTGGCGGCAGGAGAGCGGAGCTGGGTGGTGATTAACCTCTGAGGAGAAGTGACAAAAGGAGCTGAGCCCAAGAAAAGGAGACAGAGGTGCCCACTGCAAGGAGCCTGCTGCCGGCGCTCCCTCCATTCCACAGTGAACACTGATGTCACCTCGTAGTGCCCACCTGTTCCCCAGGCTTCTCCATTATAGATTATACATAATTGCCTGGGCCATTTTATTCCTCAGCGTTCGGACTTTAAACACAGTAATATTTGAGCTATCGTCAATAGCTCCTCAACTCCTGGGTTCTGCAATTCGTGTTCAAATGGTAGGTGTGGGGAAGATTTGCTTTGCTCAGCAGCAGTCATGAAGTATCATCATGTGTAGGTCACAGGTCTGTCCGTGCTGACACCTACAGGGTTCAAGCGAGTGAGCAGATTTCTGTCTTTCTAAGGTGTTAGAAACACATGGAACTTTCCTTCCCTGTATGTCAGGTCTGGTTCTGTTCCAGGATTGCCGTGTCCTGCATAAGTAGTCAAAGTTGGTCAGAAATGGAGAGAGACCAAGAGCTGGAATATCCTCAGCATGGTGTGTCTTGATGTCCTCACCTTAGTAAGCACATGTTTGGCCCCACCTCACGGGAGGCCACTGTCTGAGGTGCCCTCAGGGATGTGCCAGTACTTGGGCTTTAGTTATTCTGAGCTGCTGCTCAAGTTGCTAGAAAAAGACAAGACAAAGTGGGAGGCCATTGGAGCACCATCTTTTAAAGGACTTCTTCCTAGCCTCTCAGGTTCAACAGCCTTTTCCCTAGACAGTCCAAAGCACCAGCACCACCACCCTCCAGTACGTCTGCGCCTCAACAGCTCCTTCCTTTCCACAAGGAAGTCTGAGGTGGCCGCCGCTCAGACCTGTCTTGCAGCAACAGCTTGTATTCTGGGTTGGTGGGAGAGAAAACAGGAGGAAGGATAATTCGGCCATCGAGGTGCCATGCGCCTTCCCTTCTCTCAGGTCTCTTCCGTCCTGACCTTTCTTACCTGACCAGTGCCAGAAGATAGCACCGCTGCCTGTACTCCCTACAGCCTCCCCCAAGTCTTCACTTTGCAAATGTCCCCTTTCCCGTGACATATGCTCCCATTAGATCCCATGGCTCAAAGGGCCTGCTAACGAATCTAGGTCAAACGCAGTCGAGTTGATAAGATTCTCACAAGAGTCCCTAAAAATACATCTCTACTTAAATCAGCCTTGCCAGTCACCAAACAGCCACAGAACTTGAAGGACAGAAGTGGCTTTAGAAACTGCCAAGCCCCCTCCCTCTTAAAGCCCAGAAACGGGATTCCTGGAGAACAGAAACAATAGCAAGAACAGTGGCTGAGGACTATTTCAAGTCCCATCTTGAAGATGGAACAAAATACACCGTAGGGGCAGGCGCCGGCGCACGCGCACGCGCAGGCGCAGCTTGAGCTCTGGAGCCTGTTCAGTCATGTGTTCCCCATTCATGTGCTCACTCCTCGTTCAGCAGGGATTTGTCCAGTGTTTGCTGTGTCCCGAAAGATGCCAAGGGATATACAAAGGGTCCCATCCCTTTCTTCCAGTCATCACGGTCCGGCTGTAGAATAAGTGTGTGAGCACTGAATCCTGATAAGGGCTTTGGAGGGAAGACAGCAGGGCGAGCTAGCACGAGCACAGAGCACTGATGCAATATTACATCAGAAGAGGCTTTCCCGTAGGGTGACCTCCAAGGCGTGACTGTCTGGGAGAGTATTCTCAGCAGAAGGATCCACGAGGTTAAAGCTTGGAGGCAGGATGGGCTGGCCACCCTGATGAAGTCCAGAATGGCTAGGAGGAAGGAAGGAGAGAGATTGCCAGAGACACCGTGGGACCAATCACAAAGGCTGTTGCAGACTGTTGGTCAGAGCGAGCATGCCACCAGCCATGAAGGCTAATGTTGACTATTCAAGACTCATCACTGTCACATGTAGGGAGGTGGGCAGAGAGCTGAGCTGCTTATATTTCTGACTAGATTCCTTTGTGCTAATTGTTAGAAGGGAAGTAAGGGTGAGGTGGGAAGTAGGGGTGTGGTGGGAAGTAGCACAGATAGATGTCTTGAGAGCCTACGCTGTGAATAGGCACAGAAATAAAGGTGGTTTGGGTGATGGAGAAGCACAGAAGACGGACAGTCACCAGATCCTGAATCTCTGTAGAAGGGTCGTCCATGTTGTTCACCTGTGTATTATATGCGGGGTGTCTGAGGGAAGAAGGGAGGAGCAGAGAGAACGGGTCTCTGGGAGACAGCACTGTCTAAAGCTATAAAGAAATTGCCTGAGTTTAAAGCCGTAGACCTAGACAGAGGAGCGCTTAAGCAGAGGCCTAGAGGTATTGCAGGGTGTTGGGGTACCAGCCCTGCTGAGTCCCACATGCTGCTGCCTCCTCTAGTGAGCACAGACCACCAGGCATGAACTCTTAGTTCTCATCCTCGTTACCTTCCACCTGAAAAGCCTTATCGCAGACAATGCTCAGTAAATGTTTGTTCTAAGCTCTACGCCGGTCTTATCTCACCATTAAATATGCTAACCCAAGGGTGAGAGCTGTTATCAGTCAGTAGGTTCTACGCTATGCTCCGTCCCGGGCCGTCCGGCTCTTGGCTCTCTCTAGGTGACACATCTGTGTGTGTGTATGTGTGTGTGTGTGGTGTTTTATCGCACTTTTTGAGCAGCCACGCAGGAAGCTGCTGACTCTTCCGTTTTCTGAGCACAAGTGATTGTGGTGTGCTGAGCCCTTGTCTGACTGTGCTTGGTGAGGCGTGTCGGCCACGCCCAGTTCTGACGTCACTCGCTGATGTGGCTTGGCATGTACGCAGCCGTACATATGCACATATGGAGATATTTATGGGCTCCCGTGATGCCGTACACAGTTTCTACTGGGGGAGAATAGCCATGTCACCTACCTCAGCTGTTGCCTCCTGCATGCTAATCTCCCTCGGCCTCTGGACTTCCGGGTAGTGTACACTGCATCTCGAAACCCTTAACCTATGTGTGCATCCCTCTTCTCATATTATTGATCTAAGCCAGCCAGCATCTCCCTTCTCATATGGTTGCTCTAAGCCAGCCAGCATCTCCCTTCTCATAAGGTTGCTCTAAGCCAGCCAGCATCTCCCTTCTCATAAGGTTGCTCTAAGCCAGCCAGGAATGGATAAAGAAAGACACAAGACCAGAGTGTTCCATCCAGGACCAGGTCCTGCCTCTTCACAGAAGCCCCGTTGTCTAACACACTTAAATATTTCTTCTGCCTCTGCTTTCCTCCCGTTTTGTGTTACTATCCGAAATTCTTGTTCTCACTTCCGGTGGCATCCGAGGACCCAGCCCCACCCCTCCCGGGTGGTGGGTGGACAGTTGACCTGACTGAAGTGTCAGTGCCTTGGGACAGAGTGCTACGTGGAGTTGATTTTCCAGTTGTGTGGCTTCAAGCCACCCTCTTTCTACCCCTGAGGAAGAATTGAGCAGCTTGTCTTTTCATCCCGGGAGCCGATGTCTTCTGTCCTCCTTCCTCGGCAGGTCATCTCTAGCTCACCAACTCACACTCTCCCCCACCGTCTTCCCAAGCTCCTTCCTGTTTCCTTCCTTCCAACCACAAAAGAAGGGAACCTAGGAAGGAGAGTTGGGGAGGCTACCCCCTGCTCTGTGTGCTCTCCTCCTCCTCTGTTTACTCTAAGGAGCTGAAGTTCCAGAAACAGCTGCCCAAGGTCCCATCCAGCACATCCAGCATCGGTGCAGAACATGGGCGTTCCCCCTGCAGCCCTGCTGTCTGTCCTGCTGTCCCTGTGTTCCGAGAGTAGTCTACGGTTATGTCTGTGCTTTGGCTGCTCTTGTCTTTACTCCACAGACACAAAAATCACCACCTGGATCAGGGAAATGTCTTCACTGCTAATCATCTATCCACGCATGCGTCTTGCTGTCCCTGCCGCAGCGGGCATGGAGCGCAGCAGGCTTCTTAGCGCTCTGCCTCTTCCTCCCATCCTTCTGGATGGTTGAGAGACGCCTATGTTGATTTTTTTTTTCTTTTTCTGTAGTCTGCCTTGCTTTTCTTCTGTCACGACTAAGAAGCTAAGTGAACTGTGCCCAATCCTGTTTAAATTGTCCGTTCATCTCCCAGAGATATACACAAGTCTGATTTGGTCTTGCTCTCACTGGAGGAGTGTGCATGTCTCTTAGCCTTTCCACGGCCTGAACTGCCATTTTAAGTAACTTGGCTGTCATGACCATGGCTTCCATACCCCATTTCCAAATGGCCCCGACTTCTTAATGGATGCTTTTCACTGGAGCACAGCATCAGATCCTTCTGCCCACACAGAACACACGCTAGGAAGTTCTCTTCGCCTCATCTCTTTCCTGTTCCCACTGACCCCCCAAAGGTTTCTGCTTGCTGTCAACCACCCATGATCTGTATGTGGTCTTTCTTTGCCAGCCATCACTACAGCAGAGTTTCCCCCTGGGTTTTTCCTTTCCTCTTCAACCATTGCTCCAGCCTTTGAACAATTCCCTACTTCTTCCATGCTCTTCCAGAGTAAGTGTTGAGAGGTTGCCTCCCGAGGGAGTCTTCTCCAGCAAAGCCTCGTCATCGTTTTCACGGTGCTGTTTGAGGTCCTTGGTGCTCACTATCCTGGCTCACTGTATCCAAGTATGCTTGGACATCCCAAGACCCTTGTCACTTTTCTCCATGAAGACCACCCCTCCCCGAGGTGCACTGTGGAACTTACCGAATGTGAGTGAACAGGTTTTGATGTCTTGCATGACTCTATGAAGAATGGCCACAGTCTTTCACAGCCACTAAGTGTCCTGACAGACAGTTTCATGATGTCAGAAGTCTAATCACATTGATAGAAGCCGAGATCGCAACTCTGCCCTATCTGTTTACACCAAGCTTTAGTTCTGGGATGTCTTAGTGTTATGAGTTGTTAAACACAACAGCAGTTGTGCAAACCGAAGCATGATCCCTAACTACTTGGGGATTTAATTCAGGCAGGTGTTGGACATACACTTTCAGGTTCTTTCCCAATTCCTCTTTTTACTACTGTGGGCAGCCCTGAGCTTCCAGAAACAGAGATGCCAACTCCCATCTGACATCAGCAAATCTTTGAAAAACTGCCACTGGCCAGGCTTGTGACAACCTCTTTCGAGTTATCACACATATGCCAAATCCATGCAGACATGAGTTTTTTGACTCTAATACATATGTTCCTTCATAGCTTGATTACCTACAGCTGTAGCGATGCATTGATTGTTTTAAATGTATGTCTGTTGACTGCATGAGGCATCCCTTCCATATGTATTATGTCAAAGGGGAGCCCTGGCTTGTGTAGGCATGTTTATCTCGCTTGCCTGGATGTACCTACAATACCTGACAGCAACAGCTTAAGGAAGGAGACAGTTATGTCAGCTCATGGTTCCAGAGGCATTTCAATACATCTTGGTGGGGAAAGCATGGTGGATCTCTCAGTTAAAGGAGGCAGGAATGTGTGACAGAGTCTGCTCAGATCACAGGAGCCTTGGGAGCCGATTCAGAAGTCCTACGGTTTCTCAAAAGGGCACCACCAGATGAGGAAAAAACATTAAAAACAGGAATGTATAGGGGAGATGCAGAGCCAAGCCATAAGAGCAGGCAGAAGGAGTGGCCATTGGGCTGGCGTCAAAAGGGACAGAGAGAAAAGGACAAGGGGGAAGCTGGGAAGACATTTTGCTTACTGCAGACAGTGTGGCCAGGGAAGGAAGGGGGCATTCTAAAGAGAAATGTGGATCTCCGTCACCCTCGTTCTGTGCCAGCCATCACTACAGCAGAGTTTTCCCCTGGGTTTTTCCTTTTCTCTTCAACCATTGCTCCAGCCTTTGAACAATCCCTGTCTAGCTGCAGCCATGGGCCACCGGGAGGCGAGCAATGTGCTGAATGTTATCTAATGAGCTTGCTTTCTCTCCCATCACAGCATCTCCTCGCTTACTTGTATTTGTATAGAAAACACAATGGGAAAAATAATTTTTTTTTACTTGAATACAATATGTGCTGAATATATTCTCTCTGGCTGTGGGTTTAGGGGTATATTTAGAATTTTTCTTTCTTCTAATTAAAGATGAGATTTCTGTCTCTGTGTGTTCCTGGAATTGGCTATGAAAGTAGGTTGGAAATGTTCAAATATTAAAATGAACCCTGGGTTTTTATGACTTTTTCACTTAGACTTTAAGACATGCCACACGCAGAAAAAAAAAAATTAGCTGAGCGTCTTTTCCTTTATTGCATTTTTCTTAGATAATGGTGACCTATTGCACAACCTTGGTGTGTGTGTGTGGGGGGGGTCTGCCTCATATTCCTTCAGCAGTATTTTAGAAAGTGTGTTCAAAAGATCTGAGCAGCATCTGAAATGGAGATACCATTGACAGTCAGAATTCTGTCCCCATTCAAGGATGACTCGGGTTGTTCAGAGAAGAATCTGTCAGAGGTTTCTGGAGCTCATTTATAGAAGGGACTCCATGCCTCGTATGCTTCATCAGAGAAAGGATTCTTCTCATATGTGTGTGTGTGCGTGTGTGTATGTATACATATATATACATATTTATTTAAATATATATTTCATTGGCTTTTAAGACTGTTAAAGATACAGGATCTCCGTCCCTCTTTGTGTGTCTCTGTGCATGTATTGACGAACACAATTACACCCAATAATATGGTTTTCCAAAGCTCGCAATGCTTTCTGGTGACATTCCAACAAACTGATGAAAAACTCTTGTCCCAGTTTATACAACTGCCTCATTCTTAAAAACACTAGTGATACTAAGACAGCTTAGAAATTAAAAACTTAAATTTTGATGCAAATATCTCCTAGAGTCTAAATGAATATAGATTAGCTACCATAAAGAGAGACCTGGTAATATACTACTAATTATGTTGTACTACAGGAGATATTTATGGGCTAGGTGTTATTGTCCACTTGGTCGTTGAGCTCAAAGAGGTTCACACAGTTATCTGGAGGGAAGACTAGATGCCAGGCTAGCGAAGCTGGTTTTCATCCCTTAGCTTTCAAAGCACCATTGTAAAGATAATTTTTAATAAGTCAGGAAGAAACCGAATTCAAGGAGTTTAGGAGAACAAATGGTTTTGGAGATAACCACGTTCTCCATCCTTCTGATTTCTGTGAAAAGCCCAGTGGGTTCTTTATTTCTTTCCTTGGACCATCTCTGCCTCTTGCTCCACTGAGCTGTCTGAGGAAAGCCTGGTTTGACATCTCCTCTCCAAGGCAGTGATTACTGGACAGTACCATCCCCACTCCTCAGAGTCAAGTGGCTCTCAGCCCTGGTACTTCAGCTGGTGGCTCCTCCAGACTCTCCACCCACCCTTGCTGTTTCTGCACCTGATAGGCTGGGGATGTGGCTAATTCATTCATCAGAGAGAGCTCGCTCTGAGCTCATTTACAGCTGTCTATAGAGATGGAGGTGAGGATGCTCAGATATCAGGCTACTCTCAGGAAGGAAAGATCATTTTCTTTTCATGTATTTCAGTCACGTACAGTGATATAGCCTATAATTCTAGTTCTGGCAGACTGAGGCAGGGGAATTATCAGAGTTCAAATCCTGTTTGGGTTAGATAGTGTATGCGGGCTAGCCAAGGCTACAGAGTAAGAGCCTATCGAGAGGAATATCCCTGCTTCCCACTACCACCCATGAAAAGCCCAGCATGACCTCTGGAGGAGGCTGAGGCAGGAAAGTCAGTTTGAGCTCGAGGCTCATCAGAACTACACAGTGAACAGAGAGACAGACCCCTGCCTCCTCAAACAAGAAATGAATGTATATTTTAATTTTTTAAATGTTAAAGCCCAAAGATTGTAAAAAATAAGAACCAGGAAGTCAGAGGGACAAGAGCTCTTCACTGTAATCACATGTATGCAAAATAACCTTAAAGGCATCCTCTCCCCTGCCTTACTCAATGGCTAATGAGTCCTTGACTGTCTGACTCAGAAACCGGTTTGTTTTGCAAGGATCCTTTAATCTGTGCCGCCGGAGGCCTCTTCTGGCAGATGGTGAAGGCAGTCCAGGTGACCAGGAGTGAACCAGGCAGGCTGTGCTGTGGGCAGAGCCGTTTCCCTTAAGGCGGTCTTAAATTTTGATCAATCTCTGCCTCAAGATTGGACATGATGGATGTTTTTGCCTTCAGAAATGTGCAAATTATCCACAAAGTGGGACACCTGGGGGGTCCTCAGCCTGGGCTTGTCTGAGGGTGTGGAACGCTGGGATGCCACCTACCTCCTCTCCCACAGCGAAGGGCCAGGCGTTCCAAGCTTACTGGCTGCATAATTTAGCAATTGTCATAGAATCTCTAGCAGCAAATTCTTTTATATAGTCCAGAGTCACAGCTCTCCAAAAAAGCTAACACCTAGAAGAGTTTTAAATAAATTTTGAAAAATGGAAGTGCCATGTGAGGAAAGGACCCTAAAAATAGTTGACATTAGTGTGTGGAGTTGAATGGGAAAGGCCGTCTGAATTTCAAGAAATACTATAGAAAGCCATTTATCTTTGAACTTCGGGCGAGTCTTCTCTTTGAAGATTGGGAGCTTGGGTATTGGGCTTAGAAACCATGGGCAGCGGGCGCCTGTGCTTTACAAAATAGCCCTTTCTCCTCGTCGTTGGCAACTGTGCCACCAGATGAAAGTCCTTTACAATGCAGCTCTCCACCCCCACCCCAAGGCCTACATTTTCAAACCCCCTGAGGTGGGCATGAAGGTCTGAACCCTCATGCCCCCAGAAGTCTCACCTGGAACCGAGCTCCCGGGTACTTCTGCTCCTCTGGTTTTGCTTCGTTTTGATTGGTCAGACATGAAGCCCCTGAGGGAACAGCTCCCGTGCCTGTCCTCCTGTAGCTGTTTCTGTAGGAATCCTTCTGGTAACCGGAAGCAGCCATCTTTGTTCCTTCTGCATGGAACGAAGCATAGAGCATACTGCAGATCGGCAGGGAATGCTGGACAGGCTGGCACCGGTCACTCCAGCAGGTTTATTAAACACAGGTGGCAGGCTGCCCTGAACTCCCAGTGTCAGATCTCGGGGGGGGGGGGGGAAGGACCCAACAGTCTGCATTTCTTCATATGCTTCGAGGGGCTGTAGCACCGCTGCCTCAGGTCCTGCTCTTTGGCAGTCACTGGGCTGAGAGCAGGCACCGAGATTGAGTTGTTCATCCCCGGAGTAGCTGCCCACCCTCAGTTTGTTTGACCACAGCAGAATGAATAAGGGTGCCTGCCGGAATGTTCCTTTAGGTCATAGCCAAATGACCCCCGTCAAAACCTTACTCCTGTAGCTTTGAATTTGTTCTGTATTAAAATGTAGATGTTCACTGAAGGAGGATCGGGAGTTCATTCTACAAACATTTGTGAAGTGTTTTCTACAGACCAGGTGTTGTGCTGAATTCAAGGGGTTCAGAAACAACAGCCAAGACGCATTATCACACAAAGCAGACTCCGTGAGAGTTTTCACTGGAGTTGGGGAGATAAGTTAGTATTGTAAGTGGTCTTATCAGCATTTACAGTTCTGAGTTAAGAAGTATCGACACGTTTAAAAATAAATGGCTGGGCTTGAGGGCTGTTGTAGGTATAGGCTCCTGTCTCCTGTGCAGTCATGCATCAACTAAATTGTGTCTTGCACCTAAAACCAGTGCTAGGGCATGAGATCCCACCCAGGTGCAATCATGGCTTCCTTCTGTGGGGAAGGAAGAGACTTGAGAGTGGGTTCCATCAATGGATGGGATCTAGGGAAGGACGGTTTTTATCACCAGGCACTGGGACACCGTACTGTTTACAAGGGGCTTTCCTATTTAGTATTTCTATAACCCATCCTGTGGTAGTCGCCATGAAAATGTACAAGAAACTGAAGAAAGTAAGTAGTTAGTTGACTTACCAGGAATAGACAGGTCAGGGACACTGGTTACACGTCGTGTAAAAGCGTGAATGGTAAATTTATATTGTGCATATGTGATACGTATTTAGATTCCATAGAGTTTTCAGATTGGTAGGGCGGCTCCTATACTCAACTTGGCCCAGTCATACTTGAACATCTTCCAATAGCTGTATTGAGAAGGTCAATTTGAAACCGGACATAAGTGGAAGGATAAAGATTTAAATTGCCACACGGAAGGGCTCCCACCCTGGATGGCGCAGCCCAACACATATCTGCTATTCCAACTATGTGCAGCCTAGCAGATCCAGCGTTGAATTAGATCTGTGTGGCACAGCCAGCCTGGTCCTTGGTAACAAGTTAAAACTTGGTCTTCTTCATCTTCTCCTGTCATTATTGCTCATCAGCAATGACGACCTCACCTAAACCTAGCTCAGGTCCCTTTGTCATGCAGGGTCCTGCAGCTGCTTGCTTGTATCTACTTGTGACACCACAAGGAGACTGGGCCTTTCATGACTAGCGACATAATCTCTAGGACAGGAACAGATAGTGTACTCGGAAGAACGCAAGCCGCAGATTTACAACAACAGACTTAAAAGAGCAGTGTGTTCCTGTCACAGGGTGCACACCCTTTTTTTTCTTTGGCATAAAGAGACTGTCATCGAAAAGCTTGCTGTATTCTCAGAAGCAAGTTTATATTAAATATTTGCATATGGAATCTTTTAAAAATGTTATATTCGGAATCTTTAACCCCTCCCTGCAAAAAAGAACTTCTAGGAGTCAAAAGTACACTATGTTAACCAGGGACTATAGATTGGAGCATCGGGAAATTTGATTAAGGGTGGTAAGTTCAATAATGTAGTGGCCATCATGACTGGCGGTCACATGTCCTCACCAGAGAAACAAAGACGTACTGTCAAGTGCCACTGAGGTAGATGATCTGGAGTGTGTACTTGTCTTAAGACATTGGTTATGCTCCATAAATACATTGTTTCATTGGCCAATGAAAATAAATATGTCCAGAGGCCAGTTTGTCATGACAGTCTGTAAACCCAAAATCTGGTTGCGCTTTTATCAAACTGTAAGCGTGAGTCCTTTCTCTGGGCTGAAAGCATTGCCATGTGTTGCTTCTGTGAATAAAGACCATTGAACCTTTATTCTTGTCATCTATGCAGAAATGCCTAGGTTTGCCTATTTCAGTCCTAGGCTCTGCTGCCTTTGAGGACAGCGTGTACTTCATCCCTGTCGTCCTGAAACCTGCCTAACTTGAGGGCTTTGCCTGATGCTTTTCTGAGTAGGAACTAAATGTGTCTAGAACAGCATCCGAGGCCCCTCTATCACCGAGGCCCCAACCCCGCTGATGAACAGAAACATTTCTTGGCTTTTGCTTCTCCGATCCTTTGTTCTGTACCAGGTTGGGAGGTGGGGTGGAGGTAAGGAGGCTGCAGGCCCGGGCCAGTTGGTGAAACCTGATACAGAGTAGATTTGGTTTATTAGACTCATCTTCTTAAGCTCCTAGCCTAAGCTACTTGGTGTTGCTGCTGTGAGCACACACTGGCAAACAGACAAACGGGAGCCTGCCTGTCTCCCTCAATCCTAAAATTGAAGTCAGTGGTGTGTCATAGCTTTCATCGTTGCCCATTTCCCCGAAACACACAAGTGTGTAACTTACACTAGCACTTTCACAAACAAATCGGAGATTGATACAGGTGAAAAAGCACTTCCCACCATCCCAGAAGAAGACATCTTGCTAAATCAAGATAAATGACCAAATAAACTTATGGGACTCTGTTGAGGTCCCTCCCTCCTTGTGAGAGACGTAACAGCTCTCTCCAGGATGGAGAAGCCCAACTGTATGGAAGTCTGTTTGGCTTGGTCTGCTCGGTTAACTGATTTTCACCAATGCAAGGACTCACTTTTTCTGGGAACAATTGTGAACCACTTAAGAATTACTGCCCTCTGAACTTGCTTGGTGCGTGCTGTTTGAAACACAAGTCTGCGTCACCAAGTGATGGGATAGCTTTCTAATAAACGCATCCTTGCGTTTGCTCATTGTACAAGCGTCATCAGAGGTACTCTTGCAAGCGAGCCCAGATGATGTAGATCAGTAACCTAATGTGACCTCTTGATGTGATCGAGAGTCGGGTTAGACAGGAGTGTTTGAGGCTACCAGCCGTAAAACTTCCATGGCACACTGTATACAGAGCCCACTCCAAAGTGATCTGAGCTGCAGTGAATGCAAAGAAAGCCCAGTGACAGACTCTCTCCCAACCATCAAGGGTTAATGCTGTACGTTCATGTGACAAGCAGTGTACTAGGCTTGTATGTACCAGCATCATGCAAACCCATGTACTTCTTGTGACAAGCAGTGTAGTGTGCTGGGCTTGTATGTACAAGGAACATGCAAACCATGTACTTGTATTTGACAAGCAGTGTAGTGTACTGGGCTTGTATGTACAAGGAACATGCAAACCCATGTACCTGTATTTGACAAGCAGTGTAGTGTACTGGGCTTGTATGTACCAGGATCATGTAAACGAATGTACTTGTATTTGACAAGCAGTGTAGTGTGCTGGCTTGTATGTACCAGGATCATGTAAACGAATGTACTTGTATGTGACAAGCAGTGTAGTGTACTGGGCTTGTATGTACCAGCATCAAGCAAACCCATGTACTTCTATGTGACAAGCAGTGTGTGTGCTGGGCTTGTATGTACCAGCATCATGCAAACCCATGTACTTCTATGTGACAAGCAGTGTAGTGTACTGGGCTTGTATGTACCAGGATCATACAGACCCAGGAGAAACACATCACACTGTAAAGTTGTGCTTGAAAGTTAAATGTGACTGAGACCTCATCCAGCCCCAGGAACCTTTAAGTCCCATTCTAATTTTATGACAATGTCTTATGTGTCCCTGTTATTGTAGAAACCATTTGAAAGGTTTAGCATGACTAATCAATGTATTTCCAGTCTTCATGAAGTACCCTTAGTCATAAATTTTTAGAAGGACATCAAAGCTTGTGTTACATACAATGTCTACAAATGTTAATTTGCTTTTATTTGTGTTTATCTTGATGTTCAATTTCAATGTTACTAATTTCATGATCTCTGAAGAATGAAGACAGATGAAATCTGCTGATTTTAGACATCGGAGCTTTAACTTAAGTATTGTTATAGGCATGTCTTTTAATCTTCACATTCTAAATGCACAAGACAGTTTTTTAAAGTTGATTACATTTTTAAACGTCATTATGTGAGGGGTGTGTGGAGGTCAGAGAACAACTTCTGGAGACAGTTCTCGCCTTGTACAGTCTGGGTCCCCGAGATCAAACTCGGGTTGTAAGGATTGGCAGCAAATTGTTACCCACTGATCCATCTCCCAGCCTAGAGAGGATAATATTGGGCTGAGTCTCAATTAAAGCTCAACTGACCTGATGAAGTTAACTTGCATTTATCCCATCCTAAGTTCAATCGGTCAACAAGCACTTCTTGGGGTCCTAAAAGATACCATGAACTAAGACATCTGGGAGACAAAAACTTCAAAGAATGGTCCTTACCTAACTGTGTTGCAGGGGAGACAGGCACCAAGTAAACAGCAGAAGCAAAGAAGTATTCAGGGTTCAGCAGCCATCAGGAGGCCCAGTCCACCCACCGCAGCATCGAATCTCTGTAAACTCAAAAGAACTCAAGGAGTAGGGAACCCATACTTCATCCAAAATGATACTATCTCCCTTCGGTAGGAGAGACACATCCCTACAGTTGTTTAGAGCCTTCCCAACAATAAAATCAATGACCTAAATGTGAAATTAATTGGGAACCACATTTCTAATACACTGTTTGGTGATTAAGCACATTAGATGGAATTGTTTCAGAGGGCCTAATTACTGTGTCTGCCACACTCATCTGTCTGAGTCACTCCTAACTCTTGGAGTGTTGTCTAGATCAGTCTGCGTAGAGTTTCACTTGCTCCCTCCTCCTCCTTCCTCCTTCTCTCCTCCTCTCTCTCCTCCTCCTCTCCTCCTCCTCCTCCTCTCTCTCCTCTCCTCCTCCTCTTCTCCTCCCCTCTTTGTACCACTTTTCTTGTGATACTGAAAGCTCTGAGGTCTAACCTATACTTCCACAAACTCTAAATCTGAGCTTAGAGGATAGTTCAAGTGTTTGATTCCTCTGAGCTTGGATGCAAGTCGATGTCGTATTGTTTTGCAGTTTCATGGTTTAAAATTGCCTTGAAGATCACTCTTGCTGGCACCAGCCCACAGGAAGTTCTTCCTGTGTTTAGCTCTTGGGTTTTGGGGATTTTTTGTTTGTTTGTTTGGTGTTGGTGTTGGTTGGTTTTTTGTTAAATGGACTTTACCTGACCCTTTGAGTGAATGAAGTGATCTGATTTTGCTAATCGTTTAATTTCAGAATTTAAAAAGGACGAAGGAAGGAAACCGCCATCCTGCTCAAATACAAAGATCTAAGAGGGTTGTCTTCCCACATCCTCCAAAGCTGTGAGCATCAGAACTAATATTTTCCCAAAGAGTGCCATCGTATTGAAGGAGGCGTGTGTCGGCAAACACAGTCAAGAGACTAGAACCCTGGGAGCCAGAGATGACAGTGAGCACGCGGTGCTTGTGGCTCACAGTCTTCCAGTGGGGCCTGATTGGTGACTGACTTCCTGCCTGCTGAGACATCCTCCTCCCTGGTTTCCTGGATTGGACTGCATTAAGGAATTCATTACATACCTTCAAACTTACATGTTGGCGTTTTCACAGCAGTTCTTTTGAGATCATTGAGACTTGCATTGGTTTCGTCCTTTAACCGAGAGGAGCAGAGCCCAAAGCAGTTCTCATCATGGCCTTGAACGTTGCCCCCGTGAGAGACACAAAGTGGCTGACACTGGAGGTCTGCAGACAGTACCAGAGAGGAACGTGCTCACGCTCCGATGAAGAATGCAAATTTGCTCACCCCCCAAAAAGTTGCCAGGTTGAAAATGGAAGAGTAATTGCCTGCTTTGATTCCCTCAAGGTAAGATAATCATTTTACACGTCACCTCCAGGTTGGTCGAGTTGGGCTTGCCAAGAGAATGCTTTTCGCTGAGCTCCACAGTGTTTACCATTCAAATTGGTTCTGTCTCCTTTGTGATGGCTACTGGGAGGTTTGTGTTTTGTTTTCACTGAAACTTATTTATACCAGGCATACAATTTTTTTCCTCGTATCTGTGTTTAAATTAAAAATACATGGTGGTGTATTTCTGGTCTGGTTTGACATTCAGGTGCCCAAGAGTTTCAGATCATAGTCAGGCCATTGACAATACAGTATATGTTTTATTAACCCTTGATCTTCTCCGGGTTACATGAAGGTGAAGAAGCCCACCCTGTCACTCTCGTGTGCTGGTCACTCTGGCTCATATCTCTGTTTGTCTTCTTGTGGCTTCCATTCTTGACTAGGGCCTTCCTAAAGTGTTTCCTGAGAGGGTTTTCATTCTCTCTTAAAAATGTTTTATGGCTAGCAGAAATTACTGAGTGCACACTCAAAACTGGTTCTTGGAGGACCTACTGTCTGAATGGAACATCATGAAAGGACCCAGTGTGATTCAGATGTCCACTTGATGAGCTCAGTCTGGAGGGAAAGTGGGGCACAGTGGCAAATAATTTGGTGCAGGAATACACATGGAACACTTCCATGGGAGACCTCAGAAGAAAGCTGGCTTCCACCTGACAAGAAATGCTTGTGGAGCCTGACCTGCCCCAATTGTGTATTGGATTGGGTAGAGTTTGGTTTGAAGAAATGGGAGAAGTCAATGAAAAACTACACTTGGAAAAAAAATGGGATGATTTGACTGAGAGCTCTCGAAGGTTTAGTGTAACCCTAAAATTACGCTGCTTTGAATTCCAGGTCGGCTTAGGTAGTCTTAAGGGCAGAGTGACATTGTCGATAATGGAGATGGTTAAGACATGCAGCTTGATGTTTCTGACTATGAAAAACTCCATTTATGCTTACCAATTTTAAAAAATATTACGGGTGCTCTTGGTGTCCTGTCTGAGAAACCATGGTGCTATGAGTTTGTGGAAGTGACTGGACCCGATTCGTAGGTGTTGAAGAGGCTGAGTGCTTACGGTGATTGAATTACATGTCAAAAATTATGTCTCAAAGCAGAGAAATAGCTTAGTTTGTAAAGGCCTTGTGAGGACCTGGGTTTATGCCTAGAACTCACAGGAAAGGAAAGAAAGGAGAAACTTCTCATCCTGGTCAGTGCCTGGGAAGTAGAGAGGGGGAGGTCCGTGGCCAGCACAGCCTAGTTAGCAGGTTCCAGGCCGTGAGGGCTGCTGCTTCGACGGACGGTGGATTGCATCCAAGGAACAACACTCCAGATTGTCCTCTGGACCCACATGCACAGCACACACACACATCCATACACACTCACACACATACCACACACACACTCACATACATATACATACCACATACACACACATACATACCATATACATACAAACACTATATACACATAAATACACATCACATACACACACACACACACCACATACACACACACACACTATATACACATAAATACACACCACATACACACACCACACTATATACACATAAATACACACCACATACACACACATACCATACACACACTCACACACACCATATACATACTACATACACACTCACACATACACACATACCATATACATTGGAACACACAAATTACGTCCTAAAAGACATAATTCTAACTTATCACTTTTGTAAATAGTCTCAAACCAATGTTAATATTTATGTATCTTGAAAAAAGGAAACTCTGTCTCCATACTAAAAGCAGAAGAAACTGTTTTTAGCCCAAGAGAAGAAAAGCTTGAGAAATCAGATGAGAACTCCATATAATAAGCTACCACTGTCTTAGACCCTTTCGTCAGAAAAGGCTTTTCTGACTAGACTAAGCTAAAGCTGACAGATAAATCATAATTGATTTGAACTGTGGTAATTTAAGTCCATTTCTGTATTTGTATTTATTTATTTTTTCCATTCATTGAAAAAGGAAAGGCAATCTGAAGTCACCTTTTCATTCTTCCCCAATGGAAGTGTTTCCTGTAAAAGCAGTGATGATTTAAAGCTGGCTCATGAAAATGTCAGATATAAGACAATATCACTCATTTATCCAGGGAAGATGACACCACCCACATACTCACTGATGACATCATGCATATCAAATCTGTCATATCAAATGCACACTCAGAAGGGTTCTAACGAATGCACAAGACACCTGTCACTCTCGGGGTATCACTAAGGACCCCAACCAGTGAGTCACCCAAGGTCACCCAGCTTGCCAATGGCAGAGGAGAGCTACACCTTAGGCTTTTGCATCTAGAAAACTATAGTGACATTTTTGACTTACATGACATATGCTTCTGCCCTTCTGACATCATTTTTTACTTGGATGACGTAGTTGGTTTTACCATCCTGACATCTTTTTGGTGTTTTTGTTAGTTTTCATTTCTTTACTTGTTTAAGTCAAGGTGTGCTGGTTTGTTTTAATGTTACTACTAAAAATACCCAGTGAAGGAACAAACAGATTATAGAAATGGGTCAGAGATGAGCATTTAACTGCTAAGGTCATCTATAACTCCTTTTGTTAATCTAGCCTTCTCTAGTTGAACATATAACATTAAGTATCACTGTTTTTTTGCAAGTTTCTGAAAGTTAGAGAAATGTAGGGGAAATATACCTGACTACCAAGGTATAGTAGTGCCCCTTGACTACCTCTGAGTAGTCAAGATCCCTAATCCTTACAATTCACCACATTACCATGAGTTCATCAGAACTACAGTGGGATCCAGAATCATGAAGGACGTTAGGTTTAGCACAAACTTTAAGGAAGAAGCCATGAGTCTGTTGAGCATTAGTCAAGTGAAAGGAGACTTTCAGATTCATTTTCAGAAGTATCTGGCGCACCCTCTTTCAAGTGTGGGAGCATCCCAGGATACTGCTCCAGGCTGTCAGTCCCGTTTGAGGACTGTGGACTTGCAGGCAACTTCATTTGAATGTGATGTCATCTACGTTAGAGTTATCAAACCATAAAGAATGAAAAAGGAGCCCTCCAGGCACAGGTGTAAGATGGGCCGCTGTCTAAACACCTGCCCTCCCTGGGTTATTTATGACTTAATAACTTTCTGCTCTCAGCAATAGTGAGAATACATGCTGGTGAAAATGACTGAGATCTGCCCAGCCATCAGCACGCTGGTGTGCTCATATTTTTAAGATTAGAAGTCCCTACAACAGGACACACAGCTTACAGCGGCAGAAAATAGTAACTCAAAAAATGATGAGGCTAATCCCCCCGAAGCCGCCTATCTTTCTTTCATTTAACACTGGTTGATCTCCCTTATCCAGACCTTCAAAGTACGAAATGTTTTAATCGCTGACATAATCCATCAGTAGAAAATTCTACGCCTGACTTCACAGGATGAGGTACACTCAGAATGTGGTTTTTTAAAAAAAAAAAAAAAAAAAGAAAGAAAGAAAAGAAAAAGAAGAAGATTTAAAATCAGGATTTAAAAGTGTGCTTGTAGACTGAGGCATTTGGGGTACAGAGTATTCAAGATCTGTGTATTAACTAACAGGACAGTACTAATCAGAGATGCCGTCTGTAACAGAGACGGTGGGCAGAAGCTCTCGCGACCCTCCCTGCCCCCACGCTTCTCTTCAGGAACATTCTTCTAGCTCCTTGACTCAGTTTCCTCCTGTTTAGAGTTGATGCCCTTTCTACTTCTAAGGTAACGTGTTCCCGCGATTGATTGCCCACATCCTTATGCCCTAACCCAGGGCTGAGCACAGCCGAAGGTAGCAGTGCTGTTCCTCTGCCTTCCAAGTTTCCCAGTCGTTCTCGGCATTGATGGGCTGGAAGAGAAGTTGTGTCTAAAGTCAGGATCACCTGGGTGAGGGATGGCAGCTCCTCAGTCCTGGTATCAGTCACAGCATTAGAAAACAATTAAGACTTGAGATTTTTGATGCCATTTGCTAGAAGATGTTTTATAAGCACCGTGCGGGTGTTTGTAACCGTGAGAGGAATTCTGCTGCTGTGTCAATAAAGGGACCACATACTTTTTTTTTTCTTGTTGTTATATTTGCACATATGGTTAAACTTTCCGTAAGTACTCACTGAAACAAATGTGTGGGCATTGAAAAAAAAGTTTGCTGAGGTGCTTGGAAGGAAAGCCGTACGTATAAAAAGATGCTTTAACAAAACTTGTGTTGGACAAACACATCTGGTGTGTCTGACAGTGGTGTTTCTATGTTGTACCGCTGCTGTCGATGTGAGAGTGTATACCAACAGCTGTGGCTTCATTCTGAAACTCCAGACAGCTCTGAACTGATGTCACATGCAGCATGCACGCATGGACGCACAGACGCAGCACCACGCATGCACGTGCTTGCGTGCCACGACGCTTTCCTGAAAGTTTCTATTCTGGATTACTGTTCACCAGTTAGGGTGACACCGTAGAAGCCAAGCTGGACAAAATTGTTTTATGGGCAGAGAATTCATCTACTGCCAGGCTCTGCTCTTGACCAGGTTAACCCACCTGAGGATCAACTTGGTGATCCTTGAGCTGCTTCCCCAGGGCTGCAATGCCTGAGAATTTTTTATTCAGATTCTTTTCCTTGCAACTGTCAGGAATCAATCTGGGCTATTTTGCAAATAGGAACATCTGGAAAGAAATACATGAATTAAAGTTTAATGTTTATTGAGACTAAGGGTTTCAGTTTTCTTAAACAGTTGAATTGAGCTTTTAAGTGGGAAACCAGCTAATAAAATCGTGTTGCTAATTTTGGGTGAAAATATTCCCAGAGTACTTGGGAAATTTTGTTTACACAATTTTTAGATACTTAGATATTACCTTTCTAAATAAAAATTAGTTGATGGGCTGGGGAGTGAGTGACACACAAGGACTCAAGTTCAGATCCCCAGCGCCTGTATGAAAACCAAGTCTGAGTATGACCTCGTGGCTCGTAACCCCAGCACTGGAGAGGCAGAGATGGGTGGGGCTCGCTCACCAGCCAGCCTTGCTGAAATGGCAAGCTCCATGCGACAGGGAGTATATTGGCATCTCTCCGACACGTGAGTGAGCGCGCATGTGCTGCATGCGCACGCACCGCACAGACGTGCACGAATGCTCTAGTTCCAAGAAAGAAGGTTGATTCTTTGGCACCTCAGTCGGATGACCTTCTGCTCCGGATCTCTGAGTGGCTTCTCACCTCAAACAGAAGATATAACACACCATCCTGCGATGAGTCCATGAGTCCGCATCCCAGTGAGCCTGCCATCAGAGAGCGAGGTCATCACCCTCCAGCCACCTGACTTCCTTCCACGGTGGTCTGCTCTCCCAACCTCCCTCAGTGCCCAGCAGGCTTTGCTTCTGGGCTGGTTTTGGCCTTCGCTCTGCTTAGAGCTCTTTTGTCTCAAATTCTGTGAGCAGTTTGTCCTCCCACAATTTTAGCAGCTTCTGGAAAGTATGTCAGATTATTCATGAAGCTTTCTGACATTTCCAGTGCCCAAGACCCCACTACCTCTCCCCAGGCCTGCTGCTTTTTGACATCTTACCAGTCTGCTTCCTCCATTCTGCGAGAACCAGAGCTGAGTTAGGATGGGGATCTTGTCTGCTGAGATACTGCAGGGTCCCCAAACCTAGAATGATGTCTTATGTGTATGAGATGACCAATAACAGTCTCTTGACCATTAGCACATGTTTCACTCCTAAAGCATGCCAGCCCCTCAGACAATGGTTGCAGTGTATGATTGATTGCACAGGGTGTGCCGCACATGGGTGTGCACTTACTATAATCCATGTGAATTGTCCCCTGAATGCGATACAGTTCTTAGCCTTTCTTTGTACCATGGTTGTGGCCCAGGTGTTAATACCACAATAGAGTTTAAGAACAGGAGGCCTTCTGCAGGAATTTGAAGACGTGTACTATGGACATACAATTCCTCATTGGCACGTTAACAAGCTGCCGACATTTCAGGCTTGTGTGTTGTCGCCACACGGCCTTGTCCTAACCCTCTTGTCTTTCTAAGGAAAACCAATCTCAAGCTTCATCCATGGAGTACTAGCCATAAGCTAGCTGATGGCAAATGCAATTCAGGCTTACAATTCATGGGTAAGAATTTCAGAATGAAAAAGTGAGAACTCTTTTAAAACACATCAAAATATATGATTGACTTTGACCTGAATGCTGGAGTCGAAGTGAGGATCTTAGGGGAGGCTACCTGTTTGCTGTAATTACTTAGGATTCTGCAAATTACGTGCCTAGTTTCGACCTGAGTTACAAATACCACCTCAGACATCCTAAACTTTTCAGTAGTAATCATTCTAGTTGTGTAGCACCGGCTATAGACCTTTTAGACCTTCTAATAACCCTGCCGACAGATATGTTAGGTCAATGTGGTGCATGTGATTATAGATACAAAACTTAAATATTTCAGTTGTGACCACCAAACTTTAAAATGAAGGAGAAAGGACCTGACCTCAAGGGTGACTCCCAAATTGATATTTATCCACTTGTTCCTCAGCTTGTGGAATTTGGTGTAATTAATCTTAGAATTCCACTGTCTTAACAGTATTCATACTTAATGAGTTTAGTACATTGATTTGAAAAAAATTTTTAACATGCCTACCCCCAGGAATAAACATGTTTATATACTAGAAATTTTAAACAAGAGAGGAATCATAAGGCAAAGGTAAACTACACACATTGCTTATCTTTGGGTTTCATCATCATCATGTCATTATTATTATTATTATTATTATTATTATTATTAGACAGGGTCTGACTATGCAGCCTTGGCTGACCTGGAACTTACTCTATAGACCACGCTGGCCTTGAACTCACAGAGATCTTCTTGCCTTTGCTCCTGGGTGCTGGGTTTGTTACGCAGATATGTGTTAGCACTCCCTAGATTGCTGTCACAAAAATGATTTTGTCTCAGGGTGGCATTGTATATGAAACCTGTATGATTTAGAAGAATAAGGTTAGCTGTTACTGTCATGGGGTTCCCTTCGAGTCATGCTTTAGGAACTCCAGATGTCACTCAACTCCTTTATAAAAGGTCCACTCGTCTGTCACCTGCCTTCTGCGTTGGTGGATAGACCCTATATAATATAATACCTACCTTGTGCACACCCCCTGAAAGTCTCTACCCTGGAAGTCAGTGCTTCACGAGCCCGAAGTTCCCAAACCACAGGCGTGCGTTTCATCCTCCCTGTGCCCAGCTCCTGGTGTGGTTTCTGTCTGGTGCTGAGCAGAAATGCCACAATAGCAGGTGGAAGATGCGTGCCCTAACAAAGGGAACTCTGCATAAGGGGTGTCCACCAGTGACCTCGGTGTCACTGTTGACATTCCCAACGTCACCATTGTCTTTAATGTCACCAAGGCTCAACCTTGGTCACGCTAGAATTTTCTTCTGCCACCCTGTTCTCCTAACTCTACACCCTCAGTCTCCTGCCTTTTCTTTTCTTTCTGGTGCCACCTCATCTGCCCTTTGCTCCCTCACTGTGGGTTCATGCCAACATTTGGGCTTGGCTGCTTCCTGTTTCAGACTCAGGCATTGGATATCAGAAGTTGTCCACACTAGGGGTTCACGTCTCACCTCTGCCAATAAACCTCAGGTGAGCACCTCGTCAGCCCCCTCTGTGGCTCCTGTGTTACTCTAAAAGTCCCCATCGGGGTGGTTCATTGTCACCTCCAGTTCTGCAGATGGGAGTCCAGACCTTTGCCAGGCATGTGGTGCTCTCTCCCTCACTTTCTTGTGATGGTTATCTTCCTGAGTGTCTCTCGCCCTCCCTTATATCAGACTAAGGGTTCTACTTTCTCCAGTATGGATTCTTCTTAACACATTAAGTCAGAAATTACTCTTTCCAAATAATGTAACATTCTGAGAGATTGGAGATTATGACTTTAATATATACTTTGGGAGAGCATAGTTTAACTGTAAAAACTATAGAAAGCCCATCTGGGCATCGTGGCTCCTGCTTGAATTCCTCGTGCTCCCAGCATTTGGAAGCCTGAGGTAGGAAGATAGTTGCAAAGTTAAAGCCAACCTGGGATATATAATGAGTTCAAATCGAGCCTGTGTTACATATGCTGTCTCAGAAAACAAACAAACATTGTGTCATCTAATTGACGACTAATTGCTGTAGCCTGCCATAGCCACAGGGGCATTCAAGTAACCATGGGTTGGAGTTTTTTTTAAAACAGGAAATGCTTCTGAACTGAACCTATGCAGACCATTTTATCTTGTCAGCTCCTAGACAGCAGTTTCACAAGTGTGAGCCTAACATTTGGTTCTGTGGGGTCTCTTGAGAAAGGCAGTGATGTGTATGTAAGTGTAGAGGTTCAGTATTAAAAAATGACGTGGGTGCTTCGGATGCAGATGCTATGTCTTTCATGCGAGGAGCTCAGGAATCTAGGGATTTTAACATCCAGTGGGGGTACTGAAATCTGTTCCTCATGCATTGAGGGGTGCTTCATTCACTTATGCATTCATTCATTCACTCATTCTCAGACGTTAGCCCGACGTGCAAGCTGAACTGAAACCAGAAACCGGACACACACTAATGCCTCAGCTCTCTGTGCTACAGAGACTGGGCAGCTGAGGGTAAATGCATGAAACCCACAGTGTCTCTAAAGGTGACAGCTGCCACCTAGAAAGGGACACTGTTGCTGTCCCGTGGTGAATGGGTACCTGAAAGAACCAGGTTTGGCTAAACTTGGCAATCCGTGAGGTAGCCTTAGACCGTAGAGTCCTGACGGAACAGACCCGAGACGATGTGCTTGCCCAACGGACGGCCTTGCTTAGCCTCTGAATTAACTGACTTGAGTGTGAGCTAGGCTCTGCAGAACACAGGATAATGCTGTTCTCGGTACATTCTGTCCACAGAGAGCAGCGAGCACAGCTTGGGAGTCGCCCTTATGTATGAGAGACTTCAGCACTGTTCGGCCATTCCCTCCCTCCTTTTCTCTTAGCAGGGTTTTCCCATTCGCAGTGGTCACTCCTCTGTCCTCCTTTGAAGTCCTCCTCACCTCCAGATGGGCGAGTCTACCCATGCTCCTCCTTGCATTCCCTCACATCCGTCAGAGATGCTAACTTCTGTCATAACTTATCATATGAGCATTCCCCTTTAAGCCCAGCCCCTGTGCACCCATCTGCCAGAAATCTTGACTCCGACTGACATCATCCATACATGCCAGAGTGCCAGCTTCTAACAGACTATCTTTAGCCCTCATTTCTACTTTAATTCTGGGTGTCCACGGCTTACCTGATTCTCCACATTAATATCTGAGTGACTCAGTATCGCTGTCTCTTTGCAACCTCCTTATTCCCTGTACTCCTTTTTCTTTTTGTGATCCTGGTGATTGGACTTGGCACCCTACACACGCTAAGCCAACACTCCACCACCGAGCCGGTCCTCAGCCCCATCTTGTGTGTCTGTTCCCAGCACCTATTCTCCTTCTCAACAGTTGACGTCATTCATTCAGTTGATTAATTAAGGACTTAATGTAAGCCCAACTTGAATCTGTTCTTAAGAATGAGCCCCATAGGAACATAGATTCGGATATTTAGTCATGGGGAGTGTCACTGTTAGGAAGTGTTTCCTTGTCGGAGTGGGTGTGGCTTTGTTGGAGGAAGTATGTCACTGACTTTGAGATTTCAAGGGTTCAAGCTAGGCTCGGTGTGTCTTATCTTCCTGCTGCCTTCAGATCCAGATGTAGAATTCTCAGCTCCTTCTTCAGGACCATGTCTGTCTGTGTACTGCCATGCTCCCTGCCATGATGATAAATGAACCCAGTTATTTGCTTTCCTTTATAAGAGTTTCCGTGGTCCTGAAGTCTCTTCACGGCGTTAGAACACTAAGACAGAAACTGCCATGTCCAGTCCATTGCAAGACCTGTTCTCCTTGTCTTCTTACTGTGTGTTATATAATGGCCGTGGGAGGTCTTGCCTCTGCCTCCGACACTCATTTACTATAGCAAGCTTAAGTCAGCCTGGTTTCCAGTCATTTTCTTTTTCATCGTGAAGTCTGAAGCCCCTTGAAATCCATGGTGATCTGGACTCTGTTGTATTTCTGGCCCAGTTGACTCTGCAATCACATGAATGTGTTTGTCCTACAAGACCTTTAAGTCAACTCCTCTTTTCCCCTGGGATGGCCTTCAGCCAGGCAACTGTAGCCTGGTTCTTCCCTTTAGTCTGGCATTAACTTGAATATGACAGACATACCCACAGGAACACAGGACTTGTCCTTAAGTGGTGCTTCCTGTTTGTCTGACACCTGTTTTTCTGCACGAGGATGAGAAGCCATGAGGTAGGAGCTCACTCCTCTATCCCAACACCTGACAGCTGTTAGATGCAGAAGAACATAAAGAAATATATTCTGGAGTTTGAAACTTGTAACTGTTCTGATAAAATTCATACAACCTTTCTGGTTACGTGCTTCCCAACTTCCCCATAATCTATTATACATATGAACACTAAGGGCTCTGCACAAAAAATGGCTCTTTGGTTTACATCCCAAAAGACATTTGTACGTCATGTTCAGTGGTTGTAGCTGTTCCAACAGGAAGGAAACATGGAGACTTGCCTCAAGTGTCGTTTAAAAGCTACTAAAATGCCTGGAGTGGGCTGGGTTTGTGGCTCAGTGGTAGTGTCCTTGTACGTACAGCACACGTGATTTTCAAGGTTTGATTCCTAGACACACACACACATACACTGGTGGGAAGGGGCAGTGAGTGGTTTTTAGGGTCACTGTGGGGCATCTGTACAGTTATCCAAACTTGTTAAAGACTGAGGTTGGCATTTAATCATGTTTTTTTTTTTTCTTTATTACCAGTCGTTCTAAAACTAGACCACTGACCTATGTTTTCCTGTGAAGTTAAAGTCATTCAATTCAAAAGTATTATTACTTTTTTTTAATTCCAAGATGTTATTTTTTCTTCCTGTTTTCCCGAGATTATCATACTTCTCTTTTCTTCTATGGAGTCATTATCTTTAAATGACGTTGCTCTTTCTCTTCAGCACCCTGCCGGGGCAGAAGTCATGCCCAGCTCTTAATAAAGAACACTGCTCCGTGAATTCAAAGGGGGGGATCCGCCTTTCTGTTCAGCCTGCCGTGAAATGTCTACACCATAAGCTTCTTCTGTGTGTCACACGTGCTGGAAGTGTTCTGTTATTTAAAAAAAAAAAAAAAAATCATTGTTAAACCCCATGTTACCTGAGAGGACTTTAGAAGTCTCTCAGGCAGTTTTCTGTTAGTAAATAAGGACAGTTTGACGCATCAAACCAATAAATTTCCATTTTAGAATGGGAGGCGGCCCCTGTTCCCCTACCTTTACTACAGAGACCTGAAACATGGGATATGTTTGTCCCTGCATCCTGGAACAAATGCCCAAGAAACCTAAGGCAGTTGTCAGACAATGCCAAGTGTATACCATCCCAAGGGGCACAGTCCTGGAGCTGTGGAGACCAGGCTTGCTCGGCAGAGACTATGTCAACAATGAATTTCACCTGTTCTGCAGTTTCCCCATGAACTGACTCTACTAATGCTAAATAGCATATTCTTTCCACTTGGATTGATTCAGTGTCTTCCGGCTCAAAGGTTACAGTGCAGTATGCGTTTCTCCTTTTCACCACCGTCATGACCAAGAACAACACAGCACTCTGAGGACAGCTCCGCCCCCTGAGAGCTGACCTTTCCGAGATTCCCAAGCTCCCCAAGCTCCCAAGCAGGAGTGAGGAGGTGTTGGCCTATTTCTTTGTAGTCTCATTTAGGGTGGCCACCCTGCCCCACCAGCTAGAATTTTAGTGTTGTGACTGACAAGACCAGTTTCTCACAAGCTGCGGCTGAATACCCACACTGAGATTAGGCCTTATAGCAGATGAAATATCACCAGCGGGTAAAAGACAAGAAAATGCTTCCAAGACCTTAACCTCGTTAAGCCAGAGTCAGCTTCTGTTTGTTTTCATCTCCTTTAAAGTATTATCACCTTCCCAGGACATTTCTTTTAAAAACCAGAATAGTGCATCTGGTTTTCGACTGAAAGGGTTATTAGCTGCTTCAGACACACAAATGACCCAGCGCTGGGAAGTCGGCCCAGTGGGTGAAGTGCTTCCTGAAGGAGGAGGGTCTGAGTTACTCCCAGCAACCAAGTAAAAGTCAGGTGTGATAGCATGTATAATCCTAACACTGGGGTCTCGGAAACAGGAATATTTAATATATTTATTTATTTTTGGACAGGTGCTCACTAGACTGACAGGCTATGAAGTCCCGTCTCAAAATAAACAAATAAATTAAGTTAAATTAATGAGTAAGGTCAAACAATGATTGAGAAATGTTACTTTGCGTTAACTTCAGGCCTTTGCCTGTAGGCAGATGTCCACACATGCACCCTTCACCCCACCCAAAAAGATACATTTATCATCGGTTTAAAAATAAGAAGCTCTCCGGTGGTGAACGCAATATATGTAAGTTGTTATTAAATATCCATCTAGTTCAGGCTCAAATCTCCTATGAAAGCGTGTTTTAGGCGCTCTTAGCCCTTAGGAAAATCATTAATGATACCAAAGAGATCGTTTCCAACCTGCCGTGAAACTCAGCTCTGACCCAGATGCTTGGAATCTAAAATTAATCATCTGCAGGCTTCACTGGAGACTGCTAATTCACAGAGCCCTGTTTTCCTTCCCATTGGGCACCCTGCTTTTCACAGAAGCTGCAACATCTGGAAACCACTGGATAACAGCATTCTTAATGAGGAATTCCAGTTAAACCCGTGTGTTCTAACTGGAATTCGAAGCCAGGAGCAAAGAAACTTCACTTCCTTGAGAACGGTCAGACACCTGTATTCATTTAAGTGTTCTGCAAACAACCATTTAGTCCCCCATGGAAGAGCCAAGCACTGTATTGGGTTCCTGAACAAAAGCGGGGGCTGGGGGCTGGGAGGGGGGGCTTATTCTCATAGAGTTTGCAGGTGTTCTGGAGAAACAACGACAGCCCAGCCCAACACACAAGATCAGAACAGGTTGAAATAGACTCCAGGCCAGACCTCTGCTAAGCAGACACACCGTCCACCCTCCCTGTGACCTTGGCTTTGTTTGATTTGCAAACTTAAGCAAACCTTAGCACTCGCTATTCCTTCTAAGTGCTTCCACTAAAACAGAAGGGAGCCCGAGCTCAGCCAATCCCGAAGCTCCCAGTGACTATTGCCCTTTGTCCAAACAAACTCTTTAAGCTTTTATTGTCCCTCGGTTTACATTTTAACAAAAGAAAATAACCGGAACTTGTCAAAGGCGCTATTCATTCATAAAGCACTGAGTGTCCACAGTGTGAGTGCCCTTGAGCCGGCATTAGAAATTAGTTTGTTGACCTCATGTGCTGTCATTCTATTGGGGGTGGGGGAGATGGGGAGCAACATGCAAGAAACCAGATACAGGTTTCTTCCCCTTCCAAAAATCTGTTTCTTGCTTCCCACCTTCTGTTGCAATGGAAAAGAAGCAAGGAATTCCAACGGACATAGTATCATTAGGGACAGTGTTATGCAGAAGTGAAGGCTAGGGAGCTGCTTCCTTCCGGGCCTTGCTTTCAGGGCTGAGACCTTGAGGAGGAGGGAGAGAGAGAAGGGGGAAGGGGGAAAAGGAGGGAAGAGGCAGAAGAGGGAGGGAAGGAGATGGAGGGGAAGGAGAGGAAGGAGCCGTGGGAGGAAGGGGAGGAGGAGGAAGGGAAGGAGGAGCAGTAGAGGAAGGGAGAGGGGAGAAGGAGGATGCCCTGTGAAGAGGAGCTTTACAGGTGCAGAGAAAAGGAGATGGCCAGCATAGGATGGAAGTATTTGCCAACACTTGGGAACAAGATAGATACATAGACAAGAAGGAGTGAAATCATGCAGGAGTTAACTTTTTCAGTTTGACACGAGGATTTGAGTGCAGGGTGGTCGGCCCTGATTGAGCTTGCGGAGGGCCACTCTGTCTGGGGAAGTTGCAGAAGGCACGAGGGACAAGATGTTGGTGACTACACAAAGAAACCCTGTCTTGAAAGCAAACAAACAGACAGAACCAGTGGCAATCACTGTCCCACTGTGGACATCAGCTCCCGGGAGTCCCTTCAGCCCTCTGCCCAGGCCTGGGTGTGCATCAACGGTATGATGTATGAACGTTAGTAACCCAAAGTCTGCGAAATGAAACACATCTATCAGCCAGATTTCAGTTCTTGTGGTATGACTAGGGTTACTTCCAGCTGGTGATAGAGTTTGGTTATATAAAGAACAAGTAGGCCATTTTCTTATAATTCTCTTGGCTTCTTTTAGGTGGTAGGAAAAAAAATTTTTTTTTCTTTAAGCCTTTACTGTTAATGTGTTTGTTTTTTTTTCATGAAAATTTGAAGCTTCTAACACAGTTCCTATTAATGTTTAGTCAGTTTCTTCATTTCCTTGTGCTAATGACCTGGCAAGCCTAGATGAGTTAATTCTGAATTAAAGTTAATTCAGGAAAACATTCAGCAGTTCCTATATGCAAACCAGCTCTCTCTCTCTCTGCATATTGAGAGTCAGTAATTATATTAAGAGATTCAGGAAAATCTAATAATACCATGAGAATTGCATACAACTTTGATTTTTAAACTGAAACATATGGGCTTTGAATTACTTTGCTTCATTTTTCTTACTTATAACTAGCCATTCCTGACTTATTTGCATCAGTATAAAATGTAAGCGCTTCAGGAATTGGTTGGTGTTCTTTTTACTATGTGCAGGAGAATCTAATTCACTCTTTTTATAAACTGAAGTCACTTGCTTAATTTCTATATTAAGGATATTTGTTGTTAATTTCTCATAAATAGTTGTTACAAGCATTTTGCCAGTCTTCATTGATCACCTATAATGAAGTAATCTCAGCATTAGTATAGAGCACTACGATTTCTGCTGTCTATTCCTGACTATTGACATAGTCTTGATCTCCTTTTTATCATTAAATCAGAAACCTTTTCTATATAAGTTTGTAATTTTTTAATTTGTTTGTTTATATGAAGATTTTGTGATTGGTCTTAATTATCAATTCTAAATAGGATAAATTTATTTCTTCTTAAGAATTGTGTTTGATCTTAATTATCAATTCCAGAAAGGATAAATTTATTACTTCTGAAGTTTTTTTTTGTTTTAAATAATTCTACTCTTGTTTCTTCTCCTTTATTATCCCTGCCCCATTCTGAGTAGAATGTGTAGTCTTGTCCACTCTTTATTATTTAAAACACATCTACTACATAAAACAGCTTTGGCCATACCTCACAGACTTTGGCTAAATAACATTCTTTAATTTGTGATATGTTCATTTGTGTGGCTCAGTCATTACTTAAGCAGGTGTTTCTAAAACATGCAAGCCATTTGGGATATTTTTCCTTTGAAGTTGCACTATTAATTTCTAACACTTCATCATTAAGATAAGAAGTCTACACCTTTTACTTGAGAAACACGCTCAAGTGGTTTCCATGCAGATTAAAATTGGTGTTTGTGCATGACACCTGATAGCTGAGAAGGTACATTTCCTGCTCTGAAGACGTATCTATGCCAATGTGTCAGTCATTAAGTCATTCAAGTACTTTATGTTCATAAGTATTTATCTTTGTATGTGAGACCAGCCAGAGAGCTACAGTATTAAAATATATTTGACTATCTCCTGTATGCATGCTGGCTTCTGTCTAACACTAAGTTTTCCTGGAGTAGTAGATACCATGTGACCCTGTGCGTGGTGTTTCCCTGTCCCCCTGGTGTTGTTCAGGTTCTACGGTATATTGAAATGAGCGTGCTCTTTGCTTTAGTTTATCCACTGCCGTGACATGAGATTGTAACTACTGCCTTAAAAAGAAGTCATGCTTTCCTGATGTATCTTGTTCCGTTTTTATATTTCCAACCTGACTGTATTGACTTTTAGCTCATGTGAGCATCCTTTCTTTGAATTGACATTTAAAATTGGGACTGATCCTGAATCAACACATGGACATTTGTCTTAAGTTCACTGTAATTGTGATGTCAGGCTACAGAACAATCTGAGACACCCTGTGTTCTTACTTGGATACTTTTATACGAGACCTACAGGCTGAGTCATTGCCACATTGTATCAGATGAAAGAGATGTAACTCATTGACCTTCGGTGATTTACATCGGCCAGAAAGCGTGTTGTTTGTAGTTGTGTGTAGGACTGTTGGATACACATCCTTAGTAGCAGTTTTTCAAGGGTCGAGATAGGTACATTAATTGCAACCGTTCTCAAAGACTGACCTGGAAGAAAGCTTTATGGACTAGGCAGATTTTGGCTGAAGATCTTCATGCTGACCCTATGACCTCACTGACCCCATGTCAATAGCCTCCCAGTGCCATTGCTCTGGAGTTGCCTATTGGTCAGGTTCAGGAATGGATTCTAGGGCTCTGTTTACATGTAGTTTTCCTCCTGTCCCTGTGCTTTCAATGCATGGCCATTTGGCAAGTGCATGTTATCATCATCGCAGACTCTGAAATTGCTTTTATCAGGTATAGATTCATTGTGTGTGTCTTGCTGGCTGTTTCCACTTGTCTTACAAGATTCATATAAGACACATAACTATCTTAAAAGGACAGCATTTTCCATGTTAACATTAAAAGAAAAAAAAAAAAGCCCAAACACCAAGCTCCTTAACTTCTTATTCCTCTGTCAATTTTAATCACGGTCCATAACCCACTTGCTGAAACTATGAACAGCAACATCCAATCCTAGCTGTGACTAGTTTGAAATAACAGTTGTATCATTCATCCTGAGGAGAGAGCATTCACCATGAGAAAAAAAATGTGATATTGAAGGGGTATGCTACATATGCTTACTCCAGAGAAAGAAAGACTCTGAAAACATAATAGCTCTCTCAACATGTTCATGGTTGGCAGGTAGTGGAGGAAGGAGGTGTGGTCTCTATGAAGAACGGGCCAAAGGAGATCTGTAGGAAGATACATACATTTTTGCTCAATATGAGAAGGAAGTGTGTAAGCATGCCTTAAGGGTCTCAGACACCGCTCAAGTCGACGCCTGGGATTGATTTCTGGATTAAGTGTCTTTTTAAGGTACTTCTACAGCGGGGATACTAAGAGACAGTCCCATGCAGAGCTAATTGCTAAAGCAACCGATCCTAGCTTGGCAGTACATATTTCCTCTGGCGTCAGCGTCGAAATATTTGGTTGCCCAGCAACTAGCAAACATCTGCCATGCATCCGAAAATGGTTATTTCAGTTGTGTGGTTCCTGCCACCACACTGGTTCACTTCAGTCCTGACAAAAATTCCCAGTAGAACTTGCTGTGTATCAAAATGGTGTTGAGCTGTGACTGGTAGAGTCCTAACGTTTATCAGCTTAGCCTCCGAGCACCTTTTAGGCATATGTTTGACCCAAGCAGGCAGTGGTGAGAACACAGCAATAGAGTTTACAAAGCTGTCCTATCTAGACAAGTTCTTGGATTGGTGGTACAAGTTGAATCATGAACTCTTCAACTTTGGAATCCTGTGAATATTTAATACGTGACTCACACCGGCATTTAAGGTATAGAGAACAGAGTTTCAATGCATAATGCGCTGTAGTTGTAACTTTCCATTCATGGTCTCCTAGGAAACCAATAAACCATATCTGGACTGTTTATGAGTTTGATCTCATTTTATAAACAGCTGCTTTATGTTACAAAAACCAAAGAACTATGATTGGCTATACTTGCACCTTTAAACATCTGCCAAGATATCTTACTGGGTTTTCTTAGTAATAATGACTCAGTATATAAGATAAACCATGGAACCCTGTCAGAGTCTATCCACACTGAATAATTGACACACTCATTTCCGTTCCTTTGTGTGATCTCTCACATCCAAATTGTAGTTTTAGAAAGTGATTGATTGTTGAGTAATTTTTCTCTTTCCCTGAAAGATTTAGAACTGCTCTAGGTAACTTTTTATTAGCTGGCCCAAGACATTGGTGCAACAATATAATTAATCGCATTTTTTTAAAAATGAAAATGATGGCACATTAATTGGTAATTTGGGGATGAGAGTTTTTCCTAATTACTTATTAACCTTTAAATCAGATATACACAAGGGAACAACAGAACAAGATTGGTGTCTGAATATAAGGAAGTTTTTTTCAAGGTGCCTTTTATAAAAAGAATCTAATGAAAACGTCCCGCCTCCCACCCAGAGGAGACATTCTTACCTTAGGAGCTTAGTGGCATGGTGCTTAATATATTAACTTGCTATAGAAGGTTGCATATATCTATTCTTGGCCCATCAATGATTCATCATTAATAGAATTATGGTTGAGTAAGACGTTAGAAGTGATGTTATCGAAAGGGTTTTTTCTTCCCCCATTTAAATTTGCAGATAGTTGCAAAGGATTCTGTTATGAGGAACATATGCTATTTTTAGTTGAGATGGTCTATTTGGGAATCTTCATCCCCATACTGGAAAATGAGGAAAGCTAAATCTACCAGCAAGCTCTAGAACTGTGGTCTGACGCAGTGCAGGCAGGCACAGAGCTGAAAAGGTTAACTGGATGAGCTGTGGCGCGAAGTAAATTCACTGTCATTTAAACAGTGGGTCCGTTTAATTGGTCAGACATGGAGTGGATGAAGGGGCAGATAAGTGGATTTCAGAGGACAAGGGTCCAATTTCATTTTCTCTGATGGGAAAGGGAATCCCATTCTGAGCTCGGTCCGTCTCTGTGCTCTGTTCCATTGAATAAGAGTTATTTGAAGGTCAGGGTTGCTCTTTTATATCTTCTACAGATTCATTTTTCTGCTCTGTCTTATCTCGGGGCCTTTGCCCTGTAGACTTCCCAAGTCCTTACCTGTGTCTTCATGATCTAGTGGGAATTTATTAGGTGCCTGATGCGTGCCAAGTTCTGTCTATGGATAAAAGGCACAGCAGTGAGGATACCACAGTTGCAGACAGTCTGACAAGAGATCAAGATGAGTATTGGGTAACTGTCGGGTGGGGAGGGGGTGTGTGTGGGCTACAGAGAGGTATCGGTGAGATCAAAAGTGCACTGTTGAGGCCCATGGATGGGCGTGGAGACCTCTGACTTGAGGTCAGAGAAATCAGGGCAAATGTCTCATTGAGACTGCCTGGAAGAATAGGGTAGAAATGAATTCAAAGGAGACATAGAAATCTTATGAGGTTGCTTGCCCTCAGCCACTCCATGTTTTGTCTTCTGTATCTTGCGTGTCTCCCTGTTGTTCACTTAAGGAGTAACACTGATGAGAGGACCTTCCTTGGACCATCATGCAGCAGTGCAAATGGGGCACTGCTAATGGACGTGCTGTGGTTTATGGAGGAGGCAGAGCATCCATTCCCCCGCTGAGGTTTGCTTCCCATTTCCAAGAAGCTGTGGCTCTCTCTCTGTGTTTTTCCCAAGAAGCTGTAGAGCTTAGAACCACATGAAAAGAAAGTGCTAAACTGGCCACAGAGTCACAGAAATAAATAGATAGTCAAACACATAAGGAAATACACAGGTAGATAAACAGAGTCGCTATTGACAGGTAGAACAGAAAATGAAGGGAGCCATTAGTACAGGTGCTATTCCCTGAGTCGATGCGACACCTTGGGGGAGCCTTTTTGGTGTATGGAATGTAATTCTTCAAAAACAGTTCTGGAAGATGGGGATCAAACCAAAATACAAGGAAACAACAACAACCAAACCTCAGCTTTATGGATAATAGTTGCAAATTGGTAGGGTGTGTTGGTTTGAATACGAACGGTCCCCAGAGGTTCATATGTTTGAATGTTTAGTTATCAGTGAGTGCCCTTGTTGGAAGAAGTATGTCACTAGAGGTGTGCTTTGGTGTTTCAAATTCCCAAGCCAAGCCTGGTGTCTTTCATTTCCTGATGCGTGCTGATGTAGAACTCTCTGCTCCTCCAGCACCATGTCTGCCTGCATATTGCCACGCTCCTTGCCACAATGACAGTGGACTAAACCTCTGAACTGTAAGGCAGCCCAAATTAAATGTTTTTTATTTTGTAAGAGCTGTCATGGTCATGATATCACTTCACTCTAAGACAGAACTTTAACTCAGTAATAATTCCTTGAGTTAATTAATGAATCTATATCTTGAAGTATATCTTCCCCCACGCCTTCTCCCCTAAAATAGAAGTTTCTCAAAAGTGTAGGCACCTGGAATAAAGGCTGCCATAAGATTGGTACTTAATGGTACTGCCTTACTTAAAAGATGACAAAGTTTAACAAGATTCAATACCTGATGCAAAATCGCCCAAGAACCAGGATGATTCTGAGTTGATGACAAGTCAGCCCATGCTCTCTTCCCATCTGCCAAACAACGACGGCCCCTTCTTTCCACAGCTGCTCTCCAAGTCGCCCAGGTCGTCTCTCTGTAACTCACCGACAAGGTTCTGTTCACAGGACAGTAGTATGTCCATTTGCCATGTACCTGTAACATGGGGAAGGATACATATGCGACACTCTTCCTGTGTGTGCTGAAGGAGGCCAGATTGGCCTGACCATGTCAGGAAAGACATGAGGGAGCTTATTCGTCACAGTGCAGAGTCAAGCTCATGGGCACAGGAGAGCTAGCTGATCCTCACGACTGCCCAAGGTCATTCTGAGGAACCCGTGTATAGATGCCCTGTAATCTTGTAGTATTGAATGGAACAGGATAGCAAAGAACCGAGCATGGTTTGGGGAATGACCGTTTTCATTCTGAGAAATGGTGGGGATGAAAAATTGTGTGCTTTTCCAAATGGTTCAAGTGACTCCAGATTTCACCAAGTATGGACATGGATAGCTTGGGTCCCTTATAGTACTATCTTTTAGATAGTTTTATTTTTTTTTAATCGATTTATTGTTTAGAAACATCTTTTCTCTGTTTTCCTATGACTGAATAAAATGTGAAGGCTATTAATATGCTGTGTTAAGGGGAATTATCAAGTTTCATATGAAATTGTGGATTTATTTATTTCGATCTTCATAGAAGTAGAAATTGGTTTACAATAGTAGAACAGTCTATAAACACATTGTATCATCAAATATTCTTTTTGTTCAACTCATCCATCTCACTTCTAGAGATTTATTCTAGAGAAATACTTGTATATGTGCACAGGGAAGCAGCATATGTATGTCCATGCCTACGGTGTTGTAACAGTGAGAAGGAGATCCAGTCAATGGAGGAGACCACAAAGAGAGTATTTGGATGAAATATGGCTCATCAATATAACGAAATAGTATATTACAATTCAATTTTCTCTGATTCAATGCATCTACTTATGTATTTTTCTGTCATTTTCAGCAAATATATATTTAAATGGCCAGAAAAAAAATACTGCCACAATATTATTATTTAGAAAGAATGTAAAGTTTGCTACAATGTTGTGTTCATTATCTGTTTGTATTTATAATGCAAAGAAGCTGCATATATTCGTTATAGTTACATCTATATACGTCAGTAGCAGAGGACCCAACAGTTATATAGCTTTTAATCATATAACTTACGTGAACAAGCAAGGTTTTCCACTGTCGTCACAGGATGTATAACTGCTATTGTACCACTCAAGACCCAGGTTCCTTCTACATCTTTGCTCCAATGCTCTTCAGACCATAGGATACACCCTTGTAGCTATGGAAATGAGGTTGGAAATTCTAGCAAAATGACCACATGGACAACCACACCTGCATTATCAAAGGAACAAAAGAGAATACATCTTGGTAAATCAGTTGTTCTCCCTTCTCCCATAGCCACAGAGAGAAAATAGAGGGGAACATGGGATTGCATTCTGAGGTGCTAACAAAGAGAACTTAGATTTATCTGTCTTCTCTAGATCACTTCTTGTGATGAGGGGAGTTTATGACTGAGTTCCACGCCCTCGCCTGTCTATACTGCTGTCTGATGCAGAATGCGGCATCTCTGTGCAGCTCATTTGACCTTCCAGCTGACTATGCCAACACCGCCTTCCTCTTCCTCCTATCTTTACAATATTTTTACTCCATGCTTCCATGTTCATCACCACTGACAGGCTCCAAACCCTGGCTGTTCAACATTACCTGATTATAACCACTAAGACGCTGGGTTTCCACTAACCTCTTACTCTTACCCTAGCCTTTCTGTTCACTTCCTAGCTCCCACAAATGTACTGGTCACTCCTAACAGTGATAGACAGAATGAAAAGCTAGACTTATCACCTACCTAATAGACTATGCAAGACATCTGTGTCAGTTGATGTGCCCAAGTCAAGACTCAACCTATTAAGCTATATGGAACTTCAGAATGGTGACGATAGGAACCAGAAGGCTTCATTGAAGGTTCCTTAATGAGGCAAGACTGGAATTGTTCAGCCATAAAGTAACATGTATCAGGAATACTTAAATCAGTACATCACTAGAATTGATAGCCTGACTTTACAGATGGAGAAAATTAAGCAACGGGGCTTAAGATGGTTCAGCAGTTAAGAGCACTAGCTGCTCCTCCAGGGGACCCAGGTTCAAGTCCCAGTGCCTACATGTCGGCTCCACAATCATCTGTAACACCAGTGCCAAGGGGACCTAACGCCCTCTTCTGGCCTCGGTGGGCATTGCATGCGCGTGGCGTACAGACACACGTGCAGGCAAAGAACACAACTTAAAACTTTAATTAGATGAAATGGCTGAGATTAATGATTCAAGATTACATAAGTAAGTAAGAAGCAGGATTTGGATCCAGATCAAAGATATAGATACTTCTGGAGCTGTGTGGTTTCAGTTACCTCATTGTGCCTTGGAGCTTTTCAGCATGGACAATCGGCAGTGATCCCACGGACAGTGGATCGGACAGAAGAGAAGCCATGGCAGGGTGTCACCAAGGGCTTTTAGGATAAGGTCACCCTGGTGTCTGAGGTGCTCTGGCACAGGAAGATTGAGTTACCCACAGGAAGTGCTGTATCAGGCTGCATCTGGTACTGTGTTCTCCCTCAGCCCAGGGAAACGTAACCCTATAAGTCAGTCCAGCTCCCTGGCCCAATTTCACTCTTCCTGTTTCCAGAACTACCTGGCCTCCCAGTAGCAAACTCTGAACCTCTCAGATTTCTTCTGGTTGGGTTCCATCCGTCTTCCCTGAGGTCACTTTCCTTAGCAGTCACAGCCCGTAAAAACATCCTCACGATGTCCCCAGGGCTGCTTTCGCATCCCCTCACGCACACTCAGAGGTCACCATTCCTTCGTGGCACATCAGCCTTCTGCCCCGTCTCTTCCCCATGAAACTACTCTCCTGTGGAAAGCTGGAACCAAAGGTCTCCTGTTCTTTTGTTCCCATCCAAGCCATAAGCAATTCTCAGTCTTGTAAGGACTTTTTCCTCCAGTTTCTTTCGTTCAGTCAAACGGGGGTCAGGGTGGGGAGGATGGAGAGTTACAGAAAAATACTCAAAGCTCTCTGTAATATGAAGGAGCTGAATGCCAGAAGCGATTTTCTCTGAAGGACTTGATTGAGGTGAGGTAGCAAACTCCTTGGAGGCTGTTAAGCAGAGTGGCAGGAGACAAGAAGAGCCTTGCTGTGTGTGGTACGTGGCGTTAGTCACAGACTGGCTTCAGGTGGAAAGTCTCCTAACTGCTGTTTATGGAATACTGGCATATGGCCCGTAGCATGCCAGACTCTTGAAAAGCACTGGTTCACATAATCTTTATAACCAACCCTGAGATCATTCCCATTTCTAGGCATCTGAAATCTAGAGAGGTAGAGAGCAGTTTGACCCACAGAACTCCATCCCGATATGGTGTAGGCAAATACCTAATGTTCCCGCTACAGTTGGATAAAACAGACACTTGGGGCAGTTCTCACATGGAGCAGTCGTGGGCTTTGTCCACTTGCCCAGCCCAGACTCTGTTGGCTTCAGGGACAGAGCTGAGAGGAAGGATGGGGTGCTCCAGGGAAAGGCCACTGGCTGAGCTGCAGAGGACATTAACCAAGGGCCAGGCTGGGTCTCTTAAGTGACATTCCATCAATGTGCACAGCGATGCCATGGAAAGGTTCCTATTTATAAAAGTTACTTTTAGAATTGAGCAGACAGGTTCAGAGATTGCAAATAACCACAGCTCCTAGGTGGCTGAGAAGGGATTTGAACCCTTTAGTCCCCCGAGTCTGGAGAACTTGGTTACCTCACTGCACTGCATTGAATGTAGCTTCAAGCTTGAGTCCAGAACAAGAAAACTGGCTGGGTGGTGATCCTGGAGTGTTGGGTCTGAGGTGTAGACATTTTCTAAGTATGCATGGACAAAACTTAGCAGATTTGGGTGACAAACATCCTGAGACAGGCACCAGCTGCACCAGCTTCCCAAGCAAAGGCCAACAAGTAGAGGGGACCAGAAGCTGGGCAGATCAAGATGTGCCCATAAATAGAGGCCAGAAGAAACCACAGATGTCAGCAAAAAACGAAGATGACGGAGGATGGACAGTTGACATCATGGGGTAACTAAGAGGGAGTCAAGGTCAAAGACACTCAAGGTAGCGGACACATAAACAACTCTCAGAGCTGAAACACAGCCAGCCGCTTGTCCCAGCCTGCTTAGGATGCTGCCATGATGCCTTAGATTATGTCAAACTTATTAGGAATATATTATGTTCCGGTAAATGCTGGGACCATGAAGGACAATGAAGCATCCACTCTCCCAGACATCACTGCTGCGGTTACAGAGTGCTCTGCTTCACGGTAGCTTCTTCTAACAGGTTATTGTTTTCTAATAAAGTGTAACTGCACATTTGCCTTACATAAACAAATAGAAGAAATAATAATAGTTTATACTGCCACTGAACATTATAGGAAAGCACAGACTTCCATTTAATGAGGTTTGGAGACAACATAGCAATTTTGATATCCTGTCAAGCTTGTTAAATTGCGATTCTACCAGGATTTTACACAGAGATCGAATCGGCACATCCCAGGGTACAAATTAGGCATAATTGGATATGCGCCAGCTCCTTCAGGTCACTGGGATATAATCTGACGCCATAATTGAATAAATTCTACTGTTATGACCTGAAAAGCCCTCTCCCAAAACTTGAAGCCCTCTCTCTCAGGAGGTGACGGGAAGCTGAGGCCCTTGTCCAGCTGTTATAATAGTGTCTCTTACAGCTAAGCCCAGATTCAAGGAATCCCTGGGATTTCAGAGCTGTTGATTGGCGCACTCTGTGAGATTCCAGAGCTGTTGGATGCTGTACTCTGTGAGATTTCTGATCTGTTGCTTGGAGTACTTTGAGATTTCAGACTTGTTGGTTGGTGAATTCTATTGACTGAGCAATAGTTTGTGCAATAATTTGTGTTTCTCAAACTTCTCTTGTTAGTTTGATCGGAAAGTGGTCTAGGGGAAGGCGATTTGTCATATATCTTATCCTCTTAAACTTTAGTCTCAGGAATTGAGTCAGTCAGTGGGACTAAGCAGTGTAGCTGTCCCTTCTGGCCTATGATGCCCCTTTGTCTGACTTAAAATTTATATTTAAAACATACCTATTTACGTAAGTCAAGAGTATAGGCTAGTTTATTCACTTTGCTGACTTTTCATGTAATAATATTTGCTAATACTCTTTGCTTTCTGCAGTCGCTGTTAGCCATTTACAAGTATAATGATCTGAAGGGTGAAGGATTCTGGGATTCTGTAGCCTTGAGTGTCTTTCCCTAATTCCCAAGTGCCAAATCTACAAAGTTTAAAACAAACAAACAAACAAAAAAAACCTAAAGCCTTCCAAGTAGCACATGAAGAGACTAGGGAACCCCACACCATGAAACTTAGTTTCATACTCAAAATTACCACTATAGTCTAAAGCTACCTTCAGGCTATGTATATAAGGTGCATATAAAACATCAATGAATTTCATGTCTACACTTGAGTCCTAAGTCCATGTAATCTAGAGTCTTAAAAAATGTCTGAAATAATAAATAATTCTGGTCTGAACCATTTAGGTCATACTCAACCTGTGTCCTCTTACATTAGCTTTCTAAATGGTTGGTTCTGAGTCCTAAACCTACCTTTTCAACCATTCTAAAGTTATTTAGGTAAAAATAGTTATTTTGTGTGTATATGTGTATGCACGTGTGCGTATGTGTGTGCGTGTGTGTGTGTGTGTTGTGTGTGTGTGTGCTTGTGTGCGTGCTTGTGTGTGATGAATGTGTGCATACATGCTTGTGTGCCATTTAGGTCACAGGACAGCCAGTGGGAGTTAGTTGTTTCTCAGGACTGTATGGGTCCCAGGATTGAGCTCAGTTTACCCTGCATCTTCTGGTGCCTTCATCGGCCCATAGATCTTACCTTCCCATGATGCATCAGAGTATGGGATTACAATAATGTGCTCTGTGGCCTGCTCTTGCGAAGAGGGCTTTGGAAGGAAATCAACTCTGCGTAAATTGGCTGTATTTGAGTTTCATGCCTTCTGTGTAACCGGCATGTTGATCATCCACCTGAGGCGCCAGGGGAAATTCGCTCTCCTGTGCTTGTTGGGCTTTTCTACCCATATTCTTCCTTCTTTTAATTATGATTTCCTTTCCCTGAGAGCAAGGAAATGCTCATTTTGACCTTCGCAGAACTGTTAGAAAGATAACATTCTGTTTAGCTTCCTGCCTCCGTGTATCAGTAGCCCTGGCTATAGTCTTCGGCTGAATTTAATGCCAATAGTTAGAGCGTATTTTTGCATGAATTACTACTATTCTCAAATTCTCCCTCTATTCTTATGTGTAATTAAGAAATTGCTGTAATAGGAGAATTTCCTCCTTAACTAAGTGCTGTCTAATGCTTGGGAGTGAGAACGGAATCTAAGATGTACATAAATATAAAAGAAATCAGCAAATGAACTGGTCCCCAGCGCTCAGCCAATGCCGTGTTGGTATAAATTTAGACCGACTGCTTGAAAGCCGAACTCATTACTTGGAGATCCAAGTTCTCCACTTCTTGTGTATTATTCTGGTGGCTCTCACAGGAAAAGCGCAATGCATTGGACTCAGGAGATAAGTATTTCTAATAAGAGCTGACAGGAGGGAAGGGGGGAAAGGGGTCAGAGAGAAACCTATAATAAATGGAAGAAATGCTATTGTCCATGCGTGTGCATGCACACACTTGTGTATGCACACCTGAGTGTGTGGACAGATTGAAGGAATCTGGAGAGAGGTGGTTATCCCTGACCGAGCAACCTCTGTGGCTAACCTGTGTCTCTCCCTTTTTCTATTCACTCACAGGAAAGGTTGAAAAATGGACATTTTTCTCTATAGTATTAAAATCCATTTTTCTTTCTCCAACTTCTCTGGCCAGAAGAATCTGATTTACTAGGAAATTTCAGATGAAAGAACAATTCAAACTTATTTCCTACTGCTCCCCACTCTACCAGTATTGCCTTGGATCTGATCTCCAATATGGACTTGGTCGCTACTGCATGCGGTCCTCCTTTTCTGAAACCTCCATTTTCCTTGAGCTCTCTGCATTATTTAACAGTACTGAGGGCGGGCTCTGGCTTTCTGTCTTAAATCCTGGTTTTCTCTTCGCCTGATATACATTCTAAAACCTTCCAGTATCACTTGGAATAAACTGATGTTAGTTTTGTCTTGCCACCTCTGTAACTGGAGTGGGGTACACTATGCTCCATTGCAGTGATTTGTAGGCAAGATGAGAGGCTGATTCTGGGCCGACAGTGTAAATGCTGGGACCAAGTGCCAATTTTACTCCTTGGGAGTCTTCACTTAACTTGTACCATCTAAGGGAGGAAAGGAGGAATAACCATTTCTAGAGAAATAGGAAAGATTCCAAACCTCAGGAAAGGGAAAGAGGAAATAAAAAACATGTCTTTGGACACTGGTCCCTTGATACTCAGTAATACCTGGTATTGGTTGCCAAGTAACTGTAAGTTCCTGTCTAGCTGGGAATGGATTCTCCACAGGACTCTGAGGAACTTATGAAGGTACAACCTTGTCTACATTTCACAGTGTTCGTGAGGTCTCCCTGCATGCCCTTTAGACCCTCAATTCTCGTCAGTAGAGCACCTTAGTATTATTGCACATGTTCCTATGAGCTCCCTGCTTAAATTAATAACTTTCTTAAAAGACAGTAAGAAACATAATCTTATAGATTGTGTTTCTCAGCATCCGATGCATGGTATGTCTTCCACAAAAGCATATTGATTTGGGGCTGGGAAAATGTCTTAATCAGTAAAGTGCTTGCCACAAAGCTGAGTTAAGTCCCCAGCACCCACACACCCAGATGTGGTAGCATGCACTGTAATCCTAGCACAGGCCCGCTAATCTAGCCACACTGGTAAACTCCAGGCTCAATGAGAGACCCTGTCTCTGTCTCTCTCCTTCTCTGTCTCTCTGTGTGTCTGTCTCTATCTTTGTCTCTGTCTCTGTCTCTGTTTCTGTGTCTCTCTCTGTCCCTCTCTGTCCTTCTCTATCTCTCTGTGTCTCTCTCTGTCCCTGTCTGTCCTTCTCTGTCTCTGTGTGTCTCTCTCTCTCTTTCTCTCTCTCTCTCTTCTCTCTCTCTCTCTCTCTCTCTCTCTCTCTCCTCTCACACACACACACACACACACACACACACACACACAGACTGCCTGATTATCTGCCCTGCCATCCTACCTGGTTATCAGAGCCTTGGGCCCTTTCTCTTGGTGGACACAAGTTCAAGGACCCTTGCAAAGACATGCTTTGCCTTTCAGCATTTAACTTCCATTGATTTTTTTTTTTTTCACTCTCTGTGCCAGAGACATAAATTGATTCCAGTTGTTTAAAAGAAGTGTATATTTTTCTTCTGCACATTTTAAGGGGAAAATATTTAATGTATTTTCCTTAGACTAAACCAAAACCAGATTCTTTTCCCAGAAATGTATAAACGGACAATAACGTGGTTACTTTGGAAGCTAAAATGTGAATATATTGGATTTCAGAGGACTTAGGTGAGCCTGTGCATGTGTGGCTCCAGGTGACAGAGAAAATCTGGAGTCAGCAATTGGAGAAGAAAGAGTAAATTCAAGAGCTCTCCTGTATAGAGTCGTGATTTAAAAAAAAAATAGAATAAAACTGAACAGTTTTGTGCAGAAGCCGTGTGGCACATTGTATTAGTCAGTGGATACAAATTGCTTTTTAAAACAAAAGAATATTCATGACATTTTTCTGTCTACAGATAAAATAGTTCCCTTTATCGTGGAATCATAAAATCTCGGGTCTGGAAACTTGGAGAATTAGATTATTTTCTATCCAGTGCCAAGCTGGTGAGTCCTGTAGGGCAAGGATCATAATTTCTGCTTCCTATTCAAAATGCCCACAGTGCTGAGCCAGATGCAGTGCCAGGCCCCTTAGATAACAGGCCCTGTTGTGACTCTGAAGGCTGAGAGCTGGGGGGAGGGGAAAGGGGAAATCCGTGCCCTGTGGAATTGGGCTTCACTGTGATAAAACCCACCCTGGAGCCACAGAGCTCTTGTAATCATAGCGATTATTTCCTTGGGATTTCCCTCCTCTCTCACTAACATGCCATACAAAGCACTACACTGGTGCTTTTGTCGCCAGAGTGTTGGACCACCGCCATAACTTTAGCCTTGCATCCCAAGTTCACGGGGACCCTGCACATTGATCCACCGGTTCTGACCCGCCGTGGGAGCCTCGTCTTCCTGTGAACACAGTACAGTGACTTACGCTGGTGGTTCAACATCAATGCTCTGCTCAGAGTTGGTTCAGGAAGTCCTACCAGCTGTCATGTAAGGGTAATTAACACATTTCTCTCAATTATGCATGCTGGTGGAAGAATTTCAAACATTTGGCTGGATAGCAAATCCATCCCCTCTGTTAAAGAAAGGTCATCCCTCTGACCGGCTGGATATTTACTTTTCTTTAGAAATGAGCTTCTTGGAATTTTCTTTGAGTGGGTGGGGGAATGGTAGAGACAAAGGGAATGTTGTAGTAAAACTGACGCTGTCATGCATTGAAGACGGCCCAAGTCCACACATCGGGATCTTAGACCTTATATTAACCCTTGTTGGGTTTTGTTGCGTTGTTAGCCCGGATGCCATGATGACTGAAATAACCACACACGACTCTGAAATGTTACTGCCGACTTCTGCGTCAGGATATCTCTCTCCCCTTTTATGTGTTCCTAAAGGGAACAGGTTATCACTTGGGGAGGAATTAATAAAGCAGGGCATTGAAGGATGCAAGCATGGCAGGCCCCGGGCCTTTAGGATCTTAGGTTCCAGCAAATGGAAACACTGAAGTGATCTGAAGACAGCGGACATGGTTCTCAGCTACTGATGAGGAAAGCTGGACAAAGGCTGGTGGAAAAGACGTTGCCTCAGTCTGTGACTGGGAACAAATGGGAGGTCGGGCTGAGGAGGTAGGTAGGGTGTAAGAGGGCCATGCAGGCAGCAAGCTACTCCAGTGTGAGGAAGGGAAAGTGCCCGTTGTATTTGTAATCTGAGAGTAATGCAGCCGAGGACTGCAGGGAAGAAGACTGTGCTGGAGAAATTTGATGAGGGAGAGAAAAAAAATCTCTCACCTTAAAGTAAGTTTATCTGGATCCAAATTTGAGAGAGCCTGGGCTAGGTACCACAGTGCTAGGTTACCCCAGGTTCCCGGTTCCCGTGGGGAGCAGGTTCAAGGAGTTCTATAGTAACAGAACACAGAATTAAATGAAGGGGTTTGAAAACCACACTGGTGGGGACTTCAGAGAGGCGGTCACAGCAGCATGGAAGACCCTCTCCTGTGAGCCTTAGATGCGGTCTGAAGATGCTCTTAGCCTATGGATGGGTGGGAGCTAGTGGTCAGCTAATCTAGCAGATTACAAAAGGTTTTTTTTTTTAATCTATTTGTTACAGGATGTTAGTTCTGACACGGTGGGCACAGAAATGTTGTCTCAGGGGGAATTTAAACTGGCTTAAGATAAAATATAATTAAATGCTAGACCTGTAACATCCCACCCCACCCCACCACACACACACACACACACACACACACACACACACACACACACACACACACACACTGCAGCTCTACCCAGGCCCAGTCGCTCAGTCTTTGCAGACACAGCCTCTTTCCCAGAATTCTTGTTCAAAACAGAGATGACGACCACACCTTAAAACAGAGTTGGGAAAAGGCCCTGAATGCCAGAGTTGAATATGGGCATTAATATGTTTGCAACAAGGAAAAATTTGAAGAGGGAAATAAAAAAGTTGAAATACTTTTGTGATCACTAGAGGGTGAGGTGCAAACTTTTGCACCTTGGGGTTTGGCTTACTGGGAGACAGGGTTTTTGTTTTCTGGTTTCTTTCAACTCTATTAACATAAGCTAATTATACATCATGATGGATTTGATTATGATATCTTCACACACGTACCTTTCTGTATTTTGGTAGCATCCATCCATTCTACAGTATTGTCTCTTCTCCCCCTCCCATTCAGGAGTTTCAGAGTCTCTTCCCAGCTGGTTCCCTTCCACTTTGCTCTGTGATTTGGGGGAGGATGCCCAGTGAGTTCCATGCTCCTGGCAGAAACATGGATGATACGTGTTATGGGAGCATGGACTCCTTTCCAGTGTCCTACAGGACTGAAGTGGAGACAGCATCTTTACAGCAATAATCAAGTGCAGTAGGGTCACTGATGTGAGTCCTAAGTTAGTATGTCTAGTGTCCTCACTGAAGGGATGTTTGGACAGAGACAAGTCTGATATGAAAGGACATAGAGGAAAACAGCTGCCTACAAGCCAAGGAGAGAAGCCTCTCCTCAGAGCCCTCAGGGAACACACCCACTCATTTCCTGGTCTTGGACTTCTTGCCCCCTAGAAATGTCAATCTATCCATTTCTGTGGATCAAGCAAGCCACTTGGTGTGTTGTCTTTTGGGCAGCTCAGAGCCACAAATAGAGTGGCTGTATAATGAGCTGAAATTGACAAGAACAGAGTCACGTGGGCCTGGTGATGGTGGCAGGGGGAATCCAAGGGGAGGAGATGGAAAGTGTTGTAGAGAGATGCTTCCCGATTGGACAACACAATGTCAGGACAAGGAGAGATGCCAAGGGACTCGCGTTCTGTTCATGTTTCTGGATTGGATGTGGGAAGGCTGGGTTCTGGTCAGGTTGTTCTTGGACTCCAGATATTTCCATTACCCCAAGTCTACTGTTGCATCTCTCAGTGTCTCCATGAATAAAGGATTGCATAACCTTGAACCATCTTACGCTTCAGAACCAGGAACAGACAGTGTTAATTACACGGTTCTGCATTAGATGAGTTCTGCATTAGATAGAACCAATGTGTGCCTGCGTTGCTTCTGCATTTGAGTAAGAATCAGCCCACCTGCTCCTAAAAGAGATTTAAGTGAACTTTTAAAATTTATCTTTTTTTTTTTGGAACAACTAAGTAGAAAATTGACCCAAAGGGAAAAAAAGAGAAACATATTACAGGTCACCTGAGATGAACTCATTATTGGATTTGAACTTTAGCTCTGCATTTCCTGGCAGTTATGGCAAAAAGAAAAGCATGCGCTTATTGTCTGATAAAAATCAGTGTAATATGATTAGCTCTTGAGGAAAACATAGAGATAGGCCGAGAGCTCAGATGAGGTTACACTTAAGAATATACCAATTCAAAATGCATTAAGAGCCATGCAAAAATCCATACTCTAATCCAGTAATTCTACTTACAGGGAGGAAACTTGAAAAGGAGGCAGAGTGGACTGTGTGTGTGAAAACGTTTGTTTCAGAATCGTTTGTCAAAGTGCAGAGCTGAAAGAAACAGAATAGGGAAAACAGTCACTCAACTCCGGTGCATTTTCAAGCACACGTAATGGAGACATTGTAGACAAGGCAAACATTGTAGCAACAGAGACAAACTAGGTTTACGGAGGCCTGTTAAGAATGGTCTGAAGAGGTATGGGTGGAGATGGCTTGCTCATTAAAGTGCCAGCTCCACAAGCCCAAGGCTCCAAGTTCAATTCCCAGCACCCACTAAAGCGGAGCATGCTGTCATAATCCTATAATCCAAATCTGGGGAGGCCTATGCGGAAGGATCTTTGGGGTTTGAGCTTATTAGTTTGCCCAGTTGGTGAGTTGTAGGTCCAGAAAGAGTCTCTCTCAAAAGCATAGTAAAGAGCAATAGAGGAAGTCCCCTCCTCAGCCTCTGGCCTTTGCTCTTACTCATATGCACACACGCGCACACACACCACACACACACACACACACGCACACACACACCAGTCAGGAGACAGAAATGTGTGTTGACCGAGATTATCATTGTATAAAAGTCTGAGCAGTATCAAAGAAGCATCCTCGATCCGGCAGTAACTGATAAAACTGCTGTTCAAGCCGAGCTGCTCTCCGCCTCCCGTACTCCCTCATTTTTGTGATGTTTACAGTTAAATGTGAGAAAACAACCGGTTCAAGAAAATGAACCTGCTCACGTATCTAAGCTTTCCATTTAAGGAATGCTTTACAGAATTATGTTTTTAATTAAAAACAAAGAGAAACATTTGGGAAAGGCAAAAACAGGAAACTGAAATCATATTACCTGTAAAGTGCTGTTATTGAATTTCGTCAATTAGCTTTGCGTTTTCAGAAATGTCTTTCTACAATACAAAATCATGTGGATGAATGGTGCCACACTAGTAGCCTGGCGTTTGTTCCTGAGGTCACTGGAGATGCTGAAGCAAGCATGAGGAGGGTCCAGTGGTCCCTGTCCCTAACTTGTTTCTGAGCCCCAACACCGGGGATCAGGCTCTTCAAAGGAACCTCCAGGTACCAATATTTCTCCTCATGGCTAACCTACCCATTCCCCTCTTTCTGTGCTGCTCACCAACATGTTTCTCTAAAGTAAGGAAAAGGTCTTTCTCTTCCTTCTACCCCTTGATGGCAAACAGTTACATCCAGTTATTTATGCTCAGTGTTGGGCTGAAGCACTGTAAGTTCTTCCATTTTCTAACCCAGGCCATAGAAGAACATTCTAGAAAAGTCTTCGCCTAGGCAATAGCTTGAAAAGAAATGGCACATAAAGGGAAAGTTCTGGCGTGCCTGTCAAAAACTGCCCCAGACGCGGCGGCAGAGTCCTTCCAAGCACATGAAAACAGATCACCGCCCTACAGAATAATAGAATGGGAGAACAGATCGCTTCCACCATTGAAGAAAAAGCATTAATAAAAATCCAATATTCTCTCATGATCAAAACAAAGATGTTTCTCGTCTGCCTTCAGCACTTCTGAGTCTCTTGCGGATATCATGGGCTCCTTGGGTCTAGGGTTCTGCTATTTTCTTTCGCTTTGCCATCTTCTTACTGCGGGCTGGTGACTGACAGATTTGTTTGTGCTGCATTTTTAATGCTTTCTGAGTTGTTCGAATTGCAGCAAACCATGGTCCTGAGCAAAAAATAGGAAACACCACTGAGAAGTGAGTCCACTGTGGGAGACCCTTGCAACGTCTCCTCTTCACATTGTCTGAATGCTGTGTGATTTGTTCTGACCATGAGGTTAGAATTCAAATATCAGTAGGGAGCTTGCAACTGACATTCTATTTTCGACATTATTTTTTGTTGGTTGGTTTTTGAAATTTTTAAATATATCTTTAAACATTGAGTTTTCTCCCCTCTGCTTTCACCATCCCTTCTAGAAATCTCTGTGCATACAATTAATGATTGTCTTAGTTAGGGTTTCATTGCTGTGAAGAAGAGACCCATGACCATGGCAACCCTTATAAGGGAAAACATTTAATTAGGGCAGGCTTACAGTTTCAGAGGTTTAGTGCATTATTATCATGGCAGGAAGCACGGCAGCATGCAGGCAAGCCTGGTGCTGGAGGAGCTGAGAGTTCTACATCTTGATCTTCAGCCAGCAGAAGGAGACTGTGTACCACACGTAGCGTAGCTTGAGCATAGAAGACCTCAAATCCCACCCCCTAGTGACACACTTTCTGCCATAAGACCACACCTACTCCAATAAGACCACGCCTCCTCACAGTTTCACTCCTACAGCTAAGCATTCAAACCCATGGTAGAGGGACCATACCTACTCAAACCACAAAGATTACACTGGTGTCTGTGTTCTGTGTATCTCACAGTAGGATTTATAACTCTGGATATTGTCACATGGGTCTTTCCAAATAGCATTTTGTTTACAGCTGGTCCACACAGGCATAGGTGACCACTTAGACCTGGCAGAAAACCACCATCCAATGGAGCAGCAGTGCTCAGTGAGAAGAGTAACCAGAAGCTCAGGAAGAAATAAGTTCTAGAAAATTCCCAGGAGAAATTACATGTGCCCATGGCAAAATGATGTAAAGGCCCGTACCTCGGGACTTTGGACTTGAAGGTAGACATTCTAGTCCTGCCCACAAGGGCAATGGCTCCCTCTCGGCCTTGTACTTGACAAGCTAAGTGTCTCATCCCGTGCTTTAGCTTAAAATTTAAAAGGAGAAGCTGAATTATCGGTCTGAGTACTCGGCAGCAGTGTTCAGTGGCCCTGCTTTTCTTCCCTACCCATTTTTTGTCCCCTAGGGGCTCATTTGCCTCTGCCTGGGGGACAGAGCAGAAAAAAAAACTGACATGAAAATCAGATAATGGAGCCCCGTGGCAACTGAAAAGACAGAGGAACTTGAGAAGGGTTGGGGGTGTTGTTGGGTTCTGGAGAGTGTTTGCCTTGTACATACAAAGCCCCGACTTCCATCCCCAGAGCCACATTCGACCAGGGTGTGGCCTGCACACTTGTTTATCCTTGCATGGTTGAAAGGGGTAGAGGTGGGAGGGTCAGAAGTTCAAGGTCATCTTCATCAGCATGGGAAGTTCAAGGCAAGAAACCTAGAGTGAAAGAGAAGAGCAGAGTGCCCGGCAGAAGGTTGAGATTGAGTGGTGGGCACGGGGCGGGGGGGGGGGGGGGTGTGGTGTACACTCCTGTGAGTAGTTTCAAACTGGGATGGTGGTGATGTGCCCACGCCTCTCCTCTGCTCTGTCATAGAGAAGTTGAGGCTGCCACAAGAATGGATGGTTTAGTCCCCAGCTCGCAGCTCCCAGTGGTGGCTGTGGCAGTGACCTGGTCATTTCCCAGATGCTCATATCTTAAGGCTGAGAGGAGGTTTCTGGGAAGGCTGCTCCTCTCCAGGAGGGGACATAGAGGGGCTGGAGGCTGGCATCCTGGAAACAGAAGCCCACTGCCTCTGAGTCCTGTATTAGAAGCCCCTCCAACGCGCTAGCTCGATGCTCTCATCACTCAAATAGTTCTTTAAAAATTAGCTGGAGCTCTCGCACATGCACTCCTCATATTTTTGATTCCAGATAACCAAACCATAGGGGGCACATGGAGCCTTCTCATTCAATCATCGGCCCATTGATGCACCCTCCCATCCAAGACACTCCTGTCTGAACTCACACACTTGGCATTCACATTGAATCTCTCCTCACAGCATCGCAGTGATACTCCATTTACACTTGGCCCTCCACTGCACCTCTCAGTACTTTGCTTTCACTTGCAACTGGTTTGGTGTACATATGCATCCTAAAGTGAATCCATTACATTGAGACCTCAAGCTGAGCACTCAATTGGTGCATTTGGATGATGCACTGAGTGATGTGATGTGATGAATGGTTGGTCGGTGAGCACAGGGATTGTGCAGTAGCTCGATGGATGGATAGATGGTGGTGGATGATGGTGGATGAGTGGAGGTGGATATGGATGATGGGATAATGGAATGATAATGGTGGAGGAATGGATGCATGGTGATGGTGGATGATGGATGGATTGATGGATGGATGGATGATGGATGGATGGAAATGGATGGATGGATATGGATGGATAAGAGGATGGATGGATGGATGGATGGATGATGGATGGATGGATGGATTGATGGGTGGATAAATGAGTGGATGATGGATGGATGGATGGATGAGTGATGGATTTGATGGATATAATATGGATGGATGGATGGATGGATAGTGGATGGATGGATGGATGGATGGATGATGGGATTGGATGATGATAATGGATGGATGTGATGGTGATAATGGTGGATGGATGGATGGGTGGATGGATGATAGATGATGGGATGGAGATGAGGATGGATAATGGGTGGATAAATGATGGATGGATGGATGGATGGATGAGTGAATGGATGATGGATATATATGGATGGATGGATGGATGGATGGATAGGATGGATGATGATAGATGGATGGATTGGTGGATGGATGGATGGATGGATGGATGGGTGGATGGATAGATAAATGGATGGATGGATTAATGGGTGGATAAATGAGTGGATGGATGGATGGATGGATGAGTGATGGATGATGGATGGATGGATGGATGGATGGATGGATGGATGGATGGATGGATAGATAAATGGATGGATGGATTAATGGGTGGATAAATGAGTGTGGATGGATGTATGGATGTATGGATGGATGGATGGATGGATGGATGGATGGATGGATGGATGGATTGGTAGATGTATGGATGGATGGACAGACAGATGAACTGGTGGACTGGTAGCATAGTCACTGCAAGGGCACTGCTGTTGAATCATCTTTCTGTCAAGTTTCCTTGGTAGAATCAATTAGCAACATGAACTCCCGGGCTCAAACTCTAGTATTCAGGGACTTCCGGGCAGTAGGGAGGGGTGGAGAGTGGAGGCAGAGCCTGAGGAAGTTTTTGCCCTTGGATTTGTAGAGAACTGAATCAGAGTCTTTACTGTCACCCACAGCTCTGGGATCACTAATAAACTATTCACCTTAGGCCAGTTCCCTTAGGCCAACTTTGGCTGACTCCACATCCAGAACAGAGATGAGAAAACAGGGTCCCAAGGTTGTTGTAAGAAACAGAAGCAACATATGTAAGACACTGGACAGAGAGGAAGCCTTTATTAAAGTGGAACCCATTCTCCTATTTAAAAGCCATTGTATTAATATGTAGATGGTTCCATTGCTGATAAAGTGGGAACCTCTTTCCTTGTTGGCAGTTTCACTTGAGGGAATACATTGAATCTATTTTTTTTAAACTAACCTTTTGGCAATAGTACTTTTGGTTTAATGGAGGACAGATCTTCCTACACACAGTACAAGGGACTGCCAAGTGCAGACATAGCTTTCAGGTCATGTTCATGGTCTCTTCATTCATCCGTTGGTCTCACTCGTCCCCAGAGTTTACAAGGCTCTTGCCTTGGAAATCTCTTTCAAAACTCATCTATTCATCAAACACAGATTTAGGACTTGTTGGAGCCGTGTGTTCCTTGCTGTTGGCTGTTCATGGAAGTTTGAGTGAGTTTCTGCTTGCAAAGAGCTTAGAGAGTACATTCAAGATGGAATCCGGCATCGACACTGATGGTACCCTCGTCAACAATGTCCAGACATGCAAAGTGAGAAATACAAAGAAACACAAGTTGTCTTCTCAAAAACCCTAGAGATTGGAGGGGGAGTCAATCAAATGGAAACAGGTCAGCTGAGCTAGACTTTGGCAGACATTCAAAATGGGAGAAAGGAGAGAAGAGTCTGTAACCGTGCACTCCTCGAGAGACACCTCATTCTAGGTGTTGGTTATTAGTAAAGAAAACACTGACTGATGTCTAAAAGGTACAAGTGTCAGAACAACTAGTATTTTGGGCAATTTCTCCAGGTTTGCATGCCTGAAATCTAGGAACTCTCATTTTGCCCTAATGGGGCAGGCCACAGCCTGTTATCAGCACCTTCAGCTCCAGTAAATAAAAAAGACAAAACAGCCTGTTAGGGTCGTTCTCTCTGATGATTAGTTTGATGTATTAAAGTCCAACCAGACTTATAAAATGTACTCAGTCACTTTAATTGAATTTGTAAAGATGTATGATTTATGAAATATTACATGGGCCCTTCTGGCTAATGTCAGACTCACATATAACTTATCATTACACTGTCCTTCCTTTCTGTCCCCATGTCTAAAGGTCTGTGTATCTAGAGTTCCTCGTGGGTGGGACATCTCGTTTTTACATAGTTGTCTGCCCTTGGGCCTAGCGTGGTTCTAGACACATGGCAGGAGCCAATGATGTATTTCATAGCAGGTGCTTAAGCTAAGCTGAGTGGGATCAGATCTGGGACATCCCCTTAACACACTACAGCGTGTGACCTTGGGCAAGTTACCCTCCATGCATCTTGGCTCCTATCTTGAAACTGAAAAGTAAGCCCACCACAGAGGCTAATTGTGAACCTTAAAGATCTACTAAGCAAAACATTAGCATAATTTCTAGCATGCAGCTGAAGAGAACCATTTAATGATTAATAACAAAATGGTGTATATTCGGTCAACAAATGTTATCAAGTATCACTACCATATACGTAAGTGTACGTATGTATGATGTATGTATGTATGTATGTATGAATGAATGTATGAATGTATGTATAATGCTCTTTAATAATGGTTCAGTCAGTTTGCAAATGATCAGTTTGACAGGCAATTTCTGAACTGTTCTCAACACACATCCAACTGTTAACAATGGATGGGTCACACTTAGAGGTTGCTAGGAAGATTGATTCCAGTTTACCCAGAAGTCTGAAGAGGGAGGGGAAGTGTTGTGTTGCTTGGTGTGTGTTTGGATTCCATCAGGAGTTAGTCTGACCTGGACCAAAGATAAGTCAGCTGCTGGCGGTGAACACAGTTGTCCATCTCAGAGAAATACTAAAGAGCAAGAAATCTGAGAAACAGTCAGGTGCTGTGTCCAGATGGGCCACAGCAAGAGGAGTGAGGCTTTGAGAAAGAAAACCTAGCATGGAACCAGGCGTTCTGTGGTAAGCAAGCTCCCCACACCTGATAGCAAAAACAGAAGAAGCCAAGTGGAATATTCAGACCTGGGGTTTCTGCTCTCCAATATGTAAACATGGCTGATGGAGGCAGAATAGTGAGGCTTAGAAAGTAATCCTGTGGTTCTCAACACTGGGGTACCAGGCGGCACATCCAGGACAGAGATTCAGGGTCACTTCTGGGTCATACTGTCCTGGGAACTTGGACCTTGGTCAGGATAAGGAGAAATCAATGAGTTAGGTGACCACAGCAGTAGGCGGTGCCTAAGCAGTGTCTTCCCATTTCTACTGCCATTATTGTTTCAAACTACCCTTGGAGGTGGCCTCGTCTCAAGGATGAGATTGTACAAATGCGGCTCCCGGAGCCCAGCAACTGCAGAGTGTTGCCCAGGTTTATCTGTTCGCTTTCCCTTCCTTTTTACTGGAGGGCTCCCTCCCCCCATGTAATTTTAATACCAAGGACCATTTTTTATCAAGTCACTGTCTGTAATCAGAATTTAAGAATTATCCCAACATTTCTCTTGGAGAATAGATCTTCAGAGACTCAGTAGCCTTCCTGAATTACTAATGAGCTCCTCGGTGAAACATTTCTGTCTGATCCTAAAATAAATCTCTCTTATTAGATTTTCCATATGAAAAGTTGGGTAGCTTTTAGACTGACTAGTTTCATTGGTAGAAAATCACTGGGCTTGATAAAGATTTACAAACCCTGGTCATTTGTTTCTAAACAAGCAAGGTGATCTTGTTACCCAAGTTAATTAAAGAAAGGAGTCCGCAGAGCCAGACACTGTAGCGGCAGGATCTCCATTCCCAGAAACAAAGTATATGTTTCTTAGATGTTGCTAGATTCTGGGGCTGTTGTAACAGGATGGAGACAGGATGGCTTAGAGCAATGGAAATCCACTCTGGAGGTGCACGGTCAAGGCAGCAAAGCCTGTCTCCAGGAAGAATCACTTTCCTGCCTCTCACCTATCTGGAGACCTCAGATGTTCCCTGCATTAGCGTTGCCATCTCCTTCCTGTGCCTCATCACGTTCCCTCTGTGCAGATCTCCCGTTTGACAAGTAGCTGGATCAAATGGCATGGGCCTGTACTCTCAGCTACTCTGGAAGCTGAGGCAGGAGGATCACAAATTCAATGCCCACTAGGGCAGACAGACAACTTGGTGAGATGATATCTTTTCTCATGCTTGCTTTATATATTATATATATTATATATATAATATTAATATATATTGTGAAAACCTCCAATATAATATATGTATTATATATTATATATACAATGTAATATTATTATATATACACACACACACATATGTAGAGCCAGGTGAGGTCTGAGAGGATGTGGCTTGATGGTGAAACACTAGACTTGCCTAGTGTGTGCAAGCACAGTTCTTACAGGTGCAAAAAAAAATGTAAATTAAAAATACAGGAGCTCAGACAGCAGGCAGTCACGCTGGCTCAGTTCACCTAAGGACCTGGTGTTCATTTAGTTCTCGGTGAGCTCCAGTTAAGGTCACTGTTGCTTTCAGAGGTGGCAGCTATTAGGACTTCAGTGTATCTTTTTCATGACAGCTATTAGGACTTCAGTGTATCTTTTTCATGGAAACACAGTTCAATGTAGAACACTGGTCACCCAGTATTATGCCCACCCAAAAGTTCACTATAACACCAGGTCATCTCTTCTTCTTAAACTAAATTTCAAATGTGGAGCCCAAACTCTGTTACTCAGGAACCTCTTCTACTGTCCCCAAGAGGCAGTGGACAGGGTACGTGTTTAGTGATGGCGGATCAAAACACATCCTTGTTTGACTTTGACATGACCTTGGAAAGTGCCGGAAGTCTCTCTGAAACTCTTCCTTACTCTTTAGTTGGGGTAGCAGTCCCAGATGTGTCTCGAAGCTGTAATAACAGTGTAATAGAGTAGCAGTGTGTGAAGACTGTTCTGCAAGGTGTGATGTGATCGTTTCATTGTGAGTCTCTTTAAAAATGGCTCTGCAGAGGGGGTGACAGAAGGGATCTGAAACCAGTCTACCTGGATGGAAGCCCAGGTCTGCTGCTTACGAGCTTCATAGCCTTGGGAAGCTGTTACCCCCAACTCTTTGTGCCTCTGTTCCATGCCATAAAACAGGGCTATTAGCAGTCCCTCTTTAAGAGCATGTAGTAAAGATTAAGTAGGAATGATCTTTGGAAAGTGCTTAGAAACTGCCTGTTACGTGATAGGTGCAGTATTACATAACTCCCTGCTATTTCCGTCAAGGGCAAGGCCACAGCGCCCGTCCTGTGTGCCGTTCCACACCGGCTTCTGGTATTGAGCAGATGCTCAGGAGCCATCTGCGGGATGGGTGAAGAAATGGAGACACACTAATCCCCCACCCCATGTCCCCTGTAACTGCTATGCTGCTTCTCCAGGCATTGTGAGCCGAGCCTGCCCTGCACCTACCCAGCCTGGCCTTTCTGAACAGAGCACAGTCTCCCTCTACTTTAGCTGGATCTGCAGGTCATTCCCAGACCACTGAATGCTCCAAAGCAACCTGAGAAGAATGGTTTTTCCTTCTGTGATTCAGCATGATTGCGCTGTTGGAACGTCTCCCTGCTTCCTTATTTTCCAGTATTTCTCCCTTCTCCCCACATCTTTCTCCCCACCCCAACACCTACTCTTTCCCTTAGCACTATCCATATGACGTCCAAGCCTCTCCCTGCCCCTTCCACAGAGCATTCCCACCTCTTCTACAAGGAACAGCTATGCCCTGTGACTTTATCACAAATGCTCATCACCAGTTGTGATACTCAGTCGAGGTTACCTTAAGAACCTATCTATTGAACACCAGCCAATCAGAATGCAAGGAAGCTCCGTATTGGAGGCTCCCTGATAGGTTGAGTTTAACTATTGGATGGCTGAGATCCTGCACTAGTTAGTACCAAAATTTGGGGGTGGCATAGTTGTGTGTGGACAGAAGAGTGGCAAAGATACTTGACAACACCAGGCTTGGGAGTACAGCTATGTTCTGTTTAGAACCGTATTCCCTGTGTTTGAATAAATGGTACCAGTGCACACTTGCTAAATGTCTGTCTGTGTATGAATTCCAGAAATACCCTCCCACCACCCCAAGGCTGGTTATTCACCGGACAGTAGTTCACCCTGAAAACCACTGCAGTAGCAGTGGCTGTGCCATAAGGTAGCGTACTGTACTATATCTCTGTATAGACAGCACATCCTTGGGGACTGGCCAGCTTCTGGAGTTGGTAGTAATCTTGCTTCCTATCAGGACCCTGTGCCCTTAACAGCATAATCTGATTAAGACTGTGATGTCATACCTAGCTCTTTCTGCTGAGGCTGGCAAACTCCTGGAAGTATGTTTGAATGGCACCTGGTATTTAACCCACTGTGACATTAACCATTTTGAACCTTTTGTGTGTTCGTGCGTGTGTGTGTGTGTGTGTGTGTGTGTGTGTGTGTGCGCGCGCGCGCGCGCAGATAGACTGCTCATGTGTGTTCATGTGTATGTGCACATGTGGAATCCAGAGGACAACATCAGCTGTCATCTACCTTGTATTTTGTTATAGCGTGTCTTATGGGTCAGGAACTCTCCAACTAGTCTAGGCTGCTTGCCATAGGGCCCCAAGATTCACTCATCTGTCCCCAAGTCCCCAGGCACTGGGAATACAAGCATGTGCCTGGCTTTTTAACACTCTGACTCTTAATTACCGTTTCACGGCATAGACTGTGGCACCTGATAGGGTTAGCACATTCTTGTGGAAAGGGGGAAGCGAGGCCATTGGTGACCTTCACTGCATGCCACTGAGTGAGCAGTCTGGGTCAGCGCTGTGGGCTCTGCAAACGAAGGTGCAAAAGAGGCCTCCCCTCCCCCACAGCAAGATCCCCGGAGCCACGCTGTGAATATTTCACGGATCCCATCTTCACCCCCCGGCACTGCACACGTTTTTGAACACTGCGTCAGAAAAAGCCACGCGTCACCACTAGACAGGTGCTACTAGACGGGTTTCATGCTAGGTTGATATATAGGTGGTCTATATTAACATACACCCCGTGTGACTCGGAAGACATGTATATTTTAGTGGGAAAAAAAATAGATTTGGAAAATTTTTCAAACGAGGCAATTGTTGCCCAGAAATTTGTTTCCCCGAATCTCTAGAGAATTTGGTGGTTATTTTTGGTTTCACTGATGTCTTTAGACTGGCAGGTTTCCAGTTCTAACATGAAATGAGGGGAGGGGGAGGAGGAGACGCAAGCTCAACCCATCAAGACAACAGTGAACGCCTTCCCCACCATGAGGCACTGAAGCTGCCAGTCACTTCGTTTCAAGAGCCTGTGCTCACATAGGCCTTGAGACGCAAACGCAAGGGGTTTGACTCTTACCTTTCTTCTCCATTTATTTTTGTTCATTTACTTAAAAATTGTCGCAAAAATAAAGGCATGTGCCAACACCACTAGTCTCCAAAAAGGCGGGAAGTTCCTTGGCTTTTCAGTGAATCTGCCACAGCCTGCCTGAAGAGCACACCAGGGACAGCCCTCAGTTCCCTCAGCCCTCTAGTATGGACATCACTCCTGTGGAGCACCCTGGCTGTATACCATAGTTGGTATGGGTGGGAGAATGACATCTGTATGGCTTTCTGGACAAAAAACGCAGCAGGTGCACACACCTATGTGTCCCAAGGCAGCAGGTGCCACCCTATGTGCCCACCCCTCTGCTGCTGAACTCCAGCTGTGCTGTCACTGGTAGAGGCACAGCTGGAGTTTGTGGTTCCTCCCTCTCACACATCAGGCCTCCTCAGAGCTTCCTGCCTATTTCTTCCGCACCTGAGAAGTGACAGAGGGAAAGGAACACTCCGGGAAGAGAGACACCTGCAAACATCCCACTTTGATATCTTTAACAAGTATTTAACAGTTTTGCTGTTTACCGGAAATGAGTGCATAGAAGGTCTATAGAAGATGAAGGCCTTATAAATTGAAGCAGGTAATGAGCAGAAAGACCTGCTTTAGATCTGCCCAATGCCAGCGACATGGAACATGGTCCCTGTCAGGGGAAGATCTGGTTATCATTTACTCCCCAGCCTCCAGCATCCTTCTGGCCCCATCCCCTGCGCCTTTGTATTTTATCTGTTGTGTTGTGTGGTTGGAGCTAATAATACAAGAACTCTTGTGGCCCAATTAGTTTATTTAAATTCAAAACAAGGCTAAAAGCCTGATGTGTCATTTACTTGGAGCAGAGCTGTTTCTGGCCATCGTTAATGTCATAAATTAAGTTCTGATGTAAATAACCAAGCCATTCACCACACTTTTACATGCAGAGTTCCAGTCAAATGTTAAGTTCACCCCACCAGACTCTGAACCCTAAAAATAATGAACCTGTAAAAATGTAGCTTCCTTTTCAAACACAGTCAGTTTCCCACCCACGCTACCCCTACTTCACAAACCTTGACAGATCTTGAAACTACTGGGAAGTTGAGGCTGCGAACATCTGGCCCACCCAGCCAGTCGAACCTCTTTGGAGATCTCTGCTGAGCCACTTCCAGTACAAGGATCAAGATGGTGGTCTGTCAGATGAGGGTTTCAATTCTGAGCCATGTGTACTGTCAGCACTTAATAAACCCTCCTAGTCCTAATCAATTTGAACTCAATCCTTTGTTGATGCTCCTCACACCTGGCTAGACCGACTTCTTATAATCTCAGCACATTTTTGGATCATGGCCGGCAGATGTCCCCAAAGTCACCTTTTACTGTAACTGTTGGTTTATGTGACTTCTTGTTTTCACCAGACTTAGAAAACAGTACTCACCTTTATGTATATTCTGGAGCAACTTCCGCTGTTCCTCGGCTCTAACAACTTTAGAGACTTTGCAGGGAGGATAGAACTGCTCTCGTTCTAGATGAAAAACCAAGACATAGCCTTTTACATGGTACTATAAAAGTTCCACGGCCGTCTGGGAGAAAGCCACAACAGACTTTCCAACTGTAACACTAACTGCTTTAACTCTGGGTGAGTCAACGCTGTATAGACCAGCCCTGACAAGTCTCAGCAGAGGAGACAATATTAAAGACAGACAGATCTAAGGCCCTTTGAAAAGATAAATATCCAAAGTTGGCACCGGGTGTGAGAACAGGAGTAACGAAGGGTTGAAGAGCTTGGTGCACAGCCGAGACAGAATCACAGCTGCAAGAAACTACTCATGCAAGAGCGCCATTTTAAAATACGTATCATTACCGTTGAGTAAAGAAGGGGTTAAGGGTGATGATATGGTAATTATTATAATAAAACTTAGTGCTTTCTCTGTGCCAAGGCGTTGTTCAAGCATTACGTATGAATTAACTCTGAAGTTTTATTGAGAAGCTATGAAGTTTAGCAACAGTATCTGCATTTGCCAGTGGGACTCATGGAAGCAGTACTTCACACTTCTAAGTGCCCCCAGCAGCAAGAGGAGATCTGGACTGAAAAATCTAGTGGTCTGGTTCCCTGTCTGGGTCTGTTTCTTAATCCTTAATTTAAACTACTTCTCCAGCCACATAGTGAACTCAGGAATGTAACCCTGGGTCGGGGCAAGCTTCCTGACTGCAGGTTTCAGGAAGCTTGTGGAATGCCTGGAATCTGAGAGGCTTCCTTGGCTGTCTCCTGCCCGTCGGTTAGGTCCAGGGCATTTAATATACCCAGGAACCACTTCCATGGCTCTAGATGCAAGAATGTCTCCAGTGGCCACTTTGAGAGCACAAACCATCTTCCCTGATGGTTGTCTTCTGCATGTCTGCCCCTAGCATCATGCTAACCTTTGAGAGTTCAGTGACCAGGCAAGGTTGGGTGGGTGGAGCTCAGAAGAGCAGCTTTGGGAGCTAGAACTCACCAGGAGTCCGTCTCCCCCAAAGGATCTTCTCAGAATCCATGACCCATCATGTGGCCAGCCGAGGCAAACACACAATGAGAATTATTCTTCATCGAGTCACTGTTTCTGTTATACTCAAACTATAAATCCACCAACACAGGAGAACGCTGTGACAATGTCCGCTGGTTCCTGTAGACTGAGCCCCTGTCCTTCAGAGGAGATTCTTTACTCCTTAGTTGATGCTTTTACTAAGGAGTTTTAGTAGAAACTAAAACTTCTTGCCCCCGTATTCCAAGTGACTTTCTCAATTAGAAGTATCCTGGGAAAATATTCTAAAAATTACTTTAAAAAAAAAAAAAAAAAAACTTTGTCTGTTATGTTCTTTCTTATCTGATTCTGTAGTCTTTTCTTTTGCCAAAGCTACAATTTTTCCATCCCCTGCCCTATAACTCAGTGACCATTCAGTTTTGATAGCTGAAGTCTGTTCTTCTGCAAAGACAGGGTACACTCATTCGTATCTTAACTACTTACCCTGTTGCAGATGAGCGTGGGTTCTCCGTATTGAAACCTACCATGGTTGCTTATTTTAATAAATTCAGCTCTGCTTGACAATTTAAACCTCATCCTAGCCACCATCCCTAATCTAAACCTTCCTGGAGTAGAGGTTGCTTGGGAATGCAGACTGAGCCACGCAGATCCAGTCAGAATTCCTCTAGGACTTTTGAGCAAGTCATACCGTAAAATTGGTGACATGGCATTGGAAGGTGAGGGCGGCACCTATGGACTGCCATGCATGAAGCAGAATGTCCGTCTCTTCATGCGACCGTGAAGACCGTGTCCCTAACTGCAGTCTCGCTGTTCTCCGTATCTGCCTTCTACCCACTGCTTCCTGCCTCATCTTTTCTCACCTCTCCAACTCCCACTCACTCACTCAGACTGGCTCCAGCTTGGAAGCCACACGCGTGTTCCCAGATGGGTCGTACTTCTTTCCCGAGGCATATTCTCTTCCTCTGGTGTCCTTATATCTTATTCCTCCCCAACACATGCAGCAACACACCACACACATACTCAATACACGTGAGTATGCCAAACACAACAGTAGAACCGTATAACATGTGCACCGACCGTATAGTCAACATACGTGTACAGTTCATACACACGCCCTTTGGCCTTTCGTTCTCAGTTTAGAGAACACTTATCATTTCTGGCCCTCTCTTTGACTGTTCCTCAGCGTCCCCTCTAGAACACATCTCATAATGTGCAATACACAAATTTTGGTCAGCATCGTCTTTATTGACAGCCCACGGGCTTCACGAAGGAAGACAGTGTGTGGTGTTTGTGCTCACCCTTGGCATACACTAGGCATAATACTTAGCAGTAAATATCAGTTGAGTGGATACATGACTTGGCCTGGAACCTGACAACCGTCCCCATCCCTGCACCTGGCAAGTCTCCCTCACAAGAAGTGAAATAAGCTTTGAGTTGCTGGCTCCAAATTAGTCCTCAATGCAAGCCTGCTTCATGGGCCTCAGCTCGGGCTCCAGCTTCCAGTTATATAAGACCCTCGAAGAGCCCTGAGTGGTGTGCCCCCAACTCCATCCCACACCACTTTCCCAGGGCTGGCCTTGCTTCCTGCATTCCCTGAGAAATGTCTCTACCAAGAAGCAAAAGAGAAGAGACATTGAAATGAAGGAAAACAATACATACGCCCAGCAGCCACAGGGAAAAATTACCAGTACAATTTTTGTGTCTATTTCTTGAGCTAACCTCAGGAAGACGCTGTCTGTGACGCTTTGGCTTTGCTTCATGGTGGTCTATGGAGATGCTTTCAAATCTTCACATGCCCATGCCAGTCAGTTATGACAACCCGCTTTGATAATCAACAGTTGTTTTGTGCAATGATGCATGTCCTGAGAAATCTTGCGCCTTCACAAGAATTTTTCTACAAATTGTTTACTGTGTCAGATAGCTCATTATATTTTGACAGTAGATTTTCCTGTAGGATTTTGGAGCCCTATAGGACTCTTACTAAGATACTGTTTCCTAGCGTCTCACAGTGCTGGAATTAGAATGTCTGAGGTGTCCACAGACACCATTCCTTAAAACCCTGTTGCCAGACTGATCTAGGGTCCACACATGTTTATCTAGAGACGTTGCAGAAACATTATATTGAACTGAAAAGAACTCCAGACATGATATGTGAATAATAACAATTAATTAGTCTTTATCGTTCTTTGATGCGAAAGCTTATCCAATGGGAGAAACAAAGAACTTTTGAAAATAGTAGTGAGGGGCTGGAGAGATGGCTCAGTGGTTAAGAACACTGACTGCTCTTCCAGAGGTCCTGAGTTCAATTTCCCAGCACCCACAGGAGGCTCATCAACCATCTGTAATGGGATCTGATGCCCTCTATTGGTGTGTCTGAAATAAATAAATCTTTCCCGGGCGGTGGTGGCACACACCTTTAATCCCAGCACTTGGGAGGCGGAGGCAGGGGATTTCTGAGTTTCGAGGCCAGCCTGGTCTACAGAGTGAGTTCCAGGATAGCCCGGGCTACACAGAGAAACCCTGTCTCGAAAAACCAAAAAAGAAAAAAAAAAAAAAAAAAATAGTGTGAATCTGTGATCTTAACACTTACTCCAAACAAAAATACCATATACACATGCTTTTTCTTCATACTCATTATATTTCTCAGAACTTCCTGTATACCAGAAGCTCTGCGAACTTTATCCGTGTCTTAATTCTAACAATTTAAATTTTTCAAATGGAGCCCTGGACTTATATATAAAATGAAGAAAATCATCACCTATCCAATTTATACAGGTAGGGAAAGGTGGAGCTCAACTATGAGCCCAGCGTGGGAGCTTTCCTGAGCACGTCCATGCATAGGCCAAACGAATAATTGTCTCTCGGCTCCACCTCCACACATACGTGTACACATACGTGTATCACATATGATACAGTATTAACGATTGTTCTGCATTCTATTGTTCTCTGAAGGATAGCACTAGATTTGTTTCTGTCCTGGGTTTTAAACCATTGCTAATATCTCGGTGAACTGGTAGAACTGACTTAGAGAGACAGGAGTGTACAATACAGCCCACTCCTTAGCACAGATGGTCTGGGAAGTACTATCTCATTCCTCAGATCTCATCTACTCTTCTCTGAAGGAGGGAATCATCACTGCTGTTGTAAGGAGAAAATGAGATAACCACGTATAAATTGCCTGGCACATTGATGATCAATAATATTCTGCACTCAGAGTGTATGAGACAGGACAGTAGGAAATTGAATTAATTCTTGTGAAAAGGGAGGTCCATTGATAAATGATGAATCTAATGTTATAAACCACGTTCTATCACCAGGAAAGTGGTTAATACAGTTCTCTAAGGGTTCCAGTTGTAAGAAGAAATAGCAGCAGCATCCAGAAAACCGTATTTCCAGCCAATTGAAATCTGTACGAGTAGCAACAAAGCATCGAATTAGAAGATTACTGATCAAATTGATAATTATACCCCAAGCCATCTACCATCCTGATGCATGTTAGACACTTTGCTGGTTCCATCTCCCCTCTTAGAATCCTGCATCCCCCCCACCCTGCATCCAACCCACCCCCACACCTGTGTACACAGACTCACATGTGCATGGTCTGCACGGTTTCTTGGGTGTCAGGTGCCCAGTGCAGTGTAGACGGCTGGGATTTGAAACTGAGATCACAGAAGCTGCCTTAGTTTTTATACAAGAAATTTTTTTTTGTTTAATCCCTCTGCACCCAGGCTGACGGGAGGTAGCTCTGTTTCAGATCCTGTCACTGCCTTCCCTCAACAGATGACAGAATTCATCTGGACATCTGACATCAAGGCAGCTGACTCACTGGCTGGCCACATGCTGAGATGAAGGAGCGGACCCATCTGAATGCTCTCCTGGAGATTCAGTTTTAACAAACTAGGAGGCTGGGGGATTGTCAAGAGAGAAAGAAAAGAGGTGTAAAGTAAAGGATGACTGGAATGAATTCATAAGAATCGGAGACCCTGGAAGTGGCAAAGCACTAAGGAGAGCTAAGATTCAGAAGTGAAGACAAAAACAATCAAACACGGATTTGTAGAGCATCAGAGGGGCAGGGGTAGTGGCATCTCCAGCTACCCTGATGTCCATACAGTTGGCATAGCCTTAGGATGTCTGTTTGCATCCGGGAAGCTGAATAAGAAAGCCACAACAAGAACTTGAGACTGAGAAACTGATATTGCAGATGCTAAGGATTCATGAGAAATCAATTCCTTCTCAGTTGCTCACACTGTGAATTGAGCTTCAGGATGGCGCGGCTTGATGGACAGACCACCAGGACTGAGCCTGGGACTCGGTCTGCCCATCACCATACCTTCAAGGGAAATTCTCACTAGAGGAGAAGCTACAGATGCCAACAGTGCATCAGGAATTAGAGAAACAGAGAACTCCAGATGTTATACATCAAATAGCTATAAACAAACCCATTCCTCCAGCTCCACCACGCTTGCTTTAATTTTTCTTTTTAATCTGATAAACAAACCCATATTCTTTTTGCCAGGTTGCAGATAGACTAATTCTTTGGGGAATGTTGATATTCCAAATGACTGCCACAGTTTGTGTCTGTTCTTCCCTGGAAACTGCCTACCTCGCACATAAATGCAATGCTCACATGACTGGCAGCTTTGCAACTTCGGGGTTTTGCTGTTCCTGATGCAGTGACTCTTCAGGTCTGTTTGCACACACTCATCACCTAATGGTTTCTCCTCATTTACCCATTCCGGTGTCCGGAGGATAACACAGTCATGATCAGCCTTACTCTGTCATCTATGATTTTAAATCAGAGTCTCCTGTCCTGGGACGGTGAGGGACAGGGTGACAGTTTTGTGTACATGTCAAACGTGCAGGTGCTTGTCCACCTCACAGGAGTGATCACCTGGGTGTGTATCAGGAAGCAGTTCCAGGAGTTTCTGTCCCCATTGCCCACCCTTGACAGCGGCAACATGTCTTTGTCCAGTCTGATCACATGCATAAAACTTCCTTCCATCTTCATTCTAAACCTGTACAAAGCAGTGTGCAGCAAGCTGAAAGACTCATGATCAAGGTCAGCATGTGCTTCTGTTGTGGAGGCCTTCCTCCTTGCTCATAACTGTCAACTCTTTGAAATGAATTCTCTAGGTTTAACAGAAGGAAAGACAGAAGGAAGGGGGGGAAGATAAGAGGAGGCTCTGTGTAATCATGTAATATTTGATTCGTTGATTCGTTCTCTGTGAGGAGGGACCTGGATAATCATGTAATATTTGATTCATTGATTCGTTCTCTGTTAACACACACACTTACATGCGCACACCAATGTATGCACACATACACACACGCATACATGTATACACACAGGCATGTGTGTGCACACAAACACACAGACACGCACATGTGCACACATACACACATGCAGACATGTATGCACACAACCACACACACACACACACACACACAACAACACACACACAACACCACACTGCCCTTGTCTTGGAATGTAAAGAATGAAGGTAATGACTGTGACATTGTTGGCAATGGAGTTGCAGACTCCCTAGTGCAATCCTAACCCCGGATTGTCTGTTTTGCAGGGCCGCTGTTCAAGAGAGAACTGCAAATATCTTCATCCTCCGACACACTTAAAAACCCAGCTAGAAATTAATGGGAGGAACAATTTGATCCAGCAAAAAACTGCAGCAGCCATGCTTGCCCAGCAGATGCAATTTATGTTCCCAGGAACACCGCTCCATCCTGTGGTGAGTATGCCTTTTCTAAGGGTGGGCTGGGTGATGGCAGGGTTGGTACGGGCAGAGCCATGGTGATCAAAAATGACCTCTACTTACTCGGTCATCTCAGTTACAATTAGAGCAGTTAGCTCTGAAGCTCGGTGGATGCTAAAAACCGTGGTTTTCACAGCGGCGTGTTTCTCTTAATTTAAATGAAAAGATACGTGTGTACTAATGGGACAAGGACAACCTCTAATTAATATCTGTGAAATGTATATATACCACACTAGCACTTTCTTATCAGCAAACTCTAAGCCATCTTCATGTGGGAATTGGTCCACATTGTATTTAGAGTTTGCAATGTTTATGTGTCGGAGAGGTTGTGATGCCTAAGTTTAGCAGTGCAGTGGATACTATGTAGCTCACTGGCGTGGTTTTAAGGATGAGGAAAGAGAAACATGGAGACAAATGAGCTCTCCAGTGTCATGCAGCTAATGAGTGGAACTTGAACTAGATCGTTAGCCAGAGTGCTCTGCACAGCGTGCTCCAGCTGGAAGGAGACAACAGCCATGGAAGGACGGATGTCACAAGCAAGCAGCACACCAGGAAATGACCTAGTCGCTTCATCTCCTGTCCCTCCTAGGCCTGCAAAGGGTGTGGCAGCTGCAGCAGCAAGAACCAGAGAGCCGATGCCCCAGGGAGTTGTGTGTGTGAATATGTATTGTGTAATATTTTCCTCCCTGATGTCAGTGTTTGAGACTACGTCTTAAAGGTCTAGAAATTGCTTTAGAACTGAGGCCCTAGGGGAGAAAGGCGTGCATTTGACTCTGGTGGGTTTCATTTGCAAAGTGAATTGTTTGTCAAAAAACAAGCTAATTTTTTAAAAAAGCCAAATGGGTGAATTTTCACAAAAGGCTATTATATAAAAATCAGTCTGTATTGTAATAAAAGTCTGTGTGAGTGAGTGCCGTTATATTAAAAGGAATAGAGACTAGTGAGTTCCATCTTCTCTATTGTGTTCCTGTGAGGCGGCTGGGCAGGGAGGATGGGCAGGAAGAGAGGAGAGACTCCGGACTGTTTTTAGCAGTTCTGATAGCCTCCAGGTAGAAACTGACTCCAGGATCCAGCTTTTCCCAGAGTGGGAAAAGATGCAGATGATTCCAAGGTAAGACAGATAGGCTTTTCAGATAGACAGATGCATGAACAGGGCTGAATAAGTCAGACAGAGACAGGAGGATATTACACAAGAAAAGATTCCCTGAAGGAAAGGGGGTGTCAAAGAAGGCATCACATGGCCAGAAAAAGCCATCCATCCATCCATCCAGACAGACAACACAATACATCCAGATGGACAGACAACACAGTATAGTTTAATCCAGACACCAGCCATCTCAGAGGCCTTATCTACAACTGCACACATACATAATTTATGATTCATTTTGATGTGCCCATATACATTATTTTATTAAATTACCTAAATGTCAAAATAATGTACTTATACATATTGAATAACATCTAGGGCAATAAATTTAATATAAGCCAGGTCGATATAACAGCACGGTGTTATGTATCTCAGTCATTTAAACTGGGCACTTCTTGTTTATTTGCGACTAATAAGAGTTGACCCTGGTACTTGGTCATGTCTATTTTAACATGGAAAAATCTATTCATGTCATTAAATATTCGTTGAACTATTTTTGAATGTAATGTGTATGTCTTTGCCTCAAATACTAGTTAGATGTTAATGTTAGTCACCGTTCTACGGTGAAAAAGGAACATCCATTTAAATATTAGATTTTTATGTATGTTTATACATTTTTTACAAATTTAATACATCCACATATTAAATTCACAAATACTACAAAAGTAAAATGGTTTTTAAATCTCAAGATGTATTAAAGTGCAGAATGTGCTAAGTCTAATATTCCACTGCTCTACCGACAAATTTCTTCAAAAGTTTAGAAATAAATTTGTGTCCTAGTCAGTTGACTGAATAATGGTCCTCAGAATTCTTGCATCTTCCTGTATGTCAGTATATACACACATACAAGCACACACATGCACACACAAGTGCGCACACACACACACACACATACACACACACACACACACGTATACACATGCACACACAAGTGCACACACACACACATACAAGCACACACATGCACACACATATACACACATGCACACACAAGTGCACACACACATACACACACACACGTGCACACACACACACATATACACACACACGTGCACAAACAGGGTCTTTGCAGTTGTGATTAGAGTCTACAGATGTCGAGATTCTCTCAGAGTAAATGTAGTCGCAAGTGTCCTTAGAAGAGTTAAAGGGCAAAGGGCAAAGGGAGTGTCAGCGTAGACAGAAAGGCCACCTTTCCACAGAGGCAGACTCGATGTGATCACAAGCCGAGAAGGTTCAGTGGCCACCAGAAGATGGAACAGACAAGGAATGGATTCTCCCCAGAGTTTCCAGAGCCTGTCAGTACCTTGGTCACAGCCCAGCATGACTGACTTTGGACTTTAAATATCCCTGCCTCTAGACTATGATAAATGAATATCAGGTCTGTAGAAACCACCTGGTTTATGGTCCTGTGCTCTCACAGACCAAGTTCGTGTGTGTGACCATGTTGGACATCTTAGCAGCGCTCAGCGCACTGAACAATCTCTTCCTGTTGAACACTCCTCTTCCTCTGACACCTCATCTCTGTCTCCTTCGTCCAGTTCATGCTTCTCAACAACGTGTTCAAGTTTCCAGAATGAATATTTCTTTCTATTTACCCTCCTTTTAGTAACCTAATCCATTCCAGAAACCATAAATTTTTCGCAGGCTAAGAACCTGCGAAATGCTTGTTCCTTGTGCGAACATCTCCCCAGGCTCATAGCACTGCCTTTGTATATCCTCACCTCAAATTCTCCTGCAAAAAAATATTCAAGACTAAAGTCTTGATTCCACTACATTCCTGTCTCAGTACCAACAACCATCAACCAACAGCATCAAGCAGAGCCCAACAGAGTGTCTTCCCCTTTGCTATGCCTGCCTCAATGTTGTCCCCATCTCTACTTCCCATCACCGTCATCCAAGTCTTCATTTCACCTCTTGTTGTCCTCCAGGGTCTCCTGTGTAAGCATCAAGGGGGGGTGTCTTTTAACGCATAAACAGGATCTTATAACTTCCTTGGTTTTATATTTAGCTTAGAAAGCAAGGGTTGCCTTTTGCATTTCATTTTGGCTGATTCCCCCTCCATCCTTTACCCCTACATCACCTTTCTTTCCCCCAACTCTTTTCTTTTTTCCCCTTTTGCTCGCCCTCAGTACCTAAGGTTGAAATGTCCCCCAAAGGTCCCCCATGCCACTGTGTCCCATAAAGTCCTGTGAATTCCACTTTCCACCATCTGTCTACATCAGAACTTCTGGTGTAGTGTGCTAGGAAAACAAAAGGGAGGAAAGCAGGAATATGGAGGGAGATCAGAGGGAGAAAGTAAGAAGACCAGCCCTTCGGAAGAGATTTTCTTCAAGCAGCCTTTCTGTGGATCTTGCCCTTGGGCCTCTTCGGCTCTGTATTAGCACTGAGAGCTGACAGGCACCAAATGGACAGTGTCTTGGACCTCTTGGTAGCAGTGCCATGCAAAAACTAGAAGCTTGTCATCAAGGCTGGATCTGGTGTGTCTCTAAGAGCGGAGTCCCCCAGAGTGACCTCGATACTCCTGTGTCAGTTGCCCATGGAAAACTGATCTCAGATGCCGTTAACCGTGGACGATGTAGACTCTAACTCAGGCATTTCATTTTAATCCAGGTTCTCAGAGCTGCTCTTCCCAGGCAGCAAGAACTGATACAACTAGTCAGGGCAGGCTGACATATCCTATCCATAGAAGGAAGACACGAGGCAGTGGAAGGACACACAGTGCTCTCTGTCTATGTTCCAAAGACATGTGGACGTGGTTGTGTTGATTCCAGGCCTTCCCTCCATCCTCTGTTCTAAGAAATTACTGACACGATCTGTGGACCGCACCAGAGTGTCTGGCAGCCCACACTGCGAGCCAGGAGTCCAGGCACCTTTGCTCTGACTTGCTTTGACTTTGCCTCTCAGGAGCCGCCCTTTGACCAGTTCTCTCTTGCAAGCTGTGACTCACCTGTTAGGCCTGCTTCTCATGAATTAGTTTGGGAAGACTAAAGACAACGACATGTGTGACAATGCTTTGAACATGCAAGAACCGTTCACAGATATGAAGTTATGGTCTGTCACACTACTAGTAGAGAATAGACATCTCGTCAGATGACCTTAAGAGGTTTTCATGCATCAACTTCAGTGAAAGACTCTCTGTGTAAAAAAAAGATAGCGGGCTAATGTCTAATTGAGTCTGTCGTCAGGAGGTCTATGAACTCTAAACATTGGAGCTTCCCACATCATGAAGTCTTTTTCCAACACACATTTTAAAAACGGAAGACAAGATATTTGCTGCAGTTAAATTCCATTGTTTTACATTTGCTGTGGCTGTGCTGATTATACTCCTGCTAGAGAAACCCCAACTCGAGGCAAAGACTGTAATGATATGAATACTTATGTTGCTAATGAGAGAGCAGCTACTGGTTGCGTTTGGACAGTGGGGAACAGAAGAGAAAGAGACATTTGTTTAGCTTATCTTTCAGGTGGTTTTACTTGTTCGCTGCAGTTGAGAAACCTTAAAACCCAAAGAAGTTAATTTCCTCTTTGGGAAACAGAACTAAGTGGGGACGGACTGGATTTGAACATAGTTTTCTCACATCTAACAGCTATATGTTGTTGTTGTTAATGGCACTGTGTCTTAGTGAAATGTTACTGCTGTCACCCATAGTGCACACTGAATATAGTTCAGAACCTTACATAGGATAAACAACCAATGTAGTCTTGAAGACCCAATTTGGTGTTTTATCAGAATAAATTTGTTGGTACCAAAAGTGTCTTTGGAAGATACTTCTTGAGGGCCTAACAGACAGTCACAGGTCGGTGTGCACTTACAGTACCATGGTCATCTGTGGCAAGAGAGGGTTGGGAATCTGCATGCAGGGGGGGGAGAGGGAGAGAGAGAGGAGAGAGAAGAGAGGGAGGGAGGAGGAAGGGAGGGAGGGAGGGGGCAGGAAAAGGGAGAGGAGGAGGGAGAGGGAGAGAGAGAGGGAGGGAGGGAGGGAGGAAGGGAAGAAGGGAGGGAGCAAGGAGAGGGAGAGGGAAGAGAGAGGCTAGAGAGTGGTTCAGCAGTTAAAAGTGTTTGCTGTGCTTGCTGGTTTCCCAAGGGACCCAAGCTTGCTTCCTAGCATCCATGTTGGGCAGCTTGAAACTTCGGGCACTGGAGTGTTCCGGAGGGATCTGATTCCTTCTCTGGCCTCATGGGTACTTTAAACACACATGGCACACGCATACATAGGCACAGGCACACATATATGCAAATAAATAAATAAATCCTTACAGCCGTAAAAGTCGAATTGGAGATGCGTGGAGGTTCTCCTTTCTAATTCCTCTCTGAATTGGATCATGCGGTACAGACACAGCACCGTTTTCATTCCTCATTTACGAGGGTGCCCCCCCCCAGATTTGGCCACACACTCCTCACATAGTGAGTCTTTTAAATGAGACTTCCAAGGTTCCTGCCGAGACTCATGTATTGCCCCAGCGTTTACCACTTTAAACTCCACCCCACCCGAGGCAGTGCAGGTACAATGGGGCCATTGAGCGGCTGATGTGTGTGGGCCTTTCACGGTTGATATTTTTAATCCTAGCGTAACGTGGTCCTTATGCTATTAAGTTACTCGATTTTTGTCAATAGTGCCGAGTTACCAAAGTGACAGTTACTAAAAAGCCGCAGGGTTCTATAATCAGGACTCCAGTGGGTAACAGATCACATCCTTCACATCCCCGTGGAAAATTCTGTAGAAGAAAACATACCAAACCGCTGTCCCTTTCCCGTGTACAGCATTCGTGTTGCAGTTTCTCCCAAAGCAAACGTCATTTCTGAAACCATAAAGATGTAAGAGTCCTCATGGGAGAACTACCCAGATTTCCTCGGAGTCTGTTAGAATCACCCTTCTTCAGCTCTTGGCCACATCTGTGAAGATTTCACAGCCTCTCTAGAAATCTCTGATTTGCTGTCTCCCAGTGTGGTCATTGCTCCGTTGTTCGTTGTCCTAAAGGAAAACGCATTACTAATGCAGACTGTTAGCTTGCCCCTGTGTTAAACAACTCATCTGGAGTCTAAACAGACATAAGAACATTTCCCGTGGTGTAAAGACAGAGAAATATTATGACACGTGTCAACGGCATAGGTCAGTGCTACGAAGTCACGTTAAGATGGGACTGGAAATATTCGAAAACTTATCATGAAAACAAACAGGTTAAAAATTGTTTGTGAACCTGGGGATGGAGCCCAGCGGAACAGCACTTGCCTATCTTGTATGAGACGTTAGGTTCAAGCCTTCAAAAGAAAAAAGAAAAAAGAAAAAGAAAATCCATAAATGAAAATTAAGCAAAGAGCTGTTAGGACCAGTTCCGTAGACAGTTTATTCTTGGGAAAATCTATGGAAACATGTTAACAATGGTTTTTCACAGGTAAAAATGCAGGGTCTGCATGGGGGCACACACTCATAATCCCAGTACTCCAAAGACTGAGGCAGGAGGACTTCTGAGTGTAGGGCCATCTATCCTGGACTGATTGAGACTTTGTTTAAATAAATAAATGTGAAACAAGGTTTGTTGTCTAAGTGCACATATCTTTTCTGAAAGGCAGTTTTATTTAGATATTGATTAGATGAAACTCTTAAAAATAATTATCGTATCAGCCCATGGTATGATTATTCTTAGCCAGGACTGTTGTGATGAAAAACATTTAACTAGGGACCAGATGTGCTTACCATGGCTTTTCTGATTGTGTGGCCAGGAAATAAAACTGAGTTTTAGCAGTCATGTGTGAAACTGATTGGTTGAAATCACAAGCTTTCCCATCCAGCCTTTCAAGAACGAAAGGCTATATTGGCACATAGTAGGGCAGAGCAGCACATAGTAGGTCCACACGAAAACTGCCTCTGTGTTGGGGATGCACATGTTAGTGATGAAAGGCTGAAACATGTTGATACGTCTGAGCAAGATAAATCTCGAGGAAGCCCCACGGCTTGAAAATGTGAATTTGGCCAACTTGAATATCAGTTAAAATCATATATATTTATGTGCCTTGTAGAGACCTATAGGAAAATGCATAGATGACCAGTCTATGTTCTGTAGGTCTTACTGCCTTGGGATGAGAACACCCAGTAGTTTGGAATGATAGGTAATTTGGGCGGAAATGAGTATTTTCAGTTGTTGAGAGCATTTTTAATCTGTTTAACCCATTCCTCGGCATTGGATTTCTCTGATGCTCTCCGCTATGTTTATATGGTTCGGACAAGAGAGGATCTATGAAGTTTTCATTTCTGAGGAGCAAAAGAAAAACAGAAGAGGGAGTGATTAATGAAATCTGCAATTCAGAGTTGAACTGTGTAACTGACATGAAGGATGCCCTAGGCAGTGGATACGCTTCTCTCAGCATTTACTAATGACTGTGAATTTTTGCTCAAATGACGCTTGCCGGTAAGTTCTGCTGCACTAAAAGAGTGTTTCCTGTGTTCTCCTTCGACAGCCCACGTTTCCTGTAGGTCCCACCATAGGGACAAATGCGGCCATTAGCTTTGCTCCTTACTTAGCGCCTGTCACCCCTGGAGTTGGCTTAGTCCCAACAGAGGTTCTACCCACTACACCTGTCCTTGTTCCGGAAGTCCACCGGTCACTGTCCCGGGCTCAACTGCAACTCAGAAACTTCTCAGGACTGATAAACTGGAGGTATTTCAATTACGTTTGTGTTTGGAGATGCGTTGATGATAGGAGTGTGTGTGTCTGTGAGAGTGGATAGATGCTTATGAAATAACTTCATCTGCAGAAAGTCCATGTGTGTGCACACACTGCTGCAGTCCCGTGTACTCCCGATGTAAACTTAATGTCTCGTATAAAGGAAATTAACCCAGAGACAGAGAACAACTTTGATATAAGCAAAAGTCAGTTGCTTAGGTTTTATGTGTAAGAATAAAACATTAAGCTAGACATGATGGCTTGTGTCTGTAACCACAGCACCAGGGAGCTGGTGTGAGGAGTGTGCTACAAGTTCAAGGCCAGAGCAGGTTACAGAGAAGTTCCTGGTCACTGTGGGCTATAGAGTGAGACCCTGTCTCGAAACACTAAATAAATATCCACCAATAGAATATGGACGTCATCAGGATGTAAGCCATAGAGTTAGCTCTTGGTCTTACGTGCTATGCTCAGCAGCAGTAGCTTTTAGTGGACTCCAGAAAGTTCTGGAAATGGTCAGAAGCCCAACAGGTAAGGGAAATGGGAGCACTTCGACAAAGTAAACAGGACTTGAGCCCCAACAGTTATATGAATCAAGTATGGATGCTGTCATGTGTCTTAACAGCCTTATTGGTAAATGGCAGAAAGTATAACCCGAGTCAATTTGGTTATTGGTATGCTGTCTTTATATGAATGTTCTATAATATTCAAAAGGATTAAGTGCATGTATTTTTACACATATACTTTTACACTTGGATCAGGCAAATCATCCCGGACTTCATTGAATAAAATTTTTCTTTAATCAGAGCCAAGGGCTTTCCTATTAGTCTTGCTCCACGGTCCCTGTGATGGACAATGGGGCGTTTCATATGGTTATGTAAAGATTCTGATAGATTTCTGAAAAGCTTCCTTTAATCCATTGATTAGAATTGTTAGGTAATCTCTGTATGGTTAGAATACAGACCTGTTGAAGAATATTCTTCCAGTGTGTATTCATTTAAGAACTAACCAGATATATCTTGGGAGCAAGAAATGTTTACTGCTTGGCCCTTGGCGAATGTTTTGGAATTCAGGATGTCAAACTACAAATATTTTCAAAACTACATTGTTTTTTTCCCACTGAGTTTATTCAGGGTATATGGATCTTTAGATGACGAGAATATAAACTAGTCACTAATGTTTGGGAAACTTTAGGCTAGCCTAGGGCAACTGAGATCTGTTCTGAGAATGGAAGTGTTTTGGCCTTCCCTGCTGGGACTGAGAGAGTTTAGATGCTCAGGATGTGACAGCAAAAAAATAAAATAAAATGAGAAAGGTTGGAAACTAAAGGTCTTTTCTACAGGATTGGTAGACAAGGCACCTGTGACCCACAGATGACCTTAACAGATCAGTGTGTGTCCATTCCATACAAGGAAGGCCATCGGCTGCACACAGGACATCTGTGAACTCCAGCTATAACTGATAGGGTCAGATAGGCAGGACTCAGAACTTCGATAATCCTGGATGTGGTGAGCCAGCACTTGGGAGGCAGAGGCTTGGGGATTAGTAGTTGGAGGCCAGCCTCTGCTACATGGTGACTCCGAAGCTAGCCTCAGCTCCATGAGATTTCTGTTGAAAATCAGAATGAGCAAAACCAGAATCTAGGTGAATATCCGACTAGATTTTAGTTTAGAAATGTTTGTAACTGATGGTGAGACATTGGCCAGTACCCAAACAGGAAGAAATTGGGAACAACTCTGACATTCAGACTATATTTACCTGTCACCTTGGCTTGGCCATAGGTCAGTGAAGTACTTTCTCAGAAATGACAGACTCTCACAAACTTGACCTTCATATCTCTGTCCCTTCAGTACTGGTGACCAGGAAACAAACCAGTGCTTACATTTACTGGCTATGGGACTGGAGCCCAGAAGATTCAACTCCACAATTCTCTGGGCTCTTTCCTGCCCAGAAAGAGATATTTATATCAGGGATGAATTATATAAGTAATATGTGTAGGCTTTTCTTATTTCATACCATCTAGAATGAAGAGTACTCAATGTCTACAGAATGCAGCTATATAGTAAAATCTTGGCTCACTGCAGGGATCAGATAGAGAGGTCCAGTTTTTTGAGATCAACGCTTCTAACTTCTCTGTTCCTTCTGTTTGTTTTCATTTTTTTTCCTCTTGCTATATTTTTTCCATATTCTCTCTCTCTCTTTTATCTTTCTTCTTCTTTGGGAGCGATCAAAAATACTACAGCAAGTTTAAAATGAAAGTTTTGATGTCACGAATGCTAAGTGATGTCCTGTGATTGGTGATTTTACCTGTGATACCTTTGTAGAATGGGGGGGGGCAGCGTCAGGAATCTTCACAGTCAGGAGGTTTGCCCCCATCCTTAGAGAGGTAGCTTGTATACAGTCTAATCATCCTGTGTATCAGGAGTACATAGCACCCCAGAGATATTATTGGAGTACGGGGTACAGAGAGAGAGAGAGAGAGAGAGAGAGAGAGAGAGAACCAGCACACAAGCATTGTAAGACAAAGGTAGATAGAGTGACTAGAGAGAACCAGAAGGGAAGAAAGGGGGAAGGAGGGGAAGGGAGAGAAGAAAAAATAAATGAAAAGATGATGTGTGTGTGAATTACATAACTGTGGCCACATAAGCATAGTAAAAAGGAAGGTGGGAAGACAATCAATAGATGATTGATTGATTCATTCATTGATAGACAGACAGACACACACACACACATAGATGTGTGCTATATGATAGGTAGACGTATGCACGTGTTACGTGTTATAAAACTGTTTCCACACAGGCATTCAAAGACATAAGTAAGAAATGGAAACAAATTTGCTATACTTTGCAGGAACAGTGGGTCATTGTTCATTTATTTTTCCTTTGCTGTTTTAGGTAAAGAGCAGATTTCAGATTAATTTCTCCATTTCGATATTCACCCTAGAAAAGGGGGCAAAACAAAACCCAAATTAATTCTTTAGCAATTCCGGTAACTTGGGTTCCAGGTCATAACAGTTTTACCCTCTGAACCTAAAGATGCCATGAAGGGAACTCTTTATCCACCTTCCTCATCGCTTCCCTCCTCCTCCTCCTCCTCCTCCTCCTCATCCTCCTCTCCTCTCTCCTGCTCCGGGTCCTCTCCCCCACCTCCCCTCCGTTGGCGCGGTGGCCACCAGGCTTTCTTCTGCAGCGCTCTGCTCTTTCCTGTTGTCTCAGGTATGCAGGGAGTTCCAGCGAGGAAAACTGTGCCCGGGGAGAGACAGACTGCCGCTTTGCACACCCGGCAGACAGCACCATGATCGACACAAACGACAACACCGTAACCGTTTGTATGGATTACATAAAGGGGCGTTGCATGAGGGAGAAATGCAAATATTTTCACCCTCCTGCACACTTGCAGGCCAAAATCAAAGCTGCGCAGCACCAAGCCAACCAGGCCGCGGTGGCCGCCCAGGCAGCCGCGGCCGCGGCCACAGTCATGGTAAGTGCGCGGGCCGCGCCCGCACCGCTGCGCCTCCCAGGCCGCGGGTGGTGCTTGCGGGTGGGGAGGAGCTGTGCCTCGGACAGCTGGGAGACAAGGCTGCCATTCCCGCTGCTCCGCTGCCTAAGCTCTGTTGTCATCCCCCCCACACCCCTTCTTGTTTTGTTCTGTTTTGCCCTTCCTTCCCTTCACAATAACTAAACCCCCAAGGTGCAGGGAACCCGGGCTGTGAGCTCTGTCCCCCTCTGCAACCCCGTCTCTCAGCCTCCCGCATCCTTACTGGGATCATGGGTCTAGGGCTTTGCAGTGAACCAGGAGCCAGGCAGAAACTCAGAAGCAGACAAAACAAGTGGTACAGCCCACTGCTGAAGTCAGTTTAGGGAAAAGGTGCCCAGCAACCAGTGACCCTATCAGTCACTAGCTTTCTCAAATTTCCTCTTGGCTGTGCTGCCTGCCAACAATTCCGAGATTTCAAGCACAGCAACAACTCAGGAAAGGACGAAATGGAATTGAGCTATCTGGAGCTAAAACAAACGAACTAAAAGACCTATAACCCAGGCTAGCCCTTTAATTCTCTTCACTGTTCCTGTCAGGAACCAATGCTGCTATCACTCCTGAATCTCACAGTCTCCAGCTGCCCCTTGGCCCAGGAAGCATTGCCATTTTGATCACCTAGGAGCCTATGAAGACTCCAGAATCTTAAGTATCACCTAGAGTCTCAGGATCAGAAGTTTAATTTTTAAAAAATAAATTCCCAGTTAGGGCCTGGAAAGATAGCTCAGTGGTTAAGTGTGGGCAGTCTTTGGGAAGACTGGGGTTGGCTTCCAGCACCCACATCAGGTGGCTCACAACAGCTATAACTCCAGCTGGGTGTGGTGGGGAGGGGTTCTGACTCCTAGCAAAGACACATCCTCAGACACAGACACACACACACAACACACACACACACCATTTACAACTTCCCAGGTGTTTTGTATGCATGTTGGCATTTGAGAATCACATGACCAGACCCTCCACAAGCTTGGGTGTATTTAGGAATCAACTGAAGGGTTTGGAAAGGATCTCCCATTGATGCCTAACCCCATAGCAGCTTGGTGGACTGCTATGGCTTGGGCAGGGGCCAGGCCCCGGGCCCTCTGAGTCTTCCAGCGACTCAACTCCAGTGCATACCCACAGCTAAGAACCTGGGCGCTAGGTTGCAGACATTTTCTAATGACTTTACTTTAAAGCGAGGCATCTGGCTCATTAGAAGTCTTTAAATGTACAGTGGGCACATCGAATCCAATAGAGCCCGCCAGCCCTCAAGCACCTGCTGGGTGGAGTGAATGAATGAGGCTGGTTGCTTTGCCCTCAAGGAGCTTGGCATGTAGAGTGCGAGCACCTGTGCTTGTCAGCCACAGAATGGGAAGCATGGTGGGCTCCAGAGGGTCTGAGTGGGAGAAGGAAGGATACAGAGGCCAATGGGCCCTGGGCAAGAATAGTAGGACTTCAGAGATGAAAGACACCTAAAAGGATAGTCAAAGTGCTTGAGAGATGGCTCAGTGGTTAAGAGCACTAGCTGCTCTTCCAGAGGACCCAAGTTCTATCCCAAGCACCCACATGTTCACAATCATCTCTAACTCTGGTACTAGGACACCCGCGCCCTCTTCTGGTCTCCAGAGCACTGCAAGTGGTTCAGACTTTATCTCTCTAGGTCTTGTGTCCTTTGGAAGTTTTCAGACAGTACACTGAATCTCTCCTTTCCTGTACACATGGGACCAAATGCATCCAAATGAGAGGGAAATCTTCCCATTAAGGGTTTAGTGGAAGTAAAACCCTAAACCTCAGTATACTTGGGAACAAGGGATAAGGATGCAAAGATAAAAACACATAGCTCAACCTATATGAAAGTGAATTATCTTTAGAAAAAATAAGTCCTTTAAGTCTGTGACTGTAGAGGACTCGGTTTCCATCTACTTAGTGAATGTCTTACTAGGTGAGAGTCTTCTCTGTAGTCAGTTTTTCAGACCAACCCCAATTTACCACTCTTTGTTTTGATTCTTGGCCAGCAAGGTCATGTCCCTGCATGGCATTCATTTTATAAGGCGCACTAGGACTTAGGGCACTCTCTGGCCTAACCAGGACTCTGCTATTGAGACAGTTGCTTAACTGGCCAAGCTGACTTTTCTGCATCATGTAACACCTTCAAGGAAGAGAGAAAGACAGGGCTTGGGAATGCTGGGGCGGCTACCAGATCTGTCTCCCCTTTCTCCCTTCCATCCCCCTTGGCTTGTCACTTGTGCTCTCTGAGGTCAGCCTCTCCCCATGACACAGCCATCTGTAGGGATACATTCTTACACCTAATGAGAGAGGAAACAATGTTTCAGCAGAGGCTCTAATTAAGGGGAAAATCACTGCCATTTGTCTTTGTGGCTATATCTCTATGGTCAAAGTGTTAGGAACCGATTACCCTGGGTCACTCACAGTGGCCGTCTTTCACATGATGAGCTCTGGAGATGAATCTGGAAACGTTTGTCCCTCTCACTCAAATTCTGTGGAGATTAAAACACAACAGTCAGGGTGGCTGCCATGCTCAGTCGGACTTTGTTATGCTGTGGTTATACGTCCTAGAAGTTGGAGTTCCAATACACACAATCAATACCGAATCCAGGCCTGAAGGGGCAGTGTACCGAATCTATATCGGCAGTAGGTGACTCAGGCTGCTGGAGACATGAGCAGAAGTGTCCATTTACCCAAAGCCCCACAGTGTGAAGCCACAGCAGAGCTCTGCCACGGGCCCTCCTCCACATTCTCACGTAAGCTCATCAGAATGCAGGAAGGTTTCTGCAGTAGATGCTGTGAGAGTCAGTTACCATAGTTTCTTGGATTGTTACACTGTGCCCAAATTTGGAGTGCTGAACAGTCACAGGATCTCGAAGCATCTTCGGAGGCGACCGAAAGCAATGTAGTTTCAGAACAATGCCAGCTCCCTTGTGACAGTGATGGGAAGATTACTGAATCTGTCATGTCTTTCGAGTTAATGTGAGGGGCTTATTTGAAACCAGCCTAGGTTTGATGAACCGAACAGGCAAGATTAGCCAGAACACTGCAGAAAGTCTATTATTCTATTTCCTTATTTAGAGGACAAATGGAGAGCTGGGTGCATCTGAAAATGTTAACATTCCATTCAGCCGACTTCCTTAGCCGAAGATGGCACACTTCTATGGTGTAGGTTCTTATTATTGCCCAGGGATCTTCCCTCTTCTTTAAATAGTCAGGTGTTAAGAAAGAATGTAAAGCCCCGACTCTTGAAAAGAGAGGCATTTTCTCTCCATTTGAGCCTTATTCTTTTGTAATACCTCTTAAAATATGACATCTCACTCACGAGAATTTTTCAGACCTGAGAGTGAGTTCATTGGAGGTACCCTTTGGTAGTTTTAACACAAAGAGTATTTGATCTTCACGTGTAGTCTTTGTTCACATAAACCAAGATGGAGGGCTATGGAAAGAACTGGTAACAGGACAAGCTGCCATCACCAGATAAGTTTCAGTTGTTCCGGAAAACACTCACCGGAACTCCGAGCCCACGCTTCTGTCTGCCTCATCTTATGACCAGTAAACCAGCACTTCTGATTGTTTCCTCTGACTCTCCTGACCTCACTGGTCCTCACCTCTGATACTGGCATGGACAATTGTTCTCACCTTGACCTGCAGTGTGATGGTGCCTTGACTCGAAAAAGAACTCAGCTTCCCATAAAGTCTTATCACCTGTGTCCATCCGTTCAGACCAAGGCGTAGGTCAGAGACAAGGCCAGCAAGAAAAGAGCCCAAGTGCCTGGCATGCAGTAGGGTTCTGGTTAAAGTACCTTTTCCTGCACTGGTGCCAAACAGGCTCCCACCACACAAAGGACTGCTCCATCCCTGAGCTGAGGTCTGAGCCTGCAGGTTGATCGCTCACTGCAGGTGAACATTCAGTGCAGACGTTCTCACCTGGTGCGGTAGCTGTGTGCCAGCGAGCCTGTGGTGACATGATTATTTATCTACACAGGCTTCTGAAAAAAACATCTATGTGTGTGCTGTACGTGCATTCATTATATAAAGCCTTGATATGTATGAAACCCTTCATACTTCAGAATCTCAATCTATCTTAGAAGAAAATTGCATCTAATAAAAGAAATACACTGCACAGTGGAAAAGAGAGAAATATCACTATTCTTACTTTACACTAGCTCCTAAGTTACTCTAAAGTGTAAAAATCAGGTTTTAACAACCTAAAAGAAAACAACAACACAGACCATTAAACATCCTTATGACCGCCATAAAAAGAAATACCTAACAGTACTTATTCTGCTCAGAAAGCTCACTAGAGGGCGCTCTGTTGCATTAAAATTCACCAGCCTTTGGAGACCCTTCTAAAAGGCAAGTCAAAAAATACCCACCCACTAGGAAATTTGTTTCTGAAATCCCAGGGCCGGGAAAGTGGGGAACTTGAGACTGAAAGTTAAGGACAGAATGATTTTGGGCTCTGCCAGCTGATAGCATCCCAATGATCTGCAAGAGCAACCATGGAGCTCTCTTCAGTGAACCAAGATTAGTTGAGGCTCAAAAACCACAAGAAGCCTGTGAGGGCCAGCAGGAAGGCCCAGTGAGAGTTCATTTACTGCCTGATGACCTGAGGTCAGTCCCCGGGACCCACACAGTGGGGGGGTGACTGTCTCCCACAAATCATCATCCTCTGCCGCCCCACATGTGCCACCTTGCTTATGTGTAGAGGTGCACACACGTAAATGCGTGAAATCAAGCAGACCCTGCAGTTGTAAACCTTGTGAAACTGTATATGGAGGAAAGATTTTAAGCAGAATGGACTCATGGAAGTTTACCAAACTTACATTTAATAATATCCAGGAATTGCTTAGCACTGTGGTCCGTGCTTCTAATCCTAGCATTCTGGAGGGTTGATGCAGGAGAATTGCTGTGAGTTCAAGTCCAGTTTGGGCTAAAAAGTGAGACTTTGTCTCAAAAACAAAGCAAAAAGAAATATCTAAGAGTTTGGGCTGTTTTTACTTTCAATATTCCATTTGTTTTTTAATCCAAACTGCCTTCTCTAAAACATTCTATTCCCTGTTGGGGATTCTGTGGCTACAATTCTTTCTACTTTATTTCTAGTCTCTTTCTCCAAGTTCCACGGCTCCTAAGCTCTCCCCTCTCACATTTTTTTTTTTTTAAATCCTGAATCGTGGAATGATGAGCAACCCTACATTTGCCAGGGAAAATAACATTAACTGTTCCCGTCTTGAGGGCAGAGCACCGTCTCCGTTTGTTTCTCCCATAGAACTTCAGACTGAATTCTGTCAGACAAACCTTGGGGATTTACCTATTGTGTAGCCATCAAAGGGGGATGGTCATTGTTCCCATTTGCACCGAAGCTGCTTCCTCAACTTCTTTACTTTCACAGAATCCTATCATAGAATTTTTCCACCTTTTAACAACCAGAAAGAAGAGATTTTTTTTTTCCATTGAGGTCTAAATCAATCCATATCCAATACTACCTTGGTTGTTTAAATGAAGCTATCTTCCTAGAAATATGGTTGTAAACTGAAGGCAGCGTTCCGCTTGTCTGAAGGCTGTTCCCTGCCATTTTATTTAGCTGTTTGTTCTAGGGAAAGTCCCACTTGTCATCAACTGGTTAACCCCTGATCTAGCTAAAAGTATAGATAGTATTACTAAAGAGAGATCATTTTAATACCCAAGGACGTGAAATGCCTTTTTAAAGGGTATTTTCTTAGTATAATCCGGTAAGTTGTTTGAAATAAATTATCATTTCAAATGTGGTAGAAACAGAACGGATGATAAGTTAGTATTTAGAAATGAAGAAGAGTAAAAGTGAAAGGCTGGGAAAGTTCTTGTTTAAATTCAAGTTGTCCGAGGTCTGGGACGTTCACCCACATGCTGAGACTCACCCTAGCAGAATGAAGGCAGGAACTGAGGCAATCGCCCATGTGATTCAGCCAAAAAATAACTACCCAAACCCAAACCGTTTTGCGTAAATAACCTTGTGTTTGAATATTTTTTGCCTGAATATTTTTTTTTGTCTCAGTTTGCCACTTCATTTTGTTAGGTTAATCTGAATCAAAACATAGCTTAATGAAAAAAAAAATTTTTTTTTAAATTGGGATGTACTTGATTACTTCATTATTTTATATTGGAACTAACTTATCAGACGTTCTCCAGCCCTATGGTCCTTAAAAGTTTTGCATTTCCCCCCCCTCCGAAGCAATATAAAAAAGTGCTTATGGTGTGTATGCAAGCTGCTGTTTTAATTAACTTTCCTGAATTTCAAACATCTATATTTTACTCTCTTATATGCTTTTAACTAAGGTACAGTAGATGCATTTTTTGCTTCGATACTAATTTAAGGTGTAATATTCATTTCTTTAGAGAACATTTTTGTTGTTGTGCATGCCTAGTGTTTTGTACGTTGTATATTGCATTCAGAATATTTTTTTCCTTCTCACCTATCCACAATGCAATGCCGTTCCCATGATGCACCTCTGCTTGCTGTTTACCTGTATGTTAATTCGCTTGAATCCCATTGGCCCACTGCCATCATGTGCTCGCTGCCTGTTATTAAAAGACTCAGTCGACTGCCAAAGCACTGAAGCGACCTCTCGAAGCAACTGTAGACCTGGTACTTTGACCTTTCACCTTTCGCTTTGCATGTAGCTTTTCAGAGAACCAGCTGAGATTTGTATGTAAAATACTGGTTGCAGCCAATCATTATTATTAATTTTAAAATGGAGGAATTCAATAAGGTGTTTAGTGATCTCATTTGCATATGTAATCTGGGAAATAAATATTAAATCTAACAAAATTTTAATAATACCTTTTCCAAAAGAGTGAAGCAAATTTAAAACATGTGACTCAGAAAAAATGTTCGTTGTAATTCTTATTAACCTTTAAATTCAAGAAACTGCCATTCAGTTAAAGAATAGATATTAACAATAACGCAAATGCCCCTTTCTCCCCTTAGTGTAGTTTAACCTGTTTGAAAAGAAAAAAGAAAAAAGCTGAAGCCATTTTTTTCCATTGTTGTTGCTTGATAGTTTTTCTTTTCCTTAGTTGAGATGCTACTCTTTTTGGGTTACAGAATTCATGCTTCCGCTCTCAATAACAAATTCTCACTCATTCGACATTGCCGCTGTTTAAATTAAGGTGCATGGCAGAGGCATCTCTTTAGCTGTCATTTTTTTTAAAGAAAGAAAGAAAGAAAGAAAAAGAATGTTGCAGTTGATGATCTCTGTGGACGTGGAACACAGCCTTGCTTTAAGTTGGACACATCGTATCGAATTCTTCACTTCCAGGCCTTCCCTCCTGGTGCTCTCCATCCTTTACCAAAGAGACAAGCACTTGAAAAAAGCAACGGAGCCAGCACGGTCTTCAACCCCAGCGTCTTGCACTACCAGCAGGCTCTGACCAGTGCACAGTTGCAGCAACACACGGCGTTTATTCCCACAGGTACGTGCCCTTACTCTCCATGTCTGTGTCCTGTGTCCTTCCGGTCATGTGCTTTCTTCTCATCTCTTTTAAGCTGTTTGGTGGCATCTAGTTTGCATTTAGAAGGTGCAAATACAGCCTGGCCCACTACAGCCCTGGCTACCTAGACCTGTTGACCTTGCTTTGATAACTGAAGGTAGTTAGCATTCTAAAGCCAAGTGTTTGGTGGGATTTAGCTTGAGAGACAGGGAGAGGGTTATAACTTTGGGTCTCTTCTATCTACACAAGCCCCGTAAAGTAGTTTATGTAAGCAAGATTTTTTTTTTAATGTGAGATAATTGAAATTTGTCCTTAACACTCAATGACCTAAAAATATAAATTCCAGTAAATACTAACCATTTTTTCCCTGCTTCTATTCAGAGCACTAAAAAGTCTAAGGCTACTCAAATGAAAGCAATCTTCTGCTCGTATTTTTATATCCATTCTATCTCTCTCTTCATCCTTCTCCACTCTCACCAAGTTCACAGCTATCTGGAGTGCTTGTCCTCCGTTTCTAAGCCAATGAGTGATAAGAGGAAGGGCTACAGCCCCTTAGCCTACCACTCGCTGGAGACCGTCTGTTAACCCCAGGGTCTCACAGGCAGAAGGGTCTTCATGAATTCCTCATCCAGTGGACTGTTTTACAAATGAGAAAACTGAGGCCCCCAGGATAATGAGAAGTGACTTTCCAAGGTGGCAGAGCTGACACAAACGCCAGGCTGGTGTTCCAGTACCTGGTTCCATTTACACAACATTACACCACCGCCATTGGCCCCCAGGTGGAGTCTACAGACTTCTCCCCAAAATCAGATTCAAGTGGGGTTTTGTTTTTGAAGTGGCGTGAAAAATCAATTCAGGTGAAGAAAAACAACGTAACACTTACCCAATCTGACCCCCCTCCACCCGTCATAGTTTACCCAGTTCAGAGATGGCAGACACATGCACACGCCCCAGCACACACCCCCACACACACCCTCACGAACATGGTCCTCCTCATTTGACCAACTACCTTTTAGTCTCTGTGACTAAAATTTGTTGGAAAGAATATCCACCGGGTTTTCCCAAGCCCATGTTCTTTGTCCCATTGCAGCAAGGAGACATTGCCATTAATTATCAGTGTGATTAGATATATTAATCTTAGAGTCCATAGCCTATGAGCATTAGGAAATGCTAGTTTGGGAGGTAGCTAGTTTTTATTCCAGTAAGTCTCTGTATAAGAACTATAAATGAATGGTAACCTATATGAATTAGTATTTTAAATGAATTAGTAACCAAGAAACTCTATTTATATTAATAGAAATGCACTGTCAGAAAGTACATGAGTTCTGAATCTAGATTAAAATACTTTCATATCTTACCCCATTGCAACCTTAATTAATAGCATTCCGTGCTGTCTTAGCTTAGCCATATTTGTGACTGTAATGCACCTGAAATAACATAATTACCAGAAGGTCAGCTCACCCTGAGGATCCTGTATGGTTACTACAAGCGTCTCATTGTAGACCTTGTGCCCATTATATACTTTAAGAGACAGAAAAAAAACGCTGAATGAAAAACTATGAAAGACAAGTCTGTTTCTGAAGAACGGGTAATACAGACGTTACCGTCTCCTGGGAATACCAGTGAGGCCCTTTTCAGGATGTGGAATACCCCAATCCAGTATGGACTGGTTGGCTAATACATCAAAATCGTCCCTACTCTAAGAGTCTGTAAAGATGTCCTTAAGTATTTACTAAGGGGGGAGAGGGGGTTGAGCTTAAGCTAGCCCAACGCTGTGGATATGTAATGATAAATAGTCCCTGTTAGCTGGGCTGTGTCTGTTCGCCCTCTGGTGGATTCCCCAGGAACAGCTCAACTGTGTTGGCGACTTTCTGTAGCCTTGGGAGCCTAAAGGTGGACTGTAACCCGGTTAGTTCTGTGAATTACAAGTGTTTATAGCATATTTGCTATATGCTATAAAGATCACAGTGGATAACCATGTGAACTTTGTGTACTGGAGTGGTATTTGAACTTCCAAGAAATTCACTACACTTCTCTGAAGTGATAGAAGAGAAGATAGCTTTATTAAAATAAATTCAGCATAAGCTCTTACCCAGTTGCATACTCAGAAAAATCTCCACAATTGTGGTAGGCTTTCTTGCTTGTTTGCTTCAGGGAATCTTTCTTATAAACCATGTTTCCAACTTTATATCAAAAATGACAGCAGTGATAATCATTTGTCCTGGTTGTTTTTAAACCTCTGCTGATCAGGTGATGACACTGTTGGTAATTTTTAGCAGATGGTTAACCCAACATTTTCAATGAACATTTTTTTTTAAATCTTTCTGTTAATGTTTTACATAGGCAGTTTTCATACATATGGATCCAAAGCATTTTTTGTGTGTGTCTTCTTGGATGGTTACCTACAGTGAAAGGGCATGCATAGCAAAACTTTAATATGTACTAAAATCCTCCCACTGACACAATGTGAATTTGGACCTTAGGAAATCTGCCTCTAGGCTTTAAATTTTCAATGTAAGATACAGGAATGGGATTTTTCTCCATAACCACGGTGGGTGGAATTTTTCTCTTTTGTTTCTTTCTTTTTTAAAAAAAAATATTTTATAGGAAGTATTTTAACCAAGAAGTTTATACATGTCCCTTGCTATGATAGGAAAGTGGCAAAATCACACATGATCTCAGAAACAGCCATATGATAAGCAGCTTTGGGCATCTCTGTGACAAGTTTATTCTAAATTACTCTAAGTATTCTTGAACACACTGTGATTGTTCTTCAAGACAACACAGGTCTGTCAGTGGTGAGAAGTTATTTGCATTTTACAGATGGAAAGACTGAGGCTGTGTTTACACTACAAAATGGCATGCACACAACTATGAATTATTCAGCTAGTTCTGACTCACAGAGGCTTGAGATGAAGTATCTGTGCAATGGAGGAAGGAAGCACATGTTTGAGATGCTAATTTATCCAGAGCATCAGCATCCTGGTGAAACGCTGATCAGGTCAGAAAAAGACAGTGCAGAACCCTTCCTTAAAATACTTCATTACATTGGGAGTGCATGTGGAAGGTTCTAGGCCAGACATTTCTGAGTAATGAGAAACCATAAATGTTACATGAAGTTTCTCACACACTTGTAAAAGGTTCACCTTCAGTGGAAACCATCTGCCTAAATTCAAAACGTATGGACTCTATTCAGTTCAGCAAGCATTCCTTAAGCATGTGTTATGGTCTGCGTTGCAGATGCACAATGAAAATGTAAAGGGGCCCAGAGCTGGGTAAAAACCAGAGTCTACAATATGAAGGATGAGACAGGGGGTTGAGCTGGGGTGGAAGGGTGAGAGGCACGGTGTTCATCTTCAGCAGATGCTGGCATGAACAATACAGAACAGGGAGATTTTCCAAAGCAGGAGAATTTGCTAACGACTTTGGGGGGGGTGGGGTAAGATTTCACTGTTAGGGGAAGAACATACTGGACAGGTATGACAAGAGTGGGTTTGAAGAATAGAGCACCATTCCCTGTAGTAATAGCATACATTACTCACAGGATCTGAGGGAAGAGCAGAGGGTAGACCTAGGTAAAAGGTGGGGACACAGCTTGCAAAGCAGAGCAGAACTCGAATCTGGCATTAAGAGAGCAATCTACATGTCCTAAGCTCCATATGTCCCATGTACACATCACTTTTGGCCGACAGAGAGAGGGACCCAGTGAAGGAGCATGGTTAAGCACTTCCCACATCCAGAACACAAGCCAGAGTGACACACTGCCCTCTGAAGCTGCAGAAGCGGTTTCTGAAGGTTCATAAAGTTTAACCCAGGAAGCCCTTAAGAAAACCTGTTCACTACAGAACACAGGAAGAATAAAGGGGGATTTTTCAGAAGTGACTTTGAAGCCTACCATAGTTAACTCTAAAGTGGAATACAAACTAGACCCTTTAATAACTTTCAGGAATAAGCTTCCCCCAAAGTGCTTTTTACAGTGGGCTGGAACATTGACCCCAACACAGGGGTACCCCAAGGTGCCCTATGCATCTAGTTAAATGGGATCTCTGCTTTTGTGAGTCCACAGCAGAATGAGAAAGATACTAAACACTCGTATAAATAGATTATTAAAATTTAGAGTAGTATGACTGAAAAGGCAAAGAGTTCAAATAATTAAATAGAATATGGACGGAAACTGACTTAAGTGACTGGAGGAGATGAGGAAATTAAGACAAGATGATTTTCTGAAGAGATGACTCATACTTTGACATCTGAGGAAAGAAAGAAGTGGTTAAAGCGTATTCTAGATCGGGGATGGGGGTGGGGGCAAAGTTAGATTAAAAGTATGAAGTATTCAGTTGAAAGCAATGAAGGCCCATCCAGACGGACCTTGGTACCAGAGAGGAGGGCTGCGGTGGGGAGGTAGTCAGGGCCTGGGTTAGAAGAATCTCCATCCTCAAAGCAGCAATGTCTTCCCAGAGGTGGAGTGACTATGGCAGCAGAGTGGAGCCTGGAGCAGGGAGGACCAGGAAGGCCAGGCAGGATGCTATTGCAGAGTTGATATTAGTAGTGGATAGGACCTTGCAGAGCAGCTGAAGTCATGGCTAGGCAGACAGGTCCTCGCCTGCTCAGAAGCAGCATCGTGCTGGCTCAATGGGGAGTTGGACCTGAGACTAGCATGAGGCAAAAATGGCATCACGTAACAGTTGATCTGAAGCATCACACGCGTGGTGATATCTGTCACGTGTTTCCAGAAGTGGAGGCCACCAGGCGGGAAAGAGCAGAGCTTAGCATGTTCTATTGGAGACCCTCGTGGAACCCAGGTGGGAAGGCCAGGAGAACAGTTAGGTAGAGAGACTTTCGATCTGACAGGGCATAAAACTTGAAAGCCATGAGATCATTGAGAGCTTTGGAATGGATGAGCTGAGACACTCATAGAAGATCTACAGAGCAGGAAAAAACGTTAAATAAAAAGGACCCAGAACAGGCTCTTAAAAACTCCAGCACATATATATAGAGAGAATTCAGCACAAGCTTTTAGAAGTGTGTGTGTGTGTGTGTGTGTGTGTGTGTGTGTCTAAGAAGTCAGAGAAACGAAGTTGCTCAGTATGCAAGGTGTAGGCAAGTGCAAAATGTCCTGGAAACTGGATGAAGGTATAACAGATCGAGAATTAAACCAACTAGAAGAGGATTGAAGGACTGAGGGGCAGACAGGAGCAAGGAAATTAAAGTGTGATGCAGGGAACTTTCTAGATGTTTGTGGAAGTAGTGAGATGGGGATAGAGGAGGAGATCGTGCAAGCTGCATGTGAGCACATCTGTGTATCTCGGTGCGTGTGCCAAATTGGATGTACTGCCACATCTCTGGTTAAAAAACAAACAAACAAACAAATAAATAAAAGAAGGAAAGAAGCCAGCAGTAGCCTGCTTGGATAGCCTTTTCCTAAATCAGTGATGCCAACCCGGTCAAATGTAGGTCAGGCAAGAAGTCCTTATGAATGTGAACGAAGATACTGAGTTCCAGGTTCACGTCTAACATCTCAGCACGTAGTCCTGAGACCTTCAGCAGATGCACCTACATTCGTTTAAGGATGCCACTCTGACACCTGCATGACCCTGAGTTTCCAACAATCCTTCTATTGTCTTTGTCTACATTCCGGAGAACAGAGCCAGTGGCAGAGGATCCCTCAGTGCTCCCAATGTATCATTCCTGCCCTCCTGATTTGCATCGCTGTTCAGTCAGAATTCCATGACACGTGTACATCATTAAGACCATTCACGAATAACATAGTTCTTACCAAAGAAGCACTGAAGTTGACTCTCCTCCTCCCAATAACCCAGACACCAATCAGCACTCCACTCCCTAACTTTTCGATCCCTCAGAAGCCTCCTTGAAGTGGCCATGATCAAAATCTCTCACCAGAGTCCTAGTGTGGTCCCAGATCTCCACCGTTTGCTCCTATGGTACTTAGACTGTTTTGTGCCACCCCTTTGTCACAGCAAGTCTCCTAGCCAGAATAGATCCCAGACCTGTGCGGCAGTTCACCCAGAAGATTCCATCTACATTTCTAGCACACAAGTCGCTGCTCAGGGGTTTCCTGCCCTGCCTGGCAGGGCTTTGATTTAGAGGATGTGAAATCTCAACTCGCTGTTCTTCCTTTCACATCGCTATCGACACAACACACATTTCATCACCAAACAGACACAATGCCGTGCGCCTGGCGCACTCCGGAGTGTAGCTCACTCTGGCGAGCATCAGCTCTGGCCTGGGTTTAGCATGGAACTCTACCTCCAGCCTCGCCCGTGGCTCACACTGACACGTGACCTTGGAGGAGTTACTATGCCTCAGATTTTTTCATCTGTAAAATACCTACTCTCCACCTGACAGGGTTAACTTGATCATGTGTATAGAATCCTTTGAGGTCTTCAGAGAAGGACACAGTTGTATCATCACATGCCATCCTCCTTAGGATCATGTCGACCTAGAGTAGACGGGGAGAGTACTCATGTACTCAGAGAGTGGGGCTTGGAATCTTATTGGCTTTTAAGTAAGTTGGATCTATCTGCTATCCTGACGATGTGAACGGCCCTAAAAACTGTGTGAAGTAACCTCCTTGTGCTTCGATCTCACTCTGAATGTTAACTCTAAACCGCTAACCTGTTTCTTTCCCTTTTATTCACCTTTTCCCCACCATTGCATGACTTCAGGGTCAGTTTTGTGCATGACACCCGCTACCAGTATTGGTAGGTTTCAACCTTTTTTATTTGTCTTTTATATGATGTGCAATGCCTTCACTGTTTGACATTTATTTCAGAGACAGTAGAGAATGCTTTAGGAAGTAGATCTGGAGGCTTAATGGCTTGAGGGTTAACGTGTAAGCTATGCTTGTGTATTTAAGAGAGCGATGGTTTTTTTAATGTGATCTCTCAATGCTAGAACGATCACCACAGAGACGTAAAACCACAAGTGCAATTGTGCTTTTTCTTTTACTGATTTGTGTTGTTTCTCTTTATAGTTTATCTGGTTTAGCATGAGGCAAGCAGAGGCAGGCTAATTTCATCAATGTTTTAAAGTTTCATAGTGGTGTGCCGTTATCTCCTCTTTGCTGTGTGTTAGAGTTATCAGAGTTTCCCAGAAGTATTTATTTTTGGAAAAAAAAAAATTATACGTGGATGTATTTTGAAACCAAGTGTCTGAACTACCCTGCTTACTTATCTTTACAGAGGGCAGACTTATTGGTGATGGCCATGGTTTTTTTCTTTGGTTTGTTTTTGCTTTGTTTATATTTGTGCCTCCCCATTCCCTTAGATGGGGAATTTTAATAGTGGAGTATTTTCTCAAATTCGGGGCCTTGGCACACAAGTCTGTCTTCAGGACAGCTGATCCATCCGCTTACGAGTTCAGAAAGTAAGCATTGGCCAAATGAATCTGGTTACTTCATAGTAACTGCTCTAGAATTTACACCAAGGCCATTTCTTTTGCCTCACTGTTTGGTGACCGAAGTAAAACATGAGGCCACTGAAATTCCACTTTATAGATATGCTTCCAAATTTAAGAGAAAAATATCTTTTGGTTTAATCACAATTGATGAATAATGACAATTGATGAATAAATTAGGCCCGTCGAGCCCGTGACGTTTTGGAATTTATAATCAGTCCACTTGGTTCATTGGATATTACCTATCATGTTTTGAGAAACAGCAATAGCTAAAGTCACGATGTTGTCCTCTGAATTGGGAATGGCTCTGTTGTTGGAAACAAAATGTTTATAAATACATAGATCAAAGCGATGCGCTTTGGCCTTTCTGGGAATCACTGATTATGTTTGAAAACTTCCTTTAATTGTACTTGTAATAAGCTATTTTCCCTTTTTATTTCTCTCCCATGCTTCCTTGCTTTGCACTGTGATCGCATGCCATCTGCTGGTTAACCCATGATGGCTTGCTGCTCTGATATTCACCATGCCAATACCACTTCTATTACCATAATGCTACACCCTCCTGTTCATTGCTCCCATGGTTCCCCTCCTGAAAGTACCCATGATGCACAGCGCTACGTCCGCCACTGTCTCTGCAGCAACAACTCCTGCAACAAGTGTCCCCTTCGCAGCAACAGCCACAGCCAATCAGGTTTGCTCCTTTTAAAGCTTTTCTTTCACGAATCCCGAACTCTAAATGAGTGCTGATATTTAAAAAAAAAAAAAAAAAAAAAAAAAAATTCTCGGTGAGAATTTTTTTTTCATGTTTATCCATCAAATTTTGTTCTTTCTTTTTTTTTTTTTTTTTTTAATTAGTTTATAGCAAGCATTTGTGGACAGGTTGCACTTATTTAGAGTTAACATTTACTGCAAATAATGATGTAGCTATGTTTTGTGTTGCACTGTTTGTTTTCGTACCTAATACTGTGTAATTAACCTGACAGGCTTAAATTCCCTTTAGTACAGTGTTGCTTATCCAGTGGTTTGTGAGTTACCACGTAAGGAATGTAGAACTACGCCTGTGGGTGCTCCCAAGTCAGATCCACTTTGATTCGGCTCATTCGGTGGTGGGAGAAAAGGGGAAATTCTCCATCCATACCCTAAATGTCAAATTTGAGGTCCGAATAATTCTCACGAACACCAACCTTAGTCACGGGTGTTGACTCAGTATGCCCTGAAAGATCTCTATTCGGATCTGGTGTAAGAGCCACCCTAAGAGACCAGTGTGCTACCAGTGTGCTGGGCTCCCCACAGCTGGCTTTAACTGAATATGAGAGTGTATTATGTTGGCTTAATGCATGTGGCACTAGTGCCACTAGGACCTGGGGAGAGCCAGTGGGCTATCTCCTGCTCTGTGGTCACAAACTGACTGTGTCCCTGACCCTGCCTAGCCAGTTTACACACATGCTTGCCGGCCATAAGGGACAAGTGTGAGATGGTGGGCTATCCTCTCATCTCACCTAGGAAATCACCTCCACACGGAGGCCCTCCCTTCATAGAATAATTTTGGGGTTTGTTTTTTTTGTTGTTGTTGTTTTGTTTTTATTTCATTTTGTGTTTTGTTTTAAATAAACTCAACCATGCTGAGAAAGGGTGAAAGGATTTTAAAAAAAAAAAAAATGTAGGCTGAGACCCTGGGACCAGGGCCAGGCAAATAGGTGAAATGGTAAGTTAAACACTGGGGAAGTTATGCCAGGGTGTGGATGGCTGGTTCCAAGCTTCAGCCTGCAAGCTGGAAGGACAGGTTCACCTCCAGCATGAGTCTGTGACCCTAGTGAGCTGGGCTTGCTCTAAAGGAGAGGCGGGACTGCACTGGAGGGCAGGAATAAACACTACCCCCTACTGTGTACTGATAAAGCAGACTTAGGGGAAGTAGGCAGCACAAGGCTAGGGAGCAGCAGGAAACCAACCAATAGGAGGGCAGTCACCACCTCTTTGCTCTTCACAGTGAGCGACAGCTTGGCTTCCAGACCAGTATCTCAAAGAGCAGCAAATAAATTCCTGAACCCAGAAGACCTGATATCTGTTTGTTATTTGGTTGGTTGGTTGTCCTGTCCAGCAGGACGTTAAACAGGGGTCCGGGGAGATCACCTGAAGGGGGCGGGGGTCGGGTAGTAGGCAAAGAAAAGACGACTGTCTATAGTCTGATCAGATCCTAATCTTTACGTTTTCACACAGGGCTTATATACACAAAAAAGGCAGGATGTGGGGAAGGGGATGACGCAGGAATGTGGATCCTCAAGGGGGAGTACAGGAGTACAGATATCTTCCAGAACAGAGTATCAGGGGAATGGAGGTTCAGGGGACATGTCACTATGACTCTAACTATGATTCACTTGTCCTTATCTAAGTTGGTACTATCCACCAAGGTTACCTATCTGCAAGGTCTACTCAAGCTTGGCAGCCTTCCACCAAAGCTGCTGTTTACAATGGCTTATAGCTATCTGTTTCAGTGTGTTTCCACAGAGACCCAAAACTTGGTGTTAGCAGGCATGTATGTCAGGCCTATTGCTGATTTTAGGCCTTCAGTGTAAGCAGGGCTGCCCCTGACGGTTGGTTGGTTGATTTCAAGGTTTTAAACAGGGATGGGAGACAAGAGAGAGATTCTGCACCCTTCTAAGTAGGTTCAAAGCCCTTCCCACTCACTTGGTGTGGGGAATCTGGACTCCTACTTTGTGAGTCTAAGCCTTGCCTCTCAAAACCAGGTTTCTGTGAGGTTGATCCAGTTTGTTAGAAAATCCCCTTCCTAGGGAAACAACGTTTTTGTTATCCTATAGGAGTGCCTGCTGCAGTAAAATTCCCCCATTTATGATGGATTGAGCATGTCTGATCCTCAGACATCTTTCCTAAAAGGAAGTGGGGGTGGGGGAGGGAAAAGCAAGGTAAAGAAATGCTGTAGTGCTGAAGGGTAAGTCCCTGCTTGCATCCACTTGGGCATGCAGCCGCAAGTGATACCTGGCCCAGGACTGAAGAGTGCTAATTGTAGAAAGCACGGAAGTGGGAAAGGTATAGAGAGGCTTACCTAGGTGTGCAAGGGAGGAGGGAGCGTACAGGGCAGCCAGAAGCCTAAGTACACCCCTTCAGGGTGTGATTGATAAAGGAACTAACAAGGTTAACTTCGATTTAACCTGGAGCAAGGAAACTAGAAGAGACGTGAGTGGCTGCCCGAGTCCTAGATTCCTTCTGAGCTTTGTGGTTTGTTAAGACAGTCCGTCGCCCCAGTGCAGCACACTGACGGTGAAGAGAAATGGGGTGTCAGTTCCCGTGAAGGTTTGCTTACACACGGGGAGAAAGCACAGAAAAGCAGATCACTACTACGGTAGTATAGTATAAGCTTTCGGATACGATATTCCTTATTTAGCTCAAGGGACTCTGAAGAGCCAAGTGACTACCAAAGAGCTCTAAGCACCAAGAGCGGGAAACCCAGAGGTGGCTAATGACTGTGGAATAACAGGTTATTATCATCGTGTTACAGTTTACTCTGTAAATGTCAGTCGAACCAGGCCCATGTGACCCACGAAAGTCAATAAAAGCTCATGAACCTGGAAATTTGTGAGCGCATTGCAGGGAGGAGGAAGTCGGGGCGGGGCTGCGGAGGGCGGAGCTAGCTGAGTGAAGGCTCTAGTCCTTCAAGAGCCATCTGTGTTTGCCACAGAATGCAGTTGTGTTTCAGCCATGTTTTGGCTAATTCAGATTGCCACTTCAAATACTGAAAACTTCATAGGTACTCCTAATTAGATGAAAGAGATTCGAAGGAGAAAGAGAGTACACCGGAACCCTCTGGGGGCCGTGGGGGTGGGGAGCCTCCACCCAGAGCGTTTCACACCACCAATCAGTGACCATAGCTTCAGCCTAGATGCTTGGAAAAAGTTTCTCAACTTTAGACTAGCAGTTTGAAAAAGACAGAATATAAATACATTCCAGGAACTTTATTTTTTTTCCAAAGAAATAGATGCTTAGCTCTAAGAATACATAGTAAGCAAAAATAAGTAAATTTACTGATCCATTTTCTGATTTAGTATCTTTTAATCTCAATATATTAAATTATATATAATGTTAATAATAATATAAACCACTTACTCCGTAGCATATATGATTCTAAATGTTCTCTCATTTTACGTAGCTTGACTCTATTACATAGTTGTGTGTGTGTGTGTGTGTGTGTGTGTGTGTGTGTGTGTGTAAAATAGATACTACTGGATCTTCACTGTGGTTTTATGAGACTGGTAAAATGTTCATCTTTCTCATTTTATAGATGGTAAAACTGAAACAATAACCTGCATTAACCAAAGTGACACGGCTCATAAATGGCCTAGTAGGGTTTACAGTGGGCAGTTTGGCTGCAGAGGTTTCCTCTTCTGTCTGTAGTTTGCTGCCTTCTGTATAACAACGAATGTTCAAAAGTCACATCTCACAACATAACTATCAGTCAGGGGTCACTGTTTACTCAAGTCCTTTAGGGAAGAGGAAGTGGCCTTGCTAATGTCTCCAACTGAGGAAGACAGGAAACTGGGAAGATGAGTGTAGGCGTCGAAGCCAGCAACTTAGATGCGCGCCAGGTCACGTGTAGAAATTGTACAGTAAACCTCACTAGGGCTAGGGTTAGGCGATGCTATGACCTGAGAATGTTATCTATAATCTAAACAATAAATCTAAGGAAGAGTTAGCTAGCAGACTCAGTAAGCTGGGTGTGAGCACTTCTCCTGTGTAGACTTGGTGACTAACATCTTTCAGTGTCACAATGCTGGGTTACAACAACAAAAACATGTTAAAAAGTGAAATAACCTCAAGTGAATCAGCTTCAGCCTAGTCACAGGGCCAGGGTGTGTGGATTTGATGCAGTATAAACAACTTAGTGTGGGGGTTACCTAGTTTTTTCATTATAGACATTTTGTCTAATAAAACACAGATGTGGGTTAAAACTCCTATAACCTAAGTGATTACAGAACTGTGCTTCCAATTGTTTTAGGGTTTTGGATTTTCAAAATCAAATAATTTTACAGTTAGTCCACAGAACTTAGCTGGAATAGAACCAATGGTCGGATTGGTCGGTGTATGGTGTGGCCCCTTGTTGTCCACTTTAGGGATCTCAGGCAGAATAGTCTTGGGAACAGAAGCTAAGAAGACTAGACAGTTGGATTGAGGTGGGAGAGTCTGCAAGACTTGAAACATTTTAACAAGGTCTTGAACTAGAGCAGTGGCAGCTGGCCAGGACTCCCTTAGCCTTGCCTTTACATGTTATATAGAAGAGTAGCTTAAAGCCAAAGACAAATATCAGAACACCTTCACACTGTGACAGAACCTATCCAAAGAACTGTCAGGTGGCAGAAAGAGATGTGGGCTGGCATGAAAGGTTACCACAGGAAGTAATTTCTAGGCTCTGAGTTCTTTCCAGAGCAGTAGCTTGGAGGCTTCATTGGTCATAGGCATCCAGTGTGCCTACCGGAATAGGTTGTTATGGAGAACTACCCAAGCCTAGAGCCCCACAGGGGTGCACAGACTCCCCTCAACTGTGAAGAGATCCCACTGTCTCTGGCTCTGCATTATAGTTCTGTGGGTAGAACAGAATAAACCGGTTCATTCTGGTTTGTGGGATGTCTGGGAGAAAAACGATTACAGTCTAAATATCAGGGCTCTCTGGAGGTCCCACACTACCTTCAAAACCAAAGTCACATGATGTTTCTATCAGGGTGTGAACAATCACATCTCCAAAACATGCCAATTCATGGTCATGGCCTTCACACTTCATCACACCTCGTAACTCCTGAGATTAAGCTCACTCAACAGATGAAAAGACAACTTGCAGGAGTTGGTTCTCTCCTTCTACTACCAAGGATATAGGGGTTGAACTTGGGCCATTGGGCTCTGCATCCGGTGCCTTTACCCGCTAAACCATCTCACCACCCCTATCTTTTTATTGAAATATCTGATAGGCTGGAAATTTTCATTTTTCAGACACGGCAGATATAGGTGCTTTACATCTGACATTCAGTCTCAATAATATTCTACCAGAAAAATAGTACAATTGCCTGTAACCAGGATCACCCATTGTGTTTTAACTGGCCGTTCTAAGAGCTGCTTCTAAGGAAAACCTACCTCGCCTTACTCACCCTCATGGCCACTGGAGACATAACCAAAGCCACTGAGGTAAGGATGCTCCGCTTCACCGCTGTCACAGATCGGCCTTGTAGGATTTCTATTATTCAGTGCCATCTGCTGGGACTATATTCAGACAAATGTAGGAGGCGGTCAGCATTTCCACTATTCATCACTTGACCCATTTTAGGGCCTGTGTTTGTCTCGCAAGAAAGTATCTTGGTTCTGCAGGGCCCGGTGTGGGAGGGGTAGGCTTCTGTCAATTCTGCCTCCTGGAATACACAGCAGAGTGGCCAGCCCCCGCCACCCTCCACCCCACCCCCAGTGCAGAAGATCAAACTGCCAAACACTCCTTCCTCACAGTCTGCCCATGCTTGAGAGCTGAGAACAACAACAACAACAAAAGCTCTGGATCCCAGATTGATGTTCTTCCCCGCACCACCCCCCCTCCCCAAAAAAGTAAAGACTACAAACTGTCACACTGCATGCTGGGTAGAAAACCATCAGACTCCACCCCTTGTGCACTGCATGCTGGGTAGAGAGGCCTCCGCCTTCCGGCTTTCCGCTGGTTAAGCCACTATTTTGCTTGTACTCTTAGTTTGAACTGCTTGGTGACTAAATCTAACTGCCAGAGTGGAGGCGTCTAGATTTACTGGTAGGGGGAAATGTTTTCAAAGTACACTGCAGGGCTTAGGTGAACTTGGATGAATAAGAAGCAAGGTAGACAGAGTTGTGGTAGGTCGGTTTATTTTGTGTGTATTTTTGTTTTGTTTCATTTTGAAGAAGTCAGGAAATTAGCTGGTGAGATGGCTCAACGGGTAAAAACCGTTTGCCACACAAGCCTGAATATCTGAGTTTGAGTCCGAGAACTCAGTGAAGGAGAGAATTGATTCCCGAAAGTCCTCTGACTCCCACATATGTGCATGACACGCATGCACTAGCATTCACACATACACATTGAACACATGTACAAACGCACACATGCACATGCTCACATGCACATGCATGAGAGATCTCTCAGAAAATCAGAGAGAAACAGGCTTTCTTTCCTGCCTCAAAGGAAGCTGCTTCAGGGGCAGCTTAATTCAGCGAGGCTGGATTAATGAACGTACCTACAGGTTCTTTAGGGAAGGTAAGTTATGTAAGCACTGGGATCCAGTACAGTTTCATTTTTCTCGAATAATTCACACCTCCTGGTGAGTCTTGGGCAGACTTTTTGTACACAGCACCTGAAGACATAGCAGCTCTAGTTCCAATCAGTTAGCCTGTCAGCAGAGTCCCAAGGCACCTGGTACATTGTCCTATTAGAGCTTCAAATCCTATACTCTTTCACATTTTGATGGGACTTTGGGTGGGGATTGGTTTTTAATTGAAAAGTCATATTCCCCAGAGTATTTTAGCTTTTGCAGGTGTTAGTGAAGCCATGTTCCACCGTTCTAACGTACGTCAGGCTGCCGGCTTGGAGCTGCATGGATACATAGTTCATCTTGTGTGTTATTCCCAACTGGAGGTTTTCAAGGAAGGGCAGACTAGCTGCCGAGCATGAATTCAGCCAGTGTCCAGGGCTCAGTGATGGGTAGGGCTTTTCTCTGTAGCAGCTACTCCAAACAGAGCAAATGTTTATCCCTTTCTGCATCAAATATAGATTCCGTCTTGTACTTCTGAGTGCTGGAGAAGTAACCAGTGTGTGTGTGTGTGTGTGTGTGTGTGGGTGTGTGGGTTGGGTAGGGTGGTCAGAAGAAACTGGCAGCAATTACCAGAAATAGAAGATCACATAAGTTTTAGTCTATTCCAGTTGAGAGGGATGCTGGAGGTAATTAGGGTCAGTGGCTTAGCAAGGAGATAGGAAATCAACAGAATACATCCTAAGCACATGAACCCCCCTATGTAAATATCACTGCATGGGAAATAAGCTCCAAGGTATGATTCTATACCTAAAGTAGCCAGGGACATATCCCTGCTGGATATGGGGGAGACTGGGAGGTGGTAAGGTGCAGATCAACCTGGAAAATATGCAAAAGGTTAGGTCAAGGGCTCGGGAGGGAGGAAGATGGCTTTGTCAGCCAGACACTTGCTGTGCAAGCATGAACACCTGAGCTCAGTCAGCCTGAGCCCAGAGAAAAAGCAGATGCAGGGCTCCATAATCCCCATGAAAAGCTGGAGGCAGGAAGGTCTCAGGGTCTCGCCGATCAGCCATGCTAGTCAGACACTCAAGCTCCAAGCTTAGCAAGGCACTGTCTCAAAGCATGGGGTGATGGGACTACAGGCTGACTCACTCAGGAAACTGCATGCTACACAAATACTAAAACCTGGGTTTAGATTTCCAGCAACCGTGTAAAGCTGGTGTGGCAGCGCAGATCTGGAACCCCAACAGAGACAGGTAGAATCCTGAAGCTCATTGACTGTCTGACCAGTCAATAGAACCTTTGAAGTCCAAACTCAGTGAGAGACATTGCCTCAAAGAAACAAGGCAGAGAGGATGGTTAAGGAAGACACCAGACATCAATGTCTGGGCCCCACATGTGTATATACACACATTGTGTGTGCGGCACGTGCATACACACACACCACACATACACACACACCACAATACACACACTACACAACACACAACACACATACACAGTACACAACACATGTACATGCGCACATACATACACACACACATACATACAGTGAAAAGCAGTTGAGGACATCTGACACTGATATCTGTCTTCCACACACACACACAAACACACATGTACATGTGTACACACACATATTCACAAAGGAACCCATATACATATGAATTAATTAAACTCTAGAAACAAGAGTATGGTCAAATGAAAGAGGAATTCAACAGCCTGTTACTTTACATGGTTTTGCACTTAAGCCTATAACATGGGCTCTCTTGTCACTTCCACGCCTGAGGAAATGAAAGCTTAGGTTTGGTCATGGGTAGCAAAGGCTGGATTTGACCTTGAAGCCTGTCTCAGTCAACTTTCTGCCACATGACAGAACACCTAAGATAATCAGCTTCATGGGGAGAAACTTTTGTCTTGGCTCAGGTATGTTTCAGTCCATGGTTGGTTGGCTTGGGGTCTGTACCAGCATGCTACATCATGAAGGCAGTACATGGCTTAAGAGGCCTTGTCACCTTGAGTCAGCCTGGGAGCTAAAGAGAGACCAAGAGAAACAGGTCACAGTATCCCCTTCAAGGGCACCTCATGGAGGCTCAGTTCTCCAGCACCAGTTTGCTTCTTGAAGGTTCCTACCATTGCCCAATAGCAGCAAGCTGGAGCTGGAGCTGTTCTTTAGCAGACGGACCAGATCTGGAGCATTGCAAATTCAGTGTTTCCATAGCGTTACACATATCCTGACCAGCATCTATTGCTTAGAAAGGATCTCAGGGCTGGCAAGGTGGCTCAGCAAGTAAAGACACTACAACCAGGCCTGAAGACCTAACACATCATGTACGTACACACACATACACACACACACACACACACACAAAAATTTAAAGAGATGCTACATTATAGATCTAAATAAGATAACCGTTGATCTCAGATGAGCTTTATTTAAAAACTTGCCTTGGTCCTGTTGGGTGACTGGCTGGGAGCATGGAGCAGAAAATGCTGTGGTCACTCGTGGAGAAGGAAGTAGAATATGGGAGTCCCAGGAAGCAGGGAGCATGTGTCGGTGGAGAAAGCCTGGGAACAGCGAGGGGCTGAGCCTGAACTCACCATCAGGTGGCTTCTCCACTACTGAGGCACTAGAACAAGGACTGAGGGGAAGAAGAAACCCTGTGCTCCGGTGATAAATAATTACTGACAAGATCCAGAGAGGCCGTCTGCCCTGCAGCCCTCCTTCATGACATCTCCCTGTTGGCATTTTTACTTTGATTTGTACTGGATCAGACTGGATGGCTGGTGTTTTCTGACAAGGGTTTATGAAGGCTACAAGCTGTTGTAGCCATTGGACTCCGTCACGCTTCAGCCTCGCATCCGATGCTCTGTGATTCCCGGGTCTGTTCGCTTTATCCCCATCCTTTGCTCTGTAGTACTCAGACCCGCAGAGCGCATGTAGATAAGCATCCCGTGTCAAGTACAGGCTGCTTGCCACTGTCCTCCACGGTGTTTCTAAAAAAAACGGTATCATTAAATTGATCACTGTAGGATGTCTCTCAGTGCCCTCCAGTCATGGGTGCATCAGGAGAAGAACAGTTTCAATTAAGTCATTCAGATGTTAAAGAAGTCCAAAGAGCAAATTACCACAATCATGCCATGCCCGTAGAATAAAATATGGTGTGTGTGCATGTTCATGTGTGTGTGTGCATGTATGTAGAGGTACACGTGCATGTTGAGGCCAGAAGTCGACAGTAAATGCCTACCTAAATCATTCCCTGTCCTATTCCTTTTTAAATACCGTGCCTGTTATTGAACCTGGAGCTCTCTTTTAACTAGACTGGCCGGTCGGCAAGCCCCAGCAGTCTTTCCCCTCCTCCTCCTCCCAGCCCCAGGAGTCCTCCCCTTCACCCTTCCAGCCCCAGGAGTCCTCCTCCCCATCACAGCACTGGGTCTGTAATGAAAGCGCAGTGCACTCAGGCTGGAGATCCCGACTGGAGTCCCCTTGCTCCTGCAAGGGAGCACTTTTCCCATTGACCTCTGTCCCCAGCCCTAGAATAACATATTTATGTGATACAAGTTACCTTACAAATTGTAATGGGAGCTGGAATCACTCAGCCTTGCCCAACTCCCATAAATTAACAAAGTGCGCAAGCCTAGATCCCGAGAAGTGCTTTAAATGATCTCGGAAGGACCCCAGGGACGATAGAGCAGACAGACAGCACAGATGTAACTCAAGCCACCACCCAGCTTGAAGCTCTCGTCTGTGCCAAGCATCACGCACAGCGTTTGATGTGAGTCATCTCTCTGAAAGCAGAAACTGCCCCTGAAGGGACCGTTAGAGACGCCGAGGAACACCCCACGGTTACACTGCTAAGAAGCAAAGCCAGATTTCAAACTTCTCTAAACTTCTAAATCTCCATTTTATAATAAGACCCAAGAGTATTGGACTGACTCGATAGAAACTTGTCTTCTAACACTGCATTTAGGCCTCCTTTGTCCACCAAAGCACCGTTCACATCGAGTTGCTAGCTATAAGCTGTTTTGAAATATGGAACTGTGCTTCCTCCTTGGAGCATGGGAGGGTTTGTGGGAAAGCAAAGATACCAGAGAGTTGAACTTTGTTTTCCTAATGCGTATTCTTCTGGTGTTAAGTCGTACCTGCTCCATGAGTCCCACTGGCTGTGTGTGCCGTTACTGTCCCACAGTAAACGGTGGGACCATAAAACAGCTTTAGTTCCATGGGTTCAGGACAGGGGTGTTACTTGAATAGATTCCTGTTGTGTGTGTTCTTGTCTGAACTCTTCTGTGCCCTGAAACATGAACTGGGGCAGAAGTTTAGAAAGGGAGACCTAAGAAGTGTGTAAAGGCAGAGAAGAAGGCCGTTACTGCCCTCCCCCTGGATGGGGAGTTTTGAGTGCTCGTTGGAAGTTTATGCCAGTTTGTTAAGCACAAGCTGGGAAGTCCCTGCTAATTCTAAAGTGTGTGCAGGGGCTACATGAGAAGTGAACTCTTCATAGTTGAACTGCAAACATTTATTTGTTAAACAAGACTGGTTTGCAGAAGTGTCCAGAGTAGTCGTCTTCTCTAAGCACAGGAATCTAGAAAATAATAAAATAATGTATCTTGTGGCAATATTTACATTTGGTAGCTTTGACTAGGAAATTAAAACAGGGTCAGAGGTTGGGGCTGTACTCACTGGAAGAACACTTGCCTCACATGTCTGGGGTCCTAGGTTCAACCTCTGTGACTGTCAAAAGTAGTTTAGTGTCGTCATATAATGCTGTCCCAGGAGTGAGGATTTCCATCATAGAGATGGGGAATATCAACAATGAAAGAGGATGCATATCTTGCTCATGGTGTGCATCTGCTAAGCTCCCTGCTGGGGTGACCCTTGTCTACCTGGGAATGAGAAGAGCCAGCTACCCACTGGGGATATCGGATTCCCATGGCGGTGGACACTGTTAACACGGCACTGGGGTATAATAATCAAAGATGATTATTATGAGCCACAGTCAAAACTTCAGTGGAAAAAAAAATCAGAGAAATTCGGTCTGGCTTCATTCAGTGACAGCGTGTGTTGTAGAAAAGGGAGCAAATGCATTTGATATTCTAAAATATCTTAATCTCGTCCAAAAACCAAGCATATTTTCAACATGTGAGGCACCATTCAAACCTATATTTAAATGCACAATGGAATTATTTGAATAACTATTTAAATAGAAACTGAAACCAAATTTGATTTAGGATTATGAGTCCTAAAATAATAGCCCTAGGGAAAGAAACCCACCTTTCGTCAAAGCCCCTATCAGACTCCTTATACGAAACATTTTATGCAATACTCATTATTGCTCTCTGAAGTTCCTTGTACATTTTCCAGATGAGAACAAATCACAGAGAATAAACGGCCCACAACTCAAGCATGTGGCTGGACATGTTTAAACCTCAGGCATGGAATCCTGCAAACACTGTGCTCCCCAGGACATCTAAAGGGACTGGAGCTTGTGGTCTGTGTAGGGATTGGCTGTTAGGAACCCTGCCGGTGATACTTAGGAGAGTAGAGTTACACAGCCTTTGCCCCGCATGCAGAGGGGGAATGTGTTCAGTCCTCAGTACCAGACGACAGAAAACAAGAAGTCCAAGTACATCTTTAAAATATTTCAACCATTTCAGATGTCCTTGTGGAGATGGTGACTTCTTGAAGTCTAAGTTCCACATTAGAGTTGTCTGCAAATCTTGATGGTCTTCAAGATTGACAAAGAAACGCAATTTCAGCTCAGTGACAAAAACCAAGCTGTGGGGCAGGAGCATTCCGGCGCATAAGCCAGCAGAGAAAGGGTGGACCCAAGACCTCTCATCCCAGAGCCAACCCAGGCCTCTCAAAGATTTTTTAAAAGAGGTAGTTTTTCTCCATTGTCCATAGAACTTTCCTGTCCACAACCTCAGGTAAACTGATAATCACTAATTAAGAAAGACAATGGGTGAAAATGAGCGACAGGATGTTTCAGTTATTCCTAAGTCAAGGCACAGAACCAAGAAAGTCAGTTGAGCTGATGGGCACAGTCCGGGTACAGAATCAGGGATTCCATTTTAAAGCCAGAAACAGGAAGAGTGAAAGCTAGGGAAAGGTGGGAGGCGCATAAGGTTTGCAGAGCCAGTCCTGGTGGGAAACACATCCTCTGTGGACACAGCATGAAACCACAGCACTCAGAAGGTCAGAGGCCAGTGTGAGCCAGACGCTGTCTCAATAAAACCAGGGCTGGCAGTGTAGCTCAGGGCTGGAGAGTGTTCCTGTCGTGTGTGCACAAATCCCTGGTTCAATTCCCAGCACTGAAAAACACGGTCACGGAAGGAAAATTCAGACTTGGTGTTTAATTGGTGCAGGTTTCAATTAAGAGGAAAAAGTTCTGGAGGTGGGCTGTGTTGAGAGTTGAAGAGCAAAGTGACTGTCTCATTTCAGTGAGCTACCCATCAGCAATGCTTAAAGTAGATTTCCTTTTATGTATATTTCAGCAAAATTTTTAAATGGACAGGTCTACCTGAACACTTCCCAAAAAATGGGAGAGGGGATTATTAAAGATGCCAGAGGGCCTAGGCTGTTGCTAATCTTATATTGTAAGATGACTCTTCTCACGATAAAAATTCTTCTGTCCTCGTGCCCCCCAGTCCCTTTCAGAGTTCTGTTTTCACAAGGACAGTGACGGTGTGCAGCTGTGAGGGTTTCCTCAATGGACTGAATCTGTTAAGTGAAGTTTATCCTGGGACAGCAGGCATTATTAAAAAGCCCAGTATTTATTCAGTGGTGGTATGTCTTCCGGCTTCCTCTCAGCGATGGATATTAGGAGCTATACAGCTGGGGCCCTGGGAATGAAGCTGTGGAAAGACAGCCCGGTTTCTTGCAGGTCTTACATAATAAAGGATATAGGCAAGGAAGAAATGTGCAAATAATTATACTCAAAGTAATTATGGGATGCAGATCACCTCAGAGAGACCCAATCATTGGTGGGGACGTTTAGTGATAAGGAAATAAAGAGTGTGTGACTGCTGGCCTTGATAAAGCACCCTCCTCTGGCTTCATCTTGGCAGGTTTTACAGCAGAGACTTCCTGGGGGGTTGTTGGGAGAGCTGGTTGTGACGTCGTCTAAATGCCCACCGCACTGCGGAGGTAGTCGTGTGACGCAAGCAAGCAAAGTGAGAACAGGGGCTCAGACAGCTCATGAACACAGCTGGGGGCACAGATGAGACTCCCGAGTGTCTCTCACATCTCATAGCTACTCTCTGGGTTTGTTTGTTTGTTTTTTTTTCCTTTATACTTGAGGTTTATACACAACCAAGTGGCTAAATTAAACTCTCTCTCAGACACACACATGCACACACACATATATGCACTCACAGGCACACATGCGCATTCACGCGTGCATGCACACTCCCCACCAGCAAAGAGCTAAAAGGTGGTTTCAGGACCTTCACTGTTAGCCAGAAGCTGTGGACCGGAAGCTGTGGGAGCACGGAAGTTGTGGACCTTCAGTAGTGCTTCCCCCACCCCCGAAGGTGATTCCAACACAGGAAGGTACACCTCTACATCCAGTACTTCACACCATCGTCCTGTTCGTCCTGCTGAATATTTAGCCTTCGGTGGTGTTTCTGCCGTTGGTGCTTTAAAGGCCAGTTCCTAGTGATTTGAGTTATACATTCTGCCCTGCTGTGAGAACAGATACTGCAGGCAGAATGTGCCTGGGATACCAGGCCTGACACTGGGGTCTTGAACACAGAAACAGGGTAGGGAGCAGAGTTGGGGACTTGTGCTAAGGACAGCAGGCGCTCACTTTTGTGGATTTTTTTTTTTCTTCTTGACGTGAATCTTTAATTTATTCCTGTGAGGAAAACCACATAATTGTAAGAAAGAAAAAAGAATCCTATATTGCGTGAGCAAGTCTTTCTGAAATTTCTTTGCAATTGCCATGCAGACTAATGAATCATTTAAAAAATAAAATAGTTGCTTCAGGTCGTTTTTTTTCCTCTTGGGCACTGATGTATTTTTTTTTATTCATTTTTATTCTTGAGTTGTTAAGTTGTAACCTGTGACAGCTTTAAGATAAGCCTAATGTCAAAAATAACTATTAAAAAAATAGATACATTGATGATTGTCCATTTATATAACAAAGAGAGTCTTTTTTTTTTTTTTTTTTTTTTCTGGTTTTTCAAGACAGGGTTTCTCTGTGTAGTCCTGGCTGTCCTGGAACTCACTCTGTAGACCACAGGCTGGCCTCGAACTCAGAAATCTGCCTGCCTCTGCTTCCCAAGTGCTGGGATTAAAGGCGTGCGCCACCACTGCCGGCAACAAAGAGGGTCTTAATGTTACCTAAATTAGCTTTTACATGTAAATTTTTTTCTTAGATTCAGCATCCGTGCCTAGAGGTCTGCATCAGCGAATCCACTCAGGAGTGGGCTGCCTGTTTAATCTCAGCCTCACTTCCTAAACATATCATTGTAAATATTCTAAATAGTTTGCGACATTTGCTTTAATAATATGGCCCTAGTTATATATTTTGATACAGTAGGAAAATGTAGCCTTCTTTAACATATACAATCTGCATTTGGAAAGTGTATTTTTAAAGTTCTTTGGCCCATGGCTTTGGCACTCGGTTTTCCTGTAGAAGCAGCACTGGCCCTGGTGGTCATGGCTCTATGTTAACCCAGAGGCGCTCTGGAAGTGGGGCTTCCTGTGCATGGAGACATGGTCTTTCAAAGACAGCCTCTCCATGGTGTTCTTTCTGACCAAACAGCCTCCGTAGGTTAGCTCAGTCCTCACAGGGCTTTCTGCAGAAGCCTTAACCACAGCAGGCCTTCCGGGTGCCCTTTACAGATTTGTTCAAGCTCATGGCATGGTCGGTAAGGGAGGGCCCGTGGAATAGGAATGGGAGGTGCAGTGGTGCAAGCCTGGGGTGTGGAGAGATGGCTCAGTCAGTCAACAGCTCATCGTGTGAGTTTGAAGACATTAGCTTGAGTCTGCAACATCCACAAATACAGACATAGGTCTATACGATCCCAGCACTGGGGACCCTGAGACAGAGAGATTTTGGAGCTCCAAGGCCAGCCAGGCTAGCCAAATCAGTGAGAGACCCTGTCCCCCAAATATGGTGATGAGCAATCGAGGAAACACCCTGCCCGTATGGACCTCTACCCTCCACACTCATGCACACACACATGCATGTACTCACACCATACACATACACATTCACACATACACATGCAAGAATGCACACACACATGCATTCACACATGCACACATGCATATACATACATTCATGCCATACACACATGCACACATATACATGCACATGCATGCACACATGTATGTATTCACACCACACACACACACACACACATGTGTAGACTAGTTCCTGGGTAGTTATGGCTTGCCCTGTCTGCTTCCTTTCTTCCTGGCTCTCATTTGACCCCTCCAGTCTAAGGTGCACAGCTTCAAATGTAATCTCATAGCTATTCTTTATGAATAAACACACAGCACTCTTCAATATTTTTGATAACACCAGGGGTAAAGATCAAGAAAAGAAATGGGATGAGGAGAACCTTCCTCTTCGATGTATGTAAGAGCCAGACATACATTAGTTTCATATACTGCTCAATTACAGCAGAGTATAAAATGATAGTGGAAGATGAGCTGAGGATAGCCCTCCTATCTCAGAGTAAAATGGAGGAGATGATCCTTGGGATTCTCCCAAAGGTGGAAGACAGAAACTGGTACTAGCCTGGGAAAGAGAAGCCTTGCTGTCAGGTGCATGACAAAAGCCCCACTTCTTGATTCTTACCCCAGTGGATAGGCTAGCCCTGCACCCCCGTCATAAATGGTGTGTGAAGAGAATTCCATTCCTGTTAGAGGGGTTCATAATGACAGGAAAGCTCACTCCCTAAGGACAGAGCACACGTGGGTGATGAGCCATGTGTAAGGGAAGAGACTTTTGTCTGGTTTGCATAGGTTAGCAATATCAAGTATACTTAAGCCCCTTATTTACCTACATTATATATTATAATAGAATTATATTTCAACCACATTATAACTATGGACACCATTTTTTAAAGCCATCTACTGATTTTATCTAAATGGCATTTAGGAAAATAGTAGCGGGGGAGTTGTTTGTGATGAGCTTGTGATACCTGGCTTGGAACAAAACTTTCTAACTGAAACGGTCACTCTAGGGTCACTCCTTGAGTGTTTCAGAGCACACATGTAAGGGCCAGTCCTGCCTTGGTGTGAGAACCCTCCAGAGCTAAGCTTCAGGGGCCCTGGATTTCAGAGGCCATGATCAAAGTCACCTTGCAACACACCCAGGAGTCTAGATGTTTCCAAACAGTACGTGTTTTAATATGACACATGGATGCTTGATCCCAAATCAGGAACTTCCACTTACAGATTTTATCCAGGTAACCTGTCAGTGTGGGCCTTGGTCAATAATCTTTAATGAGGGTGGTGTTAACATTTTTCATATAGAAAGCCCAGTTACTAATATTTTACATGACAGTTTTTTATATTAAAACATACCCCCAAAGTCTTCCACTTATTAACAATGAATGGGGGGAGAATGTTTTTCCAAAAATGAGCCACTAAAAATTGGCATTGGTGAAGGTAGAGAAGTTACATCTATGGATGCCAACTTTCTGCAGTGGCACAGAGCAGAGCAATTGGAACAAGACTGCTCTCGGGGACCACCAAGTATTAGAGGCATACTGCCTAATCTCACTTTGCTTTCTTTGGAGTGAAACTGTCGACTTGACAATTTGTTCCAGGGACCCCAGGTTATGCCTGTTCTGCATAAATAAATCTCCATTTGAAAGTAAGTTAAATGTGGAGCATCCTGCGTTCCCTTGGAACAGTGGTCCCTTAAAATAACAAGTAAGACCTGCCTTCAGAGGCTGGGGTGGAAGGGAATTGCTAGAGTAACTGCTCGCATGCATTCGTGTGGTTCCAGCACACCCTGTGGTTCCAGCACACCCTGTGGTTACAGCTCACACCAATGGTTGCAGAATACACCCGTGGTTCCACCATACACCTGTGGTTCCAGCACACCTGTGATTCCAGCACACCTGTGATTCCAGCACACCTGTGATTCCAGCACACCTGTGATTCCAGCACACCTGTGAGCACACACCTGTTTCATCCATACTGCACTAGAGGCAGGATGTCAGAACTTCAAAGTCATGCTTAACTATACAGCAAGTCTGAGGCCAGCTTTGGACTGAATGAGACCCTGTCTCAAAAATAATTTTAAGATAACCTTTCAATATATCTTTCCATGTGCTGCAGTCAGGATATTCTGTGGGTTTTGCCTCTCTGCCAGCATCAGAAATGGACACCATTTTTTGATGACAGTAACAGCTGCCATATAAAAAGAGGTGTGTGACTATAGAGGAAAGAAAAGGAGAAAACAGAACAGTGGTAGGTGTGAACAGGGCATAGTAAAAAGAACATGGAGAAGAGAAGGGTTGGGAAACACCTCATTAGCAGAGCACATTTTACCATGTGCAAGACCATGGGTTCCATCCCCATCACAGAAAAAGAAGTAAAGAAATAAATATTGGATGGTAGAAAACAGGCAAGTCTCTGTTATACTTTAAAGGAAATAAATTTTGTTTTAGAAAATAGGGAAATGCCCTTCTATGGCTATGGAGCCCTGTGACCATGGGAAAGGTCTTCTAACATACTTGCCACGTTTAGACATTTTCCTCTGATGGAATTTCGGTTTGCTGACCATGTTTTCCTGTGTGATCCTGGCCCCAGCCTGGAGAACTGTTCTATTTATCTACATATGACAAGAAGTGAAGACAGTTTGGAGCGATAATGTATTTTCCCAAGATATTTCACATATCACAAAGGGCTACAGTGTCATTTGCAGTCTTAGAGGCTCTGCCTGCATTGCCTGCTGCCCCCTAATTCAGATGATGGTCGTCTGTGAATGGAGCACTGTCTTCAGTTACTTCCCCTGTATTCATCCATTCAACCAGATACTGCTGACTCCTGTGTGCCCAGCCCTTGTCCTAGACACCAGGGACATAAAGATGAATTAGAGATCCCTCCTGTGGAATTTGCGGAGGAGTTGGTTAATGAACCTGCCTGGAAATAGCCGCTAAAACTTGGAGTTTGTGATACCAAGAACGTCTGAGGTTCTTTCATAGTTCAGCAAGGCCACACAAATATTTTTAAGGTGTATTTTATCTACCTCTCCAGAGTCGGCATTATAAGGACAGCATTTGATAGCTAGTCATGGGGGAAATTTGAGGGAAACCTCCCTTGCTCTTAAGTTGTTTGGGGGTCTGGGTGCATGAATGCATCCACCGAGATGTCTTCCACATCACCTAAGCAAAGCCGTTCTTAATGAGTGTAGTCTTTGAGCTACCATCTCTGAAGATATATTTTTGAATCTTGGCAATGAGTGTTTTCTGTAGGGAGTGTAAATTCTTCTAGAAGCCACATAGAAACTCACCCTTTTGAGAGTATACATTCAGTTCCTAAAGATCACCGTAAACTCAGGCATCAGTAGCTGTCTCTGAAACACTCAAGCAATCCCATGATCCTTTGCACCCTCCCACAGGAAGACAGGCTGAGTCAGCTGTTGAGTTCATGGCACTAATGAGTTTAAATTTCAGTGATTCCGTTTCTACACAAACTGTTTCGATTTCAACCAAGTGCATTTCACATCCCGGTCAGATCTCTTCCAAGTGATGGATGGCTCATCCCAAATCCATCATCATTAAGGAGACAAGCAAACATGAATATTTCATAGCTGGTGATTGAGCCAGAGGCAGGATCATCGTATTTCCTTTTTAGTCATCTGACTTCTGCTGGTCTAGTGCCCTAGTCCTAGGAGTGAATACTAAATGTCTGGATGTTGCAGGATTAACTCCCCAATACACATTTTCTCCCAGTCCCACCAGCTTCCCTGCCATGTCTGCCCCGATTGGCTACAACTATTGCTCAACACGGGAAGCAGCCATCTAGACTCAGTTGGGTCTCTCCTCCACGGAAGTGAGTGTGATGCCTACACACGCCAATCACCTGTTGCTGAATCCAGCCCAGAAATGGATCTGAGCCACACAAGACCATTTTCTGTAAAATGTGGATCAGTCAGACTTTTCAGCTACCTGGCCCTAGAAGGCTTAGTATTTCCTCAGATGAGCCTAGCCCAGAGCACCCCCCTTCATAATCTCTCTTGCCACTCATCACCGCACACCTCCGTAAGGATACAAGAATTAGTCAGTGGCCGCCCAGGGCATGATAGGAAGACCTACTTGATGCTCTTTCGAGTCATTCATGCTCTGTCTTCGAAAAATATCAGACCACTCACAGACTATGTTCACACAGGGTATAGCATAGGGTACCTACACACTGAGGACATCATCAGACTTAAATACAGCAATTAAAGGGATATGGTTTAATCAATTTGTACAATTTTATTTACTTATTAATAAGTAGATTCTATCTCAGCCATCCAGCTTTTTTGTATCACACATATTGCTATAATCAGAGGGACCACAGCTGATTGGTGGGAATGCTCTTGACCAGAGGTCAGGCATGTCTGTGTTTTCTAACTTGAAGCATAGACATTGTGACTATCCACTGTCTTCATTTCTGTGTGTTCTCATTTTAGTGGGAGAGGAATTTGAAAACAGTATTTTCAGTTCAAAGTTTTGATTTACCATACATGGCAGACCATAATAGTACTTAAGAATTCTCCAGCCATGTCTCTCTCTTAGTAAATACTACTCACTTAAGGTAATCACCCACCAGGGAGATACATAGAAATGTGTCTCCTTCCGTATGTTTGATTTATTTCCTATTGTAGCTTGAAGAGGTTTCTCAGAAGCAGAAGCAGTGGCACTCTGGTGGGGTGGGGTGACTGTGACTGACCTTTCTTGCAGGGGTAGGGTGACTGACGTTTCTTGCATTCATTGGGATTCAGCAACAGGCTGGGGCAGGATGGATGGAGATGGTCACTCAGGGCCAGCGCTATCTCCTCCAGAGCATAAGAAAGGTCTTCTAACACTGTCTCCCACTTCATGCACCAGGCTGGTTCTTTCAGACCAGTCCTATAGCATCCCTTCTCTGATTCATAGGTTCAAGGGTATCCTGCTAAACTAGTGTGGTAAGAGGTACAAAAACCGCTTTGGAACCTCAGCTTCCCCTAGTCCCTGGCATGGGCCCGAGAAGAGAATTCTCATATCAGGAGCCAAGTGACCAAATAAGTATCTGACCAATGTAAGCCACTTAATGCTGCCCGGGCGTTCATGTTTGCAGAATACAACTACAACACATACTAGGCTCGTGTGTGACAGATACTCTCAGAGCCTACTGAGTCAAGAGGGTATGTGGGAAAAACTGGGGGGCCGCAACAGCAGCCCGGGCCCACCGCTCATACCAGAGGAAGGTCCCAGGTTCCAGTGGCTGGAGGCTTCGGTGGCGGCAGGCCTGGCAGGCCCCAATGACACGAGGAATCCTTGGTTCCAAAAGGCTTTATTGTCATGGAGGATGGTGGATGGATCTGAATGTACCCCTCCAAACTCAGGGCAGACCTGAGTTAAGTAGGGAGGGAGAAGTAGGAAGGGTCTGGGGAGGAATGCTTAATTGGCTCCGCCCTCTGACCTTCATTAGTATGTAAATCTCTAGGGCCTGAGGCCTGTAGTTACACCCTCTACCTGTGCACTTTGGGAGGGCTGTAATGGCCTACGTGACTGAACAATGTAGGTCTATGGAGATTGGACTGCTTGTTAGGACCCTGAGTTCTGGGGACGTGGCCGAACTCCTGCCGTTTCTTCCTTGGAGTCTCGGGGTTCTAGGCCCATGCCCAGCCAAGAACCAGGATACCCTTGCGCAGTCCCACAAGGGTAGATACCAAGCGTCAAGCAAAACTACAGGCCCTTAGGAGACTTGACAACTTAGCTCTCCATTTAACTTACATGTAGACTTTGTGAACCTAATGATGTAGTTTTCAATTATGTCCCCTGTGGGCTACAGTACCTTGGGAAAGGAATGCTGGGTAGCCACCTCAGCTTGGACTAAAGGCAAGACAGAAAAAAAAAAATCCCTGGCATTTAGCTTGCTGTGCTTATTTTGATGTGCTGTTTTCAAAGTTGGGTTTTTTTTAAATATGTTTGCTCTTTGTGTGTGTGTGTGTGTGTGTGTGTGTGTGTGTGTGTGTGTGTGTTCATAAACAAGTACTCATAGAGGCTAATGACAGAGCATCAGGTCTCCAGGAGCTGGAGGTCCAGGCAGGTTGTAAACCACCGGTCATGGGTGCTGAGAACTGAACTGAGCCCTCTGAAGGAGTTGTAAGCACTGTTAACCACTGTGCCATCTCTTCAGTCCTGATATTTTAATTAAGCATTTTTAAATGTACTCAGATTTGTAGTGTATTACCACCTCACCAATAACAACTATAAGCCTAGTGCTTTAATAATATGATTTGTGTCAGTATTTACTGTTAAGGCACCTTCTGAAGTGTTCAATCCATCTGGGTGTAAACACGATCATCAAGAATGGTAGAGGCAGAGAGACGTGAAGGGGTGTGCAGGGAGACATGTCTCTGTGGCAGCTAGTAGGAAAGCTTGCAGAATGTTCCTGTTTGTCTTTAAATTATATAGCTTTAGCACAGATTAAAAATACAATCTGACTAAAGGAAAGAAGGTCAAAAACCAAAGAGAAGCTTCTGACACCATCTCTCTCAAACACACACGAGGCCTCTCCCTCATCCCTCCTGCTTAGCTGGTCTGGCACACACTCACCTTGGGACCCTACAGATCAGAGTGTCCCATGTCCCCTAACATGAGAACAGAGATCAAAGGGACAAGTTTGAAATGAGTGGCATTGGTCGGCAGCTGTTCATTGCCGTAATGCTCTATTTCCAAGGGACACTTCCCCCTAGAATGTACTTCAGACAGTCCCAGTGAGTTAGGGTTCTCAGGGAAAAGATTAACAGTAAATGACACTTTTGAGGAAGCCATTGCTGCCCACAAATGGAACTTCTGAGGAGAAAAACCGAATGCTTTACGCAGTCCTATGGTCAAATCCCAGAACTCCTTGAAATCCACAGCTGCTATGAGTATGTCTCACCCTTTTATCCTACACTCATGGCATGTCACCGATAGACAAAGGCACAGCCCTGACAGCCAGATTTCTGGTCTAGATTCATCATGACTTGAAGTTCAACAACACCAGAACCCACTCTCCCTTCCTGTCTCCATGCACCAGCTCCATGCACTCCATTTGCTGGTAGAGGGAAAGGCAGGCTGGGTGAGTGTCAGCCCAGCGATTTCCCAGTGGTCTCTCTGTCACGCACAAGTTTCAAGGCATCGTTTTAAGTTTTTATTACTAGGTTTTCTGTAGGGCACCCATCAGGTGTTTGTAATTTTGTTCTGTCTGGCTTTTTAACTTCATCCAATAAGCAAGCAGGATTGTGTACATTCCAATATATATATATAATGTTTGTCTAAGGAACTAGTGGATTCCCATATATCTTTCAGGGCCTATTGCTAAAGTAAGAGAAAATAGGGGCGAAAATAGATCATGATTTGATGTCTTAGGAAATAGTCCTGGTGTGCAGATAGCTTAGAAGCTTGGGAATGAAATACAGGAAAGCCCTGTTTAATAGTCAACTGTCTAAATATAAAAACGAAGCATAAACTATTTGGGGATTCTAAGTATTACCTAGTTGTCATGATGTCATTCAAAGACAATATGGCAAATGCATTCAAATACCAGATCCGATGACAGAATCTAAATATAAAAATTATATGCTGCTCGCATTCACATCTGCCCGCATAGGAAACAAGGGACACCGTTTTCCGAATTAGCTTCAAATTCCAAGGAAGTGTTTTCAGAACAAGGAATAGGGGCTAGGGCAACCGTCCAGCGGAAGAACCAAACTTTGGTTCCCAGCACCCGAAGTGAGCAGCTCAGAACTTCCAGCACAACTCCCAACAGTCTCTTCTAGGCACCCACCCCAGTATTCACTTCCAGACACCCAGGCAACCATAAAATAAAGATGAGTAAATAACTCTTAAATGAATAGCCTCAATATCTGAAGTTTCAAACCTTCATGTCACATAAATATTTCCGTAAATCACCTCCATTTTTGGCCAGTTCTATATGCATCTCTATGCCCAATGAAGTAAAGGATGGACATATTTATCATTTGAATATACTAAAATATTACATATGAACTGTTGGAGTGGTCAAAGAAAAATATCTATATGCATAAACTCTGATATAATAGGATAATATTTACATTTACATTACAAATTACATTTGTAGAAATAACCCTTTTACTGGGGATTGAAACACGACATACACCAGTATTAGCTAATATTTACCATAAGGGGTTCCTTCAGTTATTTCTTATTCCTTTTTGGCTACTTAACAAATGAACTTGTGTCCATTAGTTATATAAAGATAAATCAAAGTGTTGCAAAGAGCAGATACTTGAGATAAAACTTAAATATAAATAGTTTAAATATAAGCTTGATATTTAATGGTCTAGACCACATAGGCAGTCAGACCCAGACCTTTGACCTCAAGAGCGTTGGATTGGAGAGGGACACCATTGGGCTGGGGAATTTAGCTCAGTGGCAGAGTGCTGGCCTAGGGTGTGCAAGGCCTTGGAGTCACAGTCCAGGGACTCAGAGCCGGGAGGGGACCTTGGTGGTTAATTCCAGGAGCCACAGCTTGGCTTTAGTAGTAGCCTTACTTGAGCTTGATCTGAGCTTTTGAGTTTATTGCAAATATTTTTAACTGCTTAGTTATACGGTTATCCGTTTTCACTGTGACATTTAAGCTTATCCTGCATTTGGAACTGGTGGCTGTTCTATCGTGGGAACAAGGTCATGTTTGATAAGACTGTATCTTTGAGTTATAAGTGAACAGTTAAACTATCTGCTTGATTAACTCTTAGATATTTATAGTTAAGTTCAGAAACAACTTTCAAAGGAAAATTCTCTGATTAGACTTTCTGATCAGCAGATCAAAGGTCACTTTGATAGTGATATGAGCATAGACCAATGAAGTATGAAGCAAAGTCATTTAAAGAGGTTGAGGTTGGAACAGACTGCCTGCCCGAATACATGCTGTCGTGGTCTCGTAGAAAACTCCACGACACACAGAAGAAATGGTTCAGTGCAAAAATCCTCAGCATGAAGGGTACAGGTTTTGCAAAGTTAATGATTGGGTCAGAATTATGAGAAATTGAAGATCATTCTACTTTCAAATTATCTGTCTGCAAAAGAATAAGACTTGAACTTTCTATTTTCCCTGCAGAAGGTCTAAATTGCGCTTGTCTTTTTCCTTAACAGATAATTCTGAAATAATCAACAGAAATGGAATGGAATGCCAAGAATCTGCATTGAGAATAACTAAACATTGTTACTGTACATACTATCCCGTTTCCTCCTCAATAGAATTGCCACAAACTGCATGCTAAATTTAGTTCTTCTGGACAGACCACAACCCTAAGGCTAGTTCTGCTATGTCATATATGAGTATTAAATATGGTATGCTTAGTATATTCCAGCCTAAGATAGTTAACTACCTGAGACCAGCTGCGATGTTCAAAGACATACAGGATAAGGTTTTCTTTTACAGGGTTCTAAGCATAGTTTCTGTCCCAGGAATATTGTCTTATCTCCATAACTATAGCTGATGCAGAAAGTCCAGCCAATGTACTCATTTCGACTCAGAATATTTCAAATTTAGCAATAAACAATTAGCTTTAGTTTAAGTACCTATTCCAAGGGCAGGTTCGATTCTAACTCCAGTCACAACCATTTCATTTTCCTGACCGGCTCAAAGGGTATGATTCACTTCTTGAGGAGACGGACACTCGCAGCAGAGACGAGAAGTGAAGTAAAACACGCACCTGCCTCGCAGGTCTAAAGTCTGAGTGCAGTTCAAGCACAATTGCTCGGGGGGGACACATCAGAATGTGGGGTTCGCCTTGCCAGGAGATGCCGCACTGAATCATGGGATTCTAGAATAACATTGCATAGATTGAAAGAAAAAAAAAAAAAAAAAAACTTTGCACGGTATGATCTTCATACCCAACCCAACAAAGTCTTGAAGGTATTATTTTACAAGTATATTTTTAAAGTTGTTTTATAAGAGAGACTTTGTAGAAGTGCCTAGATTTTGCCAGACTTCATCCAGCTTGACAAGAACGAAAGGCTTATGCCAATAGTCGAATCTAAGGGATTGGTCTTTCAAACTCGCCCTCCGGTTGCCTGTTACCGAATAACTCTTCTAAACTAAAACCTAGTCAAACAGGGAAGCTGTAGGTGAGGAGGTCTGTATAATATTCCAGTTTAAGTACGTCTGACTTTAGTCACTACAGATGCAAACTGTGACTTTAATCTAAATTACTATGTAAACAAACAAAAAAAGAAGTAGATAGTTTCACTTTTTAAAAAATCCATTACTGTTTTTTTTGCATTTTAAAAGTTGGATTAAAGGGTTTGTAACTAACTACAGCATGGGAAAAAAATAGTTCTTTTAATTCTTTCACCTTAAAGCATATTTTATGTCTCAAAAGTATAAAAAACTTTAATACAAGTACATACATATTATATATACACATACATATATATACTATATATGGATGAAACATATTTTAATGTTGTTTACTTTTTTTAAATACTTGGTTGATCTTCAAAGTAATAGCGATACAATTAAATTTTGTTCAGAAAAGTTTGTTTTAAAGTTTATTTTAAGCACTATCGTACCAAATATTTCATATTTCACATTTTATATGTTGCACATAGCCTACACAGTACCTACATAGTTTTTAAATTATTGTTTAAGAAATGAAACAGCTGTTATAAATGGATATTATGTGTAATTGTTTAAAACATCCATTTTCTTTGTGAAGATTTTAGTGATTGAAGTATTTTGACTTTTGAGATTGAATGTAAAATATTTTAAATTTTTGGTATCATCATCTGTTCCAAAAACTAGAGGCATCCAACCATATCATTTTTTTTTTGATTGTGGAAAAAAAATCTGCATTTAATTCATGTTGGTCAAAGTCTAATTACTATCTATTTATCTTACATCATAGATCTGATAACTGTATCAACAAGAGAAATCACATTCTGAGTGTAATCTTGCGTAGTGCTTGTATTGTGTTTGTTTTAATTTGTGGGAAGGTATTGTATCTAACTTGTATCACCTCGAGAGCTCTCATCTTTATGTATTATTGATACTTGTAACTTTCTCAGCTATAACAATGTAGTTATGCTACAACTTGCCTAAAACACTCATACTTATTTTTTTTTCCTTTACTTACGCATTTAAACTCATTGAGAAGATAGTAGACTAAAAAGGTAAATTATGGGAATCACTGAAATATTTTTGTAGACTAATTGTTGTAACTGTCTTTTTTCCTTTCATTTCATGATTTTTTATTTTAAAAATTATTAGCACATAGCTATTTTCAGCCCTTTAATAATTGAGCATCCAAACATGACCTGTATCCCCCAGCAAATATAGATGACTGTATTTTTTTACTATGATATCCATTTTCCAGAATTGTGATTATAATATGCAGAGTCAAATATGCCATTTACAATAAGGAGGAGGCGAGGCAAATGCATAGATGTACAAATATATGTACAACAGATTTTGCTTTTTATTTATTTATAATGTAATTTTATAGAATAATTCTGGGATTTGAGAGGATCTAAAACTATTTTTCTGTATAAATATTATTTGCCAAAAGTTTGTTTATATTCAGAAGTCTGACTATGATGGATAAATCTTAAATGCTTTGTTTAATTACAAAAACAAAATCACCAATATCCAAGACAGGAAGATATCAGTTCAACAGCTACTGTAGTTAGGAAACTAACTCCACTTGTACGGGAACTCCATTTCACTCTTGGTTTTCAGGATATAACAGCACTTCACAGAAATATTCTTTCAGCCATACACCACTGGTCACATTTCTACTAAATCTTTCTGTAACACTTCTTAAAGAATTCCCTCATTCCTTATCTTACAGTGTAAACAGGACTCTAATTTGTATCAATTCTATGTTTTGGTTGTAATATTCAGTTCACTCACCCAGTGTACAACCAATGAAATAAAAGAAGCATTTAAAAGGATTGTGTTGTGGTCTTCCTTCTTGTTTAGACAGATAATTAGCTGGACAAGAAATGTTTTTACCTTGATATAGATACCACTCAGTGACACCAAACAACAAACAGCAGTCCTCAAATGGGACAGAGAGAGGCAAAGACAGACAGACAGACAGACAGACAGACAGACAGATGATAGAAAGATAGATGATGGATGGATAGATAGATGATAGATGGAAAGATAGTGATTGATAGATGATAAATAGATAATATATGGATAGATTATAGATGGATGATAGATGATGGATTGGTAGGTAGATGATAGATAAGTAGGCAGATCGATGATAGATGGATAGATAGATTAGATTAGATAGACTGATTTGATTTATCTTTGGGTTTGGCTTTTTCTTTTACACTTTTGTTTGTGGGTGGGTGGCACATGCCACTGCATATATTTGGAGGTAGAAGTACAACTTGAGGGAGTTGATTCTGTCCTCGCATGTAGGCCCTAGAGATTGAACCCACGTCATCAGGCCTGGTAACAAGTACATGTATCCACTGAGCCATCTTTCCAGCCCTGGGCTTTGGCTTTAAACAACAAGAAAAATAATTTAAAGTGATCACTTGGTAAATAATTTCAGCAACCTTTAAAACTAGCAACAATGCATCCGGCCATCCAAGTCGTTTTGCTGTGATTCTGACTAATCGTGAGGAAACATGCATGTCGGTGAGTAAATGGGAGTAAAAGAATGTGAGTTTCATGAAAGGGGGGCCATTAGCCTGTGATGCAGATTTCTAGAAGGAGCTAAAGTGGTCGTTGTAGCTACGGAGGGAGACAGAACAATGAATCTGTCCTATGCAAAAGGCCTGACCATATAGACTAAGAACAGAACGTGTTGGAAGGGAATCTGACTCTCTTGTCCACAAGCTACAGTCTAGCTAGAGTATGCTCTTAAGACCACATCTCAAGGGCTGGAGAGTCTGCTCAGCAGTTAAGAGAACTGGCTGCTCTTTGAAAGAATCAGGGTTCAATTCCCAGGACCTCTACCGTGGCTCAGGACCCACATAGAGGCTCACAACTCTGTTAATTCAGTTCTAGGGAATCTGATACCCTCTTCTGGCCACCAGAAGTACTGCATACCTATGGTGCACAGAAAATATATGTAAGTAGATGAGCCATGCACATAAATAATAAAAATTAAGGTTAAAAAGAGTTGCATCTCAAACCAAAGAGGATATGAAAGCAGCCTACTTTTTATCTCTTTAGCATAAAATTGTTTAGGTATAAAATATCAATTGTCTTATATAGTTCTCTGTCAAAAATATTATTTCAGCTTTGGACTATGTAATCTAAAAATGATATTTCAGATCCAGTAACACTTTCTTTGTCCTCTAATCAAAGCGTGGGGTTTTTGCAACTATAGAATTAGGGGCAGCCGTACAAACTGAAATAATATTCAACATATTGATGTTTTCAAAAGGTCAGAAATATTCAACATGCTGAATCCCTAAAGAATAATCGCCCCACTTCAAGTATCCAAGTGTCTGAGAAATCTTCCCTCTCCATAAACATAACTGAGTCATTGGGAAAAAACACGATTCACAAAGAATGAATTGATAATGGTTTCCCTCTGTTCCTTGGTGGAGGAGGCAGGGGAGTTTAGTGGCAGGGCTGGAGGTCCCGGCTCCAAACTCCATGTTAAATAGACTATGTAAATTTCCATCAAATCCACCCTGCATCGATGAAGAGAGTTGCCAATAACCGACAAGCGGTTCCAGCTGCTGCAGAGATTCTGAACTCGGAGCATAGCAAACGCACCCTGTTCCGTACAGTGTGATTGTCGATCAACAGTGCTTTCCTGGGTCTGCCCTTCCAGGTAAGGAGAACCCTAGCTCCGCCCAGCACCTGTGCCTGGCCAATCAGCACACAGCTTCAATTTCTTCTTTTGTTTCAGTTCCTTTAAGAACGGATGCCTAGCGGGCGGTGGTGGCGCACGCCTTTAATCCCAGCACTTGGAGGCAGAGGCAGGCGGATTTCTGAGTTCGAGGCCAGCCTGGTCTACAGAGTGAGTTCCAGGACAGCAAGGACTACACAGAGAAACCCTGTCTCGAAAAACCAAAAAAAAAAAAAAAAAAGAACGGACTGCCTGCCAACTGACGGTGTCTTCCTGGGACATTCACATGGGCTTGATTTTAGTAAGGTCATTTAGTGGTCCTCCTCACACTGAGCTGTTTTCATGAAATAGAGTAGAACAGTGACTGGTTTGCTCACGTGTTTTTCTGCCGTTTCTAGCTTTACAAACGATCCCTTATACTCACCAGTAGAGGAAACATTAGGGAACCCTTTTATGGATTGGTACTTCAAGTTTTGCCTCATCCTAACTCCCAGGCCATGTTGGAGTGAACTTACTTTGTGCCGTTCTTCAAGCTACCCTTTTCATATTCTAAGTACAGAATTTATGTAGCTTTAAAGTGAAATGTTAAACTTTTTTTAAAAAAATGTTTACTTCAAATGAATAGGGTTTTTTTTTTCCCTTGTCATAATAAGACACTGTAAGAAATATTTTGTAGTTATAAATTACAAAGTACTATTAGAGATTCAGGACAGAGCTTAATTCTTTATTAGGACCAGAAGTGCCTTCTCCAGGGTATCCCAGCTTTGTTTAGCTTTTGTCAAATCCCATATGGTTCTGCTAAAATAAAACAGAATGAAATCCATTGAATTTAGCCCAGTAATGATGTCTCATGAAGTCACAGAGTAGCCAGACTCATATATAGTCCCTGAGAAGATGTAATTTGAAAGTCTGGGGAAAATAGCCAGAGAGAATAAATTTCTGTATAAAGGTCACAAAAGGTCACACATGGAAGGCATTCCACTAAAATCCAATTCTATCCAGAGAGGCTGAAAAGTTGGATATCGCTCTTGTTTGCCTTTGTGTCCTGACTTTACTGTGGGTCTTTCCAGGCCTTTGGCTTATGTAAGCAAAAAGACACTCAGATTGGTTCTTGTCTGTACACCAAAACAATTGAAATGGGTCAGTCCTTCTGCTAGAAAATTTTCTGTTATTAAAGAAAAGCTCTTATAAACACACAAGCCAAGTGCTGTGCTTGCTAGAGCTTCCCCTTCTCTGGCCTCCACTGAGCCCTCAAATAGAGAAATGGAAACCAGTGCATTGAAATATGAAATGCATGGACTTACAAAGGTAGAACATGTATCGAAAGTAGCTTGACGGTTTAAAGAACGCTAGCCCCAGAGCTCTAGCTTTGTCTAGATAAATCGATTAGGTTTATGCAGATGTACCAAGCATAGTACATAATAAATGCATATCTAGGACTCTGATACATTTATATGGAATATGATCCAAACATCAATCATCTGTAACGATAAGCATTTTGAATCCACAGAAAGATCAGCGTCTGCATGTCACGATAGTTTAGTGGCTAAGAGCTGAACTTCTACCCAAGTTTAACTCTCAAGTCTTCGTTCGGACAAGTTCTGAGCATCGTCAGTTTTCTTCATCCATAATTTGAACCTGACAATTCAGTCCATTCCACCGAGACATAACAAGCTCTAGATACGAGGCTATGGGCTGACCTTGTGCAGCAGGCCTTGACATGGAAAACTGCTTGCTGGCCAGTCACTTTCCCTAACATAGTATTCAAATGTGTACTTGGGTCCCATGCTGATTATCTACCTCCTGTTCTATTCAAACATTCATTGACAATAAATGTTCTATTTCTCTTCTATTTCCTCAATGACAATTAATGCCAGAAGCCGACCTGCAAATTATAGATTTGTAATGACAATAATGAACTTCATTCTTAATGTGGAATCCTCCAATTTTCAATTCAACAAATGCTCAATAAGCCTAGACTAAGCACGGCTTAGCAGTTCAGGGGACAGGGGCATAAACCAGGTCCTAGTCTCTGCCATCCGGAAGCTCTGGGTAAAAGCCTCTGGACAGTTCAGTTTCTAGTAGAGGCTGCCAATCACTGGCGTCCTTTGTAGCCACACTCTTCCAGCCTCTGTCTCTGTCATCGTATGGTGTTCTCCTCTGTAGATTCAGATTACCTTACAAGGACATCAATCATGTTGAATGAAAGACCACAGGAAGGACCTCGTATTAACTTGGTCACATCTGCAAGGCTATTTTCAAGTATAGACATGGTCACAGGAGTGAAGAATTCAAGACACATTTTGGGAGAATACATTTTGACCCTTATCAAGTACATGGAGAAGTTGTTTAAATGTAGAATAGTCCCCAAAGGCTCTCATGTTTAAACATTTAGTGTTTCAGCCAGAAGTGTGCTCTGAGGTGCGGGCTGGAGAGAGGACATGGCTCACAAGGCCTCCATGTTTGCTAGCCTAGCCGTGCTCCACCTCCTGAGAACTTGTGCTTCCTGACTGCAGATGAGATGCAACCAGCGCCTCACACTTCTGTTGACACGCCTTCTCTCACAGCATCCCCTTAAGCTGCAAGCAGAAATAAATCCCTCACGCTGAAAGGCACTTGGTCACGGTATCAAGAAAAGTAAATTATACAGTAGCAGGAGAAGGGGAAAAAACTTCTAAGATAAAGCAGAGAGAGGAAAAGACTCATGCTCTGCCCCTGGGGCGGCCATGAGGAGACCCCGCAGAGAAGCTGGTTCATGATGGCAGACATTTATTCTCTAACCATTCTGAAGGTGTCTTCAGGACTGTGCTCCTCTCTAAACTCTGGCCCACCCTGATGGCATCACATCAATTTGGTAATATATGGGGGACTCTATTTCCCAATAAGGATATATTCCTAGGGGTCAGAAATCCCATGTGGAATTTTGGGAAACACATTTTGATCCATAACAAGTAATAAGCAGCTTTCCATACTTATCAAAGTATTGTGGCTTTGTGAAAAGCCTAGTGTGTCCGTGGGCCTCATGTTCCAGAATAGTTATGAACGTAATCCAACACATGTGGAGATGGTGACATCATGTCACAATGCATAAAGAGTGCATGCCACTGCTAAAGCCTTCTGCGGCTTTTGTCTGCAAGGAGACAGCCACACAGTAAATATGAAGGCCAAAGACACAGTCCTGGGAAGGCCTTCTGGGTGTGCCTTTGTGTATTTTTCCTTTGTCCATATGACAAAGCGATTACACTACAGATCTAGAACTCCCTCTGCAGGCAAGTTTCTGATCGCTCAGCATCTAGCACATTCTTGAAAAGAGTCAACAGTCGTTTTACCTGGTAGGTTTTATTTGCAAATACATTTCATTCTTTATAAATTTTCTTTGACTAGACCTGCTTTATTTAGTTCATGTTGTAGGGAATGGCCCTTCTTTTTCCTTTTAATGCACATGATAAATTCCAGTAGTCATTTACAAGTTGTCTTGGACCTTGACTTAGAAAGTGAACTTGTCTTTATGTTTGCAGCAAGAACAAATATGAACATTTTTCTGCCTGTATCATTAAATCATCACAACAAACTCTCTATGAGCGCCCTTATCAATAGATGACAGGCCGGGGATAATTCATTAAATAACTTTGCCACAATCACAAACATCTGTATCAGCAGTTCTCAACCTTAGGTAGTGACCCCTTTGAGATTTGTATATCAGAAATCGTGATATCAGATATTTGTATTATCATGACAGTAGAGAAACTATAGCTATGCAGTTGCAACAAAATAATTTTATAGTTGGGGGTCACCACAACAGGAGGATCTGTATTAAATTATGAAAGTTGAGAACCACTTGTCTACCTAACGTGAGAATTCAAACTCACACAGCCTGGCTAGTGATAACTAGGACTTTCCAACTTGGTCTTCCAAGCATGGTTTCAGACCATCCACAGGCCTGCTGTGGCCTTGTTAGGAATGTGGCATGCCCAGCGTCACCCCAGCCAAATGAACTCTTGGAGTTCCTCCCACATCTTTAAGGGATGAAAGCAAGTGGGGGGATCCTGAAGATAAAGCTTTTTACTTTGTGTAACTACATCTTAACTAGGCATTAGGCTATTCACAATCTAACACAGTAAGCCTGCCATTACTCTCTATTTTAAACAAGCCAGCAAATGACAACAGCAAGTTCTCACTGTCTCCTGGTTTCCTCACATTCATTTCTGTCATAAGTGGCCTCAACATCCACATTCCGATCTTTGCCCCTGTTTTAGTCACTGTTCTATTATAGCGAAGATACATCATTACCAAGGGACTCATAAAAGAGAGCCTTTGGGGGATGGCTTACAGTCTCAGAGGGTTAGTCACTTATCCTCCTGGTGAGAAGCATGGCAGGCATGATGCTAGTGCCGTAGCTGAGAGCTTTACATCCTGATCTGTAGGTAGAAGGCAGAGAGAGACAATGATCTTGGGCGGGCTTTGGAATCTCAAAGCACATTTTCAATGACACACCTCCTCCAACAAAGCCACACCTCCTAATCCTTCCCAAAACAACTCCCACTGACACGCCTCCTCCAACCAAGCCACACCTCCTAATCCCAAACATCTCCCAGTGACACGCCTCCTCCAACAAAGCCACACCTCCTAATCCTTCCCATGCAAATAGATGTACCTATAGGAGCCATTCTTATTCAAACCACCAAAGCCCCCATCCCAAACAAACTACTACTGTTCAATCCCTCTGGCATCTACTTTTAAAACGCAGAAAGCCCTTTCTACCTCTTGAATTCACGATTTTGTTCCTGTCTTTTTCTCATCATGCTAAGTCAGTTTCCTCTGAAGACAATGTCACCTTACCCTGGCTTTCAGGTGGTTTCTTCCTCTCAGCTCTGTGCAGTGCCCTCATAGCACTAATCAGTATCTGACTTTTCTCACTTCTGATGTGGATGCACGATTTATCTTTCACATTGGCTGGGACATCATGATGGAGTTTACCACCACATCTTCCTTGCTTAAAATGGTACCTAGCTCTGAGTTTAGTGGCACAAGCCTGTAGTCCTAGTAATCAATAGGCTTGGTTGGATGAGTCACCATGAGTTCCAGGCCATTCAGAGAAGATCCTGCCAAAAGAATGAAGGAAAGGAGGGAGGGGCATATGGAGGGAGGGAGAGAAGGAGTTAGAGAAAGGGGATATCTGGAACATACAAAGTGGCATTCAGTAAATGTCTAATAGATGAGTCATTGGTGGCATTGGAAGAGACAGAAAAATAAATCTAAAACAGGAAATACAATTACCTTCGCCTACACCCAATCACATTCCTGCCTAAGGAGCTAACTAGAAAACTAATATTTAATAATATTTTTTGAGGTTTTAATTTATGTGTTCCTAAATGCCAGAACACGCACACACACACACACACACACACACACACAATCATAATATACTTTTTTTATTACACTATAGAACAGTCTGAAGCTTTCATCATCTAGTTACAATTCGCTCAGGGAAGAAAATATAGATGCGAACAAGATACAAGCTGTATGTGAAGATGTTTCCTGCTGCTCTCCAAATCACTACACAGGCATCACATTCCTCGAGTAACGAGAGCTGGGAATGTTACAGGCGGCTCCGGAGAATGCTGTGCTAGAGAAGGAGCCGCAGGAGTAAATAGAGTCCGGCAAGGTGGGAACTCCTATTATACAAGATATAAGCAGGAATGAAAATGTAGGAATGGGTGGGTAGAACGGCTGAGGGAGAGCCAGGATAAAGCACTTGTTACACAAGCCAGAGAGAGACTTCAGTCCAATCCCCAGAAACCATAAAAGAGTCAGCTCCACCGTGTTGTCCTCTGATGCACACATGCACTGTGACACTAGAGCTACACACAGAGAGAGAGAGAAAAAAAGGAAGAAGAAGAAGGAGGAAGGAAGGAAGGAAGGAAGAAGGAAGGAAGGAAGGAAAGGACAAAGGAAGGAAGGAAGGAAGGATTGAAGGGGTTCTCCATGCAAAGAAATGAAAGTACTCCAATACTGGATGGAGCCAGCTGGTGGTGGTGACGCCTGTGCCCATCACTTGGAGATAGAGACAGGAGAACAAAGAGTTCAAGGCCAGCCAGCCTGTAATACGTGAGACTTTATCTCAACAAGCTAAAAACAAATAGGAGGCAGTGTCAGCTTTTACAAGACAAACAAGATTACCATAAAAGCAAGATTATCATAAAAGCAAGTTCATCTGCCATGTAGACGATATCATGGGTACGATGGTGAAGCATTTCCTTCCTAGGACCGGAGAGTGCTACAGCAGCCAGCCTGGGGCTCTCAGTCTTCCTTTAGAACCATATAAACTAAAGACACATGTGCAGTCCAAAGTCTCCCCACTCCTTCAGTATGGCCCTTGTCCAAGAGAATGAGAGATGAATATAAAACTGCAGCCTTGCCCCGACTGGAACAATTCTGCAGTTCTCCACAGACCGGTAAGTTTTCTCTGTGTTGTTACATGTCATTTGCAAGTTTAAATGGTATCGCTTGGGAATCAACAGGTTTGGTAATGCACTATTGATAACAGTTTCCATTAAGACAGCAGGGAGCAATTAAAAAACCATGTACACTTGGTCAATGTGTAGATTATCCCAAGTACTCTAAGAGGCATCAATACGTTTTGAATGCAAACTACATGTTAGATTGTTTTGTTCTGGTCAAAATCTTTACGTAGATCAATCAACACACTTAACAAAGAGCTGATGGCTAGCAGGGATACAAATAATGTAATTCTTATATATTCTACCCATAGGAGCAATGCAGGAAGAGCCCAGGCAGTTGGTGAGCATGAGTGCCCTCTGTTGATCGTCCGTCGGGTTAGACTGGCATTCACCGATCTCAATTCACCTAGCAGAAGGGGCTCCAAGCTTGGGCATGGCAGGCGTGCTAGCTGAGTTCAAGGCCTGGCCACCCACTTTCTATCTGTGTGACCACAGGTGACCGAGTGAGTTCCTGCTCCATTTTCCTTTTCTGAGAAAAGGGATTTGATGATGAGGTTTGATCTCACGGGATGGCCATGAGGAGTAAGTCAGACAACGATGGGCAACTGCCGTAGAGCTGCATCTGGAGTCTAGAAAAGAATAATCATTCTTGACAAACAAGTCCAAAGTTTAGTGTCTACTGCTTACAGCGAGTTTCTCTGTGGATGTCACCCTGTAGGCAGACCGACCTCTCAGCCCTGCTCTTGGGAAAGTTCACAGGGATGGATACTCAATGGAATTCCCTTGCAATGGAGTTAGTAAACCAGGGGCCAGTTGTCAGGTACTGGCCTGGCTCAGCAGAGTACTTGGCAATTTATATTTTATTGTAACCAACATATCTTGGGCACAATGGAATAAATATACTGGATGAGTCTCTGGAGCACAGCAAAGATGACTAGATAAAATATTGACACTATTCCTTTAAGTGTATTGTGGTTGTGAAGGAGAGCAGTACAGGGGCTAAATCTGTAGCGTGACTCAACGCCACCTCTAGATCCTCACAAACTGGGCTCTCCTGGAAGAAGACCCTGCTTGTTTCAGGCAGAGAGGCTGACAGAAGAACCATCTGCCAACCTGAGGGCTGGCCCAATGTTCACTAGCCTATCTCAGGTCCGAATTTAAGGGAGAGCCAAACCCTCTAAGATTCAAGAAATAACTTTAAGGAAATGGTTTTCAAAAATCTAAATGATTGGTGCTGGAGAGATAGCTCTTTTAGCTTAGTGCCTGTCCTGACAGCATGGGATCTGAGTTTAGTCTCCAGAACTCATATAAACATGCCATGTAGGGGGAGGGTGCATGCTGGCAATCCCAGAAATGGGAAGCCAGCCTAATCTAACCAGGGAGTCTTGGGACGTTGAGAGACTGTGTTAAAAAAAAATAAAAAATAAAAAAACAAGGTGGATAGCACCTGAGGTGTCCTTAGTTAGTTGCTTCATTTCCTCACTGTACACAAACTCATGGTTCATGAAGAAAAGGGGCAAAGCTCATTACTCCAGACTGTGGAATGTTGAATAGAGAAAACACTGAAGAGTCAACAGCTATTTCAATGTTTATGTGAATGTGGCATTACACCTGAGATTGACCTTTGGTTCCACTCTCATGTATGCACACACACACACACACACACACACACACACACACACACGCATTCACCCTTGCATACATGACCGTGTACACATACACATGCAAGCATACAGACACACAAAAGTAAATCATATGCAAAGCAATAAGTTTGAAACAAAGATAGGCTAGTACTACTTATTTGATTTACAACTCAGACAAAGACAGTAAAACCATAGGTGGATATATTTATGGGAGTAGATGTGCATTATCGGTGCAATGAAGAAAACTATGTTACCTTCTCCAAGATACAATTGCATCGTTAGATAAGATAGCATCTGTTTATAATAAAAATCTCCTGACAAACTAGAGCTCCCTCAAAGGAATCTATTTAGACAAATACCCTACACCATGCAGAACAATGAGTACTATGTGATCAAAAGGTTCGCTTTACTGTCAGGAGCAAGGCAACTGTGAACCATAGCTGCTCTGTTTCTACACTGTACAGGAAATAATGTGCAGTGTGAAAATAATGGCTAGTAATGAGATGTAAGAAATGAAAAGTGCAAAAAAGAAAAAGTGGTGAAGAAAAGAGACAGAGCTCCTTGTTCCAGACTGTTTGACAAAGAATCGACAGCTCTTTAGATGTTTACGCAAATGTGCAGATCAAATAGGCAGGACTAAAGTCAATAGGAATGAATCCAGTTACCCCATCTGCTGTCCTATACACACCTCAGTGGCTTCATGAGAGGAGAATTTGTTTCTCACAGGACAAGGCTGATTAACAAGAGGCTCCTGGGAACGCAACTGCCAAGAGATGCCCCTTGCACAGCATGTGACTTCCAAAGATGTCTGGGCGTGAGCATCCCACAGCACAGCAGGAGTGGAACGCAGGGGCTTTAGTGCTGGTGGTCATGGTCATAAGCCAGAAATCAGAGAGGTGAACAGACGAGGGTTCTCCCCCTGCTCACTCCTCAGAAGTCAGACACATGGGCCACACCCGTGTATGGAAGGAAAGCCGGAGTGTGAGGAGAAAGGGGAACAGCCTCAATAAAAAAGCAAGCTCATCTGTTGCTACACTAATTGATAAAAATGATAGTGACTAAGACAGCATGGAACTGTTAGGAGACAGCCACCTGGGTAGAGCTATGTCAGGAATGACCTCCATCTTGCTGGCAGGGTCAAAACTGAGTTCATGTTCCCAGACCCTGGAACCAACACCTACCCATGCTTCTTCTGGTGTTTCATGCTTGTCTTAACCAGTAAAGAATGTGAAAAGGGAAGTGTGGGTTATCTGAACTAAGGCGCACAAGTGGTAAATGTGTTGCCTGTGGTGACTTAATTGAGTACGTGCATGCAGCCTGCCCACTCCTCTGTTCCCTTATTGTTCTGAATTCTGAGCCAGAAGTCTACCGGAAGACCTAAGTCTATGAGTCAAAGACAATACCTGATCACCAACGTTCACCCCTGTGTCAAAATATGATTGTGTGGGCATCATGTGTATTGAGTATTTGTCAATATATAAATCTATTTGGTTAATCTTTAGCATTAAGAGTCTTATTTCTACTGGGAATTGTTATAACTACCACATGGAGGTGGCAGAATTGGCTCAGGGGCCATGCTTAGATCCTTGGACTCTACAGAGTTGACCTGGGGAGGCAGCAGTCATGCCAACATTTCATGGGTCCCTCATGGGTCCCAGGCTGGTGCCACTGGCCAGTTGGACCACCTGCCACCTTTTCGAATACCTCCCGAAACAGGAGATAACATTTGAAATGTAAATAAATAAAATAACCAATAAAAGAAATGAGACTTTCAGAGACCTGGAAAGATGGCTCAGTGGGTAAGGGCACTTGCCAGAAAGCCTGACTTCCATGGAAGACAGAGAAGTAGAACTGACTCCTGTAAGTTGTCCTCTGACCTCCACATATGCAGCATACTACACATATACCTAAACATGTCTGCCTGTCTGAGCCTTCCTCCTCTCTCTCCTTCCCTCTCTCTCTCCTCTGTCTGTCTGTCTGTCTGTCTGTCTGTCTCCTCTCTCTCTCTCTCTCTCTCTCTCTCACACACACACACACACAAACAGTAAATAAAAGTAAAATTTACCAAATTGAGACTTTCCGTTTGTTCAGAGGTAGTAAAGGGCATGAGATACCACAAGCCAAAAGAAGACACTTGACACATTTACTAGAGATAAAACCTTAGTATGTGACTATGTGAAAGATGCCTATAGATCAGTGTGAAAAGAAAAACCACACAATATAAAAATGGCTGAAAGAGTTGAGTGGGCATGCCTAGTAGAGAAAAACATGGAAAATCCACACTTCATTAATAGCTGGAGAAATTCACGTTAGAGTCATAGTAAGCGGGTGTGGTTGTGAACGGTGATTCACACCTCTCATTCCAGCACTCGGGAGGGACGGACAGCAAGAGTAGGAGTTTGAAAGCAGCCTGGGATCCGTAGTGAACTCTGGGGCAGCCTGAGCTGCATAGCAATATCCTGTCTCAAAACACAAACAAACAAAAAAAAAACCCAACCAATCAGTTAGTCAATCAAGCACAGACTGGAGGTGACCCTCCGTGGTACTACACTACCTGACATGTACAAGGTACTAGGCTCAGTTTCAACACCAGCTACACCAGCTCAGATCCATCAGACCACCAGTAATGTGGTAGTTTAATTTGCTAGTTCAAGAGTAAAGACCTGAGGTAGAAAGCTAAGCCCAACTTAACCAGTGCCACCAACAGTGAAGATTGAGAAGCATGCAACAGAACCACCTGTAGTCACTTGTAGGCACTGACATCATCAGACATGGAAGGAGGTAGGGTAGTTGGTGACTGGCTTGGCAATCAGATTTTCTGGGTTCTAATCCTGTCTCTGGTCACTTAGTAACTGTCATTCCTGGACAAGACAACCTCTCAGGGTCTCCGTTTCACCATCTATAAATACGAACTGTGATGATGGCCATTGAGCAAATGCCATTGTCTTTATGGTTATTAATTCAATGAAAATTGTAGTAGACATGAAGATAAAGGCAGGCCAGAGTGGCCCAACCTGGAATGTTCTCCACTCAGCATACTTAGACTTCATGTATGATCTGCTTTTATTGTTGTCTTGTTAGGGTGTTACTGCTGTGAACAGACACCGTGACCAAGGAGAGTCTTATAACGACAATGTTTAATTGCGGCTGGCATTGCTTCTCAAGCTCTGTCCGCTGTAGCACTCTAAGCTCAGGTTGATCTACTCCACTGCCACTGCTGCTGCTGTTCTTGGTGGTCATCTCATGGTACTGGCATCTCCAATACACTGGGGTCTTTCGCTGCAACTAGGCTTCACCAATAGCCTCTCATTGGTGCCAAGCCTCAGCTTCTTTGCATGACCCCTTCAGTCCTGGACCATCAACTTCAACTGAGGCTTAACCTTCACCAATGGCCTTCCCTGGCCTCTCACAGTGCCAAGCCTCAGCTGCTCTTCATGACCCCTTCATACCTTCAAAACCAGTACCACCTGGGTGACCAAGTTCAGCTGCAGCAAGAGGTACAACCTTGGCTATCTCTGGAGCACAGCTTCTTTGTGTTCTCAGAAAACACTTCCCAGAAGAGTTCACCTCAGTGATGCTGGTCTCTTCTTAATGACTGCTAATTCCTTAGCCCCAGCTAACCAGCATCAATTGTCCCAGCAGTCCCTTCTATTCTGGACTCTAAAGCCAGAGTCACGTGGCAAAGCTGTCGAGTGCTGCTGGCGTTCTGCTGCTGCTGGAACACGGCCCCTTGTTCTATTACATTACCACCAGCTTTACTGCCTAAGCTTGGCTCTCCTGGAACTTGTTCTGAGGACTGACCTTGAACTCAGAGATCTCCAAGGCTCTGTCTCCTGTTAATGCTTCGATTAAAGGTGTCTGCCACCGTGCCTGGACTTAGGTTTTCCTTCACCTAGAACCTGCTCTGTTCAAGGCTGGCCTTGAATTGAGAGATATGATTGCCTTTGCCCCCTGGGATTAAAGGCTTGTTCTGCCGTGCCTAGACCTTAACTTTCCTGGGTAGGGTTGCCCCCAAGGTCACCACTCCCTTAATTCAATGTAATATACTTGAACATAGGATTCAGCTCCATTTCACTTCCTTTAATACTCAAACTATACTCCTTTAATACTCTAACCATATATGTTGTATTTTTCCTTTCTAAGCTTCCTATGTTTGTTTAAAATGCTCTTCATGAGATTTAACCAGAGAACAAAGTCTATGATGGGCATTTCTGAGACTTCCTTTGTCAATGCAATTAATCTGAGTCTCTTCACCTTAGCCTCAGGCAGACTCTTCAGACAAGGGCAAAAAGGAGATATGTTCTTCACCAAAATACCATAAAAACAGTCTCTAGGCCACATACTGAAGTTTTTCCTCCAATGAAACCTCTTGGGCCAGGTCTGTACAGTTCAAGTCACTCACAGCAACAAAGTCTCCCATATTCCTACTAGAATGGCTCATTAAGCCCCACTAAAGCATTCCATGGCTTCCCAAATCCAAAGTCTCCAAATCCACATTCTTCCAAATAGAAGCATGGTCAGGCCTATCACGGCAATACCCCAGTCCCTGGTACCAACTTCTGTCTTAGGGTTTTATTACTGTGAACAGACACCATGACCAATGCAAGTCTTACAAAGGACGCATTTAATTGGGGCTGGTTTACAGGTTCAGAGGTTCAGTTCATTATCATCAAGGCAGGAATATGGCAGCATCTATGCAGGTATGGTTCAGGAAGAGCTGAGAATTCTACATCTTTAGTTGAAGGCTGCTAACAGAATACTGGCTTCCAGGCAGCTAGGATGAGGATCTTAAACCCTACACCCACAGTGACACATCTATTCCAACAAGACCACACCTATTCCAACAGGGCCACACCTTCTATTAGTGCCACTCCCTGTGCGAGCATATACAAACCATCACAACTGTATTCCCAGGACTGTCCCAGGGGAAAGCAAGACATATCTATTTTTCTTAGCTAGAACATGGTGTGTTCTGTTGCGTATATTATTGATCACAGATGTGGTCACACTGTGAACCCTGAGATTGTGTTGTTTACTGGAAAAACCTGTTTCTAATATTGGTGTGGCTTGGCCCTAGCACACACCTTTAATCTGAGAGCTTTCTGTTTATTGTCAACAGGATTAAATAAAGTCAATCATAGGTCAAGAGGAGGAGCAAGCAACCGGTTGACAGGGAGTGAACAAAGGGGGAAAAACAGAAAGCAAGAGGAAGTCAGGAGGAGGGATAGGGAGAGGCACAGGAAGTAGAAGGGAGGGACATGCAGTTTGAAGGTTTTTGGAGATGGAGTGGAGAAGGAGAATTTCCTTTTGGGACATGGGCTGAGGAGGAAGGTCAGCTGGGTGCTTTGTCTGCCTCTCTGAGCTAGTGGGCTTTTACCTCAGCATCTGGCTCCAGAGTCTTTACTGGTAAAATCAAACATTTGAGACTCTGTATAAAAACAACAGTGTTCTTAACAATTTCACCTAAGTTAGAAAAGGAATTTCATAAATCCTATGGACAGCTTCCAAGTATAAATGAGAAAATGAAGTCACTATTATTTTAAAAGCTAATTGCTAGTAAAATCCTCTCAAGTCTGTCTCTAGTGAATGACGGTCTCTGGAAGAACTGTTCAGCAACACTTTTGTTCCAAGCAGGGCTTTCTTCTTTGGAAACAGAACACACTGTACTCTAAACAGAAAATGATTGATATCATTTTAAAGGGGAGACAATTCAAGCATATAACTGCTGTGCATATTTAAAAATATCTACACCGCATTGTTAAAGAGACAGGGGCATTTGTGAGCACTTCCACTTGATGAAAAGAGATCATTAAAAAATGGGATGTGTGAGGCATGTTTGTGTGTGTGTGTGTGCACTCGCACATGTGTTTGTGTCTCTGTGTGTGCACATGTGTTTGTGTCTGTGTGTGCACCTTTGTGTGTATGTGTGCATGTAAGTACATGTGTTTGTGTGTGTACATATGTTTGTGTGTACATTATGTGAATGCATTGTTCATGTGTGTGTGTGAGTGTATACAAGCATGTTGTGTATGTGAGTGAGTCTGTGTGTATGAGTGGGTCGTGTGTGCATGTGTATATATGTGTGTGAGTACATGTGTTTGTGTTGTACATGTTTGTGAGTTTGTGCCTGTGTGTGTGAGTGGGTCTGTGTGTATGAGTGGGTCTGTGTGTGCATGTGTGTGTATGTGTGTGAGTGACATGTTTGTGTGTGTTTCTGTGTATGTGTTTCTGTGTGTGTACATATGTGTGCATCAGATGTGTAAAACTGAAGATAATAATGAAAGTGTTTGACTTCTGCATCTACATTGGTCTACGATAAAATTTAAGAGATTGCCCTGTTGTCAAATACCAGCTTTAATGGTTGAATGTTCCTTATAAATATGTCTCCATGACTCAGTATTTTCAACTTTTAATAGTTTTTTTACATTTATTTACTTATTCATTTATTTATTTATTTGTGTGTGAGAGAGGGAAGAGAGAGAAGGAAAGAACACCAGTTTGGTTGTGACCAGAGGACAAGCTGTGGAGGTTGGTTTTCTCTTTCTCCATGTCGGTCCTGGAGATCATCAGACTCCTGTGGTCAAGCATGGTGACAAGTGTCTTTATTTACTGAACCATCTTCCCAATCCCCATCTATATGCTATACAACTGATTCCTTCAAAAGAGATTAAAGAATAAATATGAGTAACATCTGTTGAATGCTTTTTCTGATCCTAATTCCATTCTGTGTAACAGTAGAGACTGCCTTCACTGAGCTGAACATGGTGAGTTCCCAGTCTGCTTACTGGTGTCCGTTTACCCAAACACGTGCAAAGATCGTTCAAATTCTTCCAAGTCATTTGTAACTCAATTCTTTTACTCAATTGTTAAGTTGGTTTTTCTAATTCCTACTCCTTTAGGTATTCTTTTCCAAAATGTGTTCCATATGCCTGTCTTTTTTCTTTTCGTAGTTTGGTACTGTCTCCTCTCCTTTCTTCTCCACTATCTTTCTTCCCTTTTCACTTTGAACATTGTCAAAGTAATCAAGCTTTTTCTTTATGGTTTAATAAGTTCTTCCCTACCCTCAGGTCATAAAGAAATCTTCCTATATTTTCATCTCTGGTAATTCTACCTTTCAAGTTATTCCACTGGGAATTTGTCTTTATGTGAAGAGTGAAGCAAGAAGCCAATTTCATTTTGCTTTTCCCTTGAGGGTACTGAAATGCCTGGCACTATTTATTGGATAGTGTATCTTTCTCCCACAGGTCTGCCCACCTACACAGACACAAATCAATTTTCTGTATGTAATGTGTGGCTTCTTACTCTCTCCTTCTGGAATAAGTTTTTTTTTCTTTCCATTAAATTGGATCCCTTAGTACCCATAGCTGGGAAAACAGTGGGTAGCAGCAATCTTTCTTACAAGTGTGGGAAAATGCATGCTTGTTTTGAATAATAATGAAGCAAACATGCAATTCATTTCCCTCAACATTTAGAAGATAATGTATTGCCTTCTGAACTCTGCAGTCAGAAGCATTCGTGAAAAGTCAACCAGGAGGCTTCTGTTATACATAATCTTATCTCCAATAATTTTATAGTTTTCCATATTTTTCTTTGATGATATGAGTTTAATATAAAGTTCCTAGATACAAATGTGTCTACGTTGCTTGGGATTCTGCATTCCTTTTCAATTTCTTTGTAAAGAATTATTTATTTATTTTATGTATGTGAGTACACTGTCACTGTCTTCAGACACACCAAAAGAGGGCATTGGATCCCATTACAGATGGTTGTGAGCTACCACGTGGTTGCTGGGAATTGAACTCAGGACCTCTGGAAGAACAGTTAGTGCTCTTAACTGCTGAGCCATCTCTCTAGCCACATGCCTTTTCAATTTTAAGATTTATTTTTAACTAAATATATATATATTATATATTATTATATATATATATATTATTGTAATTTCCTGTAAGATGATTCCTCCGTGTAAGTCTGTTCCTCTCCTTGACTCTCTCCTTCCTCCTGGAACTCCCATGGGTCCTTGTGTCATTTCACTTCCTTTCCCTCACATTTCCTGTCTCCTGCAGTGCATTCCTCATCGGTCCTCCCAATCCAGTTCACTCTTCACCAATCTTCTCCTCCCGGCATTCATTCTATCATTTAGTCATTCCTATCTTGAGGACTTTATCGCCCATTTTAAAAAGTACACCTTTGTTTTTTGTTGCTGTTAAATCTGTGCATTCTTCTCCCTCCAAACGTTAACTCATAGAAGTAAAGACCCTGCCCTTTCTCTTGTTCTCAGGAGCATTTTAGGTACTTTATGTGGTATTATATTTTATTTTACTTTTGAGACATGGTCATATGTTGCCCAGGCTGTCTTGAACTCACTGTGTGAATTCTGTTGGGATCAAGGGCATGGGCCACCACTTTCAGTTTATACAGTGCTTGAGATTGGACTCTGGGCCTCATAGGTTGTAGGCAGGCACCCACCAACTGAGCTTTCAAGTCTCCATAGGATCCTTTACTTAGCCTAAAGTGTCTCTCATGCCTATGAGTCAAAAAGTCCTACGGGGTCCCTTTCTTCTGAGTGGTCCATGTCACCACTGCAGCTACAGCTCTGTCTTCTGCATCTGTTGTCCCATGTCCATAGCTTGAGGCTCACATTTCCTGTGGCCTCCCTTGGGTTTGCCTGGATGTAAGGGAAGATGGGAATTGTAGTCTTTTAGTAGGACACTATCTTCTAAATGCAAAAGGGGTATGCAAATTGGGGGAGTGGGGAGTACAAACATCTCTTTGTAACTTCTCCAAGCTGATAAAAGTGGAAATATAGAAGGGGCTTCAGACAGAGAGCCTCAGGAGACAGTCTGTGCATGGAGCAGCAGACAGACAGCCTCAGGAGACAGTGTATGCATGGGGCAGCAGACAGAGAGCCTCAGGAGACAGACTATGCATGAGGCAGCAGACAGACAGCCTCAGGAGACAGTCTATGCATGAGACAGCAGACAGAGAGCCATATATATTAATATATAATATTAGGTTAAATATAAAGGTAACATAAGATTAAGTGCAGTTGTACAACTGGCCAGACCATGTACCAGAGTTCTGTAGAATGACAAGTCAACTGTTCTTAGCTCTTTGTCACATCAGACTCTATAGTGGGGAGTCTAGCTAAACCACTGCATGCTCCTGGAGGGTCATGCTCCCAGCCACCCGCCATAGCCCTCTGGATATGCAAATGAAACACACACACACACACACACACACACACACACACACACACCAGTTAATTTTAATATACCTTGACTAGCTCAAAGGCTGGGCAGTTCTAATCCTCCCTCTGGCTAGCATACACTTCCCTCCAGCACTCCTGGCTCAACACCTTCTAAATCTGTGTTTTATCTTTGCTGCCCTATTACCTTCTGGCCAGACCCTCCCAGAGGGCTGCTTTCCCTTTCCATCTACATTTTGGATGAATATTCTCCTGCAGCTCAAAATCTGATCGGTTCTCCTCTGAATCATGGTGATTCCTCCTCCTTACTCTCTCCTAGTTTCTAGCCTGTGCAAATCCAAAGGTCCCATCTCAGTCTACCTGCCCGGCCATTGGCAGTTGGCTCTTTATTGATCCATCAAAAACTAATTGGGGACAAGGACCTTCATTGTTTGGACATGCAGATTCCCAGTTTTGGGGGTCACATTAATTCAAAGCATTAGAACCAATCCCCAACAAGACTCCTGTATAAGGAACAAGCACCTGGAAGATTTGTAAAGGAAGCCAGTTAGAGCCAGCAGCTAACTGACAACTTAAAAGAGAAACAGAGTCACCTTCATAGGATTGTCTAGCAAGGGTTCCAAAGACACTGTTTTTTATATCCTGAACAACTTTGCAAAGCTGTTAAGTTTGGTGACAGGATCTGGCAGCATCCTTTGATCAGGGAACATGAACGGTCAGGGTGTGGGCACTGGAACTAACCTTTGCTAAGAAGAAGAATTGAAAGCCAGGGTAAAGGGTATGATCAATTGAACCAGCATTTTGGTCCCATACCAGTAGGCTTAGGTACAGGGTTCCCCTGTTCATCTTTAGATGTCAGTTCAGAAGATATGGAGGGGAGAGCACTTGCTATTTGCTTCTCTGTTGTTGTTTAGGATGTGGGAGCAGAGTCGGAGATCTTTCACTGGGCAAGAGAATCCATCCTCTTATGTGAGTCACAAGGAGTAATTTATCCTTCCTATAGAGAAGAAGAGATTTTTCTGGTTTGCTCTGTGCAGGCAGAGCTGGTCAGGCTAACACAGCTGGGGCAGAAGTAGCAGGCTGCTGGCGACCTTATCTCCCCATGCATTCTTTATCTGTAATGAGGCTAGCCTGCTACTTACTCTGATGGGTGTTCCTCCATCCAGCGGATTACTTGGGCCTGGGGACTTCCTGCCATGTGAGTATATTGTAAATTTAACCCATTTTACTCAAGCGTTGAATTTTTTCATAACCTGTTTTATTTAAACATATGTGATTGAATTTATTTTGCATTAAATGAACTTGTACTTTAAAACTTGTTTTGAGTTACTTGATTCAGACTTAACTCTGACAATATATACAGAGAACTACATTACAGGAGATATACACTGGTCTCTCCCTTAAAGCGTGTCTCTGTAGATGGATTTCGCTTGTACCTAGGATGACTACAAACACAGTTCCAAGCACATTAAAGAACTGGTGACTAACCAGTAACTTGTATGTCTTAATCACCTTTCACAGTTTACAATAAGTTAGTAGTTTCTGTAAGATTAGGATCTTATAATTCTATCCCTACTAAGTTTGAGCTATAAAAAAATTATAATTTTTGAACTGGAGAACATTTGTATCAGAATGCACATTCAACTGTGGAGAGACTGGAACCTTAACGTCCTGATTCTTTTATAGTGAACCTTTACAAGATACGACAGCTTTTTATAGAACTCAGTTTCTCCAAATAGCTAGCATGTAGTGAAGTTAGCAAAGGCGTAGCTGTTAGACATGCGTCTTCAGCCAGATTCTGTTAGCCTGAATGGAGCATTATAACCTCAGGAATTTGTAAGCATCAGTCAGCACACAGATGCTGCTCCTAAGTCCGGTTTTCCATAAACCTTGCCCATGGCTTCGTCATCATCTATTTACTCTCAGAACAACAAAAAAATATATCATCATATAAAAATCCATCGTTATACAGACTGCCCTGGAGACCTGCTGTCTCCTTAGTATAATAAAAATGGATGGTTTTAAGCAGCAGGCTATGGGGTTTATGGGTACCACCCTAGCTGGTTTATGCCATGTGGTTACATTAACCAATATGGCGGTGAAGTCACATGACATTTGCCGTCTCTAACACATTAGCAAAGATGGCAGCCAAGCTACATGGCTGCTTCTACCCTGATGAAGCATTAGCCAAGATGGTGGCAAGCCCCCTGGTTGCTATTCGCTCATGGTGAGTCCAGCTTCCTGATACGGGGAGCCCACCAGGAACGACCTTTTCATATGTTGTAAAAACATTGATTTCCCTAAACAAGAGTCAAATCCAAGTTACATATGTGGCATGCCTTAGCAATTAAGATTACCTATGCATTGACTTAAATATTAACCCTTTTTGTAACAAGTTTTAAGTTATCCTTTTTCTGCTTGGAATTTTACAGTCCTTTAAAACCACAACCCAGTGGTCATACAGATCCTGAAATAAAGTTTATATTTCAGCTAAAGCTTCAAAGATATCCATGACCTTGAATAGGGAAATATTTTAGTAAATAAAAGTAAGAAGAAGGGGATGGGCATTAAGAGAGCTAAATGTCTGTGAAACTGTAAGCCATTTTAATTAATATGCATTTCTCTTGAGTAAAAAACAAAAGCCTTAAATACCATGACATTAAACGTTACAACAATAACGTGATTGGAAATAGTTTACTCTTAGTTCTGCTTGAGTACATCCTTCTCCTAAGCTGTTCTATTCTTTTCTTTGTCACAGAATCATGACAGAGGCTCTGGAGGAAACTTCCAGACAAATTTGTTTGTGTCTAAAGTAGACAGGCCAAATCCCATCTCCAGAGGCAGCTTTTCAATACTATCTGTGCTGGTTTGAAAAGGAGTAGCTCTCATAGTCTCATGTCTGTGACTACTTAGCTCATAAGGAGGTGCACTATTAGGAGATGTGGACTTGTTGGAGGTGTGGCTTTGTTGGAGGTGTGGCTTTGTTGGAGGCGTGGCTTTGTTGGAGGCGTGGTCTTGTTGGGGGTGTGGTCTTATTGGGGAAGTATGTCACTGTGGAGGCAAGCTTGAGATCTCATATATTCAAGCTTCGCCCAGTGTGGCACACAGTCTCCTTCTGCTGCCTACAGAATAAGATAGAGAACTCTCAGTTCCTCCTCCAATACCATGTCGGACTGGATGCTGCAATGCTTCCCACGATAATGGACTAAACTTCTCAAACTGTAAGCCAGCCCCAGTTAAATGTTTTCCTTCATAAGAGTTGCTGTGGTCATGGTGTCTCTTCACAGCAATGAAACCCTAACTAAGGTACTATCCATACCTAAAAGACATCTGTGTCTCTGGAATACTGAACCCAACGATCTATACATTCATAATATTCAAGCTCATAAAAGCTATTTAGCTGTTAGTAAAGACTGCTTTAAGGATCTGAGGAGGATGGAAAGAAGATGGCTCAGTGCTTCAGAACACTGGCTGCTCTTTCAAAGGACCAGCGTTTAGTTCTCAGCTCCCACAGGCCGGTCTCCGGCTCCCATAGGCCAGTTTCTGGCTCCCACAAGGCCGGATCACAGCTGTCTGCTAATCAAGTTTCAAAAGATCCAATACTCTCTGGCTCTGCCAGCCTGGGGCACATACAAGGTGCATATACACACATTCAGGCAAAACACGGATATAAGGTAAAAATAAATAAGTCTTTAAAGAAGAATATGAGTGATGTATATCTGACGATGGAATGGAGCAAATGAAGTGTGAATGGCAGAAGCTTTTTTGTTTGTTTGTTTGTTTGTTTTTTCCAGACAGGGTTTCTCTGTGTAGTCCTGGCTGTCCTGGAACTCACTCTCTCACTCTGTAGACCAGGCTGGCCTCAAACTCAGAAATCTGCCTGCCTCTGCCTCCCAAGTGCTGGGATTAAAGGCGTGCGCCACCACTGCCCGGTGGCAGAAACTTTTTAATTCCACGTTTTATTTGGTAATCCTGCCTCTTCCCTGAGCCCAGAACCATGGTTGCTGTACCTAACTTCCTTCTCTCTGCACTCTCGATAGACCGCTAGTAACACAACACAACTCAGCAAGAATTCTCACCATCCGTTTTTCAGAGTAGCCTGTCAGTGAATTTAAGAACTAAACTAATAGAACATCCTAATCCGGTTTGCCTGAGGATCTCATGATAGAAATGAATATTATGGAGCTGGGGGGAAGTGAGCCCTCAGTTTATAAAGTGCTCGCCTTGCATCATGAGCACCTGAGTTCAATCCTCAAAACCTATGTAAAACATGCTGGACCTGTGGACCTACGCTTCTCAGCCTAGCCTGGGCGGGGCTTGGGGTGAGGGTGGAGTTTGATGATTGCTCTCAGCCTAGTCTATTTGGTGGGGTCCAGGCTACCTTGTCTTAAACACAAACTTAATAGCTCCTGAGGAGTAACAGCCAGGCTTGTCTCCTGGCCTTTGTAAGCATGTGAACATGCACACAAGTGTACTTCACATGCACACATGCACAAATATTACAAAGGAAAAATAAAATAAGAGGATCCTGGTACGTTCTGTGCATCAGAGAACTCATTTTTTACAAACAACATTACGAAGTCCGTGTCCCTGGCTCAGTGTGAGTTTGGAGCTGTTGAATCCTGTTCTCACCTACTGGCCAGCAGGTTCTGGTTTCTGTCTCAGCAGCAGCCTCGAAGTGATCCCCAGAAATCCCCACCGGCTTCCATCATCCTGTTCTGCAGGACTGGCACCGACTCCGTTAACTCACCTTTATGACTCGAATTGGTTCCCCTTCATCTGCACTGCCTCCAGCATTCCAGACAAACCATATCTATATTTTTGGCATAATGTAAGAAGGAGCAAAATGTTCCTTCCCAAGCTGGGCTTTAATAAATAAAATGAATGTCTGAGATTCATTACCCCTTTAGACAGCGAAGCACAAAACTTAAGATGGATCATGTAATCTGTAGTTCCGTGACATATATTAAATTCCAGACATGAGATAAATAATTCATGCAAAAAAGCAAGCACAGACACCCAAGAATAAAATCTGTGGAATAAATGACAAACTTCACAAACTCTTGACTTAGGGAGTCCTGTTAGTGCATTTCTAATTATAACCCGAGAGTGTGGTGTCTGTTAAGAAGACTCGCCTGATTTTAACTAGAGACTTAGGAGGTGTGTGTGTCTATGTGTGTCTGTGTGTGTGCATATGTGTTTGTATGCACATAGATCATATGCACATGTGTATGCATGCCTATGGATGCTAGAAATTTGACATTTAATGTTGGCTCTGGTTATCATTCACGTTGTGTTTTGAGACAGGGTTTGTCACTAAAGTTGAATGCAGTAATTCAGGTGGACTGTCTGGCCAGCAAGCCCCAGGGATCTTCTTGTCACACTACTGGCAGTACTGGAATTACCAGTGTGAGTCACAATACCTGGTTTATTTCCATAGGTTCCAGGGGATTGGATGTAAGTTCCAATGATTGTAGGGCAGGCACTTCACCAGCGGAGCCATCTACCCAGACCCTAGAATCTTTAAAAATAAAATACCAAAAAACTAAAACATCCAGACCCCTACAAAAGTAAGGTCTGTATTTCCGATACACGGCTGTAAAGTGATCTTCAGTTTAGAAGATTAAAGTCCCTCTGTAATTTAACTTAGGAAAGGGTGAGGCTGAAGGCCATGAGTGGAAGATTCTTTCGTTTCCTACTGAGTGAATCTCTGAAGGTAAAATAGGGATTGCATGTTGGGTATTTAAACTTCTTCTTCTTTTTTTTTTTTTTTTTGAATTAATCATTTTACTCATTTACATTTCAAATGATATCCCACTTTCAGTTTCCCCTCCACAAATCCCCCATCCTACTCCCCTCCCCTTGGCCTCTGTGAGGTTGCTCTTCCACCCACTCTCCCACTCCCACCTCACCACTCTATCCCTAAATTAGTAAATAACACAGCCACTCAGCCTCCAGCCAGGTGGCTTATGTAGAGCAAGCAAAGCCAGGTTACCACTAAGAGTAAAGATGGAGACAGAGTGAGTGCTTCTCAGAGTCCCCAGTGAAGACCTCACCATCACCCTGTCTACGGATGAGAGAAAGCTGGATTCCTGATTAGGGATAGACTCCTACGACCAGGCAATACAGATCTCTGACCCAGACACACAAAGATAAGATCTTCTACAACCCCGAGAGCTCACAGGGTACTTGAGTACTTGACTATCTGTACTATGCGCTCAGCAGGGAGCACAGTGCTTTGGCCAGTTAATTTCTGCCTCAGGGTCTATAAGGAGGCAAACTAGGTTTTTCTGGAATGTTCTAAAGATGTTTTACAAGATTTATGCCTCTGTCGGGGCAATTGTAAGTAGTTTTATCTTAGATGAAAATCATCTTCGTAGTTTCCATTTTATATTTGATGGAGCCTCGAGCCCCCAGCACTCTCCCTACCCCACCATGTATGAAAAAAACAGAGACTTAACACTTTGCGATGTTTGTTCTCAGAGAATTAAACTGTCACTCCTCTTTATCAGGGATGATGACTAAAACTTTAGACGTGTCCCTGCTCTTTGTTAAAATGTTGGAACAGCAATACTTCCAGTCATCAAATGTGGAAACAGTGACTTGTCAGAAACCATGAGGTTTCCAGGCATGGCTACGAGTCACATGACTTAAGATACCACCATCAAATCCATAACCAAGTCAGCATTTGACAACTGTCTGGAGGTTGCGGATACTGAATGAGTAACATTTAGGCCAAAGCAAAGGCTTTGTATAGGGGCCTTTTGGTGGGGTTGCTGGATACCTTTGAGTCCATGCAAGCAGGTTTGAGACCCCCAACATTTGGGGTGAGGCTCTGGCATAGAGACCTGTGGAGTCACCCCCGTTGTAACTCCAGAATCCCTTTCTCCCATCATATCTGAATGCTGCACCTTCAGTGTCTTGTACTTTACGTGGGACCAACTGCCTGCTTGCTTCCTTTATTCATCTGTTTTTTCTATGCTGTCATCTTTCATTGTTCCTCACTACCCTTCTCTTCCTTTTCTTTTCCTCTTTCCCTCCCTCCCTTCTTTCTTCCCTTCCATTTTTTTTTTTCTTTCCCAGAAAGGTTTGTGCTTCTAAACTGACAAAATCTCCAGGCACCACCCTGGGATATCTTAAGAAACAGAAACCTCAGATAACTCCTGACTGCATCAGTCTTAGACTTGCCTTCTCCCTAGCTCTTGGAGTCTCACCTGTGTTTCCTGGATTACAACCAGAGTTTGAAGCTATACTTAATCAAAGACATGAGGAAAGGTGCATCTCTGTCATTTCCCCAGGATGGTGCTGCTCCTGTGTTTTCTTCCTTACTGGTCTTGGTAGATAGACGTATCATACGTTCTTTTTTGTATGTGCAAGTTCACTGGCCTGAGCACAGGCACAATGCCCCATCCCCAGCATCCCCAGAACTCCTTCGGCACCCCGAGAGAAACTTATGCCCTCGGAACACTCATTTCCATTCTCTCCTACCCCAGTCCCTAGCCTTCAGGGTTCACCCGTTGCTGTCAAATGCTGTCCTTCTAGCAAAACAGTTACCACCGTCATCCTTTCTGCTGTGCCTGCTTGTAAGAGACCATCACGAGCAGGCCTGTGGATGTTTCCTCAAGCATGGAGGTGCCAGGGAGGGCCAGGGCACTCCTTTAACCATCTGTATGCTGTTCTGCTCTACCTGTTCATGGCCTTGGGATCTTGGAGGTGCTAGGATTTGGGCTGAGAAAGGTTGACAGGAATGGGGGTGCTCCACCTGTGCAGCTATGGGAACCATCATGCTGGGCAAAGACTTTCTGGTGCATCTGCTTTGGGAGATTCCCCTACATTTCTGCAGTCGGTCCCTCATTCACGCCCTGTAAATATGCCCAATAACTGTATTGGTTCCCACAGGGAATTCTGTTGGAACGGTACTGAGGTCTGTCATCCAGACCGGACAGGGAGGCCGCCCATGTTGTTTACCTATCCTCTATCAACATTCTTATCACAGCATACGTGAGAACTTCCTTCTTTTTAATGGTTGAATAATATTCCCTCTACATAGGTATACAGATGCAGCATCACATTCTGGATATTTGATTTTCAGCCCTTGGGCATTTGGATTTTTTCTTAACTTGTCTTTTCACAAGGTAGTGATGCAAGTATGGTGAGGGGAGAATAGATGTGTGAGATATGGAGTGTGTCTGTGAGACATGGAGTGTGTGTATGAGAGAGATAGAATGTGCTTGTGAGATGTGGAGTGTGTGTGTGAGATGTGGAGTATGTGTGTGAGATATGGAGTAGACATGTGAGATATGGAGTGTGTGTGAGATATGGAGTAGTCATGTGAGAAACGGAGTGGGCTGTGAGATAAGGAGTGTGTGTGTGTGAGATATGAAATGTGCTTGTGAGATGTGGAATGTATGTGTGTGAGATATAGTGTGTGTGAGATATAGAATATGAGTGTGAGATATGGAGTAGGTGTCTGAGATATGGAATGTGTATGAGATATGGGGTGTGTGTGTGAGATATGGAGTGTGTGAGATATGGAGTGTGTGAGATATGGAGTGTGTGTAAGATATGGAGTATGTGAGATATGGAGTGTGTGTAAGATATGGAGAGGGCATATGGACGTCTCACCTTGGTTTGCCTCTCTATTCCTTTCCTTGGTCCTACTAAAGGCTGCTGAACATGGAGACCCTGGTCTTGGATCCAAGTCTTGGCATGTGGAACACCTGCAGCTCCTTCTTCCTTGAGGACACCAGAGACTGGCGCTCTACAAGGCTGGCAGGCTGGTACCTAGGAAATTCAGTAACCTTCTAGCATGGATTTATCCACAATGTAATCTGCTATGTTTGAATGACAGAAAGAAAGAAAATGTAACATTGAGAGTCTATGCGCATCCCTGCTCCCCAGGCCTCATCAGTCCCTGTCAGAGTGTAGCCTGTGTGGACTGCCAGGGCCTGTCACTGAGCCTCAGAAAACTAGCCAACCGAACCTGTGAGCAAATAAAAACCCGAACCCTGCAAGCCACTGTGATGGGTGCTCTCCCATGCTGTGTGTATTGTTCGAAGACATGGTTAGGGCAGCAAGTCCTTCACTAAGGTGATGAGACTGTGGAGTCTGAGGGTTTGGGAACAGTGCATTTGCTAGTGGAAACTCTGACATGACAGGGGCAAGCATACAACACGCATGCTGACACGTTCTAGGATGCATTGAATAGACCCCAATGAATCTGAGTTGATTCAACAGGACTTCCACATTTCTACAGTGTGTGTGTGTGTGTGTGTGTGTGTGTGTGTGTGTGTGTGTGTGTAAGAAGAGAGAGAGAGAAAGAGAGAGAGAGAGATCACAAATAACAGCCCACCTCTGTGAATAGTTCCAGTGTTGTGACTTGACTCTTAAATGTCCCCAAAGCCCATAAGCTAAAGGCTTGGTCTGCAGTCTGAGACACTACAGGAAGGGATAGAGTCTTCAGGAGGTGGGTCCCGCTGGAAGGAAATTAGGTCATAGGGGGGTATACTTGAGAAAGACATGTTGGGGGGTCACCCCCACTGCTTCCTTGCCATCGTGCAGAGAGCAGCCCTGTCCTACCATGAGTCTTCCATCGTGATGTTCTGCTCTGCCTCAGCATGAACAAAGCAGAGGCAGCTAAAGGGGCTGTGAACTAAAGCAGACGTTTCCTCTTTGTCAGTTAGCTGCCTCTGGTATTTCTCATGGTAACAGAAAGCTCACTGATATGGTAACATAATAACTCCAGTTCCTTCCCTGTGTTTAAAAGTCTCACACTCACCATAGCCTTAGATTTAATTCGGGATATGAATATTTCAGAGTGAGACTGTTCTGTTGTCCCAAAGAAATCTCTGGGTGCCCAGTGTTTTAGTACTGGCTCTCATTTCCTTTGTGTCAGTTCTGCTCCCGACAGACATTAGACAACCGTGTCACAGGACCCATCAGAAGCTAAATCTTTATTTTGCTGAATTCTGGAGTCTAAACTTATGAAGGAAAAACCCTTGGTCCCATTCCAAACACTTACAAAATGTTAGCTATATCAAATATAATTATAATCAAAGTCAGGGCTGGCAAGACGGCTTGGAGGCTTACTGCCAAGCTTGTTTGATACTCAAGCACCACATGGTGGGAAGGGAGAATTGACTCCTTCGAGTTGTTTTTTTATCACTGTGGTATGTGTGCACTCTGTGTGTGTGTGTTGTGTGTGTGTATGTGCGCGCGCATGCATGCACACATAGAAAGAAAGAAAGAAAGAAAGAAAGAAAGAAAGAAAGAAAGAAAGAAAGAAAAGAAAGAAAAGAAAGAAGGAAGGAAGGAAGGAAGGAAGGAAGGAAGGAAGGAAATAAATAAATAAATAAATAAATAAATAAATAAATAAATAAATATAAATGTAGGTCAAGAATGGAAGCTAGAAGAAAAAAAAATACCTGCATATAGAAAGAGAAGAAATTCAGACCTAGAATACAAAGAAGGAATTGAGGTTGAGGCTGTTCTCTGGGCCACAGGACCCCAATGTAAGTTCAAGGCCATGCCTGAAGCCACACTGGGAAGCTCAAACTACCCATAACTGAACCCAGCAATAGGGTTGCAGCTGGCCCAAGTCTGTTCCTATGACTGTCATCATAGGTGTACTTAATAGCATCATGGTTTGCCCTCAAAACTGTCCAATTTTGGTTTATTAATTATATGGCTTAAGAGTCTTATTTTCAAGCTGATTAAATATGAAGCCATTTTGGAGACAAGTTTGCTAATGTGACATAGGTTCCCATTTGGAAGTCCCCAGGCCCCTTCACTGCAGGTATGGCAGTATAGACCTCCCCATATTCACAGGTGAAGGCCACCTGTTTTCAGGGCAAGCTAGATATTGTCTGAAGGTGGGACCAGATGGCTTCATGTTGCTTTGTGGTTAATCTAGAAGACAGCTGGGAAATGACTCCTGCATAGGAATAGCAGTAAATGCTGGAGTCTAGCAGGATGCTCCTTCTGTCTTTGTGGAATAGCTTGCAGGAAATACTCAAATCCTCCTGGAGGGTGAGCACCAGGCTGAGCTGGGAGATAAGCCCACCCGGGCCTCACTTTGCATGACCTGGCTATTGCCTGCAGCGGCTATACCAAGCTTGATTATTGAACCTGCAAGTGAGAATGTATTCCATTCCCCAGAACTGGCACACTGTCTCCCTCAGGCATCTGACAGGACCTTGAACATTGACTTGTGAAGATGCCAAAGGCCATGGTCATCAGATGCAATTAGATTCTGAGTAATAGTTGGGCCTTAATATATAATTAGTGCTGACCAAATAACAGTAGAAAGTGGTTTATTTCTAATATGATGCCACAGGAGGCATGGCAGCAGAATAACTGTCTTTGTCAGATGGCATAGGAGGCTCTAGTATTAACATCTAGTGTATGACTGGCCTGGGGGAGGGATCCCCTCATGAGGAAAGCTCTCTAACAGAGAGATGCCACCTCCATGGCTAGGAGAACCACTGCCGCTTTGCTCAGATGTGCTGAGGATCGACATCTCTTAACATTTCTCTATGTCATCATCCCTAAAGATTTATCTGTACTTGAGTCCAAAAGGTTTTCCCAGTCAGACTTCTCTACTCCCTAGTTCAAATATCCAGTCCTCTGGATTCCAGTTCTAAGCTGCTAAAAGCAAATATACCAGGCTGTCCCACAAGATCAGGAAGATGTACTGTGACAGTCTCTGTACCAAGGAATCCATGAGTTACAAACATGGGTTCTCTGAAGCCAATTTAAAATACATATCCTAAGGTGCCAGAAAGAGATATGAATGATCATGTGCATTTTACTCCAGGCCTCCAGTACCAAGAATCTCTTTTTTTTCTACTTTTCCCCCAAATACATTTGAAAATAAGTTGAGCATATGGGCACGCAGAAGCATCATGTTCTGAGTAGGTAGAAATGCCATTTTAGCATGCTCAACTGTGCCTCTAAAAACTTCTGGACTGCAGCAGATCACGTTGTGTAATCTGTGAGCATCACGCCAGGGCCCCAAACAGGCAGCCACTGTGGACTCACAAGGAGGCTACATCCTCTGTGTCTCCCCCTGGGTGCTGTCATCTGACTCTTCCTGCTGGAGTCCCCTTGCAGCCTAGCTTCTGTCCTCTAAGTTGTTCTGTTCTGCCTTTACCAGCTCTCAGCTGCCCTGAGAGAAGAGCCTCCTGAGAGAGGGCAGACACACACACTTCCTTAGCCACTTGCCCAAGTCCTGGAACCCAGACATCCTTGGTTCCTAAGCAACCATAACAATGAAAAGGAGAAGCTCTTGAAATGTTAAAGGGACTAAAGCTATCAAGGATATGCTTAAGATTTTTACAAATTGTCCTATTGCTATTATTGCAAATTCTCCTATTGTTTTTGTTCTTGGTGATTCATTTTTAAAAACTTAAATTTGCCGTGATAATCTTTTGTTACGGTTGGTTTGCTTTTACTTAATCAGAGTGATCTCGTTGATTCCATCGAATTGTAAAAGAAAGTTTGGACATTGTATGGGATGATTTTTTTTTTTTTTAAATGACCTTAGTGCTGTCAATCTTAACTTGGATTGTTTGAATTGAAAATATATTATTTTAATATTTGCTGTTTAATTACTCCTTAAGTATGTAAAATTATTAAAATTAGGATTAGGATTCTTTCACAATTCTGAATGTTTACATTTGTTTTAAACATTTTGAATACACTTGAGCCTTTATAAATTATTCTCAGCAACTTATGTAGAAGTTAAACATAATTTACCTCAAAAGCATCTAAATGTGTACCTATGCTCATCATTTTTGACTGTTATTAATTTAAATGATGCCAGCATCTATCCATTAGTAGTTCAAATTACTCATAACTCTAAAGGTCAAAAATAGGTGTTCCAACATATTTATTTCTGTAGATTATTACAATCGTATATTGAGTATATTACCTCATTAATGTAAATATTGAACATAATACATTACATTATGATTATACAACATGTATTAGTTATAGACCCATAAATATACACATAAACACATATACACAATATATACATATATACACATACACACAACACAACAACACACCACACACACAGCATACACACACAAAAAAACTCTACCCTACAATCCAAGGCCCTCAACGGAGCTCAGAGTTCCAGGAAGTCAGTTACTCAGGAACTGCAGAAGTCTCACACCCCAAACACCAATAGATCCTGAATTTCATGAACAATTGCCTAAGGGAAACAGCCAACTCACCCAGTTGGCTCTAGTGGGACCCCTCCCTAGCCTTAGCTATAGAACTCCCACCTAGAAGCATGTGACCTGTGTTCTCTCGCACTCTGGTCACTGTGTCCTGTGCCCTCATCACAGTGTGGCCAGAATTTGACAGACCACCTCTCAGGCATTAAGCCAAACCTCATTAGTAGCTGCTGAGGTCGGGTAAAGTCCGCTCTCTTATGTCTTCCTACAGACTTACGTCTCACATATTCTTACACCTATACACTCAGAATTGTCTAAAAGAGCTTGTGATTTAAGGAGTGCTACCGGGCAGCTGGCTGGCTGGGTGGCATCCTGAGTCATTGCATCCTGTCCAGGATGGCTGCTTCTTTGAGGCTATTCCCCAGACGGGGGTGGGGAGGTCAAAGGACAATCTGTGGGAGTCATTTCTCTCCTTCTACCCCGCATGTTCTGGGAACTGAACTCAGGTCTTCGGGCTTGGTAATAGCAAGTGCTTTTAACCACTGAGCTGAGCCATCTCATTGGCTCCACACTCAAATTTACCAAGAACACACAGTAGAGCAAAATACAGTTAAAATAAAGAGGGTTGGGGAGGACAGCAGTGTTGGGGACAGGAGGAGGAAAGAGAGAGAAAGAAAGATGGGAGAGGACTACAGTTTATGCCACTAGGTGTAAGACACATCGAATTTATCACCAGACTTAACCAGAGACACACAAACAAGGAGAAGCGCCTGAGAGTGCAATGCAGCACACTGGTCTCTGGACCACTGTGGTACGCTCATCCACTCACCAAGGAGACTGCCAGGCACAAATCCCCGACTGTCCTCAGATGTGTGATCCTTCCTACCATCAATGCTGCCCACTCCCATGGTGTTCAGACCTTTTGCTCTACATCTCTGGGTCAGTCCACTGTCCCAAGCCTGCATGGTGGTCTGAAGAAATTATACAGCACCAGGCTATCCCAAAGTGGGCACTGCAGAGATATGAGTGGCCAGAAGGGGGTCTGCCCCGGAAGGCACAGGTTTACAACAGGGCTCCCCTCCGCTTTCAGCCACGAATGGAGAAAAGAGGGGTCAGGCAGACAGACACCCTGTGAGTGATTAACGGCAGATGCTGAAGCAAGGAGACTGATACAAAATGCAAGCAGTCATAGCAGATCTTCGCCCCACTTCAGTTACCTTGTGGCCCTCAGTGAGGTCCCAGTGCTTCTTAGCAAAAGCAGTGGCTCATATCAGGCGGCCATTATTGGCAGGCAGCCATACTGTCGTCGGCACTGTCCTGGGTTTCAGTCCCGGAACTGATATTTGAGTTACTCAGCTTTACATGATATTTATCTCTCTGTCACACCGATTTGGAGAAAAATCACCATTCCTTTTCCTTCCTTCCTTCCTTCTTTTTTTTTTTTGACACAAATGTCCTAGATTTCAAAGGCAAAATGATAGTCCACTTATTCATTTATTGACAAACATTTTCTGAATTTTCCACAATGTCTCGGGCAATGAATATGGAAATATGGAACAGAGCCTGGTGCATACATGGTTCCAGGGTGCTACTGCTGCAATGAAGGAGCCACTTCAAGGTTACATTTGGGGTTACAAAAATTGTACCTCTGATAATAAAGGATGTTTATACACCTACTGTAGCTTAGATTTTCAAGTATTCTTGTTAGGTATAGAAAATAACATTAGAAAAGTCATTACAACCACGTTTAACAGACAAACACACAACAGGAAACAAACTTGTGGCGCTTGTTACACGATTTCATTGAACTTCCTCTACGACTATATCGCTTCTTTTTCCATAAAACAATTCATTTATTTACAATGTGTTATTCCTTACAGTTTTGTTTTATTGCTGTTGAAGAGATTTTTTTCTATAACACAGTACCAAAAGGCATTCAGAAGGAATCATTTTATATGACATTATTTATGCAAAAGATTGTATTTCCTAGTTTATTGAAATGCTTCTATTCGATCAAATGCTTTTCATTTTTACATAATGCATGTCAGGACAGCTACCAGAAATAATAACTACGTAAGAAACTTTCCTTGCCTGTCACCAGGCATTTTCTATTTTGTGAAAGTGTGAGTCCTCTCTTTTCAATGGCCTTGACTTCATTATGAGAATTCTTCTGTGACAGCCACAGCATAAATAACTCCTCTTGAATAATACCTTCATCTCAAACACAGCCTTGCACTCTGCTTGGCATTCTGTACATGCTTGTGTATGCATGTGCATGTTTGTGTGGGGGTGCATGTGTCTGAAAGTTCACGTGCACATGAGTGCACACAAGCCTGTGGAGTTCACAGGACAACACTGAGTGATGTCCCTCAGACAGTTTTCCTTCCCCCACCCCGACTTAATTTTTCTGGCAGAATTGTTCCCTAGACTGGAAGTCATCAAGTGGTACAGGCTCTGAGACCAGGGAGTTCCAGGATCCACCTGCCTCTGCCTCCCCAGAGCTGGGTTCTCGAGTGTGTGCTAGCACACCCGGTACTTTTGCATGGTTTCTAGGGATCAATGTCTGGTCCTTATGTAAACACTTTCCTGAATGAGGCATACCCCCAGTCCTTTTCTGTATACAGTTTCTTACATGTATTCTATATATTTTGCAATCTTGCTTTGAGACTTCTGGCCTCTGACTTTTTCCTATGGAGCATCTGAAGGAGGTTAATGTCTACATTCAACCAAAGAACTAGACCTATAAAAAGGAATGCCTCTCTACAACCCTGGAGGTGAAGCTGGGATTTAGGGCTATGCCTGCATATTTCTACAACTTCTTAAAGCAACGCGTGTGACAGTTGAGGCTATTTGGATATAAGTGAGAGATCTCCCTTCAGAGCCAATGGGGAGAAGAGAATTTAGCTTTTCCTTTTTCCCCTTTCTACCCAAGCAGCACACTTCTGAAGCCAAAGGTGCTGGTGATGGCTGTGTCCAGCGCTCGGTCTCCACTGTCCTACAGGTTCACATGTCTGAGGCAAAACTGAATCTCTTACCACATTTTCTTCTGTCTTTCCCACAAACACACGAGAAAGACTTAAGCTTTTGATATCACTGTTGGAATAGGGCTTACATACACATAGGCATGAACGTGGCTAAGATCAGGATATAAACATCAACATCTCACCTAAATCTTCTATTTTATTTTTTTTATTTTATTTTATTATTGTACTGGGGATTGAACATGTCTTAGAGTTTCATTGCTGTGAAGAGATACCATGACCAAGGTAACTCTTATAAAAGAAAGCATTTAACTGGGACTAGCTTACAGTTGAGAGTCCATGATCCATTGTCATGGGAGGAAGCATGGCAGCATGCAGGCAGACATAGTGCTGGAGAGGTAGATGAGCATCTATATCTGGACCTTCAGGCAGTAGGAAGAGGAGAGAAAGACACTGGGTCTGGCTTGCATATGTGAACCTCAAAGCTCATCCCCAGTGACACACTAGGCAAGCCTAGAAATCCTAGGATGAGACATGGGACTCGATGGGGAGGGAAACATACAGAAAACTGTCCTCAATCATACAATCTGGAACAAATCTACAAGTTTAAGGAGAAATTGCTTTAGTGTGTTTTACTTATTGATAAAAAAAAAAAATTAGATTTTTCCCCTTTCTCCTTTGCTTCTATCAAAGCAGTCCTCTGGCCACTTCCTTCAGAACAGGGCTCTATACTAACTCACCTTAGATATCCTCTGACTAATCCTCTCCTAAGTCTCCATTTTTCTTGACCTCTATAAATTCTTGTATGAATATATGAATATAACGTTATCAGGCCCCAGGAAACTATTTTTGTATTTCTAATTCTTTATATATTGTATGATATGTCATTGCTTATATTGTACTACACACCCTTTAAAATCTGATGTTGCCTTATCTGCATTAATTAAAGCTACTTCAGAGGTAACTGATAGTATAATGTTTATCTCTCTGGCTAGAATAAAACTCTTTGGGCCAACTGTTTACTACTGAATCCCTAGAATGCAGAAAGTGGAGCAGATTGCAGATTTCCAATGATTGTAAGGCCTTTGTGCTGCACTGAGCATGTTTACGGGATGAAAATGCCCTCAGACACTTGCTGTGTTCTAAGCATCATTCTGCAGGGTCAAACATGAGGTGTCTGCTTACTTGGACCTGAGTCCCAGATGCCATCAGCATGAGAAGAGGGTCACATAATCTAGTCCTGGATACCATGGGCAGAGGCAAAAGCTCTGCTACTAACGGGCAGTGTGATTCAGCCCAGCTTCTCTGGCAATGACAGAGGGAATGTGTGAGTGACCGCAGCTCTGACAGCCTGGCCCTCCGCTGTGGTAAGTGGACTGACTACACTGCAGCTCTGTTCCCTCTGAAGCCCCAGCTCTCAAGATCCGTCAGGCCTTTTCTCTTCTCCCTTAACCATCAAGGCTTCTCTTTCAGAAATGACCTCCTTAAGTTGCTGTTTGAAATATTTACTCTTTCATCCAATAGATTTCTTTCTCAGACTCGTCTGTTGCACACTGTGTCTGTGTTCTAGTTTTTCCTTTCAAGAGTACTTAGATGTTAAGTTTTCGTAAGAATATGTTTATCTTGCCCCTTTGTTTTCTATGCTTCATGTCTGCAGACTTGCCTCAGCTGTGTGAAGCCTCAGAGGCGTAGACAGTTCCTCATCCCCTTTGTAATCACCAGCGGCATGTCCTAGAAGCTTGGTGGCCTTTCACTTAGGATTCAGGAGACACCAGGTTTAGTGGGGAGGGAGAGGAGACATGGTTTAAAGAGCAGGAAACAGTGGTCAAGGCACAGGGTCTGTTAGGCTTGTCTGTATTAAATTCTGTGCTCATTTGCTTCTTGCTGGACTCACAAAGTCAGAAAATACATTTCCATTTCATTCTACCCTTTTCAACATTTTTACAGAAAGAAAGGAGCTGGCTGGGTTTCCATGGTAACACAAATGTGACAGTTGAGGGTATCTGGATATAGGTGAGAGATCTCCCTTCAGATCCAGTGGGGAGACGAGAAATTAAGGTTTTATTTTTCTCCTCTTTTCTCCCAGAGACACACTTCTAAAGCCAAAGGGACCCTGTGGTGACAGTGTTCAGTGCTCGGCTTCCACTGTCACACAGGTTCATACATCTGAGGCAAATCTGACTTTCTTGCCACATTTTTCTTTTGTCTTTCCCACAAACACATGAAGACTTAAGCTTTTGGAATCACAGTTGGAATAGGGCTTACATAGACATAGACACAAACATAATTAAGACCAGGATATAGACACCAATATTTCACCCAAATCTTTAATTTTATTTTATTCTTGTACTAGAATTGAACCTCAGCCTTTTACATTGCATGCTAAGCAGATATCCCACCAAGAAGCCATATCTTCAAACCTTTTTGATCTTAGTTTATAAACAGGCCTTGCTAAGTTTCTCAGCCTGGCCTTGAACTCCATGTAGCCTAGGCAAGCTTGAATTTTGAACACTTCTGTGCTTAGAAATCCTGGTAACTGGGGTTAGAGCTATACACCATCACATTCCACCCTGACATCCTTCTTATTATAGCAACTGTCCTTTTAAGCAAGACTCTACATGGTACCACAAACCAGGACTATTTCATCCAAGCCATAACAGGAAAGAAAATATATTCTTGCTTAAAGCTTTTGTTTTATATGTTGGTAGCAAAACAAAACAAACAAACAAACAAACAACTACTTTCATAAGCAGAAAAACTGAGGCCTGCCAGAACAGGAAACAGATGAACTACAGATGCCACACCATAGGCTGCCATCTTTACACCTCATGGAAATGCAGAAAGGCTGATGAAATGTCAGGGAGAAAAGACTGAGAAATGCTAGGTGATGAGACTAGTGACCCTCAACTTTGTGACAATCTTTATTATGTGCACTTTGATTGACAGTCTCCCAACTCTGGGGGAACTAGGAATCACAAAAAGACTTGCTTAAGTTATGGATCCAAAATCCTAAGACAATCCCATACCACAAATCACTGCCCTATCTAGATTTTCAGCTACACATAATACTAGATAGACTATGTACTAGAAAGTGCATAGATAGACTGTGTACTAGACAGTGCATAGATAGACTATGTACTTAAGACAACGAATAGATAGACTATGTACTAGAGAATGCATAGACTGTATACTAGAGAGTACATAGACTGTGTACTAGACAGTGCATAGATAGATAGACTATGTACTTAAGACAGTGAATAGATAAACTATGTACTAGAGAGTGCATAGATAGACTGTGTACTGGATGGTGCATAGATAGACTATGTACTAGACAGTGCACAATAAGCAGACTATGTACTAGTGCATGCATAGACTGTGTAGTATACAGTGCACAGATAGACTATGTACTAGACAATGTATAGATCGACTATGTACTAGATAATGCATAGACTATGTATTAGACAGTGTATAGATAGATTATGTAGTAGACAGTATATAGACTACGTACCAGACAGTGTATAGATAGACTATGTACTAGACAATGCATAGATAGATAGACTATGTGATAGTTACCTTCAGTTGCCAACTAGACAGGATTAGAAAGCACCCAGAACACAGTGGGGCACTCTGGGGCATGTCTGTGAGGGATTTTCCAGAGAATTGGCTGCAGGCAGGAAAGAACAACCTTGAACGCATTTCTACCATCCCACCAGCTAGGGTACTGGATTGATAAAAACGGAAAGAGAACTCAGAACTCTCTTCTTCCAGAGCTTCAGAATGAACAATCCCCCACCCCCCACCACAGGAAGTTAGTCACCTATTGCCAAACCATTCCAACCTCAATGGGACTCTATGCTGTGAGACATGGGTGAAAATAAGCTTTTCCTCCTTTTGCTGGTATCAAGAATGTTAGCATTCTGTCTAAGCTCCACCCCAGTTACCTGGCAACAGCCAGGTAGGCCTGACTCACTATAAAAGGGGCTTCCCCCCCACCCCCATGTTCATGGCTGGTCTGCCTCCTCTTCTCTCTTTCTCTCTCTCGCCCTCTGCCTCTACTACCCTCCTGGCTCCCCTCCCCATGCCCTGAATAAACTCTATTCTATGCTATACCATCATGTGGCTGGTCCCTCAGGGTCCCCTATAACTCACCACACCCCTCATAGAACATAACCCCCCTCTCTCTATCTTTTTATAAACACATCACCTTTAAGTTGCTCTTGTCAAGTATTTGGCCAAAGCAGCGAGAAAAGCAACCAATGCAGGTTGTCATATCCACAAAGAAAATGTGATGCTTCTAGGCTCTAATTAATCCCGTGACACCTGAAAACGCTATCATCCATACATACGGTTTGAATTGTACCAGAAGCATTCTGCTTTTCCTCAGAAAACGGTAGCTGCTATGGAGCAAAGTCATCACAACCAAGCCTACTAGCCTTACAGAAAACTAGACTTCTAAGATCCAGCTACTGACTACCTGTATCAGCTTCTTGAAACACTGCTGTCGAAGTCATTCAGCTTTAGTTCACTTCCTTACATGAGTAGCTTAGAATGAGAGAGCAGATCCTCTTCAGTTTCTACTCCCAGGAAACATTCCTGATGCTGCCTCCTACAGTTTCTTCACTGCCTGGTCTCTAAATTTCAAGTTCTCAAACCTTCACAGTACATAATTGAGAAGTAACGACTGACCTGAACTATATCGGCAGCCTTCCATATCCATGCATCCAAACAGCAGTAATTCAAAAATATTGGGGGATGGTGTACTGTACTGAGCATGTAGGTTTGTTATCATTCATTCCCCCAAAGACTGCATCATAACCGTTAGCCTAACATTTACAGTATATTAGACATTACAAGGAATCTAGAGAGAACTGAAATATACAAGAATGCGTGTATGCCACTTCATATACGGGATTTGAGCATTTGCAGGTTTTTGGTTCGGGAGGTGTCCTGGAACCCTTAAGCGTCCATGGATATGAAGCAAGGAGACATGGTAGTTGACGTTTTCAATTTGCTCTAAATTGTTTAAATAAAAACTTACAGTTACATCGTAGCTAGGTAATTCAGGCATATAGAATTCCCCTTAATGTTCAGAAACAATAGGGAGTTGGGGACTCCTATATCAGAATACATTTTTGTACTTTGACAAGTGAGAGAAAAGATGGCAAACCCAGACTAAAATCCACTCTACAATGACCTTGTGGGAAATCAGAACAGTGGAGGGGTACTCTAAGCTCTGACAGAACTGAAAGAAAAAAATACAGCCTTCTGAAAAATGTGAGGCAGTAATGGCCAGAGTTGTCATTTCAAGGGCATGGTTTAATGACGATAAATGCAATGACCAGTTATTGCAGGTTGGAGAGTGTAACTTTTCATATATTTGCGATTATGGCTGGGAGTGTATGACGAAGATTCGGGGCCAAAGATAGGCTGGCTTACGACGGGGTAGAAAACACACATTTTAGGAGGCAGGAACGGAGGACCACAGCAACTGCTGCCAGATGGATGTTTCCTGAGGGACCGGAAAATTTCTGACCCTGAAGACAAAAGTCCCTGTTTTCTCGATTCAGCCCACGATCCGGCCCGCATCCACTGCCGCCACTTCCATGCCCATCTCCAGGCAGAACGCCACGGAGACGACGTTAGAACAGAACTCATCCCTCTCGTCTGCCAACGCAACCTGCTCCGGTGCCAGAACACCAGGGAGTGGGGCGCTCCAACCCAGCCCCTCCCAGCTCCCTGGCAGCCATGCACTGTCTCCATACCTCGGACCTGAGAGGCAGAGCACCGGGAAAGGGTTTGATTGGCTCCGTCTAGCCCTACGTCATCCTCAGCTGGCTTACGATTGGTTATCAGAGCGTGCGCAAGCGCAAACGCTCACGCCCAAGCCCGGGAGGGGAGTTGGCTCAGTCTACCACCAGGTCTTACACTGATTGGTTAGCAAGATGAGGTGCCTTCTCATTGGTCAGAAGAGGTAGTCTAGAGCCCAGACTCGCGACCTGATTGGCCGCAGTGAAGCCGAGCTTCCGCACGGACACCCCCGCAGGCTGTTGCTGAGGTGTTCTGGGGTCTCCTGACCGTGGCTGGCGGATCCGCGCTCCGGGTTTTCTAAGCGCCCGTGGCTGTCTACCAGCCCGGGGGGGGGCGGGGGGGAGGAGCTGGCTTACGTCAAACTCGAGGAGGGCGGGGCCAGAGGGCGGATCGGTGACGTCATCGGGCGCGGACCGGGTTTGCGTGTAGGCTGGGCGCCGCCGACCACCCAAGCCTCGATTTGCTTGTGTAACTTATGGCAGCGGCCCTTAAGGCTCACGTCGTTACGTGTAGCGAGATAAAGCCAAAGCTCTCCGAAGGCTGCCAGGCTGAGTGATGTCGGCCACAGGCCGGCCCGTCGTAATGGCCCCAAGCACGGTGCGCACGACTTCCTATGCCTAAGGCCCTCTACAATCACCTCCCGCAAACCCTGAGCGTGGGAGTCTGACGTTGCCCGCCTTCGAGCGCGCAGACGCAGTACGGAGGCCTGTAGGGTTGGGTGTTGCCGCCGGTCGCGGAAGCTGGTCCTCGCTGGAGCGCGGGGACGGTCGCTAGGCGACGACGCGAGAGGCGGGCCTTCGTCTATGCCCCGCCTACCAGGCTGGCTCCGCCCCGGGCAGCGCTGCGGCTGGGCTCGGGCGCGCGCTCCAGCGCTGGGGAAGCGGCGGCGGCGGCGGCAGCAGCGGCGGCGGGAGCTGGGCGTGGAGGCGCGAGGGGCGGGGCGGGCGGCATTGCGGGCCCGCGGTTCGGGCGGCTCCGGCTCGGGCTCGAGCTCCGTTGCTGCCGGCGACCTCGGGGCTGCATCGTCCTCCGGCTTGGCCGGCTCGCAGGGCCGCGCGTGGCTTGCTCAGCTGCAGCCCCGCCGCCGGCGCCCGGGGCGCTGCCGCGGCCGTGAGCCGGCGTGTTCGTAAGGGCGGCGGGGCCGCGGGGTCGGGGCGCGGCGCGCGGGCGCAGGTCTATGTCGCGGGCGGCGGCGGCGGCGGCGGCCGCGCAGGGACGATGCGCGAGTACAAAGTGGTGGTGCTGGGCTCGGGCGGGGTAGGCAAATCCGCCCTGACCGTGCAGTTCGTGACCGGCACCTTCATTGAGAAATACGACCCCACCATCGAAGACTTCTACCGCAAGGAGATCGAGGTGGACTCGTCGCCTTCCGTGCTGGAGATCCTGGACACGGCGGGCACCGAGCAGTTCGCGTCCATGCGGGACCTGTACATCAAGAACGGCCAGGGCTTCATCCTGGTCTACAGCCTGGTCAACCAGCAGAGCTTCCAGGACATCAAGCCCATGCGGGACCAGATCATCCGCGTGAAGCGGTGAGCAGAGCGGGGCACACGGGGCTCGGTGGCTGCGGCGATCCCGGTCCCTGGCTCGCCTGGGCAGCACCACCTCCTCCCGGGGATCAGATTTGCGGGCTTTGTTTCACAAGTAAAATTGGGCATCCCGTTAACCCCTAGCTCAGCCCTTTGTCTCTAGGACATTGGTAGCGCTTCTTCTGGACCCCAGAGAAAACAAAGTTTCAAACTTGCAAGGAGAGAAGGGATGAGTAGGTGGGCGCCAGGGAAAGGGGAGCTGTCTAAGTGTAGGCACACCTGTGCAGAGTGAGCGCGCGCTTAAATGCACCCTAAGCGGTTTGACAGCCAACATTTGCACATACATATCTTGTGACAGTGTCAACACTAGTTAAGGGGACCTTTCTCTTCGCAGAAAAGATTAAATGTTGCCAGGAGGTTGGCAGAAATGGATTAGTGCAAAACTTTAAAGACGTAGACAAACAATTTGAAGACCACACAGCATTCAGTAGGCTTGGCATATAGAAGCAAGCTTGTGTGACATTTACATTGAAAGCCTGCAGCTTCAGTTCTCTTTCTCTCTTAAAAGCTAGCCTCCCCACCCCCACCCCCCTCGAAAAAAGGAAGGAAGCTATTCTTGGAAACCAAACAGAAGTTTAGTGTGAGCTGTGGCTTGCGTATCAGCGAATTTAAAGTTAATGCAAAAAAAAAAAAAAAAAATTGAAACAAGCAAGCTTTTTCGTGATGTAAGCTGTTCAAAGAATGCATGCTGCATGTGGCTGGTAACCTGAATGCTTTCAGTGTCTGTTTTAAGGTGATGCCATGTATTTTCCCTTTAACCCTTTACATATTGAAAGTCTAAGATGTTATTACAGAGTTTTGGAAACATCTTCTTTTCTGATCCTTATAAACGAATACTACTGACAGTCTTCCAGGATTATCCTACCTGTAGCTCCGTTTGAAGTCACCGTTGAAGGTTTAAGTAGAAACAATCACATTCATCAGTCATTTGGGTTTTATACACTTCAGAGCCCAGAGCAAGTTATTTGTATTCAGGGAATACTCAAAAATTCCTTACAAGTAGTGGGTTTTTAATCCTGTACAGAGGTCGAAGGAAATGCCGTCTCCTCATCGCCTGCTCCCAGCTAAGTGAGTAAGCATGCTAACAGCCAAACTAGAAGTTTCTATATTCTGTGTTAAATCCCAAATGACAGAGCAGTGGATATTTTTATAATCTCTTCCCAAAGTTGGTCACTCTGCTAGTTTTACCTATTCTAGAGTTAGTTTTTAGAAATGTGTTTCCTGTGTGGTACACACTTGTGGGGGCAGTCATACCGTGTGTCTCCAAGTTGTTCACAGATAACGATGTAAGTGCCCCAGCTGCCCCACCTTCACACCCCAGTTCATGCCCCCACGTCTGTGCAGGAACCAGCATGCTGAGATCCCCGACGGGGTGGGCCCCATCATGTTGTTGTTTCTGGTGACTTGGTGTAGCTCATGTGTCTGCGTTTGTCTGCTAGAGCAGTTTGTGGGCACCTCAACCTTGCAGGACCCAGACTGAGAGTCTACTCACCAGACTCACTCGTTGCAGCTCTTGATGTACAAAATGCAGTGCTGAGCTGAGCTGAACTGAGCAGTGTTTCCCTGTAGGTAAACATTGTGTCATGAGAGACTCTCGGGCCCTACTTCCTTTTTTTTTTATGAGACAGGTTCTCTATGTTGACCGGGCTGTCCTGGAACTCACCATGTGTACCAGGGTGACCTCAAAGCCACCGAGATTCTCTTGCATTTGCCAATGGTGTGCTGAGATTAAAGGACCCATGTCCAGCTTGGGCCCCTACTTCTATGTCCTAACTAACTTCATCAATTGCCTTCTAGGTCCATAGTATCTTACGAGCTTACGTCTAAGCAGAGAGAAGGTGAGCTGTAGGTTATTCACATTGTACAGCAGTGTATAAGGCTTACTCAAACCTGAAGGGGGGTTGAGGGGGACTTAACCCCTCTCAGTTAAGATAGTAACGTGTGGCTTTCATGTTACAGCGTCTTCTATTCCCTGGGGGACCAGTTCCCTAACTAGCCAGTTGACATAGGAAGTATCCAGTAATTCCATCTTCTGCTCATTGTGTGTCAGCTGTCTGCTTTACGTGTGACATAAGAGTTTTGGGGGGTTATTTAAAGTGCCGCAGTTCAGTTGGTATAACTGAAATGCTGCGACTTGATACCTCACCCACGACCAATCGTTGATAGAATTCTTAAGATCTCCGAATCCATATAGCCTCTTCTACACAGGTATGTCTTTCAGCTAATAATGCATTTCTTCAACCAACTAACTATAAAGTATTGTCATTTTAATATGCCACTCACTCAGTATTAAACACATTCAGATATTTTGCTTTATCTTCAAAGTTCGTGATGACTACACATTATCCAAGTGCTGGGTTGCCGTGGGTACCACAGTAGACATTGTCGATTTTCAGTGTATGTGGTTTAGGGAAACGCTCGTTTTATAGGCCTGAGTTTCCTTTTCTGTGAAAGGGAAAATGGCATCTCCTCCCCGTGTCATGAGGATGATGACATGCTGCCATGCATATGAGGGTACGGCTGAAGTCCTTAATGCCACTCTTCAGGTGTGTTCCTCTGACCTCTGTTGGTTTTACCCATGACACATGGTTGCAGCTTTAGAGGAAATAATTCATATTTGTAATCACAGTTTGAAATTCCTTGCCTGTGACAAACAGCGGGATGGAAGAGCCATGGAAATTAGTCCTGGGAAAATATTTTGTTGGTTTTGTTGAGTAACTTCCCTTTGGGGAGATCTTATGGGGTCAAAGGCAGGAAAATGAACATGTAACACACATGGCAACAGAAATGGAGATTTTCACGGGATTGACACGGTCTAGAATGTTTCATTTTTAAAAATACTAAAATGGGGTCTTATCTTTCTGTGCTAGTTATGTGTACAAACATGCATACTTGTGTACATGCTATGTGTACAACATCATATAGAGACCAAAGGTTGGCCTGTCTTATTCATTTGTTTTGAACCTCATTTTTTAAAAACATTTTTCATCATGATGTCTATGTTTGTGGAGGTCATGACACATGTACTGTGATACACATGTGAAGGTCAGAGGGCAACTTGACTGTCCCCCTGTTTGTGGGTTCTGGTAGGCAGACTTATGTGACAGGCACCTCTGCCCACTGAGCCACTGCCTTAGTCACTGGGCTATTGTGAAGAGACACCATGACAGAGGCAACTATAAAGAAAGCATTTAATGGGGACTTGCTTGCTGCTTCGGACACTTACCCGTTATCATCATAGTGGAGAGCACAGTGACAGGCATGGCACTGAAGAGATAGCTGAGAGCTACAGCCTCATCCACAGGCAGAGGGAGGAGCACGGTGACAGGCATGGGCTTTGGAAACCTCAAAGCCCAGGGATAACACTTCTTCCAACAAGGCCACACCCCCTAACCCTTCTGATCCGTCTCAAATAGTGGCACTCCCTGGTGACTAAGCAGTCAAATATCTGAGCCTGTGGGGCCGTTCTTACTCAAACCACCATACCCATCTACCTCTCTTTTAGAAAGATGTATTTATTTTTCTTTTATGTGTACGAATGTTTGCCTACAAAAACACATGTGTACCACACATATACCTCGGAGGTGGAGAGAGGGCAAGAGGCCATGTTGGTGCTGGGACTCAAACTCAGTTCTACTGCAAGTGCTCTTAACCTCTGACCCCTCTCTTGAGCCTGCTACCTTAGTTTTTGAGACAGAGTCTCTTACTGAACCTGAAACTTGATGCTTTGGCAGAACAGCAAGCCTGGAACTCCTCCCATCTCTGCCTTCTCCATACTTGTTCACAGACGTGCTGCTGTGCCTTCACTTGGGCCGTGGGGTCCTGAGCTCAGGCCCTGATGCTTAGATGGAAAGTACTTCTCCTTTCCTGTTCCTTTTGCCTCCCTCCCTCTTCCTGTCCCTCTTCTTTTCCCTCTCTCTATTTCTCTCTTACACACACACACAGGACTTAAAAGTCAAGTGACAATCTCCAAATGGCTTTTGTATAAATCATATGCCATTTTCTCCTTTTCCTCTTCTCCCTCCCCCTGCTCCTCCTCTTCTTCCTTTTCCTCTTCCTTCTTCTCTTCCTCCTCCTTTTCTTCTGTTTATTTGAGTTTGAATCACACACACACACACACACATACACACACAAAAAGAATGATAAGCACTTATATTTAAAATTCTTACTGATTTCATAATCTTACCTTCTTGCCTGTTTCAGGGTTAGTGGTGGTCCTGACTTGAAGGATCTTGGAACATAGTCTTAGGATAAAGCGCTAGACTTTGAGCGTGACCTTTAGGTGTTCATGCTCCTCAGTGTGTGCTACCCCCCACCCCCGCTGGCCACGTAGAAGCACCTCCCCACCAGCATCCCCTCTGTCTTTGAGTTGAAAACCTCTCTGTCTGGCTTCTCCTGCCTTGGAACCTGTTGTCTTTCTGCAGAGTTAATTTCTACTCATTCTTTCACCCCGGCTTGAAAGATTTCCTCAATTTAGAGAATCCCTTTTCCTCTAACCTATCTGAATGAATTCCTTTAACTAACCTCACACCTGGCTCCCACTCAGCCACACAACAGCCTGGCGGCAAGCACCCTGTTCCTCCCCTTCCTGTTGTAGTGTAGTTACAGATGTTTTGCTGGGATGGTTTGCAAGCATTCTCACTGAGCTATACACCCAGGCAGCTAGCCTGGGACCAACAGCACGCAGGAAACAAAAACAACAACAACAAAAATATGGCAACAGAGTAATCTTCAGAGAAGAAAGCATTTGGACTCAGTTTCCCCAGGCATTTTAGTGTTTCAGGTTGATCTTGCAGACAGAGAAGATGCTTTCTGCAAGAGTGCCAGTCGGGCCAGCAAGGAAGAGGTCAGAGGTCAGCTGAACAGTCAAGTCAGAGAGGATGTCCTCTGGCTGGAGGAAATGGCATGGGAGTGCACAGGGTAGATTCTGAGTGTTAAAGAGACCAGGACAACTAAACTAAAGAGTTACATAAACGGACTGGGGGCAGGGGGCAGCGGATCTGAGGGAAGGTAAAAGATTTTAAAACTTAATGACAGAAGGTCAGGAGATAGGGCAAAGGTGGGGGGGGGAGAAATAGAAGAAGATGGAGGAAGAGAGAGAGGTCAGGGGGTTCTGCCTGTATTATATGGGCGGTGATGTAGCCTCTCCCAGGTAAAGGTGAGGTAGGCAGGTGGACTCTGGGAGTGTATGGCGGTTGCCTTGGCAACGATGTGGGATGGCCTAAATGTGATGTCACTGGGTTCGAGGCCTGATACCAACAGTCAGACCTATTATAGAAATATATAGAAATAGTGATAGAGATGAGATGGTGGATGGCATGATGGTGATGGAGACTATCTTATGACAGGATGGGAGTCTTGAACAGTGTAACTTAGTGTCTGTATGATATATAAAGACCGAGTTAACATGCTGACTAGAGAAAGACAGGAGTAAGGTTGTTGGGAGTGGAGTCATCAAGCAGAGGGAAAGGTCAAAGGTGCCTTTCACATCTGAGCATGGGTGAGTGAGATGAGAGTGGAGTAACAGGAGGCGCTGTTTCAGCTCAGATGATAATCATTCAGATAGCTGTGTCTGATCATTAGAATATCTGAAAAGGCCTTGAAGGTCAGGTTCTGAATGAATGTAAGAACTCAGCCTTCATCTGCAGAGCTCAGATGGAGACTAGCCGACACCTGCTGTGTAGAGCGCAAGTGGGAATAGAAATGAGAAACAAACGCATGTAGTCAAGGACAGAGCTGGGGAGTCACAGGGCAAACAATGAAGACTGCACACATTGTGCTAAGCTGCAAGCTACCAAGCCACTAAGACCGGGGACAGGCTGTTCAAGCCTTCTTAGAAGACAACGTTGAATCCAAAGCGAGGCTCGCAAGGTAAAGAGCCTAACGGTTGTGTGTCACTTTTTAAAATTAATGACTCTGTGTCATGAAAAGTTGGTGACTAAATCCTGTCAGTCAAACGTAGAAGAATTAAACGTAGGAAAAGATTAATGGGAAATGTTGATCCGCTTAAGCACAAAACTCAAGATCAAGAGCTGTAAGGAGTGTGGTTAGGGAATAGAATATTAGCATTAAGCACCTCCGAAGTATGAAAGAGTGCAGCTGATGCATCCAGAAACGAGAGAGCGCTGGGTTCCGAACCCTTCATTAGAGGAACGTGGGAGTCACAAATGTGATGTACGTACTTTAAAACAGTTCTCGGCCAGCTTTCTCTTTGAAGCTCATTTTCATTTTCTTTCTTTAGTCTGGTGTTCCCCACGAACTTGGAGACCATCATCACCAGTAGCATCACTGTGTCCAAGCCGTCCATCTCCCTGCCTCATTATCTTGAGCTCGTTAGTTTTTGTGTGCTCTGAATAATTAAGGCGTATCTCCTTAGCAGGTCTTTAAGTGTCTGACACGTTCCTTAACTAGAGACGCCGTGCTGTGTTCCCTCGGTAGGACTCAACGTTTGTCTGAGATGGGTCTTGCTCTCTGTGTTCCAAAGGTGTTGTTGGTTGGTTGGTTTCCTCTTTCTTCTTGAAGGAGAAACTTTTTTTTTTTTTCTGAGTTGTAAAATTCTAACAATATCACTACGGTGATACAGTAGTTTTCTTAGCTCTCCTAGGATTGGAATCTTTAAACTTAATTAACATTAAGGAAAATCAGAGGAACTGGTAAAAATGTTTGAAAATAGCCCAACCAACAGGTGAGCTGGCAGCCTGGCAGTCTTACTTGGTAACATTTATTAGCCGTAATAACAGTTGGATGATTTAATGGCCGTGGGAGCCTCTAGGAGATTACATACGGCACATTAAAGTGAAGGATGGTTGACATTTATGCATATTTCACATTTACACATATTTCTAAGCAAGGAGTGTTGCACAAAACCATGCACGTCATACTTAAATCTTTGGGATTTGATGATGACGATGATGATGTAGCACGGCTTTTCTGCAGTCCTCAGCGCAGATCCTGCACCTGAGGGAAGAAAGTGGAAGTCCACTCTAGGGTTCACAGCAGTGTTCTGACTCCCCTATAACTGTGGTTCTCTATTCTTACCCACTGTTTTCTTGTGTGTTTGTGTTTTCCAGGCTAATGGTATAATAGTTACAAATACTCTTTAACCTGCTAGGGAGACTATTGGAGAGACCATCAGACCTTACGGTAGGATTTAAGACTTTTCAGATAGAGCAGTTACAGAGTCAAGTCTGGGGAGGAAGTGCAGGCAGATGCTCGATGTACAGGCCACACTCAGTCCCAGCATGCACTGGGAAAGCTGGGTGTGGTTCACAACCTTGTAATCCAAGCAGAGGCAGATGGGTCACTGCGACTTCCCCACAGGCCAGCCCGGTTGAGTCAGTAAGTTCATTATGCTAACAGTCAGGAAGAATAGCACCTGAGTCACCAAGGCACCCAGAATCAAATATAAGTATGTCGTATTTCTGCAGGATTTTTTTTTTTTTTAAGGTAGGATTTTCTATGTAGTCCTGCTGTCATGGAGCTCATTACATAGACCAGGTGACCTGGAACTCACAGAAATCCACCTACCTCTTCCTTCCAAGAGCTGAGATTAAAGATGTGTACCACCATGCCCCACCTTTTAATGGCATTTTGTAGTCTACAGACATATATAATGTCAAAGTATGTAAATAAAACATAAATGCATATTAAAATTTAAAGACATCCAAATATCTGAGAACAGTCACTATAATTTTATAATGGTATATGGTGAATCCTAAATTGCTTAGCTTTGTACTTTCTTGTTTTTAGCTTTGCACTTCTAAAAGATGGAAATCTCTTTGGAAATAGAAGGCCTAATATTCCAACAGTGTCACCTTTATTCCAGTGGTGTGGGTGTTCTAATACGAAGCAAACAGCCTGAATGTTTAAAATTAATTTTATCAATCATCCATATGCTCCTCCCCTAAGCCTTCCTGGGTGTGCCCCCATTCCTACACACTCAACTTTGTGTCCTTTTTTGAAACCAGTCTGAGCTGCCCGAAACGTTCTGGGATGTGTGGTTTTCCGCTGGAGCACAGTTAACTTAGAGGACACTGTCTTTCCCTCTCTTGGCAGCTAACAGTCGTCAGCAGATCATTGGCCAGGGGGACTTGGGGTCAACCTCCTTGTCCGAGTTTGGGATTTGCTTTGCCTTAGGTTTGCACAGGTTCTGAGCACGCTGTCCCAACTTCTGTGAGTTCATAGGTGCAGCCACTCTACAGTGTCCAGAGGATATGCACTGTTTCGTTATAGTCTGCCACCACCTCTGGCCCTTAGACTCTTCCGCCTCCTCGTTCTGCAGTGATCTCCGAGACTTGACAGGGGTTGGGTGGTGGCGGTGGTGGTGGTGGAGTAATATTTATTCCCTTTTAAGGTGGAGAATTCTGCAGTGTCTTATCCATAGCACCTTGGGCAGCTGTGAGCCTCTGTGCACCATCTACTGCACAGCTTCTCAGATGAGCATTGGGCAGTGCATTGATCTGTGGGCACAACATGACGTCCTTACGAGTAGGTTTAATCCCATATCTGTTTAGCAGCATAGCAGCAGGTTCTCCTGCATGGTCTGTGACTGACTCCCTGTAGATTCTTGGCTCAGTAATGGTGCCAGGTATTTAATGGTGCTTTAACTGTGGAGTAGGGCTTAAATGCAATCAGAAACATCTCATAGTGTCTGCTATTATTGCATCAGTGGGTGTGGCTTGTCAGGCAGTCACTGCTATAGCTCACAGGGTTCATAGCTGGGTGAGATTGGGGATTACTGTTCTCTTCTAGTAGTCTGCATATCACCTTCCAGCATCATGAAAGCTAGCCAATAGGAACGGAGTTTCCAGGCCATGCCAGCTTGATTTTACCGTGTCTTATAGCTCAAGGATGCAGTATCTTAGCATTGGGGTCTTACAGCCCGGTTCTAGAGGATAAACAAGAACAGTGGCAGTATCTTGTAATGTTTCCTGGTCTGTGTTTAAGACTCTGGAGGTAATGAAAACAACGTCTATTTACTTCTCTTAGTCCGTTCGTGAATCGCCTTCATGTTTCCTTACCCAGGGCCCACAACCACTGTCTCCTCTGAGCAGGACAGACACACAGATCTGAAACCAATGTGCATGTAAACCCCTCTGAGGAGGACAGACACACAGGGCTGAGCCGGTGTGTATTTAATCTCGCTTTTCAGTTCATTCTTCTGCTTGTCCATCACAAAGTGCTCCCATCATAGACGATTTGGAGACTGCTGTCTTCGATAACTTGACTCCAGGAACACTAGCTGGAACTGTCTAGTGCTTTGGGACAGTTCTCTCCTGGTTTTCCTAGTTTCCTACCGTGATACCTTATTTAAGAGTGAGAGAGTAGGCATCATAGTTAGAAGGAGAGTTGGTGTTTAGTCATGCAATCTTGTTCATCCATTGAGGACAGGTGCCCCCTTGCCTGCTCCAAACCTAAAGCAGAGTGACGGATATTGTGCAGGATGAGTATCTGTGCCTGAAACCAGACGTACTCCCCACCCTAGAGCTTTCTGAACCCCAGCCTGCTGGCTCAGTGCAAAAACCCCCACCCGCCTTCATGTGACCGCCTGCGCTCAGAGATCACAGCTGCACTACAAGTGCTGTATAAATCGTTTGTGGGCAGTATGTCTAAGATGTGCATGAAGCTTAAGGAATTTCATGTCTAGACATGGGGTCTATCTACAAGATACTGCAAGCCTCCCCAAATCTACAATCTGAAGTGTGTCTGGTCTGCATGTTTCAGATAAGAGGTATCCAGCCTATAGTTGGTGCTCAGATCTAATCATGTGATGGCAGAACTGTCTGTCCACACCTACATCTAGTGGCTGGGACATGGGAGGGTGAGCTGCGCTAGTTCAGGAAACAGGTAAAGCCAGGTCAAAAGGCTGTGGTGGCTAGTCACATCAAATCACTTAGTGAAACCACCCAGGAGGAACTTTGTAAGCCTCTGCTCAACACATTTATTCAAGAGGGTGTTCCCCATACTTTTTGTCACCTCAGAAGTTAATAATTCAGAGTGGAAATTCTGTATCATATTAATTATTCAACACATCTTAATATTTTCTTCTTTGCCAGATGTCTTTATGGCTCTCAATAAGTGAAATATTGGAGTTTTCCTCTGTAATTGGTTATATATTATAGATTCTAAATGTGCCCATCTTCAAGTTTTCAGTGTATGCCTCAAATATCCTATATAATTCTCAAATACGCATTGCATTGTGCATAGTGACCTCGCCTTTTCATGCACCTGACAGTGAGTGTCGCTGCAGTTAGAACTGCACGCCAGCTCTGACTCTGAACTTCCGCTTTCTCTGCATCTTAACGTCTGCATCTGCAACATGGGTATGATAAATAACTAAAGAAATAATGAACATAAAATGATTCTTTACATAACAATCCCAAAATACCAATAAAAAAAAAGTTTCAAGAAAATCACAGAGAGGAGGGTGAGACCAGGCCTCTGTTTCTGGGGAGCGAACTGTCTAGGTTCCCATGTTCCATGGTGCTGCAGCCGCTCCTCTGTCTCAGCCTGTGTAGTGGGACTTACACTGTAGCCTTCCATGCTTTCAGTTCTGGTCTTTGCCTGCCCCGTGCAAACTTAACTCTGCTGACATGGACATTTTAGCTGGGAAGAAATTATAGCAATCTTTACTATATGTGTTTTAATTACAAAATGATATATAAAGATAATCCACATAGAATATTAGTGTTTGCTAAATAACAGTTTTCTTCTTGAGAAGTTGGAGATGATAGTAGATCTTTTCATGAATGCCAAAAGCTCTGCGTCGGTAAAGATAACTTTAACACCCTGTGGCTGGTTATATATAGTAAGAGTGTTGACAGATTTTTCTTAATAAACCAATTCCAGAAAAAGTTTTATCTGATTCTGTATAAAAATCATCACTGTCAACATCAAATAATATGGCTTAAGCCACCTCATTTGCATAGCATTGCCCTGGGCATTATGCAGAATAAATACAGGGTACTATCTTTAGCTGATGTGCCAAAATGTACTGTCAGTGAATATATATTTGACAGTTCTAACTTATACAGAAGTACAGCCTTTAAAACACTTGATTTTTAATTTCAAATATCTTCCACCAGAAACATTGCTTTTATGAGGCTACCTTTCTCGGTGAATTTTTTGCTCATTTTAACTCATTAAAGGTCAAAAAGTTGTCTGTAGAGTAATAATTATATATTTGCATTGGTAAATGCCTTGGTCCATTGGAGCTGCCATCAACAAAATACCCTAGCCTGGGTGATTTGTAAACAATAAAAAAGTATTGCCCATTGTTCTGGAGGCTAGAAAGTCCAAAGTCAAGGTGCCAGAAGATTCAGTGTCTGGTAAGGGGCTGTTTATAGATGCCTCCTCTTGTCACATCTCCTGAAACTGGAAGAGAAGGAATGAATGTCCCTTGAGCCCTTTCTAATGTTGCTAACATCACTTCTCCTGGGGCAGCCACTTACCCTGTAAAGCCCTTCATCTCTTTGTTCTCACAGTGGGGATGAAGTTAGGCTCAAGATTCAGAGCACCATGCGTGACCACTGTTTTTATCTCTGTTATCCAAGATAAAATTTCCTTCTCCTCCTAGTGACCCCTGTTGTCACTCACAGTTCGGTTTTCCGACGTTTGGGAACCAACAGCCTAAGCCAACTTAAGCCATCAGTAAGCCTGGTCAATAACGCAAGGGCTAGATGTCCTTGTTAAGACCTGTAGTTACATACATGCACAGCTGAAGGCAAGCTAGAGTCACATGCATATATATACATGACAACTCACAGAACATTAACTGACAAAGGGCATACATGCATGAAAGCTAGCATAGGAAATGCCAGACTTCGTGTCTGTAGTTTTGCTTTGCTTTCGGAGCAAGGGCTGAGAGAATTCTCAGTGACTTGCATTCAGCCTTTCCATAGTAATGTTGACATGGAAGGCATGGTTCTGGTGGTCTGGCACTGACCAGAGTCAGAGTTCTGTTTGTTGCCTTATTCCGGAAGGATGTATGAGGAGCCCCTGCAGCACTGAGCTACTGCTGGAGGCTGGGCTAGGGGAGCCTCCAGCTGGACTCGTGGGCCGAGCAAGGTGTGCTGCTATCCCGTCCCTAGCTACATCATCTCCACGGCAGCCAGGGTGCAGGTGTCCCCATCCCTGACTGACAGATCAGTCCCTCAGTAGTGACAGGCAGACAGCGTTGATTTCTGAGGCTACCCAAGCACACCATCTGGTGAAAGGAGAGACTGAGGAAGGAGGGTTCTTCCATTGCCCTCAGCAGCACATGCTTTCTTCACAGGCCCTGGCTTCCAACAGTCCCTTTGAATCAGCACTACTGGGAGGATCCGTCCCCACAGGTGACCACACCTCCGTTTCCCTGGGTCCTTGAGACTCATGCCTACTGTGCTGCCCATTCCCCTCCATCTCAGAAGCATCCCAGTCAGGGTGGTACGATGACGCGGTTGCTCCTGATCTGATCTCAGGCTCTGCTCTGAACATCTGGATGAGTTCAGGCGTGAGGTGATGTTAAGTAGTCGTCGACATGGCCAGTCTCCTTACTGCGTTTGTTCGTGAGTCCTCATGAGCTAGAGGTTTGTTCGGTTACAGAAGGACATTTTGGTTTTGTCCAGATCAAGTGGACTAATTAAAGATGGCTAGAGATTCACTGATACGATTTCCTTTGAGAAAGAACATTTATTACTCTTCCTTTTGAGTCCGGGCTGAGCTTGCTCAGCCTGTTACGGGCCTATTATAAATGGTCTAGCTACTTTGACTAGGTTCCTTGACCCTCTGAGCTACATTCAAGACATGTGGGGAGCCCATTGTTCCTTCTGGGAACTAATGTGGAGACCTTGCAAGCTACATGGAAGGGGGTTTCTGTTTCCACAATTCTTACCAGTGTGGCTGGACACCTCTGAATGATCCCATTGAATGTGATGTCAGACAAGAAACTCATTCACTGGAGTGCTGTCCAAATCATGATCAACAATGTGAAACCTGAAGTTTAGGGTAGGATTTGGGTTTTGGTTTGCTTATTTGTTTTTTCTTTTTAAACATTTACAAACATATTTAAATGGTAATTTAACATTTTAATTAAATATGTTAATTAAACATATTTAAATTTTAAAAACAGCGATCCCTTTAAAAATGTTTCTGAAGATGAATGTATATGAGTGAATGAACAAATCTGAACTCTTTAAAGATGGCCCCAACCCCCTGCCTTCTGTTCTTGGAATTTACCTAGAGTCTTAGTTAGGGTTTCCATGCTGTGACAGACCCATGACCAAGGCAACTCTTATCAAAGACAACAGTTAATTGGGGCTGGCTTACAAGTTTAGAGGTTCAGTCCATTATCATCAAGGCAGGAACATGGCAGCATCCAGGCAGGCATGGTGCAGGAGGAGCTGAGAGTTCTACATCTTCATCTGAAGGCTGCTAGCAGAATACTGACTTCCAGGCACTAGGATGAGGGTCTTAAACCCCACACCCACAGTGACACATTTATTTCAACAAGGCCACACCTAATAGTGCCACTCCCTGGGCCAAGCATCTACAAACCATCACACCTAGTGTCATTTGGTTGACCAGGCAGGACTCTAATTTGAAGATCATGTTTAATCTTATTAAGATCATAACATTTTAGAGAGAGATGGCTCTGCAGTTTGCTTTTTCAGTGGACCTGAGTTCAATTCCAGCACTCATAATAGGCATCTCACAAGTGCCTGTAACTCCAGACCTAAGAGATCTGAAATTGTTTTCTGGCCTCTCTGTGTACCTACGTTCACATGCATATAACCCCCACATAGGCACTGGCCTGCTCTTACGAAGGACCCAGGTTCAAGTCCAGCACCCACATGGCAGTTCACAACTGTCTAATTCCAGTCCAGAGGATCTGACACCCTCACACAGATACTGGAGGCAGAATACCAATGTGAATAAAAAATATTTTTAGTTAATGGATTTGTAAAGGGATATAGAGCACATAAAAGCTGAGTGTCAGAAGGAACATCTGTGTGTTGTGTGTGTGTGTGTATGTGTGTGTTGTGTGTTTAAATCGTCACGTTTGCTTCCTTGCACATCTGTGTGTGTGTAAATCTTCACGTTTGCTTCTTTGGCACCCAGTGTATCTCTTGTGTCTGCTGTTCCTGAATGAACACAGCTACTATCCACCATTAACTTATGTTAATAAGAAAGTCTTCTTCCATGTATTTGCTGTTATTCTGATCTGACATCTAGCACTTGGAATATAGGGGAATACACACAACAACACACACACACACACACAACTACACATATGTTAGTTGAATTTATGAATATAAGTCTCTTTAGGTCATCACATGCTGTGTTTTGACCATCCCTCTCTCCCCCAATTGTTCAGGGACTATTAGTAAGTCAATCTAAGCAATCACTGCAGGGACATAAAGCAGGCAGCATTCTGGGGGTGCACACCCAGAAAGACTCTATGCTTATGTGAGATCTGTCACCTTGCCATTACTCTCTGGGTATCTGTAAGCATCCGGTAGCATTCCAGCAGCAGGCACAGGCAGAGCTATGGCTCAGACAGTGCCACTGGCGTGCCTCTTGTTGGACAATGACTGCTGGTTTACGCAGGTTGAGACTTAATGACTGCAGTACGGCACAGATCTGGGGAGTGTTCTCTTCTTCATGTCCTGATTGTCTTAACCACGGCGTCAGGACATAGTTCCTACCCTGTGGCAGCAGTGTGTGGTGAGAAACACATGCTTTCATAAGGAAAAATACTCTGTAGAAGATACTAGCTTAATAAATTAGAGGGAATGTTGCCTCTTATTTTTTCCAACTCTTTTCATGGCAATTAATGACCTTTAGACTAAATAATTAGATTTGGTCATACTTGGCCAGGCAGTGTAAGCCAGAGACAGGAGGGAAGATACTTAGCAACAGGGAGGGTATATTTTTATAGCTCTGTCACTCCAGTTAAGATTCTAGAACTGGCTTGCTAACAGATGGTCTCGGAACCTAAAGATGAATAGCTAACGTCCCTGTAGTATTTTACTCTATCCATAATACTTGAATGGATAATTCGTGTGCATTGCTGAGCACAGAGTCTGGCGTGGACCAAGTCCTCTGCAGATGCTGATTGTTAATAATTCTATTGCTCTCGTCATCATAAACATTATACATTAATATTTCTGTGTCACAGGCGAGAAACCTGGTTCCAGAAGTGTAGGCAGTATCCAAGGGGGGAAAAAAAAAACCCATGTCTCTGCCTGTGCCTCTGCCTTGGTTTTAGCCTATGGCCAACCTTGACTGTTAGCCTTTATTCCAAGCTCCCTGGAGCCACCAGCCATTGTTGGTAGGACAGTTGGGATGGGGAGTGAACCACAAAAGCAGTGTTCTAGTTACCATGGAATTGGTGTAGAGAGGATGGAAGAGGGGGTGAGAACTATGAGGCCAGGTAGAGACGAGAGCTCAGGAGTCAGTTGTATTAATAGAGATGAAGGGTTTTGAGCATATGAAAGGAGCAGGGTGCATTTTCTCCCAGCCAGTAATTCCTGCTTGGCCTGTCCCCATAACCACTGGTCCCCTCGGCCTGCTGCTACAGACCCTCGTATCCTGTCCCCGATGAGGATCAGAGACCTCTGACCCCACCATGCCCCGGATGGTCTCTTGTAGCTCTCTGCGAATGGTTTTCACGTGCATGTTGGCTCTAACGCTGTCATGTATCAGACACATGCCATGCTCTGCTTGCTACTGTCAGGGCCCCACCCTGGCAGTGTGGTAGAGTGATCAGCCCACCTCCTCCTTCACTTGCGTTTTTTTTTTTTTTTTTTTCTCTTTTCCCTTGTTCACCTGTTACTTTTCCTGCCTCAGATCTAAAGTTCTGTTTTCATAACCCGAGCAGTCAGTCTCACGAGAGTGGACCCAGCCTACCTAGTGTGGTGTGTATGACTGCTTCCATCTCTGTCATAACCTTTGCTTTATAGAAACGGGGACTGTTGAAATCTGGCATTTTTGCTGTTTGATTTCTGGTGTTTTGACATAAGATCTCGATCTAGCCCAGGCTGACCTTGAACTCGTGGTGGTCCTCTTACCTCAGCCTCCCCAGAGCTAAGGTTAAAGATATGAGCTTCCACATCTTGTGACTGTTTGAGCTTTCAATTTTTCTTGGTGTTGGTGGTGGTGGGGGTTCCGGTAATTAGTGCTTTAGAGGAAAGGAAAATATGTTTAAGTCTTTCCATGAGAATAAAAGTGTTCTCCAGGTAAACACTCCTTTGCTGGTAATGTCTAATGCCTTAGCTCCTCATGGTTCCATCTTTAAATTTAGGGGCAACTTTAACAAAATCGTTTGTTTCTGACACGGGACGATTCTCTTCACAGACTCTTAAACTGAGGTCTTGGCACTCAGCGTCTCTGGGTTCCTGTGAACTTACATGGCATACCACAGAGATTCCTTCCACACCCTGCAGACCACAGAGCCTGTTCTCCTGGCCAGAAGCAGGGTGTTTCTCTGAGTTTTAGCTTGCTGCCCTGTGCAGGGTTCTCACAGATGACTAGATAAAAAGAGACGGGAAGAACTGGAAACCTCCCACTCGCTTTGGCCCCTTCCTGATTCTTTTAGTTAGAAGAACAGTGGAGTGTTTGTGTCCTGTATCTTGTTGCACTCTTCCTGCACTGTTGTTACCTTGGCCTTGCACATGGGGCTGGGGTGGCTTTTTAGTACATCGAGAATGCCCATGAGATTCATTCCATCGTCACTTGGGCCACCCGAACAGAACCAAAGGGTACCATGTCAACCCTCCTAATTTCTGTGAGCAAGGCTGACATTTACATAAGTTGCATGGAGTCCCTGACAGCTCTAAACACACTCTTGATGCCATCTTGCATATGTTACGTGACGCTTCTCACCGTACAAGTTCAGTGTGCACTCAGAGTCAAAGCAAAGGAGTGATGAAGAGAAAGCCATTAGAACTATGGGAGTGAATAGGAAGTTGAGAAGAAATGAGCTTACAGGAAGTGTGCACCTCGCTTAGCCTGCCCTCCTCCCCAGCACAGTGCTGGATGGAACGGTGGCCATATTCTTACACGCAGCACTGTGTGCAGCCACTCAGCAGTCTGATGAACTAATCAATGGGTTTTGCTAGGTCAGAGGCTTTTAAAAAAGAAAAGAAAAGAAAAACACACATGGGGTTTTTAAAATACACATTTTATAAACCTTTTGGTACAGAAATCACACTTACAAGTACATTCACCAGACTGCTGGTTATGTTTGCCAAAAAATAGCACTAATGATAATAAGGGTGAATTATGATACAGTTTTAGGAGATCGATATATCATGTGATATATGTGGATATATGCATATCATATCTGTGCATCAGCCTGTAAAATGTAATACTGTTTGTCCATCATGATATGTTGTCATTTTTGAAATGGATAACTCCATACTATTAAGCAAAAACAAACTACTAAATGGTTTGATCTCTTTGTATAAAAATGTATGAGTCTTTTACTATATATGAGCAGAAGTGTAGAAGTTTCTATACCAAAATAGTTATGGTGCTCATTCTCACAAGTGAGATTAAGAGTCTCAGACTCTCTCTCTCTCTCTTTCTCTCTCTCTCCTCCCTCTCTCTCTCTCCCTCCCCTTTCCCCCACTTCTTTCCCCCTCCATTCCCTCTTCCCCTCCCTCTCCCTCCCTTCTTCCTCCTATATAAGTATTGGTGGAAATTTGTTTGGGTTTTTTTGTTTTTGTTTGTTTGTTTAAACATTGATGCATTGTTTGATTTGAACAAAGAAGCAGGGGAGAAAACCTGTTTTCATTTTGCAAAAAAGAAAGGTTCCTCAAGACAGAAGTTAGGATCCTTGAAGAGGAATGAATGCAGACATCACAGGTCTGGCACAGCAAACTTTGAAACTCTGAATTTTTAACACTAATATTTAAGGAACTGACAGCAGGACATAGTCAACTGCCTGCCCATAGTGTGAGTTCTGTGTCATGGAAGGTGTTCAGAACACTGCAGAGACACTGGCCAGGGTGGCCCCAGAGTGGTGACACCTCTGAGTATTTGCCATTTGCCTCAGGCCTTCTGAGGAGAATTTAACACTGGGAAGAAAGTTGAAAAAGGAAACTAAGAAAAACCCTTTCTGGTCCTCTTCTAAACTGAAAGAGAATTTTATTCCAACCAGCTTACAGCCAAGAGGAGCCTGACAAAACCCGGGTGAGACGTGCCCTTCCCTTAAAGTGCTACAGTATTATACCCTCAAAAGGAGATTAGCGGGACGGACTGCTGAGTTTCGCCACCGTTTACCCTGATGAGTGTGAACAGAAGAGAGCCTTGATCTTCGACTTGCTGGTTGTAAAGTCATTGGTGGTAGGCGTATGGTGCCATTTGGGATCAGCGTCACCAATGTGTCTGCTGATTCCTGACATATCTGAAGTTCAGAGTCCGTCTGCAGAGTTTATATACGTATAGATCCATGTGATCCCACAGATTCAGATCCAGTAGCTCTGGAACAGGGCCCAGGAATCAGTACCTAAATTCTCAAGTTGTTTTAATGACCAGCCACACTTAGACACTCCCAGAATTAAGTGTGCATAAACACACGCATTAGGACAGTTATGAAGCAAAAACAGCCTATTGATGAGCACAGTCAATGCCTCCAAGCCACTGATATTTACAGCGCGGCTGCATTGAGAATCTCATCAGCATTCTACAGCTAAGCGATGCTTTGTGCAATCCATTAAGCACAGCTGCTTTTATTTATTCATACATTATATAATCACACTCATGAGTATAAATATAACAGAAGCATGTAAATTCATGTTAATAATTCCTGCAGTCTACAAACAAGCTAATGGGCCACCTCCCTATGCCAGCAATGACGTTCCCCTTCACGACACAGGTCAACAGTGGTTCATAAATAGAGTTATTTGGAATTTGGCCTTCACAACTTCTTCCTGAATGGTATCCTCTGAAAAAAGGAGAAATGAAGGAAACCCACTGGGCTGCGATGGGAATGAAACATGAGAGTAGTTGCTGTCACCTACTCACAAAGTGTGCAAACATGAGAGTAGTTGCCTCACCTACTCACAAAGTGTGCATGCGGCCCTCTTAAATATTAACGCTGGCTGCTGTAAGTGCCATGTCTGATGAGGTTACTTCCAGCACCCCGCCCGCCCCCAGTTCTGTTTCTCAGGTGAAGTGTGTGAGCCTCAGCAGGGATGGGAGGGGTCGCACCCCAGGTGGATCCGGCAAGCCATTTGCTGTTCCTTGAACCGACAGGCACTGCCTATGAGCTCTTGATACCTAGTTCACATCTGGCTTGGAAGTTTTCCCTGATACTTCCCTGGCAGATTCCTTACCCCTTGACTTAACGTTGTATGACACCTCCCCAATGAAACTCGTGATATCTTTCCTAGGATGGTGCCTGTGCCCCCAGCTTCTGGCCTGCCTCTTCTGTCTCTAATAAACCTTAACTACTTACTTTTATTGCCAATACCCATTTCTTGTGCTGGGCTATAGTCAGCATGAGGGCGGAGGTCTTTGTTGTTTCTTGTGTATCCTAAGTGGGCATAGCAGTATGTAGGATGCCGTAGGTCTTAGACAATGAATGTGGATGGATGACAAAGTCTACGATCCAGAGTTCTATTGCCTATCTCCCACCATTCTGCTACTACTACAGTAGGCCTTTTGCTCAGCACAGCCCGTGGTACCCACGGAGTTAAAGCATCCTGCACACTCTGTGCAGACAGTATTGCTCCTCAGCTCCTGGTGCATCCTTCCTTCTGCGGTGAGTCAGAATGTGCACTGACAGTAGCTGCTCCATGCTCTGGTCCCACAGGATTGACTCCACCCTTCATGTGCACTCTGATACCTCTGGTAAAGATCAGCCTGCTGTACGTTCTTGCAGCAGTGCCAGACACCTGCCATGAAGTGTTGATTGTGGCTTGGGCCACCATGTCTGATGTGATTTTTAACTATCAGGTGTAAGAGTGCTTTAGGTGTAGTCCAACAACAGACCCTTGAAAGACTAATATAGTAAGTCCGCAGGACTAGCTAAGTTGACTCTGAGGCTAAAGCCTTGGTTTGGTTTGGGAGTTGTGTTGCCACAGCAGTAGACAGAGCAGTGCGCTGTGCTCCGTCATTACAGGGCATTCTCTCTTTCCATGTCCTCTCATCCGAGTCCCAAGGAGATCCAGGTTCCTCCAGGTCTTGTTTAGGACTCTTCCTGTCATCCCAGCCCCTCCTGCTAGTGTTAGCATCTTCTGTAAGGCCCAGTGCTCTGAGATTCCATCTCTGCGTGTCCTGTCAGGCAGTGCGGGGCTGCCTCATGTCATTCCATCCTTCCTACTGCAGTGAGTCAGAATGCACTGACAGTAGGTGCTTCATGCTCTGGTCCCACAGGATTGACTCCACCATTGCTCTGGCTCCCTCCTCTTCGTAGTTCCACCTCACAACCCTGACCCCTTGGCGCAGCTTGTTTCTCCTCGGCAGATCTCTCCATCTCTTGATGATTTCTGGTTTCCTAACACTGTCTTTTGGCAAGCCGTGGTCTTACATAAGTGTGATGGCAGGAGGGGGTGGGCCCCGTCCTGTACTGTCTGATGTGGATTCCTGTATTGTCTCCTCTGGCTTTGATGGCATCTTTGTTGCATTAAGTGGGAGCAGGTACCCAAGCTCCATTTTACCAACTGAGATGAGACACAGGTATCAGGAAGTGCTGTGCTCAGCCCAGCATCCTCTCCTGGGCTGGGGTGAAAGCCAAGCCTCCATCTACACCATATTTATAGTATTTTCCACTGTCCCAAACTCTAGTGTTAACAGAGAGATGAAGTCTCTTGGCATCTGATGTTTGGAAATAGATAGGGGTGTTGTTGATTTGATTTGTTTTGCTTTCCTCTCAAGATTTTGATCTGTTTGTCAGGTTTCTTGATCAGGTTATTAATCTGCATTTCTTTAGCATCTTTAATACCCTGGTGACCGAAAAGACCACCGTCTGTTCAGTTAGTAGAGGTAGACAGGTTCTCTGATACTGACTACATTTCCACCCCATTACTGCATGTTACTAATAGCCACTGGATTCGGACTTCTCTTTGTAATGCAGAACAGTGCCAGGGACTCAGCTGTCAACCTGGTCAAGGAGACCTGTTGATTGTAGGTTGGCCACCATCTGTTTGAACTTTAACCTCCAGACTGAAGAGCACACATGTCAGCTAACCACTAATAACTTGATATTTTGCAAATTTTTGAAAAGCATCCTGATCTAATAGATCGGTGCTTTTCAACTAAAAGTTGTCTCTCAACTATAAAATATGGATACACTATTATATTTATTCTTTAGGATACTTTTCTTTTACCTAATAATAGAAAGTGATTTGTTAGTTTGTTTGAGATCTTCCTCAGGCTACCCACCAGTTCACTATGTAGCTGAGGGTGACCTTGAACTCCTGATCTTCCTGCCTCCCTCTCCTAAGTGCTTGGATTACAGGTGTTTGCCACCACCAGGCCCAGCATTAGAAAGCAATGTCTCAGCACTTAACATTCTCAATGAGGATAGTTAACTGACTGAAGTTAAGTCTAACTTCAACTCCATAAATGTTATTTGTTACCATTTCTAAATTGCTTCATTAACAAATCAAGACATGTCGTGCTCTGTGTCCCAGAAGAAACTGGGAAAGCAGCTAAGTCCTTGAGTGTAGAATAGATTAGAGACTGATACGATATGGGCGGCAGTATAAGCTCAGTGCCTGACCGCTCAGTTCCACAGGTATGAGCTGGTAACGGGTCTGTGTACCGCAGCTCCATTGCCGTTACCGTCTGTGCTCCCAGGGGCCAGTGAGTGTGTGCAAGAGAGTCCTGAATGAAAGGTATGTGGGCGGCAGCGACAGGGACCCCCAGGTGCCCCTGGTGCAGATCAGAGCTGTGTGCAGTTCCCAGAAGAAACGGAATGTCCGTGTTCTAGACTTGCCCTGATGCGGTCCCACTCTTTTATCTTTACTTTTTTTATATATATACACACGTTGGTGTGTTCTTGCCTGTACCTGCGTGTGTGGAGTCCAGAGGACAAGCCTGCACATCCCCCTGAGGATCGCCATCCACCTCTGAAGCGGGGTCTTTCATGGGCCTGTTGTCCATCAGTTAAGTAGCCTGGCTGGCCAGTGAGCCACAGGAACCCACCCCACAGTGCCTCCCCAGAGCTGAGCTGAGAAGCATGTGCAACTGTGCCTGGCTCTTTGCTGTGGGTTCTGGGGATTAGATTTGGGGTCTTAAGCCTACAAAGCAAGCACTGTACCAACCCAGCTGCCTCTGATTTTGTGAGGCAGGGCTGGTGTCAGACTCAGTAATACCCTAGCCTGTCTCCTTTCTGCTGGGACTGCTGATGTGAGCACCACACTGGGTGCTCCCACTTACCTTCCAGTCCTCTGTTTTGCTGCCTGGAATAGACAGACCCTCATGGAGGCATCGGTTTGCTCTCTTGCCAAAGGAAAGCCTAAGTGCCCATTGGGGAAATACTTGGCTTTAGGGTGAATAGGGAGAGCCATCTCGACAGACAGGACAAGGAAACTGTACAGATATTATGTAGGGGAATATACCCAATATCTCATTTCCTAAATGTGCTGCACTTTAATCCTTAAACCATAAAATATATAAATCAGTAACTTTTTTTCTTTCGGCTGGCTGATTCCATGTGGAACAGGGTGTGCTTCTGTTTGATGCTTTTCATCTCGATGAATTCCACTACAGTTACAGCTTTCGTTGTTGTTGTTGTTGCCGTTGTGTTCAGGAGCTATTTAGAACATGATTTGTTTTGTATCCTTATAGAATATAGTAAGAGTGTTACTGCTAACGACTGCACGACTGGCTGAGATTTGAGTGCGCATCTCATGGACTTTCAAATTAAGAGAAGTCAGTCTGAGATGCTAAGAGTAAATTTCCCAAGCATATCTGGAAAGGATGCATAATTGGTTTTAAAGGATTCATAATTGATTAATTGAAAACATCGTTTGAAAAACCCATTTATGATCCCTTCTGAGAGCAGTTTCAGAATGCCCTAGGTAGACACCAAGCCAACTGGTGCAAGTAACTTTTCATGTGGCCAAAGAGATCGTTTATACCATACTAGAGAGAAAAAGAGAAACTCTGTTCTCCCTGCTTCCTAACCGCTGCGATCCATGTGTGTTCTTTCAGGTATGAGAAGGTGCCGGTCATCCTGGTGGGGAACAAGGTGGATCTGGAGAGTGAGAGGGAAGTGTCCTCCAACGAAGGCCGCGCCTTGGCGGAGGAGTGGGGCTGCCCCTTTATGGAGACTTCCGCTAAGAGCAAAACAATGGTGGATGAGCTCTTTGCTGAGATCGTGAGGCAGATGAACTACGCAGCTCAGCCTGACAAAGACGACCCCTGCTGTTCTGCCTGTAACATACAATAGCATCCGCACATGGCTGTCCCGGACAGGACTCGTCTGGGCTCGTAGGCGACAGTAACCTTGTCTACTACACTGTAGTTCGTAGGATGGGTGCTGTGAGAGTCCGCGGCGCACTGCAACCTTCAGGCCAGTCGCCAGCTGACGCCTCTGAGTACCTGTGGGTTCCGTGACTACAGCTTCCACCTCTGTCCTCAGTCCTCTGTACGTCTGCAACCTGAAGGCACCACCGCCAAGCTACAGGGTGACCTCGTTTGACGTGACAATGGCGTTGCCATTGGGGTGACAGAAGCCACTGTTGTGTAAACTAATCATGAGAGAAACCAGAAGAATTCCTATGATCACTAACGAAATATTTTGTTGTCTTAAAAAAAAAATAAATAAAGGAGAAATATTTTCCTACAAGAGTACTGAAGTCAGGAAGGGATGGAGCTTCTAGCCAGTATTCCATCCAGTAACAGCATTGCAGGGAGACTCTGCTCAGCTGACATGTTTCTAGTTTCCAAATTGATGCCTAATTGTAGATGTTATCCTAACTCGTGACATGAAACTCACTCACATGTCAGTCCTCAGTAGAGTAAAAGTGAGAACAAGGCTGTGTGAAAACCCAATCTGGCTTTAGAATTTGTTGAATCACCTGCTCTGCCACAGAACATAGTCTCTCATGGGGGTTGATGAGAATTGAATCGCACACCCACCCTCTGTTAATGGAGCAGGGATGGTCTTTATTTACTGAATAAGAAGCAACCGAGACGAAGAGCCCTGCCTTACTAACAAGCCTTGTAGCCGATTAACCATCGCAGAAGGAAAATGAAGCCATGTTACACCCACACGCTCCTGTTAGCAGACACCCCACAGGACCGTACAAACATCTGGCTTTGTGTGTATGTGTGTGTGTGTGTGTGTGTGTGTGTGTGTGTGTGTGTGTTTTCCTGAAAGCAGCCTTTAAGGGCCACAGTTGCAATGTGACCCTTGGCTCACCTGCTTTGGAAATCCAGTTTGCCGTGGCACTGCTTTGCTGTAGGCATTTAAAAAAAAAAAAAAAAAAGATTGAATAACCTATGAAATCATTTGGGCTTAAAAGTAGAGTATAAATTATTATAGGGAGGGAAGAAAGGGGCACAAAACGTCTTCCCTCTCCTGGAGAATCATGGAAGCTTTTCTTGCTTGCATTCCGCCCTGATGGTTGAAGGCACACACCACCTGAGTGAGTCTTCTGTTTCTAAAGGGTGCTTAAGCTCCCTCCGGCATTTTTGATTCTCATGGCTGTGAAGTGTTTATCATTTGCATGAGTAATGGCACAGGAGAGAAAATAAATTTCTATTCAGGAGTTTCCCAATCGGGTGTGGAAGGGTCCTCACCTCCTGCCAGAGGTGTGCGTGCCCATGGGTGTCTTGAGCCTGCCTGCTGACGATGTTTGGCCTTCAGAACCGCAGTGTCGCTGAGCTTGGACGCACTTAGGGCCCACGCCTTCTTGGCTCCACAGTCTTGTGCAAGTAACCACTTAGTCTCGTGTGTACCAGAGAGAAGAGTGTGTTTGCGTGTGCATGTGTGTTTTATTGTTCCTAAGAATTTGGCACAATTCAGAGGTCATCGCCTCAACTGAGAATCTATACTGCAGAACTTATTGTATAAGCAAGCATTTTTTAAAAAAATTATTTGTTTCTTACAAGCCATTGAAATCTCCCCCACCCCAAGTATTTATTCGCTGGCTTTAAGTTTACAAGATGGGGGGAAAGGTCAATGGTGTTTGTCGTATGTGAGAAAAAAATAAATCGTGTGGGTAAAACCAGGTTGTGGGTGTTAGAGAGTCTTTAAGAATTCATGCTTTCCAGCGCCATTTTCTCCACCTAAGTTCCACATTTTATAGGACAGAAAGTCCTAACAGTTTCCTGGAATCAAAGCTTATTATGTAAAAGTTGACTTTGACTCAGACATATCAAAAAGTTGAAGTAGAAATACTAGCATGTTGACCTGAGGCCTCTAACTTGTCCAGCTAAACCTAATTTTTAGAGTCCCATAATGAACAGCAGTTTATGATATCGCGTATTAGAAGCAGCTGTACAGACCCCCACAGCTTTACGTCATGGATGGCCGTGCAGACATGGAAAGGGTGACGGGTGAGAAGCCGGGCAAGGCATGAAGTGAGGGCGTTTGCCAGGCACTTGGGCAGGCTCGCTCTAAGGCCCACGTTTACACCAGCCCTTTACAGGGCTCAGGCACCACTTCCTCAGGCCCAACTGTGCCACACCCTCTCCCTGTTCCTCTGGTGTAAGTCTGACGGTTTGCATGATATTTGCCGTGATGGGGATAAAAACCCAAGGACAGGAAAATGACACTTGTCAGCACATGAAATGGCAGGGCGCAGAGGAGAATTGCCCCATCGATATTTCTTTAAAGCCGGATACGCCTAGCAACTAGATAAATGAAAGTTTGTTCTAACATGCCTTAAAAATATGATTTGACCCAAAGACCCACTATTTCTTTAGCTATTATTTAGTTTTCTTTGCTTTGTTTTTCTTTTAACTTTCACACAGAGCCAGGTTTTGTTGTTTTGTTTTAGGTTCCTTTCTTTTGAGGTGTAACCTGTAGGTTCTTTTAAGCTGTGGCAGCACCAGTAACCAACGCCTTTGGTCTCCTCAGCTTCCCGAGACAAGCCAGCATCTGCTGGGAAGCCTTCTAGGTGTTTCGGTACACCGCGAGAGGTGCTTTGAAGCTCCCACCCTTTGCTTTGTAGAATTAGGGCCTGACAGGGCACTCCAGTTGCCGTCACTCTCTGCGGTAAAACTACTGACGCTTGCTTGCTTTCTGTGTTGCCCCAAGGACCGCCGTGGGCTGTCCAGTGTGAGTGTCCTGGCTGGTGAATGTGCTTTGTCCCCACTGCTGTTGGGTTGGTTGCCTAGCTGCTTAGTTTCTCCATCAGTAGCCCTGCCCCCCGTTAGCACTGGCTTAGCTTTAACTGCCTCCTCAGCCAATCAGATGTTACAGACCATGGGGGTCCTCTTGTTTAATTTGTCCTCGTGTATCTGATATTAAACCTCGATCAGGGTTTCTAGAATGGCTGCAGTAGATTTTGAAAACAGACTTATCGTTATCGATTTGGGGTTTCCCAGAGATCCAGTTCACAGTTAATTGTTGAACTCTAATACAACTGACCATTTAAAAGTGAACAACGGCTTATTGTTTTGTAACAGCGTCGGGTAAGCCCTGGCATTTCAATCGAAACATGAATTGTCACTATAACTCAATGCAAATTCAACAGTTGTATTTGGAGTTAAATTATTTTAACAAATAAATTTATTTAATGAAAGCCTGGCTTGTGTTTGTTGCTTAACCTTGTGCAGTGTATTCACAACATACAGACGCAGGGCATTGGCACATAACGCATTAGACTTCATAAAGAACCCCCTGAAACAAAACTAACCGCAGGCTTGTTCCATAGGAAGGGGGGTGATTGCTCATTTTCTTGGGCTTTAAAATATCACGAGGAAGGTTTGAAATCAGCATAAATACCTATCTTGGTAAGTATTTTCTTTTCTTTATCTTAATCATAGTTGGTTAATTCAGGGATTCTAGGTAATTCACATTAATTAGCATTGCCCTTATGGTCCTGCCAACACCACTGAAATTCTGAGGCAGACTTTTTGTCTTCAGATCTTGTGGTCTGAAGGTGCCAGAAGCCAAAGGCTGCTGTTCTGTGGGGCTGGGGGCTGCCGTGGTCTCTGTGGGGTCCTGTGCTGTAGGGCTGTGGGGCTGGGGGCTGCCGTGGTCTCTGTGGGGTCTGCTGGGCTATGAGTCTGTGGGTCTGGCATGGTCTATTTGGGGTCCTGCTGTGCTGTGTGGCTGTGGTGGTGGTCTGGTCTATGGGATCCTCCTGGGCTATAAGCCTATGGCTCTGGTATGGTCTCTATGCAATCCTGCTGTGTTATGGGACTGGCGTGGTCTATACGGGTCTCTGTGAACGTCGACAGATGCTATTGTTGGATGCGACCTCAGCTGTTCAGATAAGGCGACTATTCATTCCCTGCCCGTTTAAAGGCTGCCTTTGGTTGTGTGCTCTTCAGACTCCTGGCAGCATGCCAGCGGCTGAGAAGCTTCATTGTTTTAGAGTAGAAGAACGATCTGAATGAACATAACAGAGGCACTGTAGGCAGAATGTCAGATATTTCAAGGAAAATGCCTATATTTTAATAATCAGTATCTGCTGACTGGCTTCACAGTCTGTTTGAAGTGCTTAGAAGGTATACTTACCAAGTTCTTACTTTAGCTGAGAGGACAACCGAGACGAAAAAGGAGTACTCTGAAACTACCAAGTTTACAGTCAAAGGTGCATTGACGGCTGAAGGAGTCAGGAGCCAACCGGGAACGATCCCTGCCACCCTCAAGGACCTGTAAGCCTGATGATGTCAGAGAGTCCCAGGAGAGGCAATGGACAATTTAAAGTAGCTATACATTGGCTTTTTGCTTGTTATCACTATTATTTTTCTTAGACTTCCTACACATTTCGTGATACCTGAACGGGCTATTGCTGGCACACCTCCTCCAGTTCATTAAGTATTAGGTTTTAAGGGAATTTCATGTCACCTAGGTACTCTGATAAATTATTGTATTCTTCACATACTTCCCTACAACATGATCTCCATGCTACCTCCTGAGAATGCCTTCAAGACTTGTTAACCCACAAAAAGGAGGAAGGCAGACGACTCAGGAGATTAAACACAAAAGGACTTGTTGAGCATGTGTGCATTAAAAGAAGGAAACGGGTGATATTTGTGTCCAAGCAAAAGCACCCCTCACACCTTAGAGCCAACAGTGGGTGTCTACAGCCTGGGAACACAGATTCAGGTTACCCCAAATATGGTTTTTCAAAATGGTACGATTTCATGACTAGATCAAGGCTTGTTTCACAAATGCTTGGAGCATCAGCTTGATGGGTTACAGCCGTCAGGAATTGGCTGCCATGAGCCACAGATACTAATGATGTTCTTAGCCTTTGGGTTAGTGGATGGTATTGGTCTGTTAGTACACGGTGGTCCCTGATGTCACAGGGACAGATGTTAGCTCAAACACAGAGATGGGGAGTGAACAACTGTTAAGGAGACTGAAGATAGCCCAGAATAAGTTGGTTCTATATCTGTCCCCACTCCAGCCCTGCAGAAGCAGGGATCCTTTACAGCACTGAGGCTTTTTTCTGGAAACTTCAGGTCACACCTGGCTTGCTTGACTTCATCCTTGTATGAGATCTTACTATCTCAAAGATGCAGAAGATATCCAAGATTCCCTTGTGCTTCATATTTACAATTGAACAGTAACTGTGTTTTGTATAGGACTTACTTTAACTTGCAGAAAACCAGGTTCTTGTGAAAGCAGGAAGGGAAAGTCAGTCCAACTCCCAGAAATGACTGCTTTCACTGTGTGCCATCCTGTCAGGTGTGGGTGGCCGCAGCAGGACACACAGCCTGTGGCTTCTTAGAGGAAAGGTGTTTCTGTTCAAACTGAAGAGCATGTGGCAGAGCTGAGGGGCAGAGTCAAGCTTTTCTGTTCCTCAGGATCTCATACTGTAGCCCAGGTTAGCTTCAGACTCACTGCCTCCTCCACCCCAGCCTTCTACATTCCAGGGTGTGCAGGTGTGACCCATCACTTCTGACTAATCAAAGCTTTTAAATGACCTTTCCCCCACCATTACTTCTCATGCTTAAGTAGAATCTGATCACTGCAGCCTCATCAGGTCTTGCATCTCAAGGGTTACTCCGGAACTCAGCCCCGTGCAGACCATGGAGACAGGCACATGTGTAGCATCCCAAATACTGCAAACGTCTGAGTCCACCTGCCCGCCATTTTCTTAAAAGGCAGCTACAAAGCCTCCTGGGAAGAAGCAGTGTGTGCCTTCCAGGCACGTGTATGTTGGGACCTCAGATCACGACTTATAACTAAAATAAAATAAAAACTATAAAAGCCTGTTCACTCACACATCGGTATTCATCGTATAATATTTATAGATGACTTCTGTTTCTTCATAAACACCACAGGCAACAAAACAGTCTCATGGACTTGAAACCCGGACAGTAAAGTGGTTACCTTACTGCCTCTCAGAGCTGCACTGCCACAGCCTTGACTTTGTGGCTTGAGAGGGAAAGAGCAGACAGAAATGGCTGGACTGCTGAATCCAAGCCTGGAGCCAAGACAGACTTTCTGGGAAAGCAGAGGCAGACATCTTTAAGCCAGGCCTGGCAGTAACCTTCACTGAGGAAATGTGATCCTAAAGAGAAACTCAAGTAATGGTTCATCTTTTCAGAGGAATTTCAAAGAGCAGCAAAGAATACATCTTATTTTAAATGTGCAGTTCCTAATGTCCCTTTATTTAAAAAACAAAACAAAACAATATTACTTACTACATTTATTTGTGTGTGTGCACGTATGTGACATGAGTGTGTGTGTGCATGTGTTTGTGTGTGTGAGAGAGAGAGAAAGAAAGAGAGAGAGAAAGAGAGAGAGAAAGAGAGAGAGAGAGAGAGGAGAGAGAGAGAGAGAGAGAGAGAGAGAGAGGACAGCTGCTGGAAGTTGACTCTCTTCTTCCACCCCATGAGTCCAAAGGATCTAACTCACATTGCTGAGCTTGACAACAGGAGCCTTTAGCTGTTGAGCCCTCCTCCCTCCAACCCTAATGCTCCTTTAAACAATCATGTCTCACAGTGACTTACAGGTCCCCCTCCTGAACAAATACTGTCTGATGTCGTAATACATCCTTGGCCTATGCCAAATATCAGTACAGGAAAATATCAGTACAGGTAAAATGTACTAGAATCGAACAGTGTAGCCACCCTAGTCACTCTTTGTTAATGACAATTGGATGCGTTCTCAGTTGCCATGGAAACTGCCTTGGGAGGTTTTGAAGATAAGGTTCTCCTCCAAGATTCACAGTCTTGAACCTTAAAGAAACTTGGTGTTCCATTCGTGAAGTCAGACGCTCCATTGCACTTAGGATTTGACTGGCCTGCAAGCCCAGCTGCTCCACCAGGTAAGGTGAAACATGTTCGCTTCCACAGATCCTAGAAAGAACTATTTTCTTTATTGGCATTAGTTTACCTGATACAGTTGATGTCCAATGTGGTAGCAACGACTACATCACCTCGCATGGACCTATTTAAATTTATAGCTATTGAACTGAAGAAAAGCATGGTGGTTCTTTACAATTCACATCTGCAGAATCCAGTGTAGGAATGCCACCTGAGTGGTCATAAATGCTCTTAAACTGTTAGGAAGGCTGGTGCTCTATTTAATACTGTTGTAATCTTGAGACTTTTTAAAAGTCTGTGGTGTTGTGTGTGTGTGTGTGTTGTTCTTGTATAAATGAATGCACCTGTAACCTTGGGTGTCATCCTTACGAAGCTTCTAACCTTCTTTAACAGGTCTTGTTGACCTGGAACACACCAGGTGACTGGTGAGTGAACCCTGGAATGAACCTTCTCTGCCTCCCCAACACCAACTACTATAGCACCCACCATACAGCACCCACCATACCAGCTCTTCTTAGCTGCCTTCTAGGGCTCAGACTCAGGTCCCCATGCTTGTGGTGAAGCCCAGTCCACCGCCTTGATTCTTAGTGCGGGGATCTTGAACTTACACACTGGACTTTGCAAATAATATAGGTAGTCCTGCTCAGAGAAGGGTGAGCCCTCAGCCTCCTTTCTACTTAGATAGTAAGGACAGAGAGTTGGCATGTGAGAGAACATCCAAGTGCCCAGAATCCTTTGGGCCAGCTCAACAGAGACCCTTCGAGGAGATTCAGCTCTAAGTGACATGTTCTCAGGAATAGCAAAAGCCTCAAACAGTTTCTGGAAACTCCAACATGAGGAGGGATGCAGGTTCTCTGGCTGGTGTTCCATCGCATGGCTGCTGCTGTGCCCACGTGTGCTGCCTCCGTCTTAAGCAGGCTTGCCAGAGCCTTGCTTTTACACTTTAATCTTTTTTATTCTTCACCTATTTATCCCTTTGTTCTTGTGACCCCACACCATAAACATGGGGCATTTTATTTGATAATTAAACATTGTTACAAGACACCAACTAAACACAGTGCAGCACACACCAGCTTTTGCCATCTGGTAAAACATAATGAAGGCTAACCCAGCACTAACAACAGATACATTGAAACCAAAAGCAGCCAGAGTGTTACCAGGAACTTCACTGGTTACTCGCCATGATTTCCACATGCAGTAGTAGCATTAGAAACAACAACATGGCGAGTACCGAGGTCATTTCAGGTACCTTGGGATTTAATTGCATGAAGTGTCACTTTTTAGTTATGTTTGGGTTGACCTAACTTTTACATTGATGTTGCATTCCCTGATTTTGTGTGACCTAAGTCTGTATCAAATGGTGGGAGGAAGACTCACTGTGAATCCATACAAATGACAAAGGCAGGACCATCGAGGAAGAAAACACTTGCAGCTTGTGGCCTCTTGGCTGAGAAAAGTCCCCCAGGGCTCAGGTATTTGAACACCTGGTCCTCAGTTGGTAGCACTGATTGAGGATGTGTTTCTCCCCCCGGCTGGGGAAGCACAGCACTACGGACAGACTTCAGAAGTTCATAGACTCACCCTATTTCCAGTTCCCTTTATGCTTTGCGCTTGTAGTTCAGGATGCAAGCTCTCAGCTTCCTGTTCTAACCATCTGCTGCCCCGCCCCTGCCATCATGAGCTCTTCCTCTGGAACCATAAGCCAAAATAAACCGTAGCTTTTCATAAGGTGTTTTTGGTCAAGGTGTTTATCACACAACAGAAGTAACCAGTGCTGCACCTAATGACCTGAACTCAGTCCCCTGAACCCACAGCAGAAGGAGAAAGTCAGCTCCTAAAAACTGCCCGCTCACCCTCACCTGCACCACGGCATTTGCCTGCCCTTGTACACCACACACACACACACACACACACACACAGATACACATACACAGCACACACACACACATTCACACACACAGACAGGCACAGACACAGACACACAGCACACATACATAAACAACAACAACAATATAATAATAATAATAATAATAATAATAATAAATTAATCTTAAATTGGAGAGCCAGAGATGTTTATGCTGAGAGCTAAACTGTCCTTTAAGATGTATTCTCAAGTTTCAATATCGCACTGGGGAGGAGAGCCTGCAAAATGCATACATTGCCTATTGACTAGGAAACAAAGACAAAGGAAAGATCGTAGGAAAGTAAGTTATTAGTCACAATGCATGCCAAATAGTCTTGGATTTGAAAAAAAAAAAAAGTCCTCCCACTCACTGAGTTCCCTGGCAGCCAAAGACAAGAGGAAAGCAAGACTATAATACTGAAGTGTTCTTATGATAAAAATAGCCAACTCTGGATGTTTGTAGCAGGTGCTTCCTTAGGTCTTCTGAAAGGCGCACTGTATACCCCAGCCCAAGATCCTATTGTCTGCAAAGGATGGCTGCCTATGGCTAATGGCCTGATCCCTGCCATCTGGATGTGCAAACCGTTTTTGCTGATGCTACTGTCCAGGAGATGGCTTTTTACTCTTCCATAAGGGATAAACATGCAGTATCTGGCGTAGGGTATCCCAGGAAGAAGACAGACGTGGTTTGTTTCTGATTACCAGGCACATGGATAACATCAGGTGGTAAGGGAACGTGAGGGGCTCAAGTGAGGGGCTCAGAGTTTAGTGGCCTCTCAGCTATCTCAGATCCCAGCCAAGAGTGAGGTTAGCGGTGTGTTCATGTTCTTAGCTTGGGAGGCTGCTGCTTTTCAATTCCAAGAGTGACTTTATTGAGTCCTGGTCAAGAATATTATAATTGTAATGGGAGGTGGAAATAGCTTGTGAAAGGAAAATAATGGAGTGAAGGATAAATCTAATTAGGAAAAAAAAAAAACAGTTGTAATCTTATCTCAGAAGACCGACATGCTTAGGGAAATCCATTTAAAAGTTGAATTATGCAATAAGATATTGCAGCATTTGTTCAAATTTATATGTCTGATTTCAAAGCTACAATAGGTGCACCTTTCAGGGAGCATGTACTATTTCTAATGCTGGTTAAACTGCACATGTCAGTACTGGAAACTAAAAGCTGACAGAATGCCACAGTCAAATCAGCAGCCACACTCACTGTATGATCCCTGTAACGATGGCATGATCACATACATGCACAAGCATACACACACACACACAACACACACAACACACACACACACACACTTAAAGGAAAAATACTAGAGATGATTCCAATATGGTGAAGGAATGTCCCCCGAGATGCCTCTGCCCTGAGATGCCTCTGCCATTGCTAACATTATTCAAGAAATCTTACCAAATTCAGAAAAAAACGATATAATACAAATAAAAAATAGTAGAAATTAAAGAAAAATATTATAGGAGCAAATCTATTTGGAAAATATTTTTAAATTGTTAGAAAAGCTATTTAACTAAAAGTAACAAAGTAAATTTACAGAAATAGGTGCCAGGTGTAGTCAGTTAAATGATAATTTTGAAAACTCATCCCACTCCCCCACCCCACCAAGTCTTAAAGAGAAAGTTGAAGAATCTGTGTTGAAGGAAATCCTATCCAGTTGGGGTATCTTACTTTTTTAAAGTTTAATCCAACATCAAAAAAATATGTCATTTTTAGGGTATTCATTAAATGATGATAATAGTTTTGAACGTAAGTTAAAAAGGGATATCAGAAAATTTTAATAACATATGAAAATGTCTTAGTTCTTGGTTTTAAAATGATTACTATGAAACCAAAAATAATTGAAGTGAAAACTGAATAAAATATTACAGGGAATTGAGCCTGTTGACTCTGCACTGGCTCTGCCTGGGTTACAGGCAAGTGGTCAAGCTTCCGAAGCCTTCTCCTCAGCTGGAAAATGACTGTGACCTGCAGCTAGGACTACGGAGATCATTTCATCCCAGCGTAATGGCTGCTATGGTTTTCTTATTGTTCTATTAGAAGTAAAACCCTAGGAAAACAAAACCAAGAACCCAAAGAGGATCATATTTCAAAGCCGATGAAGCAAATAACTTACAATGAAGTCCCATTGGTTTATGTATTCTGCAGACACCTACTTCTGAGTGTGGAATATCCTAATGGACCCGAAGATGAGAAGTATTGAAGGGTCCAGCACCTGTCAAGAGCCTCGAATGTGTTCCCTGCCTTTAATGGGGTAATCTTATGTCTAGGACTGTAACTCAAGAAAAGAGTGTAGTTATAATAAGTACATTAGCTGTTGTATCATCTATAACAACTCAGGTGTTGGTCAGGGAACACGGTGTAGGAACTGGAGAACACATCAGATTATAGATGCTTATGCAAATAAAGAACTATAAATGGACCAACAGTTAAAACACCTGCCACCAAGCCTGACCACCTGAGTTCAATCCCTGGCACTCACATGATGGGAGGAAAGAACTGTCTCTCACAACATTGTCTTAGAACCTGCACATGTATGTGTGCACATTAGCACATGTACAGACACACATTCCTCCAACACTCATGTACACACAAAATAAATGATTCTAATTAAAGAAGAATTATGACTGACACAGTAAAAGGGATGTTCCTACTCTATAACCCAACTTTTGTACATTAAGCCCTATAGGTATCCATGGATGTCATAAATAAAATGCAATTATTTATTTGGGGATTCTTGAATAGAAAGTTAAATATTTAAAATGATTTTGTTTGCAACATTAGACTTGATATTAAGAAATAAGTATAGAAGCATGTTAACGTGTGGGTCTTTGTGCTAAGATGCACATGGAGCAGACTGTTTGAAAGTCAGAACCCGCAGGGCCTGGGTCAGAGCAGAGCATAGCCATGTCCGTATTTGTTGTTGTTAGGCTATTCAGGGAGAGTAAATGAGGCATATATACATATACATATACATAAAATACATATACATAAAATAGCCAGAAGTCTGTAAGGAGATTAATTATAGAAAAGAGAATCAATGTGCAAAGTGCAGTTTGGCACTGAGATTTCTGACCTGTCAGCCTGGGCTCTGGGGTCACCTTGATAGAAGAGCAACTAAGACACTGACTGCTGGCATGCGGACCTGTATTTGGTCCAGAGTTGTGTTGGATTAATCACCAAGGAGTGGAGAAGGGAGGAGAGCATCTGGATTTGGCAGACAGGAGTTGAAGCACTGTGAAACAAGTAAGCTGTGGCAGTGAAACTATCAGTTCAGTGCAAGGAGGAGAAGCTCAAAGGCAGGAGGCGGAGGCGCCGACGAGCACTGAAGGACCGCCGTCCTGATCCTTGTTGCTAGGTGGAGACAGATTACCTACGCTTGTTACTTGCCCCAGTCTCTTCTCAGAAGGATTTTAAAAACATTACAATCACAAGGATTAAAAGTGAAATGCTTCCAGCCTTGGTTTTGCAACATGCTAGGCAAGTATGCCAAGAATTATTTGCCAGAGATAAATCAAGTTGTACTCACTTTTGTTGAAATGTTACATGTCACTTTCAAGAAGAGAGTCTTATTTTATGTTTATGTGTGAGTGCCTGCATGCATGTATGTGCATTTTGTGGGTGCCTGGTGCCCTCAGAGGCCAGAAGATGGTATCGGATCCCTGGAACTTGAGTTGCAGGTGGTTGTAAGCCCCACTCTGTATTTACTTGGCCCTGAGCCTAAGTCCTTTGCAAGACCAGCTCATGTTGTTAACTTAGCCAGTCTCACTATGAAGCTCCAGCTGGCCTGGAACTCACTGCATAGACCAGGCTGACCTCAAACTCACAGAGATCCAACTACGTTGACTCTGGAGATCTCCAGGGCCCTGCTCTTGCAGATCTTTCCTCTCTAGTCCTCTGTTCTGAAAGTCCTCATTCACCTAGTCTGTTTATTCCCTCATATGCATCTCCTATCCTCAGGGAAGAGCTGAGTTCCTGCCCACACCTAAAAAGGTTCTCTTCCTGTGGCATGTTTGGTTGGTAGAGTGTTGTAGCTCATCCGTTATCATGGAGTCTTTCAAAGACCACTGCTTTTTGTTGGCTGGTTTCCAGCATCTTAACAAATTGTTTCTCATCTTTCCCCCATTTTTTGATTGCTTAAGGCAGGAGAAAAACTTGTTTCCTGTTATTTCATTTTTGCTGGAAGCAAAGTCTGGGGCTCATTTTTCCTTGATGTGACTCCTAATAATTTAGATATATTTCCTACCATGTTACCATTCTCTTTCAGGTTACTCTATTTTGTCTTTGAAAGAGGAGAGAGGGGGGGAGACTGCTTTTTATTAGGAGTGATTATTATTTTTGACAATTCATTTTATAATCTTTAAACTTAGAAGCTGATCTCCCTTCAGTTTAACGACTATAAGGGGCACTCAAGTTTTCTTCAATACTGTTTTTACATGAAGCTGAAGCTCTCTTCCTCAAAGATGCTTTAGACTTTGATACTGTTTAAGTTCCTTCTATCTTACATACAACCCTTTTACTTCTATATTCAGGCTAATCCTAAAAGCATTATTGCTATATTCACATACATACTCTGATAGATTCCACTTACCAAAATTAGAATCAAGATCAGATAAATAATCTAAACAGTCCTATAACCCCTAAGGAAATAGAAGCAGTCATTCAATGTCTCAAAAACGAAAAAAGCCCAGGACCAGATGGTTTTAGCGCAGAATTCTACCAGACTTTTAAAGAGTTATTACCAATACATCTCAAACTATTCCACAAAATAGAAACAGAAGGAACATTGCCAAACTCATTCTATGAGGCCACAGTCACCCTGATACCTAAACCACAAAAGACTCAACAAAGAAAGAGAACTTCAGACCAATTTCCCTTGTGAACATTGTGCAGTAATAGTTAAAAAAAAAAAAAAAAAAAAAAAAAAAAAAAATACTTACTAACCGAATCCAAATATACATTCAAAGACCTCATCTGCAATGATCACCTAGGCTTCATCCAAGGATGGAGGAGTCATTCAATACGAAAAATCTATCAACATAATATATCATATAAACAAACTGAAATAAAAACAACCCTCATTGGATGCTGAAAAAGCCTTTGACAAAATCGTCTTCCTGTTAAAAGTGTTGGAGAGATCGGAGATTCAAGGCACATACCTAAATACAATAGAGGCAGTATACAGCAAGCCAATAGCCAAAATCAAATCAAATGGAAAGAATACATAAAGCAATTCCACCAAAATCGGGGACAAGACAAGATTTTCTACTCTGTCTATATCTCATCAATATAATACTTAGAGTTCTAGCCAGAGCAATAAGACAACTAAAGGAGATCAAGGGGGTACAAATTGACAAAGAAGAAGTCAAAGTATCACTGTTGGCAGATGATGTGATAGTATACCTAAGTGACCCCAAAATTCTACCAAAGATCTCCTACCGCTGATAAACAACTTCAGCAACGTGGCTGGATACAAAATTAGCTCAAACAAATCAGTAGCCCTCCTTTATACAAATAATAAAAGGGCTGAGAAAGAAATTAGGAAATCACACCCTTCACAGTAGCCACAAATAATATAACATATCATGGGGTAACTCTAATCAAGCAAGTGAAAGACCTATATTACAAGAAATGCAAGTCCCTGAAGAAATAAATTGAAGAAGAAAGACCTCAGAAGATGGAAAGATCTTGCATGCTCACAGATCAGTAGGATTAACATAGTAAAAATGGTCACCTTAAACTAAAAGCAATCTGCAGATTCAATGAAATTTCCATTAAAATTCCAACACAATTCTTCATAGACATGGAAAGAGCAATTCTCAACGTCATATGGAACAACAAAAACCCAGAATAGCTAAAAACAATCCTATACAATAAAAGAACTGCTGGAGGTGTCATCATCCCTGACTCCAAGCTATACCACAAAGTAATAAAGCTGCATGGACGTAGAATTTTAAAGTAACATTTCTTTTTTCAGCAAATGGAAGATAGCATATATCTTATATTACTGGTAGGGTGTTTTTGTTTGGGTTTTAGTTTTGGTTCTTTTTCCTTCCTTTCTGGTTGTTTTGGGATTGTTGTGAGTGTTCGGCAATTTGGGGACTGTTGAATTATTAAAAATGGCGCCATCCTTTCTGGCTTGCAGTAATGGAGAGCCATGTTCCCAACTAGCTTAGGCCTGTGTTCTTGCTGCTGCTGCAGCTCAGGCCATTGACTCAGGGGGCCAGAAGTACTGGCCCTGTCACCCACAAGATGCAAGCATGGGAGATGGCTCGATGCCAAAATCTCTCCAATCGAATGTACCCTCCAAAGGCTGGGTTGCCAAACAACACAATCCCACACATCAGAGGGCCTGAAGAAATAGAGATTAACTACTTTAAATGTACCAAGCTTTCATATGTTGGTCCTCTCAATATCACAAGCCCACCATCTTACCTACCCATCATCCTCATTATCACTCCTCTTCCTTCCTTGATGCACCCACCTCTGCTCCATGTCCACTCTCTGGCAATCATCTGCTACAACCATAGCCTTTTTTAAGTTACATCTTATACTTATATACATTATACATATCATTTCTATCACTTAGTATATACTTAGTCTACCAAATGTTGGATATAATATATTTACAACATATAGACTTATTTTATATAGATATTATATATTTATTAAGTAGGGGAAGCACAGATGTAACAGGGCTTATATGTGGAAGTCTGAGGACAACAGCAGGTGTTACTCTTTCTCCCCACTGTGTGGGTCTCAGAATAGAACTTGAGTTGTCAGGTTTAGCAGCCAACCTCTACTCATCTGAACCATCTCTCAGATCCACAGTTCTGCGTTCTTTAGTTAAAGGTATCCTTAGTCCTGTGAACAGAGTTATTAGTTTCAGTTGTATATTTCAATTGAAGACATCAGTTTGGCTCCTTTACTGTGTCTTTAATTTTAATCAAGTTCTTTGAACATTGGTCTTACTTAACCTTGATCTTCAGATCATTCCCTCCTCAGGACTCCTGAGCATCTGTTTCTGTCTCTTGTTATTCTCATCACCTTCATCTGATGCCACTGGTCAGCAAGTGCCAGACGGTGCAGTTAAAAATGTGTGTAAATGATTTGATGATAGTGTCCAGCCAGGCAAAGGATGTGCTAGCAACCTACATTTTATTAGCTGCTTTCATGAACTGAGCTTCTCTGCATTAGCCAGATGACTCAACACTGGATTCCAGCCCCATACAGCATGGCTGACTTGATTTATTCTGTTCTCTAGGCTACAACTCAAAGCATCATAGGGCTTCTGTTCCTGCCAGACTCTGAACTGCAGTCTCCAATCTACAAGTGCCCTTGCCAAATCCTCAGCAGTGTCTTGACACCAGCAAACATCCCTAAGGCAAGGAGGCATCAAATGGCATATCAGTCTGGGATATGCTCATTACACGTCTGTCACTAAGCTGTACACATCTCCATTACCCCATTACCAGAATTATACTTCCCCACATTTTCTAGTTGTACTCAGCCCAAAAGCTGCTCTGAATTCAGGTGATTCTAAGTTATTTTGATTTTTTTTTTTTTTTGTGATTATCAGTGGGTTGCTATTTATTCATTCTTACTTTTAAAACTGTATTTCCTACTGACTTTGAAGATTAATCTCCAACATTTTAAGTTCATGGCTTTCCCTAATAGTCCATCTGCTTTTAATGTTGATAAAGCAATACTTGAGAGAAAACAAAAACACACATTGCCAATAATTAAAACATGATTTGATAACATAGATAGGTGACAAGTCAACAAAACCATTAAAACCAAGGGGTTTTTTTTTGTTTTGTTTTTTTGTTTGTTTGTTTGGTGAAATTTAGCTTTTGACGAATCCTTAGATTTTTTTGTATGTATTTCTCTTCCAAACAAACCTTTAAAAATATTGCTTTAAGGCTTGTATTCATGATTTTTCTGTTGCTGTCGTGAAATACCAAAATTAACTTTTAAAGGGAGTTTATTTTATGATTTCTGAGACTTAAATACCATTAATGTTGAGAAGATATGGCATCAAACCATGCAGGGCCAGGAAGCAGAGAGATCACATATTGTCTGCACACAGGAAGCAGAGAGATCAGGAAATAGGAAAAGGCTATAAGCCTTCAAAGCACACACCCTCACCCCACCCAGTGACATGCTTTCTTCAGCAAAGCCACACCTCCTTATGGTTCTCTAACTTCAAAAAAAACAAAAAACAAAAAACAAAACAAAAACACCTTCAACTGATGACCAAGTCTTCAAATATATGCACCTACAAGAGACGTTTCCCATTCAAACTGTACAGGCTGAAGACACACCTCATTACTGCAACTTTTCTAGCATGGACAAGGCCATGAATTCAATCTCAAACCTCTCTCCCTCCATAACCCCACCACACACACACACACACACACACACACACACACACAAGTCTATTTGAAGGACAGCCAGAGTATCTGCCTCTCTGATGTTTTCAGATCCTGGTTAATACCCACAAACAGATGTCGGGAAATTTACTCCCAATATCTTGTGATCTGCCATATTTCGTGCAAAAAGGTGGAAATTCGAAGTTTATATTTTTCCAATTCTCTTAACATCTTCAGGTCAGCACATGACCAAATAGCCACACTTGTAAAATATTTTGGAGGGGGAGACCCGGCAGAATCTTCTATTTCTTTGCTTGGAAGCCTTTTTGCCACCTAAGGAACAACTTCAAGACACTGGGTTGGTCTCCAGCTCTGTGGCTATTGAGAGGTCTTCCATAGAATATGCATTTTCTTGGATTATCTGTGGACCTGGCCACAGTTGTAACATCAGCTCCCAAACTGTCAGTCTCAATACTGTGGCCATGACTTTCTGATTCTCCAGCTTCCTGATGACAGAAAACAAAAGCCCCTCAGCTGGACAAGTTTTATGTCTACTTCCTAGGAGTTCAGAATATATGATGAAGTAAGCCCAGGAGAAACTGGACTGCTTCTTCCTGGCTACATTTGACCTTTGACAAGTGTGGTTTCCTCTGTGACTAAACTCCAAGGACTGAAGAGGGCCTGAAGAGACTTGTGTCACTGAAAGATAGCTGGCTTAAAGGGGGCCTCCATGGGGGAACAGGTCACAAGCCAGACGACTGAGTTGTTCTTACTTTGCCTTGTGCTTCTTAAGTCAGTGAGTTCATAGCTCCCCATTACAATCAGAGCATGCCCAGACGTAAGTTACTCCATATTGTAAAAACAGTTAAGTTTCCGCTTGTGCCTTGTCCTGATAGACGCCATTTTACAGGCAGGTTTTGATTCCATTTTGAGGATGCAGGATACCCATACACCTGGGAGGACACATAGATGGCACCATCTATCTAGCACTAGCCATCAGCACAGACTGAATGCTTACTCCTGGGACTTGAATGGGTATTGCTCTATAAATCTCCTGGGCAAATCTATGCACATGGACATGTCAAAACTCTTGTCTTGCAAACCTAAACCAAGAACTCATCAGACTCATCAGGCCAAAGATGATGGTGACTCCTCATCCGTCTTCATAAACACGAACATCTGGCACGGTGATGACAAAGACCCCCACCTCCACGCTCCACTGGCTTGTCACCATACAACTTGACATATGCTTCAAGGGGCCAACATGCAAAGAGAACTCCAAGTGTCTCAGAGCACTCAGTTCGGTTCAATCTTGCTATTGATATATAGTCTACTCACAGTGCTCCTGATCACTTAGGTAGACCTGCCATCCATCCAACTACTGGGCTATTCGCTTGAACTCAGTGTCCCCTTTATCTTTGCAGCCAGACTCAACTCTACAATCAGCTCTGACCCTACAGTCAAATCCTGCCATCGCAGCCACTGCACAGAACTTCCCTAGAGACCTGAAGCTACTTCATTGTCTCAGCCAATAAAGGCTACATTTGTATCAGATTCCCAGGTTGGTCTTTCAGCCTCCCTAAAACTCCTTCTTTCCTTGCTCTTTGTAGCCATTTTGTAAACTACACATATACATATATACTAAGTGGTATGTTATGTGTGTTTGAAGGTAATAGCCCAGATAAGATTGAAAAGAAAAATCTGTGTCTGACCTGCCTGGCTAAGGCCATCAAGAAAAGTGGGTGTAGCTGGAAATTGCCACCAAGAAAACCAGCATACCTTGTGAATTTATTTTTATTCAATAAATTCTGACATTGGAGAAACACATTCTTCTGTGATAACACACTGATATATTCTGATATAACACACTCGTAACACTCCATGTTATCAGTGGTGAGATCTGTACTATCTTAGTCTGAGACTGTCTCCATACCTCACTTCATACTGGTGGCTAGGGGTCATTTGCTCTAAATGTTATGCGTGGATAAGGAATGGTTGGCTCCCCTTCATATTGATGGTCTTGAACTCCAGGTTTCCACAGGCTTAGCTTCCCAGACCAAGGGCTTGTATGCTGCTATGCCAGAAGAACAAAGACTCGGCTAATAGCCAAGATTTCAGTTGTGAAGGAGAATTCCTGGAAAGAAGCTGAGTGCCAGGCTGATTGGCTGATTTGAACATCAGTGAGGGGGAGGGGTGGGGATGTTCAAGTGCAGAACCAAATCTTCTTGGGCCATTTTTTGAGCCCCTAGTAGCTAGTCATCAAGTCCCCTCCTCTGTACATGACCTAACATCTATGTGACCATTGGATGAATCCTTTGGAATGTTCAAACATAGTTTCCACCAACCAAAGGGCTAAGAATGTTCTCAGCTGGCTCGGAGGCTTACAGCAGAGTTTCCCACCCCTGCGTACTTGACATGCTCACCATGTGTTTGGAAAGTGTGTTGATTTATGACTTCTTTGTTCTGCTTCTGTAAAAGCTTCGTGAAAGTTCTTCCTTATTGCAGTGTAGTTTTTGGGACAAACCTGACTGTTTCTAGGTCATGATCACCTGTCTTTTGCTTTATAATAAACTATCTCTTTTCTTCCTTTGAGGCAAGAGCTGTTTCTCTCATTGGCACTGTACTCCATTAAGTTGAAGCGTAGTTTTCTCAAAGCATTATGAAGTATTAAAAGCAATAGGCTGACATAATGACAGTCAGGCTAGTTGCCAAAAAAGCGGTGGTGGGGGAAGCATTTTATGGACAGCTCCCTCTCAAAGGAACCGTGTACGACAGAGGGGTCTGGTAGCTGTCAGTCACAATGTTAAGTCCCCTTGGCCACCAACAGCTTGGCTTATTTGAATGTAAAAAGATGCTGTATTCCTCAACACTGTATAAAGTACATATGATTGCTGGTGTCTGTCTACGGTCCCAGTATGCAGGAGATGGAAGCAGGAGACTCAGAAATTCAAGAAAATTCTCTCAGCTACCTGGTGAGCTTGAAGCCAGTCTTGGTTACAGACTCTGTCTTAAAATCAACAAAGCCTAATGCTTACAGTAAAAACCTATCATTAATATTAACATTCTTAACATTACTCAATAGTTCTTCACTCCTAGCCAGAATACCCTTAGGGAGAGTTGGGTCATCCTGTCTGTCTTGCTTCCTCCCTCGTGCGTGGCTTTCTGTGCCCTACTTTCACCCCACGGCCACAGGCTTTTTGTAAAATGCCAAGAAGATGGCACCAGTGATCTTGAGGGTTGCTGTATGGTTCATGGCATAAGCACGCTGCCAGCATCTGCTCCACAGTGCAGGATTTATTAAAGAACAGCAAATTCACAAGGAAAGGTGGATTCAATGTCAGTAATTTGCAAGATACTCCCGTTTTCCTTGATAGCCTTTGCCAAGGGCAACACAAGTTCTTTTCATTCCTATCTTAATTACTAATATTTAGTCTCAGATCATAGATCATAGTTAGACATCACATAGTAAGTCTTCCTGTCTGTCTCTCTGCAGTCTGTCTTTCTCTGTTTCTCTCCTCTCTCTCCCTCCCTCCTTCTCTCTGCCTCTCTCTGTCTTTCTGTTTGTCTCTCTGTGTGTCTGTCTCTCTCTCTGTCTCTCTCTCTCTCTTTCTCTCTCTGTCTCTCTCTCTCTCTCTCTGTCTCTCTGTCTCTCTGTCTCTCTCTCTCTCTCTCTGTCTCTCTCTGTGTCTCTCTTTCTCTTCTCTCTGTCTCTCTCTCTCTCAGTATGTATGTACATGTGTGGGTTAAAGAGATAAGGTATTCCTGAGAGGTCTCAGAGGCCAAATCAGCGAAACCAAGAGGAGTGAATGGGCCTCCTTGCTGAGCCAAGATGGAGCGACTGCTGCTGTTGTGAGTCAGATGAGGTGGACACAGGTTTGCGAGGGAAACTACAGTTGAGTCCAGCCACAGAGACAAAGGGACAGGACCAGGTCTTGATGAAGGCATGGGTAGGTGGGCAGATGACAGGTCCAGTCTTGCAAACAGGCAGATGGGCTGCTAGTGATTGGAACAGGCTGCATCAAGAGCAGAGACAGCCCATCTGCAGCCCTCAGGACAGTCTGGAACTCTCTACCTGTTGGTCTCCTGATGCATATCCAGGTGCCTTTGTCATTGTGGTCTTAGGTGTCATTCTTTCCTTAGGTGTTGTCTTAGTTAGGGTTTTACTGCTGGAAACAGACACCATGACCAAGGCAACTTTGTTGTTGTTTTGGTTTTTTGTTTTGTTTTTTGAGACAGGGTTTGTCCCCTGGCTGTCCTGGAACTCACTGTGTAGACCAGGCTGGCCTTGAACTCAGAAATCTACCTGCCTCTACCTCCCAAGTGCTGGGATTAAAGGCATGTGCCACCACTGCCCCCAAGGCAACTTTTATTAGGACAACAGTTAATCGGGACTGGCTTACAAGTTCAGTGGTTCAGTCCATTATCATCAAGGTGGGGACATGGCAGTGTCCAGGCAGGCATGGTGCAGGATGAGCTGAGAGTTCTACATCTTCATCTGAAGGCTGCTAGCAGAATACTTACTTCTAGGCAACTAGGATGAGGGTCTTATAGCCCATACCCACAGTGACACACCTACTCCAACGAGACCACACCTCCTAATAGTGCCACTCCCTGGCCCAATCATATACAAACCATCACAGCTGTCTTCCTCTCTTTCCTCCAGTATTCTTGAGTCTCATTTTCCCAATATGATTAATAGATGCCTGTGGTCCTCAGTACCACTTCACCCTGATAAATGTATAGGGTGCCACCCTATATGCTCTCAGGAACAAGCTATCCATCAGTCAGTTTGCATGATTGGTGCCAGAAAGACAGAGCCACTCGTGTGTCCACCCAGACACAGTCATCCTTCAGCCTCAATATGGAGTCAAAAGCCACCTGTAAAGTGGATCTCTTGGGACCAGAGAGATGGCTCAGTAGTACAACTGCCATGCAGCCTGATAACCTGCGTTAGGACCTGAGTCCATGTGAAAGGCCAGGTGTGACTGTAGACGTGCATATAGTCACAGTGTGACTCCACCAAGAGATAGAACGTGAAAACAGGAGACTCACCAGAGCTTTGCAGGCCTTGCAGCCTGGTACATGTCATTAACAATAACTGCCTCCAATATGGTGGAAGGCAGAAACCCAACGTTATCTTCTGATTTCCACAGGTATACCATGGAACGCATACCTTGGTGTCCACACATACACACAAGTATGGATGGATGGTTGGATGAGTGTGTGTATGTATGTATGTATGTATGGATGGATGGATGGATGGATGGATAGGTAGATGGGTGGATGGATAGATGGGTGGATGGGTGATGGGTGGGTGGTGGATGGGTGAGTGGGAGGGTAGATGGGTGGATGGATGGATAAATGGATGAATGGATGAATTTTTAAGAACTAGAGTCTCTCAGGGCAAGGCAGAATCAGGAAGTCCACTGCTTTGCACATATAGAATAAGTTAGAGGCAGATCAGTCATTCTGACCCTTGTCTGTGTTTCAGCTTTATTCCAGTCATTTGCTCTGCCCCTCAGTACTCTGCTCATCTTCACCTGCAGTTTGAGGAAACACTCTCTTCCATGTCTCTGTGTCTCCATGTGTCCGTTCAGCCCCCTCACACACAGATTAAGGATGTTCCTCTCTTGTTTCTATGGTAACGTTTTTACATCTTTCAATACCTAGGACAAAGACTTTTCCTTCGGTGTAGACACCAGGGGAAGGGAGGGACTACCCTTATCTCCATTGTGCCTGCCATCGCTTCCGTTAGTAAGACTCTTAGAGACAGGAAACAGGTCCTGCTAAGTTTTTTGCAGTCAGCATGAAATATGGTTTCTGTTGAACAAAATGCGCTGGTTGCCACATCTAGCTTTAAGCCTGGTTCCTGGGCTCTCCCTTACCCCACTCTCCTGTTATCTCTCCACTTTACACATTCATTGAAATGAAGCTAACTGCTCAATTGTGCAAGCATCTTCAATTTATACTGTAGTACCTACACTTCTTGAGTTATCAGTTTGAGGCAGGCTAAAGAGACCATTTCACTCACAAAATAAATTCTTTAAGATAAGAAGCATAAATCACCCATACATTTTAAATAGTTTTTTTTTTAACCTTATTGAATTTTTAAAATGTTGCTTAATTTTAAAACTTGTTTTAGATTATATTCTTCAAGCAGTGTGACTTAGACCCAGAATTGGGCCTGGCATAGAAGCTCATAAATCCTCTTTATACATTTCCAATAAATCCAGCACTTGGGAGACTCACTTCAAGCTTCTGGCATTTCTACCTGTTTTTTGTTTTGTTTTGTTTTTGTTTTTTGCCTCCATGATCATGTCTCTTCCAAGTGATGTAGTGTTGGATACGTTTCTTTGAGATATGTAAAAAAAATACCTACCCACTCTGCATACAATGCCTACAGAGCAATAAAAGGATTTCATCCAAGACCAGCTCAGTGAGCCAATGAGCTTCCTGGGGTTACTTACGGAGCATGGGCAAGAGGTCGCCTGGGGATGAATGACTGACTCACTCTAGCAACTGCATCATTCAAAGTCCTACCTCAGCAGGATTGATGGCTAAAGCTTCCCCACCAAAGAATGCTCCCCACCCCAAGTCAATCTACTACCTCACACGTGCTCCAGCCCTTCCCCAACCCTCCTCGACCACTGCATGCAGCTGGCTGTAGGGACAGGAGGGGTTGGTGACTAGAATCTCCATTGGGAATCTAGTGACTCTCCCTTTTGCTTTTGCAAGGGATGTTAAAATCCTCATCACTGCCCCCACAGGCCCGCTAGTGTTACGTTGCTTTGCTTATTGCATTGTCAGGACTGTGGGACAGGCTGTTCTGAGGTCACTACACTTCTGATTGAGGATGGCCGATGGTCAGGAAACCGCTTTACTACAACATGTAGGTAACTAAAGAAACTTGAGTAAGACTGAGAAGAGTGGCTCCCGAGATCCCAGGAAGTTGTGTGTGACGTAGCATTGGTTCATTGGGTACAAGAAGGAGGAATTCTCTCTCTTCTGTTGGAAGGCAAAGATGGCTCCCGAGAGCCCAGGAAGTTGCGTGTGAGGTAGCATCAATGTTCATTGGGTACAAGGAGGAAGAATCCTGTCTCCTGCTGGAAGGCAAAGGTGCAGAGGAATGATGGATCTAGACAGCGTGTGAAGGTCAACATGGACCTTCCTTTGCTCTGTCTTTCATGGTAGAGAATCAAAGAGGACTGGACCTCCTTTTATGAGACAAGGAGGTTTCTGTACGACTCTGGGAGAAATCTGTTGCTTCTATGCCAACCAGTCAGGCATAAAGAAAGTTTAGCCATGGTCAAAAACTAGCCTTCAAAAAAGAAAAAACAAGACATCAAGTATCTAACAAAGGAACAAATCCTTGTTCTTCCGGTCCCCCTCATTAACTACTCACGGCCATGGCTGGGCCGCTAATCTTTTTGCTCCTACCCTCACTCTAGGACCCTGCTTACTCAAATGCCTACTCAGCTACATAAAACAGAGAATGAATTCTGATGAACTGTAGTGCCAAGGAGATGATATAAGCCCCCTGGTCCCCCCACAGATGAGTGCATGATTTGACTCATGCTGGCAGTACCAGTGTCTTAGTCAGGGTTTGTATTCCTACACAAAGCATCATGACCAAGAAGCAAGTTGGGGAGGAAAGGGTTTATTCAGCTTACACTTCCACATTGCTGTTCATCACCAAAGTAAGTCAGGACTGGAACTCAAGCAGGTCAGGAAGCAGGAGCTGATGCAGAGGCCATGGAGGGATGTTACTTACTGGCTTGCTTTCCCTGGCTTGCTCAGCTTGCTCTCTTATAGAACCCAGAATTGCCAGCCCAGGGATGGCACCATTCACAATGGCCTGGGCCCTCCCCCCTTGATCACTAATTAAGAAAATGCCTTACAGCTGGATCTCCTGGAGGCATTTCCTTAAGGGAGGCTCCTGTCTCTGTGATAACTCCAGCCTGTGTCAAGTTGACACACAAAACCAGCCAGTACAACCAGTGAGAAATGTAACAGATGCCCAGACCTTAGCACAACTGAGGCTATAATGGAAGTACTTACTATTCAGGCCCTGGAACCTAGCATTTGGACAGCAACACCTGCCAAAACAAAAACAAAGACTTAATCCATCAAAGTCCACAGTCCTGGGAAAGTCCCTAAATGTGCTAACTTTGCCATTTGGCATCTGTAGTTCTGCTTCTGGCTAACTGTTTTTTTGCTAACTGAGGTGTGTGAACCCAGGGTGTGTTTTTATGTTTAAAAGCCCATCCTAACAATTGGTTGGGACTGTACTCAAGTACTTAACATCCAGTATAGTTGACAGCTGTCTAATAAAGACTTTCTATTCACGCAAACCCATGTCTGAGTGATCTCTGGCGGATACTCTACATAATAACATATCCACAACATGGTGGATGCATACCATGTAGAAAGGTACACTTGGGGAGTTAGAGGACAACTTCTTCCTTCATAGGAGTCTGCTCTCTCCTTTCACAGGAATGGAACTCAGGTTACCAGGTCTATGCAGCAATCACCCACGGAGTCATCTGCACCGCTAAACAATTTTTAGCTTGAGGTGTCTTGTTTACAGCGTGCTTGATGAGACTTTAATAAAGAGAATCAATGTTTCAATGATAAACCCTTTTTAGGTAAACATATAATCTTTGTCTTTCACAACAAGACAATACATGTTCACTTTAGAAAAATCAGTAAGAAGGCTTTTAGTATTTAAAGTACCCTACATTTAAAATCCATTTGTACTGCCAGAAGGTTCTCGAACAGAGGCACCAAGGACTTGGGATATAATGTTTGCTTTCCTGTCAAGGGAGTCTACAGAAAGGATGGCTAGAAGGTCTTGATCGGGAAAGTCTGAGTCTATCGCAGCTGGACAGCAGGTCCTGTCCTGAGTTCAGGGAGTTGCCACAGGCCACGCCTGCAACTGAGCTCTCTCAAGTGGCTTTAAGTTAAACATGCTGAAGAAGATACCTGACAAGCCATCCTGAGTTGGGTCTTCAGGCAGCACTTGCACAGAACTGAGACTGTGGCTTTCTTGTTCACTGCTGCATGCTGGTGACATGATGCTGGTCACATGATGCATGGATACACTCTAGACTTCTGGCCTGTAAGCTGAATTAAAACCTGCTCTGAAAAAATACGGCCCTACACGGAAATCTTTGCAGAGAATATCCCAGGCACTGTGCCTTATGGGGTCTTTTTATTAAAAAGAAAAGAAAAAACAAACAAAAAAGCTGGAAGAGAAGCAGAAAGAGGGGGCAGAGGAGGGGGGAAGAGGAGGAGGAGGGGGAGGAAGGAGAGAGGGAGAGGGGAAAAAAGAAGGAGAGGAGGAGAAGAGACAAGGGGAGAAGGAGGAGGGAGAGGAAGAAACAGGAGAGAGAGGAGAGAAGAAGAGGGAAGAGAAGGAGAGGAGGATGAAGAAGGGTGTGTATCAGTCACTTTTCTCATTGTCTCGGTCTGAGAGAACATAAGCTCAGGTTCTGTCACCAACCTTCCTGGGGTTGACATGGCAACCTGATGATGAGTACTGAGGCAGCTGCTCACAGTCCATCCACAGCCAGTGCGGGGGGTTTGAATGAGAATGGCTCCCATAGGTTCATATATTTGAATGTTTGCTCCTCAGCTGGCGGAACTGATTGGGAAGGATTAGGTTCGACCTTCCTGAAAGAGATGTGCTCATGGGGTGGAGGAGGCTTTAAGTTTTCAAGCCCACACTAGGTCCAGTCTCTCTCGGTTTGCTGCCTGTGGATAGATGTGAGCTTTCAGCAAACCAGCACCATGCCTACCTGCCACCAGGCTCCCGCCGTGGTGGTGATCATGGACTCACTCTCTGAAACATCAAGGAAACCTCAAAATAAATCTTTCACTTATAATTGCCTTGGCAATGGTGTCTTTTTACAACAATAGAACGGTTTAAAATAAAAAAAAAAAACAAGACAGCCAGTCAGCAGAGAGAGATGGATGCTGGTGTGTAGTGAAAGTCCTGACATGCTTGTGATTATTTGGACACTTGCTCCCCTGGCTGGTGGCCTCCCAGTGTTTTGAAAGGTTATGGAGATCGTTGGGAGGTGAGAGCCTAGCTGAAGGAAGTATGTTTGTCACTAGGGGTAGGCTTTGAGGGTTTATAGCCTGGCCCTTTGTTCCGCTTACCTTGCTTTCCTATACCAGGCCAGCCTTACCCTCTAGCTCCAAGCCTTTCACACCATCATGGGCTTGAACTGTAAGCTAAGATAGATCCTTTCTCCCTGAAGGCTGCTTCTGCGGGGTATTTTGGCTGTAGCAACAGAAAAGAATCTATCACAGGTGGTTTGGCAATTAGAGATGCTAGATTGGACACAGGATTTTGGGAGTTTCTAGAAATTTCTCTATCACTTTTCTGCCCTCTATTGGAGATCACAGTAACTGCACAACGAAGAGCTGAAACCATTGCTTAGGTCAGAGTCCCACGGGAACAGAAGGCACGAGCAAATTAAGAGAATCTATGAAGGGCTTTTTAGAAAGTAGCTAATTTACAAAGGTGTAGACTGTGTAGGAGAAACATCGGGGAACCTCAGGCGGTGACAGGAAAGCTGTTCCATGCCTGTACTAGGAGACCCAGTAGTGAGTGTTACATCATCTAGAGGCTGGGGCAAGCTGGGTGCTGGGTGAGGGGCAGCAGCTGTCAGGGAGGGGTACCCCAGGCCACAGCAGATTTACAGGAATTGCCTATTCCCTCCCTTCTTCAGTTCTCCTGCCAGGAATTCTCATTGGCTGGACCCCAAAGGAAGCAAGGGGGACTAGGATTCCTTTGATAGTGTCCATGATAATCAGCCTTCCTGGACAGAAAGCAGAGGGGATATGGGGGAGTCGGAATCTGGAAGGAGAAACAAAGTATCTGGCAGCCAGTGGGTTGGACTATAAATAGCATGACGCTGAGGGAGGGCTTGCTCCAGCTCGAAGGTAAGTCAGAGCTTGGGGCCGGATGGGGCATCAGGGTAAATACCACGGGAAGATGGCCTCTTCTTGTTCATAGTAACTGCAGGCTAGAGATAATGAAACAGCCCATGGCCAGGGATCAGTGAGCAGCCTTAGTCTCTGGCTGTTGCCCTGGGTGGTGTGTAGGAAACATCTGGACATGGAACAAAGCCATTTCTAGTCATCGGACAACCTCACACATCTGACAGTGACACAGAGCCAGGCCGCAGAGTGAGATGCGAGAGAAGGTCAGACTCTCATTGCAGAGAACACAACATCTGAAAGGACATTCCTGTGTTTATTAATTCAGCAAATATTTATTAAGCTCCTATTTTGTATCAAACATTTGAAGGAGACAAAGATAATGTTCTCATTCGATTGTGTGTGAATGCATGCACAAGATGGAGGAGACTGAGAGGGAGAAAGACAGAGAAGGAGAGAGAGGGACAGAGACAGAGACAGACAGAGAGACAGACAGAGACAGACAGAGAGGAGACAGACAGAAGAGACAGAGAGGCAAATTTTTTGTTTGAAATAAGTAAATCAGGATCAAAGAGATAGCTCAGTCAATACTTTCCATGCAAGCATGAAGACCTGAGCTCAGATTCCCAACATCCATGTAAAGAGCCCAGTGCCATGGCATATGTGTGTAATTCCAGTGTTGGGGGTGGGACAGGGGAGATACATGAATCATAGAGCTCTCTGGCTAGCCAGTCAGCTAATTTGGTTAGCTCTGGGTTTAGAGAGAGACCCTGTCTCAAAAATCAAGGTGGGGAAAAACTGAAGATGTTCAACATCAATCTTTGGCTTCCACACACACGTGCACACAGACATGCACTCCTGGATACACGCACATACACACATGAGTATGTGTACACACACATGCACGCACACACATACACGTAAAGGCGAGTGTGGTGACATGCTCCTGTAGTCACATCACACACACACACACACACACACCCTCACGCACAGTAAAGCCAAGTATGGTGACATGCTCCTATAGTCAGTATTTGGGAGCCTTGAGTTCAAGTACAACCTGAACTATGTAGCAAGACCTCGACTCACAAAACCAAAGTAACAACCACCATGACAATAAAAAGTAAAACATCCAGCATATTACGAAGGGATAAGCTTCATGGGAAAGTTTTAGATGAGGGAGGCGTGCTGGAGAGTGTGAACTGAGGGAACTCCAGCTACGACCATCCCAGTGTGCCTGAAGCATCCATGGAGGAGTGGAATCTGGCACACCCGTCGGCTCCTGCTGTCAACTCCCTGAGCACAGTCAGATCATACACCTCCGTTACAGTGGGGAAGTGGTTGGCTGTTGGAGCCTCAGATCAGGATGGAATGAGGAAAAAGCTTTTGCCTAAAATTATAACTGTGCCGTGGTGTAAAGTTGATGATCCTACCAGAGAGGCTACTTACTCCTCTTACCTTGAACTTTGAAAAAATGATTTGATTTGACATATGAATGTATTCATGTGTGTGTCTGTGTGTGTGTGTTTTCCACGTGCGCACATGCAAAGGTCAGGGGACAACTTTTGGGGTCAGTTCTCTCCTCGCACCAAGTGGGACTGGAACTTAGGTCATCAGGCTATGCAGCAGTGGCCTTTCCTCTCTGAGACAACCTTACCTTCAACTTTTGGTGTATCTTTGATTTAGCCAAGTTGTCTTCTTAAAACCTGAACTGGGTTGGCCAATCTGATTGAATTATTCACAAACCTGCTTCTAGGAAGCACCACGCAGAGACTATGAACATGGAGCACAGATCAAAACATCTGCATGATGAGAACATCTGTACGGTCTCCTTTCCACCACAGCAACCCCCGTAAAGTGCTGCTGGAGGTGAGTGAGGAAGACCTGGAGAAGACCAGGGTTGAGGATCACCCTCCAACAACACCAACAGCAGCTGCCAAGTGTGGTCCCTGGAGCCTCTCCCTTGGGGTGGACTGGCCTCTTCTAGTCTCTGTCATGTTTGTCTGGGAGCCAACAAGTCTCTAGTGGGGAGAATGGGGCAAGGATTTCCCAGGCCTTGGAGAGTCCCAAAATCAACAATGGTGAGTTCAGAATTTCCTGTCCCTTTCCCACTGAAGGGTCTTCCAGCTCTGCTGTCCCACCACACAGCCTTCAGAGTGTCCCAGCGTGTGTGGTCCCTGATGGTTTCCTGTGGACCTGATGCCTTTTTCCACGCTGTAGGCAGCAGATGCCAATCAATCAATAAATCTTTACATTCTCCATTTGCACTCCTTGCCCGTCCAGACAGACTCATTTTAAATTTGCATACAAATAACCCGAAACTGTTTTTTAGGTTTTGAAATTATTTGTCAACAGATCCACTTTCTCCATCTCCCAGTTGACAGCTTGGCTACGCCTCTCTGCCTGAGTAGATGGTTCGAGGAATTTAGGATTTGGGAAATGGTTACAATCACAGACTCTTCTTGTACTTATGCCAAGATCACTGCATTAAAGAAGGGCTAACATTCCCCATGGCGGTTTCTTCCTACTGTTTTAAATACTTGCTTAGTTTTTCCCACAGGAAACTTTACAGTTAAATGCCATTCCTAAATCCATCCTTGTTGCTTATCTCCCCCGTGACCCCCCCCCCCCCCCACATTTCCCTTGTCAGCGTCTATCTTGCTGACTCCTCACTGCGGTGCAGAACACTTCCTTTCACATTTGTGTGGTCTGGTCAGGGACAGCTCGTTTTCTCATGTGCTCAGTCCATCTGAACCATTGTCTTCTTCAAGATTCAAACTCAGTAATTTTCTGGACAACAGTTCTGAGGGCTCCTGAAAGGCTGGCTGTGCAGGGTAAGCCCCACTAACATGGCAAAGCCAATGCTGTTTGTCAATTACGCATGGAACTTCACAAGAGGAAGCAGGGACTTAAAAGCATAAATGAAAAGTCATGAGATGCTTAAGGAAACGCTTCAGGTTGAACCCTTAAGGAATCATTTTACAGCATTTACTTGGGGGAGATGACTGGACCACTCAGGGAGGCAACCCTACCATATCAGAATCAAGCAGCAAAATGTGTCTGCTGAAGTCCTTAACTTTCAGTTCTTGTGGTGGACAGTGCTTGTGTGCTTCAGGTGAGACAGCACTTCTGCAAAACAGATATAACCAGGGCCAAGTACCTCATCCAGAACCCCTTTCTTTGAGGAGCCAAAGACACATGGCTATTCTTGACTTCAGCCTGGATCCAGGGCTTCCTGAGCTAGATAGCAAGGTTATGGGCAGTGCCTGCTTCCATGACAAACTCTGCCTTCACTTAAGATCAACATGGGACTCCAACATGGAAAGCGGGGTAGGACTCAAGCTTCAACGCACGTTGCACAACTGAATCGATACTGAGTTTTCTGTGAGTGGTGTGAACATTTAGGTAGAGCCTTCTGCTGCTGTGCTAAACGTGACCATTTTCTTCTATGACACCCTGTTGGTGGGTGTCTTAGTCAGGGTTCTATTCCTGCACCAAACATCATGACCAAGAAGCAAGTTGGGGAGGAAAGGGTTTATTCAGCTTACACTTCCACATTGCTGTTCAACACCGAAGGAAGTCAGGACTGGAACTCAAACAGGTCAGGAAGCAGGAGCTGATGCAGAGGCCATGGAGGGATATTTACTGGCTTGTTTCCCCTGACTTGCTCAGCTTGCTTTCTTATAGAACCTAGGACTACCAACCCAGGATGGCACCACTCATAGTAGGCCTTCCTTCCTTGATCACTAATTGAGAAAATGCCTTACAGCTGGATCTCATGGAGGCATTTCCTTAAGGGGGGATCCTTTCTCTGTGATAACCCACCATGTGTCAAGTTGAAACACAAAACAGCCAGTACAGTGGGTGAGTGGTTGGTCTCATGTCTAAAAAATGGTCAGGCCAGAACTGGTCCAGTCCAAGTATGCATGACTAGAAACAACACCCGGTGCCACAGGCTTTTTGAAGTCTGAGGAAGGCTGAGGAGTGTGTCAGGGAGAACACTGCTGGAGAGGTGGCTATGGTATCATGCGGCGCTAACTCAGTAGTGAAGTGGAAGGCAGTAACAAAAAACAAACTGAAGTACCTCCAATGGAAAAAGTGGACCAGGAACAGAAGAGCCCCTGATGTCTGCTTGTCGCTTGTAGATCATCAAGATTGCTGGGTTTGGATCAGACCATCTACCTAGAAAAATTGGCACATATTTCAGGAAACATTAAACTATATGGAAAGATACATCAAATAGTCTCCATCAAGAATAAGGGAGACAGCTGGGTGTGGAGGTGCACGCCTTTAGTCCCAGAGGAGGTAGGTGAATATCTGTGAGTTCGAGGCTGGCCTTGTCCTCAGAGTAAGTTCCAGGACAGTCAGGGCTCTGATAGAGAAGCCGTGTACACACACACAACACACACACACACACACACACACACACGAAGGGAGGCAGACATCTCTGACAAGTCAAATTTGAACGAAAGAGGCAAAGATGTATACACACCTAGCAAAATCATATCACTACCTCTATTATGATAAAATTATACTAGCAATTAAAATAAAGTTATAATGAAAACGCTTGCCTGGAAATCATAAGAGTGTGTAGAGAGGTGTGTGAGTTAACAATTTACTCCTGGAATCGTTAAGTGTGCTGAGCTCTTCGAAGCTTGTGAACACCTTCCTCTTGGGAAGACAAACGCTTTCGAGAAACTGCCCTTGGAACTAATCACCACAGCTGTCTGCTCAAACCACAGATCCTGCTTGCCTAGAAGAAAGATGTTTTAACAGCTACCTACAACATTTGTTCCTGTAAATGTGTAATGGAAATGTCTCTTGGTGGTCAGGGGACTCAAAGACCATCCTCAGATGGTCATGCAGGCAGAGATTTCAATACTGTTACCCAACTTGTAAAACCATGAGCAGTTGTGTGTTAGGAATACACTTTCCCCCCTAAAGCATTAGCTTCCGTCTCAGCGATGCGAATAACTGAATTCTCCACTCTGCGTGCCGGCTTCAATGTCGCTCGCCAGTATTTCCATGACAGGAATACTGACGGCGAGATGACTTGAGATTTATGAAAATTCATTCAGTGGATCTGAAGTTAAAAGTGAGGAAGTTATCGAGAAGC